>JAAGEH010000045.1:42201954-42222231 GCA_011751065.1 Lasiurus cinereus
TATATAGAGTGAGAATATAAAAAGAAAAGAATGAAAAAAAAAGTAAAGCCTAAACTGCCTGGCACATTGTTGGCACCTTAAAGATGAGTTCATTCATTGAGAAAACACATATAGTTTTAAGGAAATTAAACCTTTACAATTCTAATTAAGTTATTGTTATCCAAAATTTATGGTAATATGCCGATATGAACTGCAGAGAATTCAGAAACACTAGAAAAATGTGAAGGCTTTTCTTTTTAGCAGCAGAACATTTCTGTCGAGCAATATGAAAAACTGGATAATGTAGATACATCCATCCCAAATAAAAAAAAGCCCACAGAAGGCAAACACTGCTTAAAAATTGTCAAAAATTATTTACAAATCCATCTTTAAAATAAATAACTTGCCTTTTCTTGAAGGCCAAAGATGAAGGTTTGAGTCACATATACTCATGTTCCACACACCTGGCATAATCACATGTCCCTTGTCACATTTTCTTCAATTATCAACTTTGCGAAATGCAGACTTAGCCTCAGATTTTAAATATTTCTAAAAAATGGCACCATTAATATATATTTCTGGCTTGATAAAAACCAGTGACTCCAGATAAATTGATGGCTTGATACTTGTTATTCCCAATGTAACCCGGCTCTGCTCCTTCCTCTGTCACACACTTGCTTTGACAGTTCTCTGCATCTCCACCTCCCTCCCTTCCATATCACCTCTTAACATCTCTCTGTCTCCTCAGTCCACTGGAATCTCCTCTCTCTGTTTTCTATCGTATGCCTTCCCACCTCATAGTAAAAACACTTGGTGGGAGCCTGAGAATTCCACCAAAGCTGCAGAGGGAAGGTCAGTGAGGCGACTGGCATCCAGAGACCAGGCACCACGGAGCCTTCATAGGCACAATCAGGCCCATGTGCCAGCTTTACTCTGAGAAGGGTACTCTCTGCCCCCTGTGTGAATGATCGTGGTCACTGAGGTTTCTAGCCAGCCCATTGGATGATTATAAGATCCTTTCACACGGAGTAAAAATAGAGGTTAAGTTTGCCACCACCAGGGAATCTTTAGCTTGAGGACATGATCAGCTCTAGGTTTTCATACATTTGAATAGGTAAGAATGAGAGGAAATAGAAAGGCTGAGTAGAATTCAAATGTGCTTGTTGCATTTTTTAAGGACTACACCAGAAAGCAGTAAGATGGTGGTTATGAAATAAACTGGCCATGGCTCCTAGCTTCTTCTCATTATTCCCATCACTCAGTGGGCTTCAGGCCAAGGTCAGTCAGGCCCTTTACCTCAAGCAAGGCCCTGCAGTGGGCTTGGAGAGTGGTCATCCTCCTCATTCATCATTCACTCATGAGTTAAAAGTCATTTAGAACCGAAACCGGTTTGGCTCGGTGGATAGAGCTTCGGCCTGCGGACTGAAAGGTCCCAGTTCGATTCCAGTCAAGGGTATGTACCTTGGTTGTGGGCACATCCCTAGTAGAGGCCATGCAGGAGGCAGCTGATCGATGTCTCTCTCCCATCAATGTTTCTAACTATCTCTGGCCCTTCCTCTCTGTAAAAAAATCAATAAAATATATATTTTTTTAAAAAAAGTCATTTAGAACCCAGTATGAGCAAAGCACTGTGCCAGATGCTAAGGCAAGTGATAGGAAAGGATACAATTGGCTGAAAAGATCTATAGTAGCAGAAAGTCCAATAATTTTGGAGTTAAAGAAATTATAAAGATTTTTCTGTACAAGCTCTCCATGTTACCCATGGAAGTTTTAAGATTTGGGTGAAAGATAGATGTATACATGTGGCTAGTCACAAAGCTTAGACCAGACTATTCCTACCACAAGTACAATTGGAAGCTATAAGCACTTTTTGTTGTAAAGCCTAATCACAATGGATCAGCACCAAAATTTTATAAGAACAACTAAGTTACTCCTCCTCCCATTGTACTTTGCTATAGGCTCTGTAGGCAATAAAAATAGATTAAGCAAGGGGGCAAGCAACCTTGGAATTACAGCTGCTTCTCCTTCCACTCAATCCAAATAGGGGAAACAGGAATTTTGTCTGGAACTGTTGTTTCATCAATATTGTCTTAATGTGTTGGAGACTGCATACTACATATAAAGCTCTGTTGGGACAAGTTCTCTGCTTTGGAAGAGGATATTTTGTCCTTGTGAACTGCCCTTGTCTTTTCTGGCATCCCCTGAGACATCATTGGAATTACCTGGTCTTGGGTGTTAGAATCTAATCCTTCCTCTGCTGCTACCAGCATCTCCAACCCTGCCATGGACTCTAGACACAATATTTAAATGCTATCTTTCCCTGGTCCCAGCCACAGATCTTTCTAGTCTGCTGGCTTTCTTTTCTCCTCCCATTATTTCCTTCTCAGAGCTAAGGGGAACTTTTGTTTGCTTACCATGCAGTGTTCATAGGAGTCTGAAAAGTGATTCTCCATCTTCTCAGGCTCCTCACCTAGCTGATGCTCCAATGCCATCCTAGCATCATGCAGGCCTCGGGACTTCTCCACGGGGCTCAGAGCCATCCCTACAGGACAAACACCTTCTGTCTCAGAATCTTCTCAAATGTATCTAAAAGGCCTGTCTCCCCTTGGCCTCCAGAGCTTGACCTGAGGCAAAGGGAAAATCATGCAGGGCAATTCTTGGATACTCAGTGCTCAGCAGCTCCACCAATAGCTTCTCCAATTGCTTTTGCCAGCCTTGAATCACAGTCTTGTCCCCTTTTGTATTATGGTTCTGGCTTATTATTTAAAATACATCCAGAAGTGGATAATTCCTTCCCTCTCCACCACTACCGTGATTGTCTGAGCCACCATCATTCTTTACTTGTATTATTGCAACTGACCCCCATTAGTCTGTTTCCTCCCTGGTTCTCCAGCGTCTGTATTAAGAACAGCAGCCACAGCAATTCCTTTGGAAATGCAAGTTACATAACCTACACCATAAATCCTCTGCTCAACACAACCCTCCATCGGCTTCCCCTTCACTGAGTCAAATCCAAAGTTCTGACATTGGTCTGTGAAAATCTGTGTGATTTACCTCTCTGTCACTCAGTTCCAGCTACCTCCTGGCTGTTGCCTCTGCTCAGACCGAAGTTAGAGATCTTCCTTCCCTCACAGCCATACATAAAATAGCAGCATGACCCCTCTGTGACACTTTTTGTCTATATATCTGTCCTTTCCTCCCCCATAGCACTTATTACTACATAATTTATTATTTGTTTATTTGTGCTGTATTTATTGTCCAACTCTACTCATCAGAATGTAAACTCCATGATACTTTGTTTTATTCACTACTGTTCACTACTGTATGCCCAGTGCCTAGTACATTTTATTTATTTTTTATCTTTATTGTTGAAAGTATTACATTTGTCCCCTTTTATTTCCATTGGTTAGTTCAGATATGCATACAAATTCTTTGGTTCATCTTTTTCCACCACCCCCCCCACCCACCCAACCACCACTCCCTTTTAGATACTCAGAACTAATTGTTGGATGAATGAGTGAATAAATAAATGAATGAAGTCTAAACTAGCAGTCCACCCAAGTCTGCCCCTTTTTATGCAAAGTCAATGTTTTGAAAATGAAAATCTCATAGGAAGATTGCAATAGGTTTTAAGACTGTTTCCTCTTGTAGGGCGCTTTTAAAATTCTATTTTGTAATTTAAAGCTGAGCATTGATTTCTTTGTTCTGGATTGCGACTGCCCTCCCTCTGAGGCTTGAGAGATACTGACTGGCTCACACCAAGAAAAAAAGCAGGA
Source organism: Lasiurus cinereus (assembly GCA_011751065.1). NCBI lineage: Eukaryota > Metazoa > Chordata > Mammalia > Chiroptera > Vespertilionidae > Lasiurus > Lasiurus cinereus. Next base: position 42,205,710 of record JAAGEH010000045.1, read on the forward strand.
AGAAAAATATTTTTATGAAAATCCTCAAATCCTATCCCTCTACCTAAGAATGCTGTAAAAAAGATTTAAATTGTTTTGGTCTTATTGTGCCAAGACACTTCTTTCATTCTTAATCTTACCTTGAACTTCTTAAATATTGGTAGGGTAAGCAGCTTGTATCTTAGGCTGAAGTTATAAAATAGAAAGCAAACTGCAAGAAAACTAAGCTGCTGGATTTTCAGAAGAACACATGGGGAGCTAAGGCCTGAAATGTCTGGTAAGGGCATTTGTGCAAGAAACTGGCCTTTTAGCTCTGCTTTCAAAAGTTGGATAATAGGCTTTAATAATGAAACACAGAGTGCTTAACCGGACACAATAGAGAAAGTGAATAGAATGAGGCATCAATTGATGAAAGAGCATTTTTTTGGAATTTTGCAAATTCAATAATGGTTTATACCTGAGTGCAAGTGGCAATCCACACTTATCTGTCCTCATGCATTTGTATCTAGTCTATTTTGTTAGTGGAAAAATTTCACATGCAAGTTCTGATTCTTAGTCTTATTTTAAACTTGAAAATCTGCCATTATTACTTATAAAAGAAAAAAAATTATCTAAACATTGGAAATATTTAAAAAGGATCCCTACATGCTCTTTCAGTCATAACAGAACATTGTCTCACAAGCCTTCCTAAGAGTTATATAGTTGTCTCAGTCCCAAATTCTAGGGATATGATATTGTTTGCTTTACTATTTGCTATTAAGGACAAGACTAAAGGTAGATGTTAACTTATAGCAGGTTGGTTGCAAATTACTTTTGCCCAGTAGAAAAAAAAATAACACCGTAGGTAACAGTTTTATTGCCTTGTAGATTAATAACCAGTTTTGTAATTAAATCTTATTTCAGTATTCTTTCTACTATTGACCCCATAAATATGCCAGTGTCTCATTTTTTTTCCTTTGAACAAGATCTACCTTGTTAATTTATTATCAATGAGCTAAATTTATCTTTGCCATATATTCACTATATGTTTGTAAGAGAGTTCTGTTTTTATCTTTTGAAAAATTATAGTTGGACCTGCTTCATATTCCTAAGTGGCTAAAGTAATCAGTAGCTGCCACGATTAGGCAGAGGGCTCTTCAGGTCAACATTCCCCTCCTCCCACTCTTTATAATTTTCTTTCCAGCCTTTTCCCTCATTGATGCATCCTACCTGGCATACTAGTCTATTTGTTCATAACTTCTGACTTGTACCTTGAGGTTTCATTGGAGCAGTGGTTCTTATGTGTGAATACCCATGAGAATCTTCAGGTGGATTAAAACATAGAGTGCTTGAGTCTCACATCACAGGTCTCAGAAATGTTCATTTCTAGTAAGTTCTCAGGTGATTCTAAAGCTGCTGGTACAAGGACCAAACTTGGAAAATCTTTGCCATGTAAGTGGTAGACCTGGAGCTCAATCTTGATGGGTAAGAGGATATTTTCACTGTATCCATTTTACAAGTTGAAAGTAAGACACAGTAAAATAAGTTTCATTTTAAAAAAAATCTGAAAATGTAATTTATAAAATATGATATAGTGAATAGCTTTTTGGCATGATGCTGCCTCCATTTGAGAATCAATTGCTGATGGTACTGAAGGACCACAAATAGCAAGGATTACAAGTTTATTATAAAGTCAAGGCCCGGCTCATGAGTCCATGTTGTGCTTATCTTCATTTTAAGTTCTTTGAAAGCAAGAAAGTCCTGGTGGTCTCCCCAGAGCAGTGCTTAACATCATGTAGTATGGCTCTTGGAGTTACCTAATGAGTTACATTGACACATTTCTACGTATTCAGATGATTTCCAAAGCCTTTCAGAGTTATTATCTCATTCAATACTCAACATTCCCATGAGGTAAATAGGACATGTGCATTACACTACATTACAGAGAAATAAGCAGAGTCTCTGAAAGGTCATGTGGCTTTCCCTAGGAAAATAGCAAACACATGACTACTCCAGGGCCAGTACTTAATCTTTAGTCTTGCCCAGCAGATTTATTTACGGACTCATAATAATGACCAGATTGATAATACCATGAGAGCTTATGGAAAACTAAAAAATTATTGAAATACAGTTGGATCCATAATGAAAACTATTTTGATCACAAAGAGCAGAAAATATATCTTTTCTTTTTTTTTAAAAAAAAAAAGCATCTCCCACAACAGTATGGCAGGACCCACTTAGTATGAGATAAAAAATAGGTTCTAGGCACCCAATTAATCAGCTTCAGATAGCAAAGGAGTGCACTGACCTTTCTGGAATTTAAAATTTTGCAGAGAGAAAACAATGGGTGAAAATGGGATGAATGCTAGAGTCAGGCAAATCTCTATTCTGTTAGTGGCCAACAGCAAAACCTTGAAAACACATCTTACCTCTATAGATTTTAATTTATTTACTTATAAAATAAACTGTATATAATTATTAAAACCTAAATTTATTGTAAGTATTAAACAAAAAACTATGTGTAAAAATAAGATTGAACATACGGAGTACCTAGTCCAGGGCTTGGGCCCTGAGAGTGCCCAGAAAGGGCCAGTGCTCACCTTCATTCTAATTTCTTGGAAGAGCAGAAGAATCCACTGGGACTACTAAGATTTAAACATTAAGAAAGATATTGGTGAGTATCTAATGCTCATTCTCACTGAATCCTCACAGTTTTGTTGAATTGTTGAAGCATCAAACCACAGCATATTCCAGAAAAAAAAACAAATGCAGGCATGTTATTGAGTGCTGACACAATTCCCCAGTGACTGCTATATTAAGAAATTGTCAGCATCTATTAGCACATAGCAGGTGATTTAAATGGATAAGTCAGGTGCAACACATTGTATTTTCATTTGATTGCATTGTGGTTTGGGAATCAATGAAAAACAATGAGGTACCAGTTTGAATTACAAAGGAGAAAGGGAAAGAAAACTGGATTAAATTGCATTCATCCAGGTTGCAGAAATATGGTTCAATTATAATGGCATAAAAGGAAATATACATAATTATAGTCTGCTTAGAACTGGGAATAAATGGAAAGGGTGGCTGTGGCAAGGGAGAGATAGAGAAATGGGAGAAACTGGCCGCTCTGCATTCCAGACACAGGAAGATTGCCTCTGCAGGCGGCGCCCTGGCTAGACTTGCCAGTTACGTGTATGACAAAGCAGAAAACAAATGCACTGATTAAAGTGCTGAATTCATCCTCAGACTCAAACGCAACTCACAAGGCAGCTGGGAGCCTCAGTGGATGGCAACCTGGCATTTTGATGTAAAGGATGCTGGGACAGATGGCATACCTGGAGTAGCTAACTATATTTTGCCTGCTGTATATGCTCAGAAACAGTAAGATGTGTTGTGATGGTTGAGTTTGATTGGAAGAGCGACATTAGAAAATATAACATTTTGTCCCCTGTCGTATGAACATAGCAGCCTCCAGCAGTGCTAAAACTGATCCCCTACAATTTCCTTGATAGAAATACAGTAGGATTTCTGTGATTTGCAGTAAAACATCCTCACTGGGTAAACGCTCATTACCACGTCACTGCAGATGTGCTTCAGTCTGCATTGTATTACAGAAACATAACCAGCTACACTTAGAAAAGCCTGATAGTTACAACCAGATACCACCACCACCACCACTAAATGATGGCGAGAGAATTCAAGTAGCATGCTCTGTGCATTATTGGAAGACACTATTTTACATCTAGAGATTGGCTTGGTTATATTCAGGTCTTCTATCTGGTTACATTCAGCTGTTCTGATATTTCATTCCTTGTGTCATTTATGTGTACTAAGGGGTGAAATAAGCACTTTACGTGGGTGACTGTCCTATCCTCTAAACTACAAGCTTCTCGGAAAGTTAAGACCCTGATTTAATCCATTAGCTGGGGGCTTAGGAGTTTTGGGTCTTGATAATCTTACAAAGTATTGCTTGTCAAGCCTATCTCATATGTGTAAATCTCCCTGGGATTCTGTTCAAATGCCCATTCTGTGTCAACACATCTTGAGTAGAGCCTGAGACTCCGCATTGCTAAGAATAGCCACATCACGCTCTACAGCACATGGCACAGCAAAGAGCAGATGCTTTATAAATGTTCAATGGATCAGAGTGAATGTCATTCACTTAGATTAGTCAACCATGTTCAAATCCAAGGAGGATAATGGACAATATCCTGGTTACCTCCACCTCAGAATTTGAACATGCTCTGTAAAACTGTCCACTTTGGAATCCTATGGGCATTAGTTTGGACCTTAACTGTCACTTACTAACTATGTGACTTGGACTAGGTTAACCTTTCAACTTCATTTTCTTATCTGTAAAATGGTTAGACTACCTGTATACTACCTATATTATTTGCTAAACCCACCCATCTCAGTAGTTAGTTATGAGGATTACACTAAATAAATACTTAAATTATATAGCACAGTGCCTGGCACTGAGAGATAACAGAAATAGCAGCCAATGTATTTATATAACTATCATTTATATAACTATCTCTGATAACTAGTTTCTCATCTTAGCAGGAAGGTGAGAATAACTTTGATGTAGGAAATATTTACTCACTTACTAATCTAATACCTATTTAATGAGGGCTCTTCTGAGCCAGGTATAGTCTAGGATCTCTCATTTAAAAAGTCAGAAAATGATCTTGTCTCCATGCAGCTGACATTTTAGTGGGAGAGAAAAACAATAAATAATTAAACATACTAAAGCATCCAACATTCTGGAAAAATCATAACTGTGAAGACAGTAAAAAGATCAGCGTTGCCAGAGGTTGGGGTGTGGGTGGATAAATAGGTGGAGCACAGAAGATATTTTTAGGGCAATATTTAAACTATGAATTTTGGGTGGTTATAATGTGTCAATGTAGGTTTGCAAATTGTAAAAAAATGTAGCATTCTATATGAAATATTAATAGTGGAGGAGGTGTGCATGCATGCAAGGAAGAGTACATGGGAACCTCTGTACTTTCTGCTCTGTTTAGCTATGAACTTAAAACATCACTAAAAATAAAATATAATAGAAAGAAAGGGAAGGGAGGTAGGAAGAGAGTAAGGAAGTAAAGGAAGAAGGAAGGAAGGAAGGAAGGAAGGAAGGAAGGAAGGAAGGAAGGAAGGGAGGGAGAGAAGGAAGGAGGGAGGGAGGAAGGAAGGAAGGGAGGGAGGGAGGGACAGGGGGAGGGAGGGAACGAGGGAGGAAAGGAGAAAGGGAAAGAGGAAAGAAGGGAGAAAGGGAGTAAAGTGGTCAGAGAGCAGCAGGAGGGGTTAGGTAAGGTGAAGGGTACCTGAGATATTATGGTCAAGAAAGTTCCCTCTGAGGAGGTGGAATTTGTGCAAATTGAATAATGAAAGGGAGCCAACCATGTGTCTGTGGACATGTTGAAAGTTGCACATACTCTCAGAGGTATTACATGGAGTTGAATTACACTGATGGGAAGGGTCTGCTCTCAGGGGTGCACAGGCTGCTGCCATATGTGGCATCTAAACTCAGTATCTAAAGGCACAATTTCAGTAGGTATTTGCTGAGGAGATGATCTAGGAGATCACTCTGTGTGTGATCAGGCAAAACATTGTTGCTTAAGACTATCTGACTTTTTACATTAAAATTAGTGCATAGTAATAATAAATGCCATTCATGTGGTACTAACTAATCAATTGTACCATGTATTTGACTCTCATTGACTATTAATCATCACAGGGAGCCCTGTACCTCAAATGCAGTTATTCTCTTTCTCTCTCTTTTTTTTTTTCAGGAAGAAATGAGGCTTAAGAAATTATGAAAACTACCCAAGGTCATACAGTATTAAAAACCAAAGGAAATATTTCAACCCAGATCTGTGCTATTCGAAGGTCCAGGCTGCCAAACAGCTTCCAACCAGGAACACCTCCATGCCCCCTACCAGGTCCAGCAAACTTCCGTCTTCTGTTCTGACTTAGCATAAACCTTCCTCCCCAAACATTAGGCTATATTTTAGAGCAACCTCAGTAGTAGGTGAGCAAACCATTTGAAGACAGATGTTTATTACTGGCATGTAATAAGAATGCAAAGACACAACTTTAAAGACAACATGCACACATGTACACTAACATGTACACACATGTGGATTGTACACAAAGATATTTGGCCACAATTTTACCTTCCAACTTCTGATTACTTCTTTATAACTTTTGATATGTTTTAATTGTGGAACAATAAAATGAGTCTTTAGTTCCCCATTGACTATTGAACGTAAGGAGCCTGCTATCTGGCTAGGGTTGGGGAGAAATCCCATACCACGCTGCCACATCTTATAGCAACTCATATAAAATCCACCTTTATCCAGGGTTATTAGGGCTTTTAAAGACATGTCAGAGGAGTAATTCTACTGAAAATGAACACTGGGAGAGGTCCCTTTAACCCATAGAAAGGAAGTCAAGGCTCAGATCAAAGAGGAGGAAGAAGAATTGGTAGTATTTTGAGTTAGTGGAAAAGGGTTTTAGAGATGACAAATGAGTTTTCATCCTGCTGCTTATTAGACCTTCAGTTTTGTTATAAAACACAGTGATGTGATTGCTATTTATTCCCTATGCCCGACACTTAGCATGCTCTTCAAATACCTTTTATACAAATTTCATTTCTTGAATAAAGGATTTTTTGTTTTGTTTTGTTTTCAAGCCATTGTTTTAAAAAAAGTTGATCATTACCCTTGTAACTGAGGTATATGCTTCATTACTTTATGTAAGCTCTCCACCTATTTCAATATAGCTTTGACAATGATCAAAGATATAAATCTTGTTAGTAGAACTTTTGTCAGCCATATACATGTTAACAACAGCAAATAAGAATAGTGAACATTCCCTGAGTGCTTACTCTAGTTAGTCACCACCTCAAAGAGACTAAACTCAGCCTCACAACAAAAACCTTGCTAGCGAGGTGCCAGTATCATTCCCATTTCACAGATGAGGAAACTGTGGCACACGACAATTTGCCCAAGTCACTCCACTGGTCATTGGTAGATGCAGGATTCAGAACATGACTTCACAGCTCCATAGCTATGTGAAAGAATATTTACAAGAGAAAAGAAACATTAGCAAATTTGATGTTGTACCACCTTATTTAAAGTAATCAGTGAAATTCAGAGCCTGCCTTTTAGATTTTCACAGAACCTGTTCTACAACAGAATCTTCTTGCATTTCTGTTCAGATAAATAGTTTATGTTGGGCAGGATTCAGGCCCCCAGCAAATAGAAGAGGCTGGAAATGCCCTCTGACCTTCTGGGAAGATGCTTTTACATTGAGAAGGAGGTAATTCCATTATTTCTACTTTACTGTGAACCTCAAAATTGCTGACAATTAAATAATTCAGCCTCTGGGAAAATCCAGGTCCCAGTTTAAACCTGTAACCCTTACGCTAATTTGATAAGTGGTACAGGCATAACACAGCTCTTTAGAATGCCTGGATTTACCAGTGCTGAAGGATTTAATGCAGAAGTAGTCCATTGTAGCTGGGCCAGTTCCACATATTTGGGCACTTAACAGGCTCTAGAAGGCAGACTCAAAGAGAAAAATACTAAAAAAAAGCACTTGGCTGAGCTCTAATGGGCAGTCTATAGTTAGTTTACTTTGGCAACTCTGTGTTCCTTCTGGATAGAGCTTTTATCCCTTCATTCTATCCCCAGGCGTCTTTTAATGACTGAGTATAAGTAGGTCAGATAAACTAAAATTCTGTAAATCCTCTATATTTGTTACATAGGCCTGGATGTGTTGCTTCTGGACAGTCGTCATAAACTTAATGCAGATTTCCACAGGAAGTACTGAATGGATGCATCTCATCCAGGCCTTGACTTTACACAGATCCCATACAGCAAAGATCTTCCTAAAGTGGATCGTTAACTGGGGATGAAGCATGTGAAAGGCTGCATTTGAAGGACTACTCTTTTTCACCCTCTACATATTTTTGGCTTATGATTATTGATTCTTACATCGCTGGAAGTTACCTAAACTAGAAGGGGATGTGATCATGAAGAAAAAGTCTCACTCTACCTCTGTGTTGTTGAAGTTGGAATGATGAACACTGGCCTAAAGCCTTGCATTTCTGTTCCCATAATTCCAGCAAGTGAGCATCAAAGTCAACAACATGTCCTAAAATCTTGTAGGTCAGCTGGTTTCATCTGTCATTATACCATTCTGAAGCCTCAACAAGAACACATTTGCTAAGTTATTAGGAGGCAGGAACCTATAAGGTGGTTGTTATTGCACCATATGTTGCATGATTACAATTTGTTCTGAGTGCAAAGTGAAGCCTTCTGAAGTGAATTCAAAGCACTCTGAAGGTTCCACCCAGAAATTATCATTCTTTTATATTCCTCTCAAAATGTATACCAACCTAGGCACAAAATCTAAGGTCATGACACGTACTCAACTGTCTTAAACTGATACAGACCTTTGTCAAACCATGTCCGCTAAAGTAGGCTTTGCTTCACAACCACACATGAGCAGGACTGATGTTCAGTCAGATACACCTCTTGTTTGCAGCTGGCATCTATTCTGATTTGGTCAGTGTCTGTGCTGGGCCAGTTGTAAAATGTTTTGAATATCATGCACAATCATTAATGTTCATTTCAAACCTATTGTGACAATTTACATCACTATTAATGTTCAGAGTTACTAAGAATCACAGAATCATAGAATCTCAGTATTAAAAGAAATGTTCAACCTTATCTATTCCCACTCTCTGCTGGTTACAGAAACTCCCTCTTCAGCTTCTCCACAAGAAAAGCATTCAAGCAAAGCAAACTGAAGACTTGTTTAAAGTGAATCACATTTTTCTTCCTTTATTTTTATTTTTTTCCCCAATTGTAGAGAATCATGAGAAATTTACACAGATCTCTAGGAAAATCTGAGGATTAGTGTTACTATAACATATGTTCAGGGAGGAAACTGTCTGTCCTCTTCAGTCTTAATACATTGGTCCATAGATCAAAGAAGAGATTTTCATAAAACCTGACCACTGTTCACCTTCCATGTTAACACTCTGGTCCAAACCATCACCATCTCATCTGGATTGTTATCATGGTAATTTACCTGGTCTTTTAGCTTCCACCCATTATCCCCTTCAGTCTATTCATCCCAGAAATCAGTGATCCTATTAAAATATCATGTCATGTCACTTTTGTTTAAAAACCCTCAATTATATTCCATCTCTTTAAGAATGAAAGCCAATGTCCGTACTTCACCTAGAAGAAAGTCCAGCAAGATATGGCCTCAACATTTCTCCTGTGCATTCATCTCTGCTCTTAATCACCAGGCCTTTTTTTAATGCACCAGCTGTGTGGTCAGAGCCTCTGCTCTTGCTCTTATCTTGGCCTGGAAAACTTATTCCCCAGATATATTCCTTCACCCCCTTCCCTGGTTTACTCAATATCACCTTCTCAGTGAGTCCTCAGCTAGCCCACCCATCTAAAAACTGCAGCTTCACTCCAATTCCCTTTACCCTTTCCAACTCTTTAGCCTTTAAGGTCATCTGACATACATATTGTTTTCCCCAACTAGATTATAAATTCTGTAACAACCAGAACTTTTGTTCACTAGCATATTCTCAAAGCCTAGAAGAGTGTTCATTATATAGTAAGCACTTAATACAGTATTCAGTTATAAACAAGGAAGGAACGAACGAAGAAAGGAAGGAAGGAAGGAAGGAAGGAAGGAAGGAAGGAAGGAAGGAAGGGAGGGAGGGAGGGAGGGAGGGAGGGAGGGAGGAAGGAAGGAAGGAAGGAAAGAAGGAAGGAGGGAAGGAAGAACAGGCTGCCTCCCAGGTTGTATCTAAGCATTTTAGGAGACTGTTTTCTGCTTTACTTGTGGAAAAATTAAAAGACTATAGTCCTCTAAAAGATCAGAGTATCCCTTGTAGGCTTTCATTGCTACTTTTCAGAATTATTTCTCCATTAATACCTACATAGCCAAGAAAAAGTGGCAACAATAAGATTGTATCCCTATCTTTGATATTAGATCACTTCAATACTTTTGACATTATTATGTTAAGGTTATATTAATTCATTGAACAAAATATTTATTGAGAACCTACTATCTACAAAGACCCCACATTAGCTTTAAGGGGATCTGAAACAATACTAAACACATTCCCTAAAATACACAAAGAACAAGTGTACTATCAGGCAATGGTACTCAACACATCTGCACAAGAGAACTACCCAACAAACTTAAGAACAAACCAACGCTTGTTGCCTAGTTCCAAAAAATCCGATGGGCAAGGGGAAGAATTTTCAATACTGTACTTCCCAAGTGATTCTATATTCATCCCATGTTTTATCAAGGTTATAATATAAAAGGGACAGATGCTGAGGGTGCAATAGATATAAGAGCTCAGAGAATACTAAAGAGAGAGTAATCACTCCTAGTAAGAACAAAGCTCCTTAACTCTGGTCCAAATAATAGCAGTCATTTGTGAAAAGTTAATAGCTGTGTTTGGAGGAAAAATTAGCCCCATGTTTGAATAAATGTGGGGAATTATTTATTTCCCATTATCCTGCTTGGAGATTCAGTGTCCCAGTAATACTCTCCACACTCCAGTGAATTGTAGGAAATAAGCCCTTCTTAGGCTTAGCTCCTATCTAAAAGGGCATGCAAGGTCTCTGGGATTATAATCCCAGATAGCTCTATACATGCCTTTTATTTGAGGCATGGAGAGTTGCAGCCAAAGCCAGTTCTTCTCCATGAAAGCAAGCCAGCAAGAATTAGACAAAGGGTTACATTTTTAAAAATATGCTTCAAGTGGCCAGATGAAGTAGGCTCTGGTTTGCCTTACATGGCACTCCCCCTGGGTATACTTACCTACCTGTCTTCTCAGAATTTTCATCACAGTTTTGGAGCATACTTTGCATTTGCTAATCTATGGAATTTGCATATGGTTTTCTTTGCCTGTCTTCTAAGTAATTTGGAAGAAAGGTAAGTCAAGGTCTACTTTATTCTGTCTGTTAGCATCTGTAAGAGACATTATCTGAATTTCATCACCGTGTCTGGCTTGCCTGATCTCTCATTCAACTGTAAATTTGCTTCTTAACTCAAAATCCTATCTAATAAAACAGTAATATGCAAATTAACACCACTCCACCACATCCACAAGCCACGCCCACCATCCAATTGAGAGTGAGTATGCAAATTAACCCCAACCAAGATGGCTGCAGCCACAGAGAGAGCAGGAGGCTTGGGTTTCCCAGGCAATGGAGGAAGACAAGATTTCTACACACCCAGGCCTCCCTCAAGGCTACAAAGTTCCAATTACAGAAGATAAATAAATCCCAGATACCAAGGCCTTCGCTTGGGTCATGGGGCGGGGGATGGGGGGCGGGGGAGTGACCAGCCTGCAAACCACCATAGGCCCCTCACCCATGCTGCCCCACTCTGATCTGGGATACCTTTCAAGGCAAACCAGCTGGCCCCCACCCATGCACCAAGCTTCTATCCTATCTAATAAAAGAGTAATATGCAAATTGACTGTCATTCCAACACACAAGATGGCTGCCCCTATGTGGTCAAAGATCCTGCTCCCATATGGACACAAGATATCCACCACAAGATGGCCAGCAGGGTAGGGTAGTTGGGAGGAAGCAGGCCTGCAAGGGAGGGCAGTTGGGGGGTGACCAGGCCAACAGAGGAGGGGAGTTGGGGCAACCGGGCCTGCAAAGAAGGGCAATTGGTGTTGACCAAAACCTGCAGGGGAGAGCAGTTGGGGGGGACCAGGCCTGCAGAGTAAGGCAGTTAGAGGCAAACAGGCTGGCAGGGGAACAGTTAGGGATCAATCAGGCTGGCAGGGGATTGTTTAGGGCAGTGGTTGGCAAACTCATTAGTCAACAGAACCAAATATCAATAGTATAACAATTGAAATTTCTTTTGAGAAATTTTTTAAATTTAAACTATATAGGAAGGTACATTGTTATTAACTTGATTAGGGTACTCCTAAGCTGGCCTTTGCTAAAAACATCTTCAATCTGATTGAGGAACACTCAAGAGGCCAAAGAGCCACAATTTACCAACCACTGGGTTAGGGGGTGATCAGGATGGCAGGCAGAAGTCGTTAGGGGCAATCTGGAAGGCAGGCAGGTGAGCAGTTGGGAGCCAGCAGTCCTGGATTGTGAGAGGAATGTCCTAGATTGGAGAAGGTGCAGGCTGGACCCATGCATGAATTTTGTGCACCAGGCCTCTAGTAAGTAAATAATAAAGGAGACCAATTAAATGAATTATGATGGATCTATATGATGGAATACTTTGAAGTGTTAAAAATATCATAGGAAAAAAAGCTCACATAAGTTAAGAAAAAATATTTGAATGGAAGATACAGAGCCATTTTTTTAATGTGATACAAAATAAGACATAAAAGCTATATCTATGGAATAAGATTATGAGTGCTATTTATTTTCTTCTTTTGATTATTATATATCTTATATATAATATATCTTATATATTATATATCTTAAATCTTCTAAGGTAAACATATATTAATTTCAAAACAATAAGACAATTTAAGGACATAAATTTGTGATGTTTTAAGTAGAAAACAGCCTGCATGGCTCAGTGGTAAAGCATAGATCTATGGACCAGGAGGTCACAATTCAATTTCTGGTCAGGGCATTGGCCTTGGTTGTGGACTTGATGTGTGGAATATGCAGGAGGCAGCCTATCAATGATACTCTCTCATCATTGATGACTCTCTCTCTCTTTCCCTCTTCCTTCATCTCTAAAATAAATAAAAATGTAAAGCAAATAAAGAGAAATCAGTGTTCTTTACACCCCTCCTTCAAGAAACTTGGTACTTGATAACTAAATTTTACTTTGAGGTTTAACTTGGCATAACTATTCTGAGTTTAATGTTTCCAGACTTTTTTAAAGAGAGAATTAATGTTCAGAAAATAATTTGGGTCCTAATCAGTTTGGCTCAGTGGATGGAGCATCTGCCTGCAGACTGAAGGGTTCCAGGTTTAATTTCAGTCAAGGGCATATACTTCAGTTGTGAGTACACCCCAAATAGGGGGTGTGCAGTAGGCAGCTGATCCATGTTTCGCTCTCATTAATGTTTCTAACTCTCTATCTCTCTCTCTTCTCTGTTAAAAAAAAGTCAATAAAATATATTTTTAAAAAGCAAGAAATAATTTGGAACACAAACTGTGAAACAGATAAAAATAATTAAAACAGAATACCTCTCTCTGCTCAGTTTTCTTGCTAGGAAGATGTATTAATCCTGCTTATTGCTCTTATGCTAATCCTTTTTGTTTGCTTTCCTTTGTTTTATTTTGTACTTCAAAACAAAAACAAAAAAGTTTTTGCTGACCAGTAGAAAGCTGTTGAAGTCAATTATTCCTTGAAGACTCTTTGCACAATTTCTTTGCTGAAAAATTTCTGAGAAAAGAGATTAGTGACTTGGTTGTGCAATTTGTGCCTTATTGATCTCCCCCAAGTGCTTTCTCATTCTGTTGATGAGCATTTTCATATTAATGGTTTTTATAGCAGAGGAAGTAGTGTAGACAGTCTCCTCACAGGTGCACTACAGATACCTTCCTATTTTTTTTTTCTAGAACAGTGTGATGAGAATGTCTTTGCTGCAAAAACAGAACACTGAAGACTAAAAGCAAAACAATTTGGGACACAATTAATTTCTTCTGGTCTGATAGATGATCATGTTTGGGTTCCAAATACATGCAAAAATAAACAGTTCAATAAATGAATTTTGGAATAAATGCTCTGTGACCAGTTGACCTTTAACACATTTTTCCATGGATTTATAAATATTCACCAAGAATGTGGCATGTACATATATATATATGGTATGGAGCAATTTTCCCACTTATCCTTACAATTCAGAGAAGTGGAAAATGAATAATCCCAAGTACAATGGATAAACAAACCTCTAATATACATTCCCACTGATAGTCATAGTGTAGAGAATGTTCAAAATGGAATCTTTGATGAGTAAAGTTCCAACACCATGTGTAGACTTCAAAATGCCAGCTTTTTCTCATTAATTATAATAAGATCCTAAAACATCTCTTATAAATTTACAATTCTAATAAGGCCATTAAATAAAAGAATGTAAATTAATTCACTTGTTAGTAGCAAGAATGGTCAACTTTGGAATGATGAGTGGGCTACTCTTTGGATCAAAGTCACATGACATGCAGTTCCTTGCCATCCTAAGATTCTTCTCCATTGCTTCCCTCTAAAGACAGTCTCACTCAACTCTCTGACACATATAGGCTTGCTCCCTGGAATATAGAACATGAGAATGTTCGATGTGGTATTCCATGTATTCCTACTACATATTATTTTATTTCTAAATTATAATTTCCTCCATGATTTTCTTAACTCTTTAATTACTTTTTTATATCTTTTCCCCTAAGGTTCAATGTACACTACTGTGGTTAAAGCTAAAATTATTTCCTATAAACCCTCCTTTTAGAAAATGTCTACTGTATAGATCCTTTGTACACCAGCCATTTTATTTCTACATCTAGACTGAAATGAAGATGACAAAATGGGTGGTTTTAGTATTCAAAATGCTTTCAACTAGTGACAAGATGGATGAAGCCTATAGTCCCCAAGCATTCATTTAATCTCTAAAACCCTTCCCTGGTTGTTGGAAAGAATTTAAGCCAGTTCAGGAAAGATAATATTTAATTTAAATGAGATCTTCTGGGTTTCTTTCTGTATTATTCCTTAAAATTGCTCATTACCTCAAATACATTGAGAAAGCAAAATATGTTTCCCTTGTTTTGCCATAAGTGTTATGGTTTAGATATTTTTAAATTAAATTTCATTTTTTCCCTCAGTATCACTAGAATAATATTCAAAGGAAACACTTTTAAAAGTGCTACTGAATATTTTCTATGCTGTAACTAGGCCAGGGGAGAACAGAGAGACTCATGACAACAGGTATTCAGGTAATTTGCCTTTAAAAACTAAGAGAGATAAAGGACTTTTGTGAATTCAGTATGTTTCTTCATTCCATCCATCCCAAAATCTAGCTAGAGGAGCATTTCTTGCTTTTGGGAGACCTCAACTTCAAATTGGGATTTTGGATCCTTGTTTGATTGTTTATATACAAATAATTTTCTTCCATTTTATTGCTCTTTACTTAAGAATTTTTTATGAAAATAAAATTATCTTGACCAGATCTATTTTTCTCTGAAATAGTCATAACAAGAAGATTATCTGTACTGTTCCAATAGGCTCCCTCCATGTGTCAAGATCTCTACTGGGGGCAGAGATACAAACTCACTGAGTGAGACAGCTGCCATGTCTGCCCTATGAGGTTTAGAGTCTAGCTTTTCTGTGTTTTTGCTTTTATGACATGATAAAAAATATTATAAACCTTCTTTAAGGAACTTAAAAATGATTACTGAATCTTTTAATACTTATAGTCTGTGTAAAAATAAACGACTAACTACAAATTTCTATGTGTATGTGTGTTTTCTATTAGGAAACCAAAAAGTTGGTTTCTCATAATTCTAGAACTAAGATTTCATTATAAAAATAATGGGTAAGTCTTGAAACTATTTATTAACAAATTATTTTTCTTTCCTTGACATAAGGTAATGCTTATTTTCCCCACCCCTCCAATAAAAATTCATTAACCAGTCCACCCAAGTAGCATGTATTATATATCATTTTAATCATAGATATTTTAATTTCTTTGTGATTATAATAAGTTATCATTTTAAAAGTTCTCTAATAGGTAGTTATTAATTTTATATGTAAAATTATATCTTAAAATATAACACATATATCTTTATATCTTAAAATATAACACATCTAACCTGAAAAGCACTCTATTGATAACTATTACATTATATAATAATCCATAATTAATTTCTTCCAATGGAGTAAATTTTTTAAATTAAATCTTTATTATTCAGATTATTACATTTGTTTCTCTTTTTTCCCCTCCATAGCACCCCCCCACCCAGCTCCCACCCTTTCCTCTGCCCTTAGCTCCCTCCCATTGATCTCATCCATAGGTGTATGATTTTTGTCCAGTCTCTCCCTGTACACCCCTCACCCCTTTCCCCCTGAGAATTATCAGTCCACTCCCTTTCTGTGCTGCTGATTCTATTATATTCACCAGTTTATTCTGTTGATCAAATTTTTAATTCACTTAATTTCTAGATTCACTTGTTGATAGATATGTACTTGTTGTTCATAATTTTTTGGATTTTACCTTTTTCTTCTTCCTCTTCTAAAAGAGTACCTTTCAGCATTTCATATAATACTGGTTTAGAGTTGATGAACTCCTTTAGCTTTTTCTTATCTGTGAAGCTCTTTAGCTGCCCTTCAATTCTGAATGTTAGCTTTGCTGGATAGATTATTCTTGGTTGTAGGTTCTTGCTATTCATCACATTGAATATTTCTTGCCACTCCCATCTGGCCTGCATCGTTTCTGTTGAGAAATCAGCTGACAGTCGTATGGGTGCTCCCTTATAGGTAACAAACTGTTTTTCTCTTGCTGCTTTTAATATTCTCTCTTTGTCTTTTG
>JAAGEH010000045.1:42222631-42582355 GCA_011751065.1 Lasiurus cinereus
TTCACATTTTTGGATTCTTTTCTCTTCTTGCTTTTCCAGTTGAGTGTTTTCTGCTTCTTTATATTTCAAATTTTTGACTTGATTCTTGCCTTTCTCTAGTCTGCTGTTAGGACTCTGTATAATATTTTTTATTTCAGTCAGTGTATGTTTAATTTCTAGTTGGCCCTTTTTCATCTTTAGTTGGTCCTTTTTCATCTCCTCTTGGCTCTCACTAAGTTTATCCAACTTTTCTAGCATATTCTTGAAAAACCTTATAAGCATGGTTTTGAACTCTATATCCAGTTGTTGTTTTTTTCCTCCATTTCTTTTGTTTGTGATCCCTTCCCTTGTCTCGGCATTTTCACTATGCTGGGGAAACTTCTGTGTTGAATTCAGCCTTATGATACAGACTTGCAAAACCGAAGAAGCCTCTGTTGAGCTTGGGATGGGTGGAGTCTCAGGGCTTAAGGGACCACCTTGCCTTCCAGTCAGCCCCGCCCTCCATGGCCCCTGAGTCTCACGTGACTGGGTAATCGCTGGAGTGGTCCTTGTGTGAGCACCCGCAGTGCCTCTAGACCGCTGCCTTTCCAGCTTCCTTGCGCACCAGGACCACACGAGTCCAGGTCTCCAGGGTTTCGCCCAAAACAGGGGCCCAGTGGACTCAGAAGTGGCACAGTTGGGAGGGTCTGTCTCCCGCTCACTCATGAAAGCCAGCGGCACAATCAGCAATCTGTCCTCCGAGCAGTGCCTTGTGGGACCAGCCCTCTAATCTTTTGTGACTCCCCTAAATTTCCGTGCACCTCTCCCTTTTCACAGTCCAACTCACCCCGTATGAGTTTCGAAGCCAGCCAGGTACTCAGGCACCCACTCTCCCAGCACACGCATCCCTGTACCTCAGCTTTTTGCAGCTCCTCTGGGTCTCTGTGAGCCCCTCTCTTTCCTTCTAGCTGTAGAACTTCCATTCAGCCAGCTTTCCTGTGGTTCTGGATGATGTCCGTTCTGTCTTTTAGTTGTAGTTTTGAAATTGTTGTGAGAGGCAGCAGTGTAGGTGTTTACCTATGCCGCCATCTTGGATTCCCCAATGGAGTAAACTTATCAAAAGGATAAATTTAGGCTATGCATGATTATTTGAATCATTCCAAAAAATAAAATAAAATATGGCAGCTTGTCTCAGCCTCAGAAATGTTTCAAAGCACTGATGACTTATTTGGTTTAGTTTTTGTTTGTTTGTGTTATTTCTAAAACATTTAAGACCTACAATCTGAGAAACAAAAGATATCATAAGTAATTTTGGCCTATGATTCTAACATAATTTAGTGTTTACTTAGATATGCATTTAATTGATTCAAAAACTTAAGCCACCACAATTCTTACATCAGATTTATGACAACCGATCCCTAAATTTACTGTTTCTTATATTCAATAACTTGAATGGCCCTGTATACACAGTGCCTGTTAAGCCTAGACTCCCAGAATTTTATTGCTTGAATGCTGAGAAACTAAAATATCGAATATAAATAAACTGGGGGAAAGATGATATGGACAGTGATATTTTAAGAAGAAAATATCAGTAGCTCTTCTGCTTAATACACGAAAGGCAATAAAGTAACAGAATTATTTTCTAGTTTGGCTACTGGTAGATGTCTTCTACTATGTTATATATACCTTCTTTCCTTATGATAAAATCCTCTGTTAAGCTAAATTCAGGAGAAACAACCAAAAATCAAATGTAAGAATAAAGATAAAAGAAATGGGAAAATTTAGTCTAGAAATTAGAAGATTTGGAGAATGGGGGCATAAAAATTCTCAAATACCTAAAAGATAGTCCTGTAGGAGAGAGATTTAAAGCTTATTTTTATGGTTCCAGAAGGCAACATTTAGAAAATAGAGATTTTTTGAAGGTATATATCTGTTCAATATAAGTGAATATGTATGATGCAGTTAAATCTAAAGGAAAACCAGGTATTTGTATGTATGATGTACTTTTGGCAATTGGTTATTCTTAGGGTCTATTGGCATCAGCTGATTTCTAGATAAGCTTTGTGATTTTAGGATGAGGGTGAAGGGGCAAGAGTATTGGGAGCCTGGAGGGAAGTTTGAAAGCATCATTGGAAAGGACACGATGCTGTCTGTCCCAAAGTGTAGATTATTCTTCTGAGAAGGAAATTGGAGAAGAGAGGAAGCCTGAGGAGCAGTTTTTAAACAGAGGAAGTGGGGGAGATGAACAGGAGGAGAGGCTATATAGGCTCTTACTCAGGAGACAAAGTGAGTCATAAGATTGGAGAGGACATCTCCATCTTGCTGTAGAAAACTTTCCTCAACTATTTCCTGAACTGGAAATCACCCAGCAATACCACTTTTAGTTGTAATATTGGTGTTATCAGAATGGGCAAGGCCACAGCACTATAAAGCACTAGATAGATGGAGCAATGCTTTTCAAATTCAAATGTACAAACAACTCACCTGAGGATCTTGTGAAATTGCTAATCCAATGCTGTGGGACTAAGCCAGGGGACCCAAAGTTCCACATTTCACATAAACTCTCAGATGACGCTGATGGTGTTAGTCCAGCAATAACTGGGTAGTACTTTGATAGAGGTTTTGTGATGAGAAGAAACTGACATGGAATAGCCAGAGTGGGAGAAGAAGAGTTGAGGCGATATTGAAAAACAGAGTCTGAAGCTGACATGGTGTTTTATGAATATTCTGGAATTACCCTCCAAGTACAATCCAGACAATTCCAGAAATACTGCAGTTAGTTTAGGTATTTTAGGAACACATAGATGGGAAAAGACAATATATCTGGGTTCTTGATATAGATATGACTCCATCTATATACACAAGATGGCAAGGAAGATTCAAAACTGACTAACAAAGGAATGTGTGAACTTAGAAAATAATAAACTGCTTTCAGTGTAAGTGTTCACAATGAAGCTATATAGATTCTTATAGGAATTATAGAGGATTTGTTGAGATGATTGCCAAGGTCTGTTCTTATTCTACCCTTTTCTTATTCTACAGTGGAAGCACAATGCTATAAAGAACACTTGTGGTTTATGTTTGATTGTTTTTTTAAGAGAGCTCATTTTGAGGAGCTAGGGAAAAATGCTTAATTAAGCAAAGAATGCTGCCAATACAATTGAATTCCAAATTTATAGGCAACTCTTAACTTAATGTGCATCCCATGAACTTAGATTTGACTCCACCCAATTATTAGCAGATAAATGCCATTAGATGTAAGAGATGATAATAAAAAGATGTAGCCCTAACCAGTTTGGCTCAGTGGATAAAGCAGTCAGTCTGAAGCCAGGCTTGATTCTGGTCAAGGGCATGTACCTTGGTTGCAGGCACATCCCCAGTGGGGGGTGCAGGAGGCAGCTGATCAATGTTTCTCTCTCATGGATGTTACTAACTCTCTATCCTCTCAATAAAATATATTTAAAAATAAAAAGATAGATTTCTGAAAATTAGTTACTATTTCTAAGAAAGAAGAAAAACAGGAAAGAAGGAAGTGAGGGAGAAAGGAAAGAAAGGGAGAGAAAAACTCCAAGAGTATATATATAATGAGAAGAATTAAGTAATATATAAGAATGGCAGCATGTTAATGATAAATTTGAATATTTTACTCTCCAGAAGTGGAGCCAAAAATATTCTCCACATCCCTCTGGCCCAAAAATTGAAGCCTTCAAAATCTTAGCTTCAGTTTCATTGAAAGCCACTGGAGCTTTTAGATAAGATTCACAGATGGAAAAAAAGAAAAGTAATAAACCTGTTCAATTACAAAGGCTGCTCTGCCATCATATCTCAAAGCTTGTCTCTTTCTTTCTCTCTCTCTCTCTCTCTCTCTCTCTCTCTCTCTCTCACTCTCTCTCTCACACACACACACACACACACACACACACACACACACACACATAAAATTATTTTAAAAATTGACCTCAGCCCTAGCCAGTTTGGCTCAATGGATAGAGTGTCAGTCTGTGGACCGAAGGGTCCCAGGTACAATTCCAGTCAAGGGCATGTACTTCTCGGGTGCAAGCTCTTCCCCGGCCCTGGCCCTACTCAGCACGAATACAAGAGGCAAGGAATCAATGTGCTTCTTTCCCATCCAGATTTCTATCTGTCTTTCCCTCTCTTCCATTCTTTCTAAAAATCAATGGGAAAATATCCTCAGGTGAGGATATAAAAAAACTGACTTCAAATTAACAAAGGTTACCGAGTCCCTACTAGATGTGAAGCACTTGTCAGAGGCTGGGAAAGCACAGGTAAGACCTGGTTTACAGTCTGATAGAGGTTATATAGAGAGATATTCAACTAAAAAATAATATAGCATTTAACTATTTAAAATAAAGCTATAAATACAATCTTGAATCACAGATGAAGGAAAATTTAAGCCTCCTTCTTTCCCCCCAAGGGTAGGGACCTAGGGGAAATTTTACAGAATGGCTGACATCTAAGCTCGGTCTCAAAAACAAAACAAAACAAAACAAAAAAATCCATAAGCATTTCCAGACAGAGGATAGAGCATTACAAAAGCTCTGTACAGAGAGGAATGAAAGCATAATGTAGGAGCTGGGAAAGGTGTACTTGACCAGTATGTACACCAGGGAGTGCAGGCTGAGGCCAAAGAAATTTATTTAGGCCTTACTGGTATCACTACCAGTCTCTCTTGCTCAGTTTCCTCTGAGTACTTCCTGCTGACATCTTTGATGTCTTGCTATCAAGGTCACAGCCTTTATTTACTTCACTGGTGCCCTTGGCTGTGGTATAATTTGAGGACTTTGACCTCCCCTCTCACCCAGGTATGAGATTTTGGAATTCAAGTACTAAACTTAATTCTGACACTTGCTTAGATCAAGTCCTTTATTTTTGCTTGTTTAATTTTTCCTATAATGAGAAAAATTTTAGATAAGTTGCTCTACTCCAAACTTATTTGACTATGAACTCAACATGTTGAAGGAGAAATTGGAAATATCTCAATACCATGTTTTATTTTGTCATGTCCTAAATCAGAAAACCAACTCTGGCTGGTTGATTTTCAGCAGGCCCCAAGGCGTAGAGTGTAGCAACCTTGGATAATCTGGCTCCAAGCCCAGAAGGCCAGGGCTTCTCAGTAACTCTAGGGGGAGGAAGTTGAGATGGGTTGAAAACACAAAAGCAATCTATTGCAGAAACCATTGATTTTTTTCAGGCCTGGATACCCTGTGGTCATTTTTGGAAATGGTGAGAAAAGCTTAATGGAGTCCCTCTTCTGACTGCTCAGATTCACATATCAACTCGCCTTGGTTTCCTGTTACAACTCCAATTTTCATTTCCTGTTATAACTCCAATTTTGCTTATTCTATCCCCACACTCCTAGCTGAGGGAGACATGAACATCTATTTTAGCTTTGAATTTAGAAAAACAATTCACTATTCAGTTCAAAAAGATAAAATGGATACACACACACACACACACACACACACACACAAACACACACACTCAAAGCTGAAAAACATTTCATGGTTTCAATAGACTAAAAAAGAGCCCACATTCTTTTTTCTTATAAGCATTTCTCACAGCAATTTGAGAGTTTTCCAAAAAGGCTTCCAGGACCCATATTTCTTCTATCCTAATGGATGTAATATACAAGAAGAAATCTGCATCCTTCCCTGCTGGGAATCATTTGCTTGCTGTGTGCTCTGCATAAAAACTATAAGGTAGAAAAAATGCTACCCTCCTAAAGCTGGTGAGCATGCTGCCAACCTGTTGCCCAAGCTCCTCGACTGACAAGCTGCCTATAGGAAAGGCCATACTGTCATTCAAAACCTAATGGGTTGTACTCCTTGGTGTATCATTCACTGGAGACTATTTAAGTATCATTGCTATATTTTATTTATGAAGCCCATGTTGACCCAGAAAATTTCCCAGATATAATATTAAGCTCAAAGTATTTAAATTGTCACACACTCAGCTCTGAACTCCATATCAATGTATTGGGCACTGGATTCAACATTGAGATAAACCAAAAAAAACTTAATATCTGCTTCCTTACATTTTGTGGGTGATCAAAATTTATCACAGTACCCACAAAAGAGAGCTGGGCTCAAGATAAGGAAACTAAAGTTCTAAGTCTACACATCCCAACATGACCTCCGTGAGTGTCACTCTCTCATCCCCATCTGCAAAGTTGGGGGATGGACTCAGAACACCATCTGACTCTAACTTACTAGTTTTGTATCTCTGGTCAGGTAATCTAAGGGAATATGATTATACTTGAAAATTTCCAAACACTCTTCTCTTAAATCTCCCATTCTCTTTAAGCAACCCATTGCTGAAGCTAAATCAAACCATTGCTTTTATTTTTACCCACATCCAAAATAATATGTTCACTTCCCCCTCACTTTTCCTGCCTTCATTTAGCCAATTAATTTTATAGAGAATTTTTTCTCCTCAATTGTTGAGTTTCCCCAAATGGACAGTGGGTTGAGTAAGAAATGCTATAGGAAATTATTACTTTTTAAAACTAAATTTATATTTAGTTTAGCTATATAATATTGCATATGATATAGTATGGGCTTTGACAAAACTAGGGTTGGAATTCAAGCTTTGCTGCTTCGCTCTTAGAGAATATAATAGGTCCTCATTTTTCACTGGGTTTTGGAAAAATAGCCATCCCACCACGGGGTGATTTTAAAGGTTGGAGATAATAGAGATAATTCATGGAGCATAGTGCCTGACACAAAGTAGGTATTGTTACTGGCAGGAAAATTCCAACCAATTTAGGGAAATAGAAAGGCTAAGCTTGATAAGTAAAGAAGATAATGAGCAAAAAACCAAATACAGATCTCTCTCTCTCTCTCTCTCTCTCTCTCTCTCTCTCTCTCTCTCTCTCTCTCACACACACACACACACACACACACACATACACACACACACACACACACAAAACCTCCTGCCTCCAGCCCTAAGAACTGCAGATTTCAGAACCAGAAAAGGCCTGAAAAAATATAGATAGAATGGTGAGATGCACGGAACCATATTCCACTGCCAAAAGTGGAAATGATATAACCACACATTCTCCATGGGGCAATAAGGAAATGGGCACATGCCATCCAGCCTACATTTTATTCTATGCAGTAAAGTCAGCATTCTCTGAAGAAAGCTGCAGCTGACTAGGATTGGCAACTCAGATCTTTACAGTTGTTGAGTAGCCCACTGAGAAAAAGGCTTCCTTCCCAGTTCCTTGACAAATACAAGCCACATTTTAAATCTAACTGTTGTCAAGTGCCATGGGCACAAATAAATATGCACAGCAAGGCTTCCTTTGGCCAACTGGAGTGCAGATGTAATCATTTTGCACAGCATGCCCTCCTGTAGACCAAAGGCACCGAGCAAATTGCAAGGACTAATAGATAGAAAGGCTATGGAGCCGAGCCCAGAGAAGCAAAGGGACAAAATGGAGCTCAGTCACCTAGTTGAGTGCTCTTTTCAATCTATCCTGGAGCCATTCTTCAGAATTATTGCTTAAGGGATGGGACAATGGGTAATCCATTTTATATAAAATTCTCTGAGCAGAAAGCACTGAACTAGGTGTCCAATGATTGGGGCAGAGTTTTTCAGCCCTAACTATACTATAAGACATCCAGGGGGTGCAACATGGTCTCATGGGAACAATGATAGGGGAGAAGAGGGAGCAGGGAACACCACTGAGGAAGGATGCATGTGGAGTTTTAAGAATCTCTAGGTAACGCTGAAATATCATCTTTCACTTTTCTAATCCAGGATCCAGTCTTACTTCCATTCTTACTAGCTAGAAGAACCTGGGCAAGTCATTTAACTGGTCTCATTAACTGAAGAAAGTATTCTGATATTGTTTTAAAACTCAAATATGATAATAACAAGTACAGGTGCACTTAGTAAACTTTGAGATGCCCCATATCCAAAAATAAACAAGGTTGTCTTTTTTTAACCAGGTAAAGACACAACTACTCACACACACACACACACACACACACACACACACATGCACACGTGAGTAGCTGGAGAAATCTGGGCTTCATTGTTTTCTTCAGTTGCCCTGCATTGTTAACCTAAGAGGCTGACAGGTAGGCAATCCAGTAGCATCTCTTCTCACAGATACTGAGAGGCAACCAAACACCTTTCTAAATTGTGACATTTGTAGTAATGTCACAATATATTAGAAATACAGACAACTTATATTTCATACCTAGCTTACCCCTTCCTCCCTTTCCCCTCTTGCTATTTATATTTGCACAACCTAAGTGTTACTCATAATCCAATCAAATGGATATGAACTATGTTGTATTAGCTATGTTCAATATTACCTGCTAGAGCAACGAGGATAAAGAGAAAAATCACGTAGTGCATGCCTTTTCCTTGTTCATATTCTAGTGGGAAGGGGAGACAATCACTGATCACAAGGCAAAAGCCATGTAAGTGCTAAATGGCCTAAGAAAGGACCAAGAAGGGTATCAGCTATTTCTGACCAAAAAAAAAAAAAAGAAATTTTAAGTAAGCTAAATATAGTTTTTGTTAATAGCTCAGGATCAAATTTCTGATCAGGGAATGAAAATATTTGCCCAACCTATGTTTTAATACCTAAACATACATAGCTGAACACAGTATAAGGTTCTATTAATACTAATTAGAGGTTAGTACCACATAGTTAACTGAATTCCTTCAAAGTTCCTCTAAGTATTATGCCCTAAAACTTGTGGTTGTCTTTTAGTTTTGTGCAAAAGGGCCTGGTATCTCTTTTGTTTTATAATCTGTTTTATTTTTAATTAAATTTATTGGGGTAACATTGGTCAATAAGATCATATATGTTTCAAGTGTATATCTCTATGATACATGATCTGTACACTGTGTATTCCATTTTTCTATTTTTATCCAGATGAGTTGGTATTTCATAGAGAGCATCTGACTCTATGAGTATGAGACATTACTGGGTTTTTCCCTATGCTTGCCCAGAATGGAATGCAGGCTCCTGAGCATAAAGAACATGAATGTGTTCCATCTGGTTCAGTGGCAGCGAGAGATGGGATAAGGCAGAAAAGTAGAAAGGTAGTGAAGTCTGATAACTTCACCTGCCTCTCCAATGTCACCAGCTCTGCAGGTTTCTCATGGGACATCAGATCTTACGAGAGGGAGAAGTAATCATGACCAGTTGCTAAAACTATATGTTTGAAATGTAATTATTTTATGGAGTCTCCAAAAGTGTGGTCAAGAGTATGTAATTAATGTTAAGATTGGTTTATTACAGTGTTTGACAGAGGTTAATTAAATACGAGACTATCTTGAGCCTGATTGGAATGCAATTATGAGGCTCAGTGGTTTAAGCTCTTTTTCTCCATAACTTTTCAAGATTTTACAGCAAAAAAATTATGGAATACGCCCTAGCAGGTTTGGTTCAGTGGAAGGTCCCTAGTCAAGGGCACATGCCTGGCTTACTAGCTAGATCCCCAGTAGGTGTCGTGCAGGAGGCAACAGATCAATGATTCTTTCTCATCATTGATATTTCTCTCTCTCCATCTCCCTTTCTCTCTGGAATAATATATATATATATTTAAAAAGTTTGTGGCATGCACTAATGATCTTTATAGAAATATATATATAAGGCACACATCCAGTTGATAAATATGGAATACTCCCTGTTTTCAATAAGAAACTGTTCCCAAATGAAACTAAATCAAGAACTAATAAAACTCTATTAAAGTGAGGGTGATGTGTAAAATGGATATTTAGTCCTGTTTTCACTTATCTGAGCATGCTTTTATTGATTTTGGAGAGAGAGGAAGGAAAAAGGAAAAAGAGAGAGAGAAACATTGTTTGGCTGCCTTCTGCATGCCCCCTACTGGGAATCAAGCCCCCAACCCAGGCTTGTGCTCTGACCTGGAATCAATTGGCACATGGGACGGTGCTCAGCCATTTAACTACCCTGGCCAGGGCTGTTGTCTTTTTTTTTAATGTTATATAAAACTAATCATACATATATATTTTTTGGCCTGTTTTTTTTTTCACCCAGCACAATTCAGCCAGATTGTTACATGCATCAATAGATTATTCCTTTTTGTTGCTGGATGCTATTCCATGATATGGATGCACCAGCTTGTTAAACCGACACATGTTTAAGGATATCTGGGCTGTTTTCAGTTTTATACTACTATAAGTAACAGTACTATGAATAATCATGTACAGATTTTGAGTGAAAACAGTTTTAATTTCTTTTTGGCATGAAACTCAAGGGTACTGTTGTAGGGTCATATGATAATTTAATATTTAAATTTATAAGAAACTCTCAAACTTTTCCAGAGTTTCTGTGCAATATTTTATTCCCACCAATAATATAGGATTAATTCAAGATTTTTCTCCAAGTCCTTGTTATCATTTGGTATTATAATATTTTCATTTTGACAATTTTGGTAGGCATGAAGGATATATTTATTGGCCAATGAATGCAGAACTAAGAACAAGATATAGAGATTGTCTTGCCATTAAGTTGCTGTGTGATCATGAATAAATCATTTCTTCTCTGAGACATGGTTTTCTGGTATATAAACTAGAAAATTTCTAATAGTCTTTTTTATTTTAATTTGATATGATTATGAAGATTTAGAACCTAAAAAGTGTCTCCAAAAAAAATTAATCTGCTTACTGAGTAGGAAATTATCATCCTGAGGAACCAGATAATATGTGAGCCTAAATATATATTATTTAGCCCAAATAACCCACTGCACATAGCAAGTTGATTTACTTCATCTAAGTTGAACTTCAAGGCAGTATCCCCACCATTCTACATGACAATAGAAATTACCTAATCTTCATAATAACTTCATCCCATATTTATTTATGAAGATACTTTTACTCTAAAGAATTTGAAATAATAGCTAGATGATACTATTTTGGCTTCAGAAAAGCTTCATGACATAGAAGAGGGACCCAAGAAAGCCACTCTGCCTCTGCCAAAGTGGTCCCTGGAGTCAGATAAGAATAAATCCCTGTGATGGCTGGTGTTGCTGAGAGGGCAACAACAACAAATAATAGCTTTTATGCATTATCAGGCTCCTTACTTCAAGTGTCAGTTCTTTATTAAATACTAGTGGCCCAGTGCGTGAAATTTGTGCGCATTAAAAGGGGATTAGAGGAAATATTTTAATATTGCTATTTGCCCTTTATCAGAGAATATCAGAGATGAAAGAAAATTAGTAAAATGTATATGAAAATCTTCCTCCTGTCAGAGTCTGGGGCACGCCATGGAAACCAGAGTCAAGTCCCCACACCCACAATGCCTCAAAGTCGTGTGAGACCTAGACCCAGCTGGCCCCAATCCCATTGGGTGAGATCCAGTCCCAGCTGGCCCCACCCCCTGAAAGCCCTGCCAGGCTGGGGGTGCAGCCTGAGGTCCCCCCACTCAGGGTGGGGATGTGGCCTGAGGTCCCCCAGCCCAAGGCAAGGGCAGCAGCCTGAGGTCCCCTGGCCCAGCATGAAGGTAGAAGGTGCACCCTGAGGTCCCCCACTGGGTGGGGGGTGTAGCCTGATATCCCCTTTTAAGCTCTACCAGGCAGAGGTTGCAGGCTCAGGTCCCCTACCCTGGTCCAGTGCCACACAACCTCAGGTCCCTGCTGATTGCTCCTTAAGGCTCATTACAGAAACTCAACCTCCACTGTGGGTACAGCCATCTTGTGTTACAGAAACCCCCACCTCTGCTGTGGGTGATATCATCTTTGTGATGGTGTGATGGTCAATTTGCATATTCCCTCTTTATTAGATAGGATTTGAGCATCCAAGTCCATGAAAACAAAGAGGTACAAAAGCAAATAATGGAAAGATGAAATAATAATTTAAAAATAACATTGAAGAAATCCTAGTGACTAATTTTGTGTAGTCTTATATAGTTCCTTCCTTAAATTACATGGGGCACTTGTTACAAGCACAGACCTTTGAGCTCCATCACTGATTATTTCAAGCACAGTCTTAGAGGGTAGCCTAGGAGCATGCATTTTTAAAAAGCTCACTAGGAGATTCTTACTGGCAACTCAGTGTCAGCCTAGGGCCTAGCATTTAGGAGCTAATAATATAGAGCAACACCCTCATTTTACAGACAGAGAAATCAGGGATAGAAAAAATTTCCCCAGTAAGTCAAATAATGCATCTAATAACTAACAAAGGCTGAAACTAGAACTCTTGCTGTCTTTCATGTGCACCTAACACTTTGTGACACATGCTTTCTAACAATGAAAAAAATTTACTTTTCTTTAATGGAAACTATGCAAGTCCCAGACTGATTTTAGACTTTATCCTTCATCCATCTCACAGAGGGATATGTTATACTCCTGCATGCTCATTTCTAATCCTTGTTCCCCAACCTCTACATCCCCTCCGCTCCAAATTTTGTCTCATGACACAATTTACTCAACTGACTCCAGTCCCCATTCTGGAGTTCACAGTATCAAGTCCATTCCTTATCTCGCTCCCTAGTTCCCAAGACATGGCCACATTTTTTGCCTTTATTCTCATAACAGGGATATTTTTCTGCTAATCTGCCTCATACTCCAAAGTCCCCTGTTCATTTGCTGGCCCTAATTTGCCTTTCAGTTTCCCTTTCATTGAGAAAAAGTTATTCTTAAACCAGTACATAAGCCCTATTACTCTGATAACAAGTGGCCAGCTATTTGAGATTGGCTCATCCCAGAGTTAAACTGTTGGAATATAATGCTACTTCATCTAATGTATCATTCATGGCTTCCCATGACAACTGATTATAATTGAAAATCTTGTTAAATTAATTTGTTCACCAGATTGAACCCATATTTGCACCCAAAGCTGGATAATTCTTCCAACCTCTTGTACCACACCAGTTAACAAGTCTAGTACCACCATGTTTCAGTCTACTAGCTCCTGGCACATTTTGCTGAAATTGGTAACCTTGTTTAACTAATCTTAAACTCTGACAAAAACCATGCCACTGCCTTATAATTACCTATATCCCTTACTAGACATAGTGCATCGAAGACAATGGGAAGAACCCATTATATTTCCCATTGTGTTTCTAGATTTAAGTCAATGGAATCAAAACTAGGAGACTAGAGAGAGAGCAAAAGGTTTTGCAATAATGAAATGCAAGCATAGAAAATATTTTGAAGATCTTCAGCATGGTAACTGGCAGTATATGTGTGCCTGGGGTCCTCCCATGTTAGCAGTGGTTGGGGAGGGAGTTCATTAGAAAGCAGAATTTTAAAATTGAAAGAATGCAGCTCCGGCTGTTATACCTATTCCTTTCATTCATTTGGTAAATCACTGAATTGCTCTATTTCAGCTTCTATGTTACAAAAGAACACAACTCATACATCTCTCAGGAGAACAGTGAGAACAAACTAGCAATTATTTACCAAATCATCTGAAAATGAACTGAGCTAAACAGCTTTCCACATACATTTCATTTTCTCCTGGTACAGGGAGTTCCTTTACCCTCATCTAATCCAGATCAGGCAGGAATGCAAAGGCGTGTTTTCGTTAGGAAAAGTAAGTAGCAATTGAAAAGCAGATCACGGGATGCAAATGCCCAGGTAGGTTTTTATTTTAGCCAGATGTACATATTTTACTCATCAAACCATGGCATAACAATCTGTATACCCGTAGAGAAAAATAAATGATTCTGACTAAATGCAAAACACTGCCAGAGAGACTACAGATGCATTAACCTTTCCATTTTAGCCAAAGCACTCACTTCTTTACCCAGTAAGTAAATGTCTATAAAATTTTATTGCTATTGCATTTCAAATGCCAAGAAGACAAAATGGCACGAAATTAGACAATGAACACAGCTAATTCTACTGTGAGATAATAGGCTAAGGTGCTCCACATATTCCTTGACACAGTTTATGCTCAGTAACTGTTACATATACTTGACAATCTTAGAAAATATTGCAATTTGCCAATAGATGTAGACTACTTTATAATTAACAAATGTCTTCTCATTTCCATTCTGGTTCATTAAAATCTTGTCAAAACTCTCAGAGGGTAAGTATCCTCACCCCCACCCCTTTTTACAATGAAAGAAGTTAAGGTTTGGAGTCGTATTGGTTTCCTGGGGCTGCCAGAACAAAGTACTAAAATCTGGGCAGCTCAAAACAATAAAAACTTATTCTGTTACAGTTCTAATGGCCAGAATTTTGAAATCAAGGCATCAATTATTCCTCCTAGAGACTCAAGGAGAATCTGTTCAGTGCCTCTCTTCTAGCTCCTGGTGTTGCCAGCAATCCTTGGTGTTCCTTGGTAATAGATTAATCACTCCAATTTCTGCCTTAGTGTTCATATAGTGTTGTCCTCATCTCTTCTTATAAAGACACGAAGCATTGGGTTTAGCATCCTGTCTAAGCTTATATGACCTCATCTTAAATTAAGTCAGGGGACCCAGGCCTTCAGGGGAGGGCAGTTAGGGGTGACCAGGCTTATTTCCAAGAAAGATCACATTCTGAAGTTCTGGGTGGACATGAGTTTGGGGAGGACATGATTCAATCAACTACAAAAGGATTAAATTATTTCCAAAAATCTTACAGCTAATCAGCTGTGATACCCAAACAAAAGCTATAAAGCCTTCTTCCATGAGATTAAACTGATCAGGCCAAACAACTTTAGATGCACTGCTGTAGCAATGGAATCATTCTGTATCACTTTGCAAAGGACCCTCTGCTTCATTCAACTTGTTCCAAACTACAATAATCAATACAGAAATAAATATCTGTACAGTTTTCTACAGAGCTTCCAAGAACCTCCTTCAGCTCATGGCCTTCATGCATATGATATCCAGATCAGAACCTGACCATCACTTCCAGTAATCTCTCTCACATGTCAGCATCCCTTCATGTTCAATCTTTATTTTCATCAAGATAATTTAACTAACTGCCCCCATCCTCTTTAGCCTTTTCATAATTTTATACCCTTGTTTCTTCTCCTGAAATGTCCTCCCACCAGTATATAGCTGCAGGCTTAAAATTTGCCTAAGTCTAAATTTATCCCTGAAAGCCCACAGAAGATATAGATCTCTCTATCCTCTCAGTTCCCAAGCACTGCCTCTTTGCTTTAAGATGGTACTAACCAAAATCTAATTTAAATAAGACATTATTGTTCATTTTTCCTCTTTTACTTTCTCCTTTCTTCACATATACACATGTGCAGATACACACATCCTATATAATAAAAGCCTAATTTGCAAATTGACTGAACAGTGGAACTACTTGTCTCTATGATGCACACTGACCACCAGGGGGCAGATGTTCAATGAAGGAACTGCCTCTGGTGGTCAGTAAACTCCCACAGGGGGAGTGAGGCTCAGCCAGAAGCCAGCTCACAGCTGGTGAGTGTAGCGGCAGTGGCAGGAGCTTCTCCCACCTCCGCAGCAGTGCTAAGGAGCAACCAGTCAAGAGGTAAGGAGCAATGGGCAAGCAGGGATAAAGAATGAGGGCTTCCAGACTGATAGAGGAAGCAGGCTGGGCTGAGGGGATCCTCCTTGCATAAATTCCGTGCATTGGACTTCTAGTGTATATATAAACATATATGCATTGATACACACACCTAACACCAAAAGTAGAAACCAAACTCTTGGAGAGGAAGGCTAACATCTACCTATCTGTCAGAGTAGATATAGCACTCCACTTTCTGCGAGGAAGGTATTCAATCATCTGATCTAATACAAGAGTAATATGCAAATTGACCACCATTCCAACACATAAGATGGATGCCCCAAGTGGTCAAAGGTGGCTGCCCCCATGTGGACACAAGATGGCCACCACAAGATGGCCAGCTGAAGAGGGTAGTTGGGAGGGACCAGACCAGCAAAAAAGGGCAGTTGTGGGCTATCAGGCCAGCAGGGGAGGGCAGTTGGGGGCAATCAAGCCTGCAGGGGAGGGCAGTTAGGGATGACCAGGCCAGCAGGGGAGGACAGTTAGGGGTGATCAGGCTGGCAGGCAGAAGTGGTTAGGGGCAATCAGGAAGGCAGACAGGTGAGCAGTGGGAGCCAGCAGTCCTGGATTGTGAGAGAGATATCCAACTGCTCATTTAGGATCGGGCCTAAACAGGCAGTTGGACATCCCTTGAGGGCTCCCAGATTGGAGAGGGTGTAGGCTGGGCTGAGGGACACACACCCCCATGCACGAATTTCATGTACCAGGTCTCTAGTTAATAAATAAATG
This sequence comes from Lasiurus cinereus, assembly GCA_011751065.1. Lineage (NCBI taxonomy): Eukaryota > Metazoa > Chordata > Mammalia > Chiroptera > Vespertilionidae > Lasiurus > Lasiurus cinereus. Next base: position 42,238,804 of record JAAGEH010000045.1, read on the forward strand.
AACAAATTTATATTTGTACTAATGAAATAATTATGAGAAATTAAAAAGAATAATGGATTTTAAGTATAAGTTTATTATCATTAGGAATAAGAATTATTTCAAAAAATACCATGGTTGGTTACTACAATCACAAAATGATTCTTACAAGTATAATAATCAGAGTTATAACAAGGTTTTGGAATTGTCCAAAATAATTGGACTCTATTTTAGTGTTTAGAGTATTTGAAATATTTTTCAAGTAGTCATAACTCTTCTTCCTTTAAGCCAAGCCTGCTTGTGTTTAAGAATATCATTGTCAAAATCACTAAAATTCCTACAGATGTGTTACAAAAATTGATGTGAATATATGCAAATTTATCAGAAAGCATTAATATTTTACTTAAGTAAACCTAGCAAGCCCTGTGGATTTTACAATGTCACTTTATAATCCTGAATAACTTAGCATTGTTTTCCTAGGTGTACCAGGACTTCACAGTGCTTACCCTTAATACATTTTTATAATGGTCATGACTTGGCCTGAGGCTATGTTTACACTAAGCCAAAAACAAGAGAACAATCAGTTATTTGATATCATATAAGCCAATAAATTGATTCTTTAATATTTTTGCTGCACATTTTCTTTTCTTTCTATTCTATTTTTATGTAGGGAGACAGGATTTATTGGAAGAAAGAGGCCATCATCTTAGTGCTGCAGAGATTTTTCTAAAAAGAAATGTGGATGAGATGTAGAACCTATTATCTTTAAATAAAAAGAACCATACAATCAATAATAATCCTATATAATAAAGAGGCAATATGCAAATTAATATCACTCTGTCACAAAGATGGCTGCACTCACAGCTGAAGCCAAGTTCCCTGAAGGAGCCTTAACAAGCAATCAGCAGGGACATGAGGCTACACCCTCCCCTCCCCTTAGGGCTTGAGGGGGAGGGGGAACCTCATACCATGCCCCTTGCCCTGGCTTCAGGCTAGAGGACACTCAGGCTATGCCTCCTGCCTTGGCACCAGGCTAGGGGACCTGAGGCCATGCCTCCCGCCTGGCAGGGCTTGATGGGGGACCTCAAGGTGCACTTCCTGTCCTGATGCTGGGTGAGGGGACCTCAAGCTGCTCCTCTTCCCCCAGCACCAGGCCAGAGGACCTCAGGCTGGACTCTCTACTCTAGAACCCAGCTAGGGGACCTGAGGCTGCACCCCCCCCTGCCTGGTGGGGCTTGACAGGGGACCTCAGGCCATGCTCCCCACCCAGTGGGGTTTGACAGGGGACATCAAGGTGCACCTCCAGTGATGGGTTGGGAAAACTCAGACCATGCCCCCCTGCCAGTGGGGCTTGACAGGGAACCTGAAACTGTGCCTTCCTGCCCAGTGGGGCTTGATGGGGGACCTCAGGCCATGCCCCCCACCCAGTGGGTCTTGACAGAAGATCTCAGGATATGTCCCCCGCCTGATGGAGCTTGATAGGGTCCTCAAAACATGCCCCCGTTCCCCATCTGGGGGACCTCAGGCCACGCCTCCTATCCTGGCACTGAGCCAGGGGACCTGAGGCTACATCCCTTGCCTGGCAGGGCTTGACAAGGGTGGGACTGACTGGTTCTGGATCTAATCCAATCGGTGGGGGGGGTGGCAGTCAGGTTTGCATCTCATGCAATTTTGAGGTGTCTGTGGGTGAGGGGCTCCCCCTTTTAATGTGCACGAATTCATGTACCAGGCCACTAGTAAAAGCATAATATGCTAATTAGACCAGACGTCCTTCCAGACATCCTTTTGGACAACTTCCAGAGGAAGCTGGGGCTACGAAGGAAGAAGCGAGGGTCCTGGGTGCCAGAGGGAAGCCAGTGCCAGAAGCCAGGGGAAGAAAGGCCTACTCTTGCATGAATTTCATGCATCGGGCCTTTAGTATTATAATAAGACCTTATAGGTCAGCCAGTCATCAACTATTAATTGAAGATATCTGTATCAAAGTACACTAAAGATATCCTTATCTTAGGGATGGCAAATAGGTTTCTCTTTCTTGACAAATTCTGCCATCTGACATTAACTACTAGGAGCAATGCATTTAAAATTCTGAGGCTGAGATCTGGAGGATAAATGGCACATAAGTACTTTCAATAAACATTTATAAACTCTGAATTCATGATACACTCAAGATCTTGAATACAATTATGTACCTAAAAGCACTTTATAAAATATGTGGTATGATTAGAAAGACACCATACCAATATTAGCACATGTAGACTAGTTCTTCCTATATTGTCAGTTCTGAATATTTGGACATTTTAATCCATGGTTTCCGCATCTTATATGGTAGCCACTAGTTACCTGGCTATTTAAATATAAATTCTTTTAAGTTAAATAAAACCTGAGATCCATTTCCTCTGTTTCACCACAAGTCCCACATTTCAATGGTGCAATTGCCATATGTGGCCAGTTACTGTAATGTAGCACAGTGCAAATATAACACACTTCCTTCACTACAGAAAGCCCTATTGGACAGTACTACATCATCATTTCTTGATACTGACATCTGCACAAGTCAACCTTTAATAAATGCGTTCATCAATCTCTTCCAAACTGACATTTCTTCTCTCCTTCATGATTCAGGGATATGATAATGGTAGGCTCTTGCAAATGTGTGTGGGTGTGTCAGACTTGATGTGGGGAAGGGGAAAGCATCATAGTACCCTGTTTCCCCAAAAATAAGACAGTGTCTTATATTAATTTTTGCTCCCAAAGATGTGCTAGGTCTTATTTTCAGGGAATGTCTTATTTTTCCATGAAGAAGAATACATACACATTTATTGTTGAACAAAAATAAAGAAAATTTATTACCTGTATATAGTACGGTAGTAGTTGTCATCACAAACCAGCTCACTGATTGGCCACAGTGCAGCCAGAGCTGTTCAGGCAGTGTGAGGTCTCTTTAAATCAGGAGTCAGACACCTTATGGTAGCTTTGGGGGCCTTATATTCCAGGGAGGCTTATGTTCGGGGGAGGCCTTATTATCAGGGAGGTCTTATTTTGGGGGGGATGCATTATATTACAGCAAGAGGCAAAACTGTAAGTAGGTCTTATTTTCGGGGGATGTCTTACTTTGGGGGAAACAGAGTATTGGTTGCTCTGACTTCTGAGTCCTTACCTACCCTGAGGTGGCTTAGCCATGATGGTCAGCAGGGGTGACTTAATGGGACTTTTCCCCAATGACTCGGGTATTAAGGGAAAAATAAAATGTTATCAGAGAGGCCTGTCCTAACACTCTGCCATGGTATAATCCTAAACTGAAAGCACAAGAGGAAACTACGTTATATTCTAGGTGGATAAGGTGTTTGTAAATTCAGAGAGAGGAGAAGGCAATAGCAATGAAAGAGTGCTGCTGATGAGAAAGATGGTAGGAAGCCAAAGATCCACTGGGTTGCAGAGAATTACCTGGCAAACCATCTCTGACCTGATGATCACAGGTTGTCAGCTCAGCTCCACCAAGAATGACTGAGAACACATCTGATAAATAGTTGTTTCCTTTGTTCTGCTTTTTATACCATCTCTTTCCTGCTCCTGTTTCTTTGGAAATCTTGCTAAATGCTGACAATGCTTTTGGCTTATTTGTAATGACACCTCAGTGGTGCCAAGTTCCTATTGCCTTCTTCTTAGGACTTCCATAACAGCCATGCTCTGGACCTCTCCTTTGGCCACCAATGCACAGGCTGCCTGGCATTTCTCTTAACCCTTTCACTCATTTCCTTTCAGCAAAAAATACAACTACAAGTTCTGGGAAGACAGGAACTGTGTCATATTGGTCTTTGTGGCCCAGGAAAAGTCTAACATCGTGCCACAAACAACTGAAGCTGAACGGGCATTGGCACTGCACTGTGTGCTCCAGAGTCTGGTTGCCTTGGTTTACATTTCTTCTCTGCTATTTGTAACTGTGTCTTTTAGAAGGAGAGAGCAAAATCTCCCTGCTCTAAGCATTATTTTTTCTGTTAACTGGAGTAATAGTACTCTCAGGAAGTTATAGTAATGTTTTAAAGAAATGATAAAACTGAAGCTCTCAGCACAATGTATAACACAAGGTCAATACTCATAATAATCTTTGTTGGGCATTAAATAAATACAGATCAGCCCCGCTGGTGTGGCTCAATGGTTGAGTGTTGACCTATGAACCAGGAGGTCATGGTTCAATTCCCAGTCAGAGCACATGATTGAGTTGCAGGCTTAATCCCTGACTGAGAGCTTGCACGAGGCAGTTGATTAATGATTCTCTCTCACCATTGATGTTTATATTTCTCTTTCTCTTTCCCTTTTTCTCTAGAAAAATAAAAAAGCTAAAGTACTATATCAAAATCAGGATATTGACATTGATACAATTCACCAATCTTAAAAGAGGATAATAATAAAAAAAAACACAGAGTAATTGCTTAAACTTGCCTATGCTTGATACTAGGAAGACCTTAAATATCTTCTTGCACAACATCCACATTTCTACAGAAGAGGAAACTAAAAGGTACATAGGAACATCACATGCCCAAGTTTACAACTCAGCCCATGGCAAAGCAGGGCTCTCAGTGGTAGCTTTCCCATTTCATCCTTTGGATGAACAAAGCATGCCATAGGCAGTGCATAGTGGAAAGTGCCAGGTGAAGCATTCTCTGCATTGTACAAACAACTCAGCATTTTAGGCCTACAGAGAGCAGCAGATATGGTCAGGCCTGTCAAAATGTCAGTGATTTCATCTTTCCAAATGATAGAGAATGACAACATCCTGGGAAGTCTGGCTTTAGGATAGGTAATTTCATGAGTCACACAAAATATTAAAGATGCAGTTATTTTTTAAGCGAAAGGACCCAAGATTGAATGCTATCATATCAACACAATTCAGCATGTTTCTGAGAACTTACTTTTTTATTGACAAAAACATAGTATCCTTGCACTGACAACAATTAAATAATATTTCTGCATTTACATATACATGTATAAATATAAATGTAAGTATAGATACACACAGTGATTTGCATACTGCATATATACCTACCATTTTATTTTGTATAGCAATTGAAAAACTAAAGCTTAGCCTTTACCAGTTCCTTTTGCAATTATTTCTGTGGTTCAAAACTATGCAAAGGGGAAAGATAAATAGATATTTGATCTGGCACCTGAAAAGCTTGTACCTTATGAAATAAGAAATGCTATTTATTGAGCACAGACCATTGAGTTCCATTCTCCTCTATGCCTTGCCTTACTCCCCAGGATAGTAGGCACTTACATAGGCACATTACAGCTCTTTCCATTTGAGCCACAGCTACATGTCTTGAAAGGAGTCCACAGATCTTGGAAGTGAAAATGTTGCTATACCAACTGCTAAGGAGGAAATAGTTATTAAGAAAAATTAAAGCTGGTAATTTGCCAAGCACTCCAGTGGCAGATTCACAGAGTGTGTGCCTTTCAAATGTTATTTACTTATTAATTGAATATTTTATTTTTAATAGAGGTTCTAATAAATATTTTATTTATTTAACAGAAACTTGTTGGAGGGAAGATGGTTGCTGAAGGTACAGCAAGCTGCAAGACAGTGTGTGAGTGGGAGAATGAAAGGAGGGTGCATTTACGTGCAGGAGTGTCTGTATTTGTGAGAGAGGAACAGCTGTATTCCAAGGGAATGTTGGGGACTGGTGGACTGGACAGCCTCTACTGCTGCTGAAGTATCTCCTGGAGTAGCCAGCTCTGCCACAGAGACCATGCTATCTTGAAGGAGAGACTGGCTGTAATCAGAAGTCCAACCTTACCTTCAATAGGGGAGACCTTGGATACTTCCCAGGACCTTACAACCATAATGCCCCGGGAACAGCTGCCTCAGCTGAAAACCCACAAACACATGACTCCAGCTTCCTTGACCACGGGCACCTAAAAAGTCTGTCTAGGAAGAGACAAAGTGGTGCCAAATACATGGACAAGCCCTACACTTTTTCATAGAGCAGACAGAAGGAACTGTTGAATCGAACAACTCCCACCCAAAATTGGTGAATTAAATACAGCTGGTGAGGCAATCTACAGACAGAAAGACCAGATATTGAGAAAGCTCTGCCTCCTCAGATTCATCTGGTGTTTGTTGTTTACATTTTTTAGATTAGTTGTTGTTTTATTGGAGTTTTCTCCCTATATACATATGTTTTCCTCATTCTCTTTTATTCTCTTTCTTTTTTGTCTTACATTTTTTCCTCTTCTCAATATCATTTTTGCACTTTTGTCTATCCCTTAATTCTCTTTCCTCTTGTGTACACATTTATTTGGGGTTACTAGTATCATGAATCACATTTAAAGTGATTATTGATAGGTACTTGTCAACATTTTCATTCTTTATGTCTGTGTTCCTTATTCCCTCTTTATTTCTTCTTTTTTCAGCAGTCCATTTAGCATTTATTGTATTACTAGTTTTGTGGTAATAAACTCCTTTAGTCCTTTTTTTGTCTGTGAAGCTCAGTTTGGTGCCCTGTGCATTGTGTCTTGTTGTGTTGTATTTTGTACCTTTAAGACAATGTAGGAAAGAGATATATACATAACCAGACACCCTGAAAGGAGTGATCATGGGGAGACAAAGGAACAACCCACATACTAAAGAAAAGGAGGAATTACCATAAAGTAAAGTAAATAAAATAGTGGCAAGCAATATGTCAGAGAAAATATTAAGAGCAATGGTCATAAGGTGGCAAAAAAAATGATGGAAGACAAATTCAACAATATGTGTAAGAACCAAGAGGAAATGAAGAAGAACCAAGAAGAAATGAAAAATGACATTGCTGCAATAAAGAACTCAATAGAAAGCATCAACAGCAGTCTAGAAGAAGTGGAGGGCCGAAACCAGTTTGGCTCAGTGGATAGAGTGTCGGCCTGCGGACTGAAAGGTCCCAGGTTCGATTACAGTCAAGGGCACATACATTGGTTGCGGGCACATCCCCAGTAAGGGGGCATGCAGGAGGCGGCTGATCGATGTCTCTCTCTCATTGATGTTTCTGACTTTCTATCCCTCTCCCTTCCTCTATGAAAAATCAATAAAATATATTTAAAAAAAAAAGAAGTGGAGGACTGCATCAGTGAGCTAGAAGACAAGGTAGGAAAAAATACTTAAAAACCAGGAGGAGAGCCTAAGGGAACTTTGGGACATGAAACATAACAACATCTGCATAATAGGAGTGCCAGAAAGAGAGGAAACTGAGCAAGGAATAGAAAACCTGTTTGAAGAAATAATGACAGAAAACTTCCCTGATATTGGGATGAAAAAACTCACAAAAGCCCAAGAAGCTCACAGAGTCCCAAACAAGATAAACCCCAAAAGACCAACACCAAGACACATTATAATTAAATTGGCAAACACCAATGAAAAAGTAAGAATCTTAAAGGTTGCCAGAGAGAACAGAAAAGCTACTTACAAAGGATCTTCCATCAGACTATCAACTGATTTCTCAATAGAAACATATCAGGCCAGAAGGGAATGGAATGATGAATACAAAGTCATGAAAAGCAAGGGTCTGAATCCAAGAATACTGTACCTAGCAAGGCTATCAATCAATATTTAGAGTAAAATCAGAAGCTTCACAGACAAAAAATGGACTAAGGGAGTTTATTACCACCAAACTAGAATGCAATAAATGCTAAAGGGACTGCTGTAAAAAGAAGAGATAAAAAGGGAATAAGGAACACAGACATAAAGAATAAAAATGGTGACAAACAAGTACCTATCAATAATCACTTTAAATGTAAATGGATTAAGTGCTCAAATCAAAAGACATAAGGTAGCTGAATGGATAATAAAGCATGACCCATATATCTGCTGTCTACAGGAAATCCACCTCAGAACAAAGGACTCGCACAGACTGATGGTGAAGGAATAGAAATAAGTTTTTCACATGAATGGAAATGGAAAAAAAGTTAGGATAGCAATACTTATATAGGACAAATTAGACCTCAATGTGAAGGCCATAGCAAGTGGTAAGGAAGGCCATTTCATAATACTAAAGGAAGCAATTCAACAAGATGACATAACTCTGGTAAACATATATGCACCCAATATGGGAGCACCTAAATACATAAAAAAAAAACTTCTGGAGAATATCAAGGGAGATATTGACAACAATACAGTCATGATAGGGGACTTTAATATCTCACTAACAACCCTGTATAAGTTCTCTAAACAAACAAAAAAAATCAGCAAGGAAACATCAATGCTAAATGACTCACTAGATCAGATGTAATTAATTGACATATTCAGAATATTTCACCCCAAAGCCACAGAATATATATTCTTTTCAAGAAAGCATGGGTCATTTTCAAAGACAGACCACATCTTGGGAGGCAAAGTCTCTTCAAATTTAAGAAGATAGAAATCATATTGAGTATCTTCTCAGATCACAATGGCATAAAACTAGAAATGAACTACAATAAAAACAATTTTAAAATATCAAACACCTGGAGGCTAAATAGCATGCTATTAAACAATAACTAGTTTAATAAAAAGATAAAAGGCATCATGGCAACAAATAACAATGAAAACACAACAATCCAAAATCTATGGGACATAATGAAAGTAGTCTTGAGAGGAAAGTTCATAGCTCTATAGGTCTACCTCAAAATACAAGAAAAAATGGTAATAAATTACCTAACCCTACAACTCAAAGAGTTTGAAAGAGAGCAATAAGAAAAGCTCAGCATAAGCAGAAGGAAGGAAATAATAAAGATCAGAGTGAAGATAAATGACAGAGACAAAAAACAATACAAAAGATCAACAAAACCAAGAGCTGCTTCTTTGAAAGGATAAACAAGATTGATGAACCTCTAATTAGGCTCACTAAGAAGCAAAGAGAGATGACTCAAATAAACAAAATCAGAACTGAAAGAGGTGAAATAACAACCGATTTCACAGAAATACAAATAATTATGAAAAAATACTATGATGACTCTATTCTAAGAATATGGACAACCTAGATGAAATGGACACATTCTTAGAAAAATACAGGCTCCCAAAATTTAATCATGAAGAGTCAAAAAATCTGAATAACAATAACTATTGAAGAAATTGAAGCAGCGATCAAAAATCTTCTAGCAAACAAAAGCCCTGGTCCAGACGGCTTTACAGGTGAGTTCTACCAAGCATTCAAAAAATAAATAAGTAAATAAAACCTATCTTCCTCAAACTCTTCCCAAAAATTCAAGAGGAAGGCATATTTCCAAGCTCTTTCTATGAAGCCAGCATTACCCTAATCCCAAAACGAGATAAAGACACCACAAAAACAAAGAACCACAGGCCAATATCTTTGATGAACATAGATACTAAAATCTGCAACAAAATTCTAGTAAATTGGATTCAGCATTACATTAGAAAGATCATATACCATGATCAAGTGGAATTTAGTCCAGGAAAGCAAGGATGGTATGATATATGCAAATTAATAAATGTGATGTATCACCTAAACAAACTGAGAGTCAAAAATCACATAATCATATCAATTGATGCAGAAAAAGTATTTGACAAAATCCAACCCTTTCTAGATAAAAAAAAAAAAAACTCTCAGCTATGTGGGAATAGAGGGATTGTACCTCAATATAATAAAAGTCTTATATGGCAAAGCTACAAATAACATCATATTCAATGGGCAAAAACTAAACTAATTTCCCTAAGAACAGAGGAATAAGAGAGGGATGCCCACTTTCACCACTTTGGTTCAATATAGTACTGGAAGTGCTAGCCATAGTGATCAGACAAGTAGCAGAAATAAAAGGCATCCCAATTGGAAAAGAAAAAGTAAAACTGTCCTTATTCACAGAGGAAATGATACTATACATAGAAAACCCCAAAGACTCCATCAAAAACTACTAGACCTAATAAATGAATTTGGCAATGTAACAGGATACAAAATTAACACCCAGAAATCTAAGGCCATTTTATGCACCAATAATGAACTCACAGAAAGAAAAAGTTAAAAAACAACCCAGCCAAGACTCGTTTGACTCAGTGGATAGAGCATTGGCCTGCAGATTGAAAGGTCCCAGGTTTGATTTCGGTCTAGGGCATGTAACTTGGTTCTGGGCACATCCCCAGTGGGAGGTGTACAGGAGGCAGCTGATCAATGTTTCTGACTCTCTATCCCTCTGCTTTCCTCTCTGCAAAAAAATCAATAAGAATATATATTAAAAAAAAAAAACAACAACAATCTCAGTTACCATTGGACCAAAATATTAAGATACCTCGGAGTTCAGTCACTGTGGAAGACAGTATGGAGTTTCCTCAAAAAGTTAAAAATGGAACTTCTACTTGAACCAGTAATCTCACTTTTAGGACTATATATCAAGGAACCAGAAACACCAATCAGAAAGAATATATCCACCCCTATGTTCATAGCAGCACAATTTACAATAGCTAAGATTTGGAAACAGCCTAAGTGCCCATCAGCAAATGAGTGGATTAAAAAGCTGTGGTACATCTACACAATGGAATACTACACTGCTAGAAAAAAGGAACTTTTACCATTTGCAACAGTATGGATGGAAATGGAGAACATTATGCTAAGCAAAATAAGCCAGTTAGAGAAAGATAAATGTCACACGATCTCACTCATATGTGGGATATAATAATTAACATAATTTGATGAACAAGAATAGATCCAGAGACTAATGGTGAGTGTGTGCGGGGGATGTGGGGGGCAGCAGGTAGAGAGCAACCAAAAGACTTATATGTATGCATATTAGCATAATCAATGATCACAGACACTGGGGCGGTGGCAGCTTGCCCAGGGTGGGTATGGTGGGAGGAGGTTCAATTGGGGAAAAAAGAGACATATGTAACACTTTAAACAATAAAAAAAGTAAACTTGTATTTGGTCCCAGAGTCCATGACTGAAATCTTCAAATACTGTTTTTAATAGCGGTGTGTCTGTATATGTGTGTGTTTGTGTGCGTGTGGGGGCATGCTGTTCAGCTTCTTTTGAGATGCAGGATCAGGGGCTGTTGGAGCCAGAGGGGATCTTTTGGATCACAGAGTGCCTTTGAATATTTTCCTAAGCAATGAAAATGTTCACATGCAAATTTAAAATAAATCCTAACTATACAAGAAGAAAAAAGTAATTATGGGGTCTTCAGGCTTATAAATCTTCAATGTTTGTTTGGAATATTCTTTGCTGTTAGGAGAAACCCTGAAGCATCTGTTCTGAGTCTTAAATTGCAAGGGCACAGTTTGAAAACCAGTGGTAATTCCAAAAGGCTAAGGAGCCCGAGTCCCAGAGAGAGAATAAATTTGCTAAGAAGAAGAAAAGCTGAGTCTCTAAAGGGTTTGCTTGCCTCCAGCCCAGTGTTCTATTATAGCATGCTGGCTGGCCTTCACATGTTTGCAAATGGGCATTAAATGGTACAACATCTAAAAATTGCAACTCCTTCCTAGCTCATTTACATATTATGGAAGAAATACTTGGGGTCTGTCTTTAGTGGCTCTTTTCCAAACTACAAAGTGGGCCCACAGAAAAGGTCAATTACAACTGTTATCAAATTACTAGATACAACTTTTTTACTTCCTTTAGACACAGCCTTAGTTAACATTAAGAAAATTATAAACATAGATATGTTACTGAGTCACTTGATATTATTAGGAGGAAATTTTTCTACCCATTCTTTCCTACACTGACAGTGATGTTTCTATTAAACACTAATAAATCGTATGAGCATCTAAGAGAAGGCAGTAATGACGCACCTAATGACTGGGATGAAGAGGGAGAAGATTTCATTAAAATTTAACCTGTAGTTTCATGTACTCTGCAAACAAACTCAAATGTCAACTTGTTTCAAAATTACTGTCATCATATCCTAATAGCAGAGCACCTCCTGGGAAATACCTAGAGGAAATAATAAACAATAATAGCTGCTAGCAATTGAGTAATACATTTTATCCACGGATTTGGCATTTCTTTAGAAGCATTAACTAATTGAGTTTCAACGCATGCCCACAAGGTAGGGATTCGTTCGCTGTTTTATAAATGTGCTCATTTAGTATGAGTTGCAGCCCACGTTTGTGGGAGTATTGGGGAGGAAAATTCCATGGAGTTAAAATGTTTTCTGATTCACTGGGCAATGCAGTGATAACCTGGCAGTGCTCCAAGTTATACTCAGGAGCCACTGAAAAATTAATGCCCATCGCAAACAGCTCATTTAATACAGGGAAACCCGAGAACCAAGAAAATCTGAGCCCATCAGGATGCAGAAATCATACGCTAGTTATCAATGCATTTAAAATATAGGAAGCCAAAAGCTTTCTGTGAGAAGGGCTTTCACAGATACATTTTATAGATCACATATTAGTAAAGATGGACCCAAATATTGAGCAGTTATCCAGAACCACTCAACCACCAAGTGTGAGAGAAGGAAAGCTCATAAGAAATTACAAATATATCTCCCTGCCCTAGCTGCTTTGGCTCAGTAGATAGAGCATTAGCCTATAGACTGGAGAGTTCTGGGTTTGATTCCAGTCATGGCACATGGCTAGGTAACAGGCTCAATCCCCAGTGTGGGGCATATAGAAGGCAGCTGGTCAATGATTCTCTTTCATCATTGATATTTCAATTTATCTTTCCCTCTCCCTTCCTTTCTGAAATCAATATAAATATATTTTTAAAAAGAAAAATCTTCCTCCAAAACACCCACAAATATATTTCCCATGTGTTACAAAAAGCAGAATGAGGCTCAGAGGATGATGTGGTGTCCACTTCCACCCACTCAAATCAGTCTTGCATAGAACATGTTAAATGTGTAAGTGAATCAAATTTTTGGCTGGTGAAAAGTTCATTTTTTCTTGATACAATTTTTTCTAAGTTAGTGATTAGCAAACTATGATGGGCAGGCCAAGCCTGGCCTGCATCCTGTATTTGTATGGGCTGAGAATTAAAAAAGGTTTTTGTTTTTTAAATAGTTGGGATGTAATAAAGAGAGTAATATTTTACAATAAGTTAAAATCAGATGAGTTTCAAATTTCAGTGTCTATAAAGTTTTATTAGAACACAGCTTTACTCACTTGTTTGTTCTTTGTCAATGGCAACTTCCATTCTGATAGGTGGTGGCAACAAAGGACACATAGTTCACTTAGCATCACTATTCACTCTCCAGATTTTTGCAGAAAAACTTTGCTGATTCCTTCTCTAAATCACACATTTCAGAGATATGTTACCTATTTACAGGTCTGCAAATAGAGTATATTTTGCTTATAGATAATCAGAATTTGATTTATATATTTCCATATCTTATTTATAAATCCATGACCTTCTCAGATAGTTTTATCCAAGATATTAAATATTAGATAATTTTTCCTAATTTCTCATCAATCACTACTCTCTTCTCAAACCATATTTATATTGTTCTTTATTATTTAAAACATTTAACATTCATTATTCCATTAATCTCTCACAAAAACCGGATGAGGTATACCTGGAAAGAACAACTATTTCCTGCAGGGGGAAAACAGGCTCAGAGTATTCAAGTGACCTTCCTAAGAGTGCAGAGCACTAAGCAAAAGACTCCTGCCCTGACTCAGGACTGAGGCACCCCTGGGAGAGCAGACCTCCACCTGAAGGAGCAGGCATAGTCATGGCTGAAATAGAGAAATCCAAAAATGTAATAACATGACATTATTAGACAAAAGTTCTAATTCTTTTCTATGCATAGCTGTCTTTGGAAGGCTATCTAGAAGGATTTTGTCTCTCGTCAGCTGAACAGAGATTTGAGGGATACTTACTATATTTTTGTTTGATATTTGTGCCATGTGCATATATTACTTATTAAAAAATAAGTTTATTATTATATTACCAAAGGAACAGAGGATAACCAAGTCACAGCATTTCCTGCTAGCATGAACTGTCTCTTTCTATTTAAGGAAGGACTTCTTTTCCTTGGGGCTAATGTTTCCAAGTGGCCCCAAGGAAAAAAAGAATTTCCAGTTAAATGTTAATCTCAGTTCAATGTAGCACTTGCCATGAAGCCCATTTCAGTGGGCCATTTATTTGTGGCTTAAAGGAAATGATGGAGGACATCACTTCTCCCTGTCTTCATGCCAGCCCTGGCAGGCAACTGATGAAGGGCTTGAAGGAATGTCCTGACTAATCCATTTGGAGTTATGCTCTTTTTTTCCTTCCCATTTATTTCTGTTTTACTACTAAATGCTATGATTTACAGTAAGACCAGCTGTCAATTACATTTTCTTACCAATAACAAATTGCCTTTCAATATATTCACAATCAATACATGCTTCTTATAGGAATGATGTTTCACAAAAGAATTTTCTGAACATAGTTGGCAATCAAAATTTAAAAAAACAATCATTCAAGTTAGAATTAAAATTAAGACAATTCTTTACTCTTTTTTTAATTGTTTAAAGTATTATAAGTAGCAGTACATATGTCTCCTTTTTTTTCTCGCCATTGACCTCCCCCAGGCCTTCCCTACCCCCCCCCGGACATGGCCTCACCTGGCCCCTGGCCCCCTGGCTTGTATACATTGGTTATGCTTATACACATGCATACAAGTCTTTCCGTTGATCTCTTACAGCCCTCCCCCACAACCTCCACTATCTTCACACTATAGTATGCCAGTCTGTTCACTGCTTCTTTGCCTCTGTATCTTTTTTTCCCCCTGATTCTTTTCTTTAAAAACATCTTGCCTCTGCAGACTAGAAATAAACCTATAAGAACAAAAAATGTTTAAGTCCCAATTTCAATGTCCAACAGTTCTGAGTCGTAGTGTCAATGTCAAACACTCCCTAATGTGTACACCTCAGCAATGGTATCTGGATGGTAGACAAATGATGGCAGTGCAGGTCTGATCCTCTCTGGTTTGGTCCTAGGCAACCTGTAGCAACACACAGCTGCTGATTGCTAGCATGGCAAGGCGTAGTCAGCGTCTTCCATCTCTGGACTATTTCTCCTCTTGTCTTTGTGGTTGGAGCAGACTGTCAATTCCTTTCTGTTGCAGGAGTCATTTGTAATGCTAACAGCAAAACACCCATGAAAAACACACATGGTGGCAAAATAAGCCAAAGGAAATTTGTTTGGGCAAAAATAAAAAGGATCCCAAGCCAATTTTATAGAAAGACTCCTTTATTAACTTTTGGTGGAGAATATGTTTATATACTCTCAGAAAACAACTCCAAGACAATTCTTTACTCTTTCAAGATTCTGAAAATCATTGGGAATTCTCTAGAATACATTATCTATCTATCTATTTATCTATCAGTAGCAGGAATATTTATTATTTGTTAATCCAGGCATCCTGGAGAATTATAAAATTAAAGAACATTATCATTGGATGGACTATTACAGATTATCTAATATAATTGTTTAGTAAGGAAACTGTCACCAAAGGGGATTTTGTCCAATTTGAGTCTTAAAAGTAAAGATTATACATGCATTCAACTGGCCTGCAAACTGGCCTCAACTTAACATTTTAAATCTTGCCATCTATCATCTCTGCTTCATGCAAATTATACTTACTATCTCTCAACTCACTCCCAAAACAATCATGTTATACTTTTCTCTCCTTCTTCTTTTTAAATAACATGAATGTCCTTTCCTCTTACTTTTCATATTCACATCATGCCCACTTTTCAAGGTTCTATTTTTCTAATTCCTACTGCCCTTTATTGGTGACCATTTCCATTGGTACTTATTTCCATTCATCCATCCTTCTAATTTTCACTGTCCTATATGTGATAGGATTACAAATAATTTACACATTTTAATTGTTACTAGACCATAATTTTAAGCAGTAGAAAAGACTGGCCTATGATAAAAGGTTCCTGATACCTTAATTTTAGTGAAATAATAGATTTAAAAAGTTGAATTTCTACACTAATAAACAGTATCAATTAGTTCTCATAAAATAAATGGGTCTTGATTGCTCAGGAGTCTTCTTGCTCATTGAAGAGTGACTCGAGTAACCTTAGAATGTTTACGTTTAAAAGAACCTAAGAGACCTGCCATGCTAAGTTTCCAGTCCTACACATAAAATATGGACCTCTAAAGAGGTAAAGTCACTTGCCCAGAACTAAAACTTGGATCCTTTGGCACTGTATACCCATACATTTTCCCCCCAACCATATTGCCTTTCCTAAAACACTTTTTTGGTGATGTCCATTACCAAAACACAAAAATGTGTCTGGGTGCTTTGCTCCTGTTAAAGTCATGTACATACATTACTAGGAGATTTCTCCAAAAACTTTAACTTCATTAAAGCTATTAGTCAGGACACACCTCAAGAATCATGAAGCCTTATGTAGATGTAGATCCTCTAAAATTTTCAGATCTTGTCTGCAGCAGAGTTGAATGAAACAGAGACCAATTCATTCAATCCTTTCTCTAAGCACTGTAGATACATATTTCTTCCATTCATATTTGTGCTATTGTCTTTCTTGACCCAGCTTACTTTATGTTTACATTTATTTTATTTTATTGAAATTTGATTATGATTCACCAAAATTAATATAGATTTTTATTTAATCATTGATTCAACAAATACAGTATTGTTATTATAAATCAGTCACTGTTCTGCCCTTAGGACAGTACAGCGACTTCTATTACTATTAAAATAGTATAATCAATAATTAATATTAATGTTAAATGTTTCCTGATGTCAGGTACTGTATGAAACACTTACACATCTCCTCACTTACAATATTAAATACTCAACTGAAGCCCGAACTGCAAATAGGGATCAGGATTTTAATGTAAGTCTGTCATTGTCAAAAGCCTGAGCCTTCAAGAGAGCCCAGAGCTTCCCTTGAAGGACTTGTGACTGGTATCAGGGAGAGACATCTACCACAATGGTTAAGGCAATATGGTGTGAGCTATTACTCAGGTAAACATACAGTGTCATTGAACGCAGAGGGAACTTTAATTCTTCTGAGGAGAGTTAGACAACATTTTCAGGAATAAATGGCATTTAAGCAGAATCATAAAGAATGACTAGAAGTTTGAAAAGTGGACAAGGGAAAGGGTGAATAGAGAGAACTCTATGGGAAAGCGTGCACTGCTTTAAAACAATAGCATGTTTGGGGGACTGAAAGCAGCCTAGCATAATAGAATATGTGATAAAATGACTCCTCCTGAAGTTGAAGAGGTAGGCAAGGTTTTGCAGGCCAAGCAATGGAATTGTGGCCTCACCTGAAGAAAATGGTTCATTAAGGAAGGCTTTGAAACAAGGTAACATAAGCAATTTTATATTTTAAAATATTATAGTGGTGTGGAGTATGTATTACATAAAACCAGAGACAGAAAGATAGGGAGAGACAGGAATTAGAAAGTTTTTACTGCACAACTGAGTAAAAAACAGAAACTTGAACTAAGGTAGTGAGGGTGAAAATATAAAATATACTGTAAGGATGTTTAGCAGACTGAACCAACTGGACTTTATGACCAATTAAATATGAAGGGTTAAAGAGAAAATAATCTATGGTGATTTTCAGGATTCTGGCTTTGACAATAAGAAACCATTAAACAGGTCAGATAGAAGCAGAGGTGGAGAGGAAAGTTAATGAGCCCGGTTTTAGAAATGCTGACTTTGGTGTTCGTGAGGAGCATTCAGATAGATGTGTCAAGATGGCAGCCCACAAGAGAATGGAGTGTCAGATCTGGGAGAGAGATGCCAAGTAAGGAGTCAGGAGGGCGCAGGTGGTAATTAAAGTCAATTGTTTGTTCAATATTTATTGAATGCCTATTGTGTGCCAACAGCTCTATTAGATGTCGGGGAATAAGCAGTTACAAAAGCAGGTTTAAAAACAAAAAAAGCCTGGCTCTCTTGGAGCCAACATTTTACTAGAGGTTATATTTTATTTTTCTCTTCCAAAAATATTTTTAGAATGTTTTCCTTTTTATTGAATCTATTGGAGTGACACTGGTTAATAAAACTACACAGCTTTCAGGTACACAATTCCACAACACATTCTACTGGAAGTTATATTTTAGAGCAGACACATAAATTCATAATTACAAATTGTTTTAATTACTGTAGAGTACTATAAAAAATAATAACATGGGACATATAATCTGTACTATTGGGTGGATGTTAGGGATGGCCAGGGGAAGACTTCCTTTCCTAAGATATTGGTCATTTAACTGAGATCTAAAACCTGATAAGGGTCTCAGTAAGTGAATACCACTCCAACTGGGAACAGCATATGTGAAGACCTGAGGTTAGAATGAGTTGTATTCAAAGTATGAAAGAAGGTGGATGTGACTGGAACATAATGCATGAGTCCAGGTGAGAGAGGTAGGAAGAGTTCAAGCAGACCTATTCATCCAGGAAAGATCTTAGCGTGAGACACAATATCAACCAATTAATCAATCATTCCTGGGATACAGGAAATCAAGACCTAATTAGGGATACATAGGAAGAAAAGACTATAAAAGAAACATTTATAATTCCCAATACAGTATGGATGTACTAATGAGCCTCTTTCTCTCAATTAATATAAATAAAGAAATTGTCATTCATGGATAATTTCTCCACCAGAAATATTCTCTTCTGGGAGTTCCAGGAGGGATCAATTAGTTACTTTGGTGAGACTGAAGATCTCATGAAATGGATAAATAAAATTCAGTATATCCATACAATGGGATACTATTCAGACATAAAAAGGAACAAATACCAGTAGTATTACAATACAGATAAACTTAAAGGCATCATAATAAGTAAAATAAGCCAGCATCAATATGAAATGTTCATAATGGGAAAATCCTTAGAGACAAAATAGATTATGGTTGCCAGAGGCTGGAGTGAAGTGGATATAGGGAATGACTGCTTATTGGATATGGGGTTTTCTTCTGCAATTATAAAAATATTCTGGAATTTGATCGTGGTGATGAACACACAACTCTATGAATATACTAAAAACCACTGACGTGTACACTTTAAAAAGGTGAACTTTATGGGATGTGAATTGTATATCTAAAGATGTTACTAAAAAAAATCTCATGAAACTCGTCCCTGTGTTCTGTTAAGTTCAATAAATGATAGACAGACATGAAGATAGATCGATCTAGATAGCTTGCTTATATAAGATCTTACCAAAATCAATTTTTTAAAAAGCTGCTATTAAAGTTGGTGATCTGTGGCTGAATGAGTTATGTCTACATTTAATAATGACTTTGGAGTTTCAGTTTCACAGGATTATTATTTTTTATCTGCAAAGATAATGAAAAAGTTTTCAATAATTTATCACTTAAATGATATGAAGAAGATAGAGTCCATGTGTCTTATAAAATATTGCCACTCGTCACCCTATAAAGGAACTGTCAAGGAGTCTCACCACATATGCTGAATGATGAGGATGGCAGATAACAAAATGAGCCAGAATTATAATACAGTAGGGCTTTAATGAGGCTTTGAACTCTACCCACTTGACATATGTATCAGTGAACCAGAAAATGTGCTTCACACACAATTTATCCTTCTAGTACTAACTTACTAGCTTGTTTCAGTCCAGAAAATGGACAAAGATTTAAGTTTATCCAAATATTTTTATTTTTTAAAATATATTTTATTGATTTTTTACAGAGAGGAAGGGAGAGGGATAGGAAGTCAGAAACATCGATGAGAAAGAGACATCAGCCGCCTTCTGCACGCCCCCTACTGGAGTTGTGCCCGCAAGCAAGGTACATGCCCCCGACCGGAATTGAACTTGGGACTTTTCAGTCTGCAGGTCGACGCTCTATCCATTGAGCCAAACCGGTCTCGGCTATCCAAATATTTTTAAAAGATCCAAGGTAAAATTTAAAATTTTAATATATTTCCAATTTAAGTAACCAAGATGTTGAATTGTCCTATGTCAAGTACTCAGAAAGTATTAAGAAACAAATATTCTTATTAATTTTTTAGTTTTCTATTTTTTTCTTTTTTATTGAATGTATTGGGATGGCATTGGTTAACCAAACTATACAGGTATCAGGTGCACATTTCCAAAACACATCATCGAAACACTGTATTATATGTTCACCACACCAAGTCAAGTCTCCTTCCATCTCCATTTACCACCATCCCTTCTCCACCTCCCTTTGATTTCTCTTAATGATTAATAATTAATACATGGTTATCTGAAATTTATATAGACATGCGTAACATGGTTTGATACTTATTATGGATTATTAGAGAAAAATAGATACATGAATATATGCGATGGAGATTGTAAAAAATCAGCAAATTTTTTAGAAAATAAGATGTAAATAAAAGAATAAATAAATAAAAATTGGCAAATAAGCAAACTAAGTAGAGGAGCATTTTCAGAAGAAGCAGATTGAAAATACTACAAATAAAAGCATGTTAGTATTTTTTAGGTCTCAAAGTATTTTCGTATCTGTTAACAAGTTTGATCTTCATATCTGCTCTTTTTCAGAGAGGCAAAATAAGCTTCACAGGGCAAGGCCACTATGAAGACTCACACTTCTAGTAAGTTTTATACCAACTCATATCTTCTGACATCAAGTCCAGTGCATTTGTAACAGAATCAAATATTCTATCGTTATTTTTAGTATTATTAAAATAATTAGAGGCCTGATGCATGAAATTCATGCAAGAGTAGGCCTTCCTTCTCCGGACTGCTAGCACTGGCTTCCCTCTGGTACCTAGGACCAAGCTTCCCTCACAGCCCCAGCTTCGTCCAGAAGGTCATCCAGAAGGATGTCTGGGCTAATTAGCATATTATGCTTTTATTACTATAGATAATTAATGGTATTTTTATTTTCACACGATACAACAATAGACATAAGTATCAGATAGAAAAATTGATTAATGGCCTAGAAAATAATGTGTTTTGTAAAATATTTGACTTTGTTGGTTTTGTCATTGCTTTTTTTTTCCATTTCATTAAAAATAATCAAGGCCCTAAGATATCCATATATACCTGAGATGAGTGATTCCCCTACTAGATGTCCATGTCTTACCTATCCACTCTCATAGGAACAAAGAATAATTAGAATTTTTTTAAGCTCTTGGAATTTCACATTCTCACATCATTTGGTGTTTATCCTTTGGCCAGAAAGAAATTATTTTTGGCCAAAGGAAAAACCCACCAAACTTCCATCTTCTGTGGTTTTTCTTTCTTCTCTAACTACATAAGAATCTCCCAAATAAAATATAATTGCATTGATTGAGACATTTACTCATGATTCTGCTCTGTGCCCAAAATTCAGGAGAAATGGGAAAAATGAGAAATAGTATCAGAAGGGAGAAAATAGAGAGGAAAAGTAATATTTTCAGAAAGTAGAATAATTTATCCTGGAGATAAAACTTTCAATTTAGCAATAATTCAATATGAATTAACTTACACTATGGGACTAGAAGGCAGTTGTGCATTTCCTTGAACTTGATTAATCTCCAAAATGTATTCTCAAGTAAATCAATAGACTTACTTTTGAAATTATTTCAAGTCATTGTCATCTTTGGGAGATAGAATAGATGCTGAGTATGGAGGAAGTGTGTGTGTGTGGAGGGGGGGGGAGTGTCAATCTCAAGATATCACTAAACCATACTGAAAATCAGAACAACCAGGTGTTAAAGTTAAAGGCATTTGAGTTGACATACCCATTTGTAGATATCTCAGCTCTTAGATCAATATACCTATAAGTGGCCACCATCTGACTAGACAGATAGTCACTGGCCAATAGAAAATAAATGACTGTGCTCCAGCACCTATCAACAAAGGACTACTTCCCAAAACCAAACCTCAGCCACTCCACACAACAGAAGCAACTGTAATGATAATGTGAGCTCACTGAGCAAGTAGGGGTTGGCCTTCCCAAAGTGTTGAATTCCATTATTGATTAATTTTCTCATAAGCATTTGGCTGCTTAATTAAAAACATTTTTAATTCTTACCTCATAGATTACCTTCACAATCTAGTTTTCTCCTTCTTATTTTAACTTCCATCTGTAATAAATATCCTGAGTTTTTTGTGCTATTAAAATTATACTGAAATCTCATTTTAATGTTTTCACTGATGAATGCTTTTATATAAAATGATAGTTTAAAAAAAATCAGTTAGGTTACACTGTGGTATATTCCATTCCTGATATTTTTCTTACTAGCAGTTTCAAGGAGGCCAAAACCACGGTTTTGAAGTAAGTGGTTTATATTTGATAACTTTCGTAAAATGCAGTTTATCTTTGATAACATTGGTAAAATGCACATCTTCCCCTCCTCACTCCCCTTGCATATCTCATTAAGAAAACCACCTTTTCCTCTGTTATAGACTATAAGAAAGAGGGGCCGAAGAGAGTCATAGGGAAAGCAACAGAGAAAAAAAAAAAAACAGACTGTCTTGAGTATAAATTTGATCATGTCACATGACACCCAGATTACAGACACTCAAAACTCCTCTTTGCCTGCAAAATGAAATTTGAACCCTGGATTAGCAATTACAGGCCTCCCAGGAACTTGCCCCTACTACCCTTCTCTCTCAGTTTCTTCTAACCTACCTACACAAGTTCTACATTCCAGAGCCATCAACAAAATTATGTCTACCTGAAGATGCCCCACTGTTCCACATCGTCATGCCTTTCCACGTGCTATTTCCACTACTGAAACTGCCAACTCCTCCCCCCATCCCTGGCTCCTGATGAACTCCCATTCATTCAGAGAGGGCCCATCTGTAGTGCATCCCTGAGTTACTCAAACTTCCCACCTCCTTTTGCATGTGCCAACCTTCCACCTATTATGTATCCCATCATTGCATTTTTAAACTACAGTAATTTGTTTTAAGTACGTTTTTTCTCATCAATCTGTAAGTTTCTTCCAAACAAGACCTGTGTATTGCTCAACTTTGTATCATTAGTAATTAGCAATGTCCCTGGCACATGGAAATGTTCCATAAAGGATTCTGAATGAAGCTGAAGTATTAATGATCTAAAGGAAGAAACATTATAGTTTTAACAGTAAAGTTTTCTAAAATATAAACATAAAGTTTTCTAAAATATATAACATGTGCCATCTTATTATATGTCTAATGAGATAGCCCTGGCTTTTAAAAGTATTTCCTACTATCAACTTCAGGATAGTTAGGGAATATCCTGATTTTTATTGAGAAATTGTGACTAAAGTAGACAAAAATGTAAATAACAGGTTTTATTGACCAGCATTTAGTGCCAAACCAATGAATAAGATATTAAGTTAAACTTATTTCATTCTTAATGTCTCGAGTTTCGAGAATTATGCTGACACTAACATCAAAAAAAAGTTCTCAGCTGAAATATTTTATTTGTTCCTTATATTCACAAAGACATTTATTAGGAGCTAAAAGAGTAAAATCCAACAATCTAAAAAACATCCAAATTACTTGGAATAATGAACTGGCAGACACAGTCCCAGGGCTAAGGTATGTCACTACACTAAACTTCTTAGACTGATAAGGGTGGGATTTTCAGGTGAGGTGAACTGGATACCAACCAGTTGTGTGAATCTGGGTAGGTGACTTCTGTCAGAACTATAGTGCCTTCTCTGTAAGACAGGGAGCCTAGATAACATCACTGGGAGCCTCCAGCTCTCCCAGCCAGTAGTCCTGGGACTGTTTCATGTTATAGAAAATGATGAGGAAGGTTGAGTGATAGTTACTGATAAATGACAAATAAGAGATTTCTTACTAAATTTTGAAATGAAGTGCAGAAAGATTCAGTGTACTGCCCCAGGTCAGGCAATGAATAAATGTAGAGCTAAGTTTCAATTGCCAATATGTGAACTTCAAATTCAGTTTTATTTTGTATCAATGCTCCCTCCCTTTAGTCACATATTCATGCAGAGAATGCTGTGAAGTAAAAGGGAAAGGGAATAACAGATTTATTTATCTATTCTAGTAATATTTGCCAGCTACCCCTGTCTCATTCCAGACACTCTGCTAGGTGCCAGCGAAACTCTACGCCACTCAATCCTGCCCTCCTGGACTTCCAGCTCCTACACTTACAGGAGGGATTAAAATGGATGAAATTAACTAGATAATCAGGACAGATATTATACTGCCACATAAAGGTGCAAGCAAGGAACTATGGGAACACACTGAACAATGCATTCTGTTTATGAGCATCAGAGCATGTCTCTGGTATTTAGCTGGATCTTGATGAACGAGATATGTTTTAATAGGTAAACACAAGGAGGGAAGACATGACAATATGAAAAGAAAACCATGAGTGACAGATCAGACAATGAGAATTCAAGGCTCACATAGGGAGAGAGAGAGAGAGAGAGAGAGAGAGAGAGAGAGAGAGAGAGAGAGTCCACTGACCAAATTTGGGAATGAACTAGGAACATGCTAAGGTACAATCACCACTCTTTAGAACTCTTATTGATTTGAGTAGATGCTATCTATGGCTCTACTACTTTCCCTGAGATAAACTCTTGTGACACAGGACTTAATGGCAGCCATTCTGTAACCCCATATTTCCAATAGCTCACACATGGGAATTGGAAATCACTCTTTATAGAACACCTGTGTCACATTCACAAGTGATAATGACAGAGGAGAGGGTGGGAAATATTCAATCTTCTGGTTTAGCTTAGAACTGGTTGCAAAACAACTTGATAACAAATCACCAAGTTCTCTCTATGTCATCACCCTGATTAGGCAGGATGTGATGATGGGTAATAGTTGCATTTCTTGCTTTCAAAGAGTTTACAGTCTACTTTTTGGAATGCTCAAAAAGCTCCTAGGCAATGGAAACTAAGAATACAATTTAAAAAAAAATGGGACTACCTCAAAATAAAAAGATTCTGCACAGCAAAAGAAAGCATCAACAAAACAATAAAAAAGCCCACTGCATGGGAGAATATATTTACCAATGTTATTTCTGGTAAGAGTTTAGTCTCCAACATTTACAGGGAACTCATACAACTTGACAAAAGGAAGATAAATGATCCAATCAAAAAATGAGCAAAGGACCTAAATAGACACTTTTAAATATATATTTTATTGATTTTTTACAGAGAGAAAGGGAGAGAGATAGAAAGTCAGAAACATTGATGAGAGAGAGACATCGATCAGCTGCCTTCTGCACGCCCCATAGTGGAGATGTGCCCTCAAGCTAGGTACATGCCCCCGACCGGAATCGAACCTGGGACCTTTCAGTCCACAGGCCAATGCTCTATCCACTGAGCCAAACCAGTCTTGGCTAAATAGACACTTTTAGAAAGAGGACATTCAGGAAGCCAAGAGAGATATGAAAACATGTTCAAAGTCACTAATCATCTGAGAGATGCGAATCAAAAAAACAGTGAGGTACCATCTCACACCTGTCAGAATGACTATCATCAACAAATCAACAAATAAGTGCTGTAGAAGCTGTGGAGAAAAAGGAACCCTCGTGCACTGCTGGTGGGAATGCAGACTGGTGTATCCAATGTGGAAAACAATATGGTATTTCCCCAAAGAATTAAAAATGGAACTGCCATTTGACCCAGTAATACCAGTTCTAGGAATATATCTCAAGAAAACAGAAACACTGATCAGAAAGGATATATGCACCCCTATGTTCATTGCAGCACTTTTTACAATAGCTAAGATTTGGAAACAGCATAAGTGCCCATCAGCTGATGATTGGATTTGAAAACTGTGTTACATCTACACAATGAAATACTACACTGCTGTAAAAAATAAGGAATTCTTACCATTTGCAACAGCATGGATGGAACTGGTTAATATTATACTAAATGAAATAAGCCAGGTAGAGAAAGATAAATATCACATGATCTCACTCATTTGTAGAATATAAAGAATATTATAAAACGTTGGACAAAAATAGATAGAAACAAAGAAGCAATGAACAGACTGTCAAACTACAGAAGGAAGGAAGGAGAGGGTTGGGAGGTAAGAGATCAACCAAAGAATTTGTATGCATGCACATAAGCACAACCAATACCTGCAAGACACTGGGGAGGGGCGGATGAGGGCAAGTGCCGGAAGGTAGAGGAGGCTGTGGGGAGGTCAATAGAGGTGGGGGAAATGGAGACATATGTACTACTATTTGTAATACCTTAAACAATAAAATAAAATAAAATAAAATAAAATAAAATACTCTCACTTTTCTTAGTTCCTACCTTACGAGTTCCTTCTAAGAATGATTACCTAGACTTACTGTCTGCCCATCACACCTGGGCTCAAATACCACTGTATTTCTTTCAACCACATATAATCTCCTCTAAGACAACACAAAGAATTATTTCTCTTTTACAGAGCTCTGTGTCCTTCTGGGGACACAGTACTGATCAGTATTATTAAAAATATTTTCATTAATTCCTGTATGCCCCCAAACAAAACCTTGATACAAATCATTTCTAATTAAGAAAGAGATAATGGATCAAATTTTCATTAAACCAGAGTAAATAAATAAAACCCCTTTCTTTCAATATCTGCTCCTCATTTTGGATTTCTTAATGTGATAACGCCACCCAGTCTTTATAAATATTACATATTGCATAACAAAAATATGAAGCACCTCAAGATTTTGCCATTGCATAAACAGATAAAGAATAATTTTGTTACTTATGAATTTTAGTCTTGAAAGTAGGTATGAAAGAACTTAATGCTATGGGGAAGAGTAAGAGGGCTAGAAGTGAGCTATAATTTATCTGGTTGTGCTTCCTAAGTTCTTCTTACTAGTATCAATGAGTATTAATGAGTAATACATTGTTGTAATGTCACAAGGAAGAATTATTTTTGAAATATCTGAATGCTAAAAGATAATTTTGGAAAAATAGATTTTATTTGTTGCCTTTTGTTGCAAGAGTGACTAAAACCTGATCTGAAACTATATAAAATTAATGCCAGCAATACAATAACATTTTAAACTTACATATACTTTCATATATTACTTGAGGCCTGGCCCATGAAACTTGTGCATGGCTGGGGGTTGGGAAGGAAGGGAGGGGAGTTCCTCAGCCTGGCCTGCACCCTCTCTAATCTGGGACCCCTCAGGGGATATCTGCCTGCCAGTTGAGGCTTGATCCCTGCTCTCCTCTGCTGGCCTGATTGCCCCTAACCATCTCTACCTCGGCCTCACTACTATGACTTGTCCTGAAGGACATCCAGAAGACATCCAGTATATCTGGTATAATTAGCATATTACCCTTTTATTAATATAGACTAGAGGCCCAGTGCACATATTCATGCACCAGTGGGATCCCTCGGCCTGGCCTGTGCCCTCTCACAATCCGGGAACCCTTGGGGGATGTCAGAGAGCCATTTTCAGCCTGATCCCCACAGGCCAGGCTGAGGGACCTCACCCCACTGGGCCTCTAGCATGTATATAAGATCTTTGGTTAACGTCTTTTTGCCTTCTCCCTTCACCCCTCTCCTCTGAGCTTTATCAGTTTGTTCCATGTTTTTATGCCTATGCATTGAGCATCTGTCCTCTGATGGTCATTGAGCATCATAGCACTGGCTAGTCAGCTGGTCTACCAGTTGTTTAGGCTTTTATATATATATTAGAGACCCGGTTCATGAAATTCATGTATTGTGGGGGGGTAGGGGGTGGGAGTGTCCTTCAGCCCAGTCTGCTTTCTGGGACCCCATGAGGAATCTCCCACTGTCTATTTAGACCCAATCATACTGAGATCAGGCCTAAACAGGCAGTAGGACATTCTTCTCAAAATCCAGGACTGCTGGGTCCCAACTGCTTGCCTGACTGCCTTCCTGATTGCCCCTAATTGCTTCTGCCTGCCAGCCTAATTACCCCTTAACCACTCCCCTGCCAGCCTTATTGATGCCTAACTGCTCCCCTGCCAGCCTGTTTGCCCCTAACTGCCCTTTCCTGCAGGCCTGGGTTCCCCCCAACTGCCTTCCCTGAAGGTCCAGTTACCCCCAACTTCCCTCTTCTGCCAGCCTGATCCCTCCAAATTGTCCTCCCCTGCTAGTTTGATTGCCCCCAACTGCCCTCCCTTGCAGGCCTGATACCTCCCAATTGTCCTCCACTGCTGGCCATCTTGTGGTGGCCATCTTGTGTCCACATGGGGGCAGGATCTTTTGACCACATGGGGGCAGTCATCTTGTGTGTTGGAGTGATGGTCAATATGCATATTACTCTTTTATTAGATAGGATAGAGGCCGTGCACAGGTGGGAGCCAGCTGGTTTGCCCTGAAGGGTGTCCTGGATCAGGGTGGGGTTCCCTTGAGGTGTGGGGTGGCCTGGGCGAGAGGCCTGTGGTAATTTGCCATACCCCCCAGTGACCCAAGCAGAGGCCTTGCTATCTGGGATTTATTTATCTTCTACAATTGAAACTCTGTAGCCTGGAGTGGAGCCAAGCCTTCTGCTTGCTCCATGATGGCAGCTATTGAAACTTTGCTGCCTTAAGCAGAGGCCTGGACTGGCCAGGGTGTGTGGAAAGCTTGATTTCCTCCATCACTGGAGCAACCCAAACCTCCTCCTGCTCTCTCTGTTGCCGTAGTCATCTTGGTGGGGTTAATTTGCATACTCTCTCCTGACTGGCTGGTGGACATGGCTTGTGGGTGTAGCGGAGGTACAGTCAATTTGCATATTACTCTTTATTAGATAGGATCAATACTTTGATTAAGTTTCACAATAGCTCTGTCATACCAGTCTCTTGACACAGGTGAATATTCAATACATCTATAAGGCAGGACAAAACAAACAATAGGAAGGTTAAAGGTTATCAGTCCCATTTTATGGATTAAAACTGAAGCCTGAGAAAAAGTGAAAGAGCCAGGAATGGTCAATTTGGAGAATAGAGGATTCTTGAATATAGTCCAATCCTTCTCCCACACCAGACTGCATCACAGTGTGACAGACTTGAGTATCATTCTTCTTTGTGCATGTCAAAATGTTCACAGTTTTTTTTTCTATAAGGTGAGATAAAAAGTGTTTTCCCTATGCTTCCCTGATAAACTCTAGCTGAACGGAAAACATCTCAGATCACCAGCCATTTATGACAAATCAGTGGGAAAAAAAAAATAGTCAACTAGACCGGTAAACCGACCACATATTTCACTTTTCAGCAGAATGTTAGTTTTCCAAATTTCCCTGGGGCAATGATAAAGAATTCTTCCAATTCTGTACTTACGGTATTCCAGGTTAGAAACTCAGTACTAACATCATAAAAATATTTGCTATATAGAAATAAAATATTTTATTGAAGTCCTATTTCATGCATCCATATGTACATGATCCATGATATGAATGCCTCTCCAAATTCTGTGTGGCAGAGATATGCTGTCTGACCAACATCTATTCCCACTTCCTGCTTATTAACACAGTCTCTATGTCATTGGCAGCAGCAAAGTACCAGCTACATATACCAGCTGTCCACTTATAGATATGTTTTCAAATTTAAACAAAATGATTTTAAGAAGGACTTAACGGAAACAAGAAAGTATTCCATTAGCAGGCCCTCCTTATACCCTTCTTTTTTTCTCCAACTCTCTGCCTAAAACTCAGATGTGATCATTGAAATTACTAGAGTTAGACAATTTTTGAACATGAAGTGATCTTAAAAATGGAAGCTAACCAATATGAATGGCAGAACAGAAGAATAGGGGGAAACTGAGAGACTGATAAAATCATACCACCAATAACCAGCCTTGGACTGCCTACCTCTTGACTGCTATGTTAGGGAAAAATAATTCTATTTACTTTAAGTCACTATTATTTCAAATCTCTGTTGCTAGTTGACCAATTTAATGAAAACGAATTCCTTTAAATATGGAGAGAATAGAGTCAGAAACATTGTATGACTGAATTTTATAATTAAAGACCAACTGAGTAATAAATGGACCATTGTTCCATTCTAAAATGGACTAAAAGAAGCAAATAATTCTCCCTAAATAGGCAACCAGAAATGAAATCTCATCAGGAGTGTGAGTCATGCCAAAAGATGATGGTGTTGGACCCTGAGTAATGATGCAATGGAGGTAGAGTGGAGGGTAGAGAGGTGAATTAAAGCATGAGAACGTAGAGCAAAAGAAGAATAGAGTTAGAGGGAAAGACAAGCTCCTTGCAACTTAAGAAGCCAACAAAGATACTAATCCAGAAAAGAAATTTCCTTATCCAAGTGGTTCTAATAATAAAAATATTATTTCCCTTGTACTATCTGGCATAGGATTTAAACATGGGCACATGTTAAATAAATGTGTGTTAGTTAATTTATAACTATCCCAAAAGCCAGTAATTGAAGTTTACCCGGGAAGTCTCATTTTCCAAAGTCTGCATGAGACATACTGTTTCAGCCCAATCCTTTCTCACCTTCCTTTAGCTATCACCAAAGAACACCAATTGAAAGAGGAAAAGATAGTCATAGAGATTAAAGTACAGCTTAGGAAATGTGATCAATAATGGCGTAATTACAGATGGTGCCACGTGAGTATTGGAAATATCAGGGAGATCACTTTGTAAAATATATGATTATCTAACTTGAAACTAATACAAAATAATATTGAATGTAAGCTGAAATAGAAAAGTTAAAAATTTTAAAAAGAGATACACACAGAAGTATTGCAAACAGCAGTTGTCAAAGCCTTATTGCATGAAAGGAATGCTAGCTGTAAAACACTCAGCATTAACTTGTGACCACTTTTAAAACTATATACTTGAAATTGACACTTGTTTCTCTAGTGTAAACGTTCCCAACCAATGTGACTTTTCTCCCAGTCTCTTGAGTCATTTTTAGTTGCTATAAGTGTGGGGGATGGTACTAAAGGCATCTAGGGGGTAAAGGCTGAGGATGCTGTTAACTAACCATACTACAGTGAACAGGACTGCTCTCACCTCAACAAAGAATTATCCCATCCAAAATACAGCAACTTCAAGGTGATGGTGCCATCACCTCAGTGCTGACTGTCTTTTAGTTCATGTAATATTTATTAGTTCATATTTTGTTTATGGATATTTTCCAGAGTATTTAATAAGAAAACCCCTAAGTCTATAGGATTATAAAAATATGATGTATACTTTTTGGCACTGTTGAGCCTCCACTGTATTTCCTTGCTTATAAAAGGTTAGAAATTAATAATAGCCACAGTTATTAAATACACATTTCGCAGGAACAATGCAAGAAACTTTACAAAGAAATCTTCGTGAATCTACAGAACATTCCTGAGGGATAGAAGTGATTGTAATCATTTTCTAGAGAGAATTCTAAGACAATGAGAGAGACAATCCCATGTCCAAGGTCAGAGAACTCATAAATAAAGAATCCCAGCGAATACCAACTATAGGAAGCCTAAGGAGAATTATAAAATTGTTGCTATTAGGGATACTTGTGTTTAGTGAGTCAAGATGGTTTTCCCCCTTTTATGTTCATAAAAACAATTAAATTTCCCACACAGAATGCTTTATGAAATGCACTATACATTTCTGCTCTATATTAAGCATACCGCCCATCTTGAACATAATTTAATCTCTTCTTAACATGTCACAAGGGTTATGACAATTACCCACATTGTCCTGTACTGCAATGTCCTCTGGAGCTAATAACGTGGTCAGAGCTTCCTGTGCCTTCACCATATGGCCCAATGTTTTTAGAATCTTTCTGCCTCTTCCAGCAGAGTTTTAACTGGCTTTTTCACTATAACCACTGTCCCTGCCATTAGAGGCTTCTAGTCTCCTATGAAATGAAAAATATCACCAGGTCTATTAGAACTGTATCTAAAATTAAATCCTAAAAGAATATCCCACAGTGGAGGGATGGAAATTGAGAACACATAAAATTCAAGGTCTTTATCTCTTCTAAATTCATTGTGGCTTCATTTCCTGCCTTGCAGCTAGGTGCCAGCCAGCTGAGTTTATTTGATCTATGAGCTTCAGACTCATGAGAAGTTACAATAATGGACATTTTATTCATCATAACTCAGAAAATCTTACACTTGGCTGTATTTTAATAGAATGTTGTGCTATGCTTCCCCCACACTAAATATGTCTACTAACAGTTAAACCCAAATTTATCAACAGAAACACTGTCCAAACACTGCCTTTAGTTTTTAGATTGGAAAAAGGATTAAAATACTAATAAAATCCCCAAAACTAATAATTGTGGCAAGATATGAATTTTCAAAGGCTATTTTGAAAATAGTCTCCTTGGGAGGAGACTATGTTTCCCCAGTGAGGTCCGTAGACCATTTCGGATTGTTTTCAGTCCATCTTTGCTCCTTTGGAGAATGGAATGGACCTTTATCAGCACTTGGCAACTGCAAAACAGTGCACTGGTAGAGATGCCATGAGGTTTAACTGGGACAACTATAATCAGACACATTAGTGATTCTGGAAATTGAAAAAAAATACAAAACTGCTAAGTAATCAGTCAGTTGTTTTAAAAATATCACATTTCATATTTTAAAATATTTAAAAGATTTTTTTGTATCATTTAATGTCAATAGAATATGTCCACACTTTGGTTGAAAGCTGGTATTGAAATAGCTGGTTATCAGGTCTCCAGGACTTGGCATTTCATTGCTGCTGTGGCTCACCATTTGCCTCTTTCAACTGAGCTGCTGGTTTGCCAGAAAGTCCCTTTGGGTCCTGACTGCTGCTAGCAGCACTTTTATTGCGTTCTGCTATGACTCTGATGCTGAGCAAGCCTCAGCCTCTGCAAGAAGATGGTCATGGAGAGCAGAGCAATGCAGAGTGTGGAGCACACCAACCAGAAGGGGAAATTTTCAGTGCAGTAGCTTTACCCTAGAAAGCAGGGTGTTTGGTTTATTTGGAAAATAAAGGGTGGGCTTAAGAGATGAAAATTCTGTCTTTCTCTTAAATTATGGGTTTATGTAATTTAGATTTTCAATGAAAATAATTTGTTTCTCCAGGGGAAGATTTAGTATGACATGACCACTACAGTTAAGATTATCAAAAAACTCATTGGTTACATATCAAAATAGTTATCCCATTAGGGGCTGAAGATATAATGACTGAAAAGGTAGCTGTGTTTTCCCTTGAAACATTGACAGGTTATGCACTTGCTCTAGAGTAATGATCATTTGTACATTCTAGAAACCCAGATGCTAGATCCTTTGCAAATTATTGCCAAAAAAAAAAAAAAGTATACCTGACCCCTGTCTTCCAGGGATTCACCAGGATAGCCGGGATGGTGAGCTCCTTCCCCAAGTGCTTGGAATGGACCAACCACAACCACAGGACAGAACAAATCAGGTTTAAAAATCACCATAAGACTGTTAAATTCACTGCTGATGCTAGGTTTTCACTAATGGAAAAACATGAGCTAAAGAGTAACTTCTCTTCTGAAAAGACTCCAGGAAATTATAGTAGGCACTGACTGATGCTAAGTCCATGGCAGTGAAGGACTTTGTAAATTCATAGTTACTAATACAGTTATATGTGATAGAGAATGGGTGAATCTATAAAATGAAAGAGTACAGGATTTATTTTTTAATATATTTTTACTGGTTTCTGAGATGAAGAGATTGAGAGAGAAAAAAAGAGAGAGAGAGAAAGAGAGAGATTAATGATGAGAGAATCATCAATCGACTGCCTCCTGCTCGTCCACACTGGCCCCACACTGGGGATCAAGCCCACAACCCTGACCAGGAATCGAACAGAAATCTCCTGATTCATAGGTTGAAGCTCAACTGCTGAGGCATGCTGGCTGAAAGAGTATGGGATTTAGAACTAAAGACCTGAGCATAATTGTAGTGTAGAGAATTGTCACCTCACTACTTTGCACATAAGTATTCCTAATTGCATTTAATAGTACTCTTCTAAAACAGTTGTTCTGAGGGTCAAATCTACTATTTTGGTCAAAGAGCCTACCACAGAGTTTAGCTCAATCTAAATAAATTATGTTCAAGGCTGGTAGGTGGCTAGCTCTTTTGGTCTTTCACTTACCACATAACTGGCCTCTTAGAAGTCTATAGAACCTTAGAAAGCTGAATATCCTCAGGCAAACACACTGTCCAATCCCACTGGCTCCTTACTGGTCATCTCCCTGAGGGGAAACTTTCAGCATTTTATAGCTCTCCATATTTAATGGGCTCTCACATCAGAGAAGTCACTTAGAAACTGAATTATTATTATGAAACATAAAGAGGCATGCTCAAACTTCAGAATGTTAAATAGGCTCTGACTCCTATTCAGCATCATTTTCCCTTTCAGAAAGGTTTTCTTCCAGCTGCAATCAATATACATTTTTGGCAGAAGGAAGGCTAAAGAAAAAAATCTTCCAGCTTGTTTCCAAGGATTTCATTTTTGCCCATACGTATAGATCCTACAACAGTGCTAACAACATCCATTTGTTCTGTACTTTGCAATTACCTTAGCATTTTCCCTTGCATCATGTAGCACTATTAGATAGACTAGCAGGTAGTAATACCCCTACAGTAGATACAAAGATGCTCATATTCCTACCACTGAGTGAAAGAGCAAATCCTGGATCTATAAACGAGGAGAGCAACATGCTTTCCAAAACTATCTGCCCCCACTTTTCTCGAGATATGTGGGACAGAGAGTGGCTAGAATTTTGAAATTAATCCAATGTCTTTCTCATTTCATTTTGCACCAACCAAATAAATTAATCATGAGATAAGAAAGACATCTTATAATAAGACAAAGATCTTTTGCAAAACAATAAAATTAGAACTATTTAAATTATACAGGTAGTAGCAATTGTGTGTCCCTGAGAGTGAGTGCTTCCTGTTTAAATGAGCAACAAAATTGCCATGTGGTTAAAACTCCACACAATTGTTCTAGGACCACAAAGCTTGTGACTTTAAGACTTAGATCCTTAATATACAGCCACCCCCCAAATTTTTTTAAATCACCTAAAATCCAACCTCTCATCCATTTGATTGTCTACTGTTATGCTTCTGCAAGAAATACAGAATTCAGTACAAATCAAAGCAATGTCTACTTTAAAAAGTTTTTGTTTAAAAACATTTCATTTTTGTACAGCTAAGTAATACCTACATAGAAGAGAAAAACTAAAAAACAAAGAAAAACATGAAGAAGTGAAACAAAGTATCCAAAACCACACCCAACATTCAATGAGATTGTTAGTGTATTCATTCTGGAAATCTAGCAAAATCAGGTCCACGGTTGATCTAAACATAATCACAAATATGATTATGAGAGAGCTGGAAATTTTTACTGAACTCCAGACAAAATATGTACCAAATGCAGGAAATAAATACCTGAATAAAAACAAAGGATAATGTCCTTCTATACCTTTTATTTCTCAATCAATTTGAGGTATTATCTTGAGTTACGTCTCTGCTTTCTACCCAGATTTATTCAGCTTTGCTTAATTTAAGAATGTATTTTCACTTTATGAACTTACTTTAAAAAGTAGCAAAGTATCATTTTGCTATCATTTCCAAATTCACCATAAATATAGGTACATGTTCATCTGCAGACCGAATATTTCAAGAGGTGTTTATAAGTCTTCTTTCCCGAAATTGCATAAGTCATTTTTCCAGATGTATGTTGAAACATAAATATAAGTGTTATGACTCCATTTCTGGATCTAAAAATATACTACAAGCAAGGGCTGTTATGAAACATCAAGCTCACTAACTTTTTGTAGAACAGGGATCATGGTCTAGGTTTGACCTACACTAGATTCATAAGTAAGAAAAGAAACTACTAGAGCTGGAAGCTACCTTGGAGGTCAAGTCCAAAACCTTTGTTTAATCCCACAAAACTAAAAAAAAGAAAGAGGTTTATCCAAGGTCGATGTTGAGTGCAAACATCCCGAAGATCTAGCATGTAATGATCTACAGCAAAACTCCACAATTAATATTCTTCAATTTTACTGATACTATGATGTTGTCTAAAAGTCAATCAAATAAATATTTAGAGGATGCCAACAATATGATTGATACTTCATTAGAATATTGGAGATAAAAGATACTATTATAGATTAGATAGAAAATAGATAGATAGATAGATAGATAGATAGATGATAGAAGATTGATAATAATTATATAGTTCTCACCCAAAACAAGTTTACTATGTGTTTTTTTTTAACTAGGGAAGAAAAAAAAGTAATTGAACATGATATTACTCATAGTCATACAATATAATTCATTACTCAATTACACATTGACCAAGTACCTTCTATGTATCACATACTATGCTAAGTGATGGGATCCAAACAATAATTTTTTAGAATTTCTATCTAGTGGTGAAGACAAGCATGTAAATGCCAAGCGTGAGTTCTATAATAGAGGGTATACAATA
The DNA here is from genome assembly GCA_011751065.1 of Lasiurus cinereus. Lineage (NCBI taxonomy): Eukaryota > Metazoa > Chordata > Mammalia > Chiroptera > Vespertilionidae > Lasiurus > Lasiurus cinereus. The sequence goes on from JAAGEH010000045.1 coordinate 42,274,980, forward strand.
GTAGACAAGAAGAAAACACGTTATGGAAAGATCCAGAAGACTTCGCAGCAGAGAGCCCACTTGACCAGTGGTTAAAGCAGGAGATCACTGTGCAAAGAGATGAAGAGAAAATATCTCTGATAAAAGGAACAACACAGGTAAAGACATGGAGGAATGTGAAAGCATAGGATATCGAGAATTGCAAGTGTGGTGATTGGAAGATAGTGGGAAAATATAAGGCTGAAGAAGTCAGTAGGAGTTATATATTGATGCCTTTTTATACCCCATTATGCTGTTAGGGCTTTAATCCTGAAGGTATGAAAAGCCAGTAAAAATCTAGAAGAAGGACATGGTCAGACATGTATGGCAAAAACTGCCAATAGTTTTATTTCTGAAAACATAATCTAAGGATATCATAATAGATACATACAAATATTTAGCAATAAAGATGTTTATTATTGTGGTTTTGTAATAATAAGAACTAGAAATAACCTAAGTATCCAAGAATGGGGACTTGCTTTAATAAAGGCTGGTAGATTTTTATAGTGAATGAATTGTACAAGATGGCAGATTAAATACATTCCAAAAATGCTCTTTCCACTTTGAATTCATATGTCACTGATAAAAGAAAAGAAAAGAACAACATAAATTTTTATAATTGAAAATGTAATATGCTCAACAAAGAATGAATAGATTCTAAATGGCAGAATTATAGAGGCAACATATAGCAATAAATGGGGAAGAAGCTACAAGTCCATAGGATATTAAGAACAAATATAGATATTAGGTCAGGATGCTAAATGGAAACATAAAATGGAGAACAAACATGACTACAGTGGTACCTTGAGATACGAGTGCCCTAACATACGAGATTTTTGAGATATGATCCATTGAGCAAGAGATTTTTGCTTTGAAATAGGAGCAACATTTGAGATACGAGTAATCGCGCAGATCGGCCGGCTGCACACGACCCACCAGTTTACCTCGAGTTGAGTGTCTCATAGTTTCCCATGCCTCAAGGTTACGGACCGAATTAAACTCGTATCTCAAGATACCACTGTAGTGCATGGCAGGAGGGACAAAGTTTGGTTTATCAAATGAATCCATAGCTGGAATTATACTACCACCTGGGGGAAAAAAACTGTGATGGAAAAGGTCTTCCCATTCTCCTCAGGTCATACTGAGGGCAGAGGCAGAAGTCCCCATGTGAAAATGAGATTTGGATCTGCATGGCACATTGTACTCTTCCCAAAGAGAAAACTCAAACTGAGCTGTTATCATTAAGACTCAACTTAGAGCTGTGCATTCTGTAGAATCTAGATCCAAGAATTTGAAAACTCCCCTACAGAACTGAAGAAAAATTCCTAGAAATAAAAAAAAAAAAATCAAAGGAGAATCCAAGATGGCGGCATAGGTAAACACCTACACTGCTGCCTTGCACAACAATTTCAAAACTACAACTAAAAGACAGAACGGACATCATTCAGAACCACAGAAAAGCTGGCTGAGTGGAAGTTCTACAGCTAGAGGGAAGGAAAGGGGCTCACGGAGACCCAGAGGAGCTGCAAAAAGCTGAGGTACGGAGACACGCGCGTGGAGAGAGCAGGTGCCGGAATACCTGGCTGGTCTTCTCTGACAGGGGGGAAACAGAGACTCTCAAAGGCATTGAACCCCTTATCCTATGACACTAAACCCCAGATCCAGCCAAAACTCATACATGGGGGAGTTTGGACTGTGAAAAGGGAGAGGTGCATGGAAATTTAGGGGAGTCGCAAAAGATCAGAGGTCTACTGGCGCGCACGGCACTGCGCTGAGGACAGATTGCTGATTGTGCCTCTGGCTTTCGAGAGTGGGCGGGAGACAGACCCTCCCAACTGTGCCACTTCTGACCCCACTAAGCCCCTGTTTCAGGTGAAACCCTGGGGACCTAGACTCGTGTGGTCCTGGATTGCAGGGGAGCCAGAAAGGCAGCGGTCTGGAGGCACTGCGGGCATGCATGCACAAGGAGCGCTCCAGCGATTACGCAGTCACGTGAGACTCAGGGGCCATGAAGGGATGGCCGACTGGAAGGCAAGGTGGTCCCTTAAGCCCTGAGACTCCACCTATCCCAAGCTCAACAGAGGCTTCTTCAGTTTTGCAAGTCTGGTATCATAAGGCTGAATCCAACACAGAAGTTCTCCCAGCATAGTGAAAATGCAGAGACAAAGGAAGAGATCACAAACAAAGAAATGGAGGAAAACAAACGACTAGATATAGAGTTCAAAACCATGCTTATAAGGTTTTTCAAGAATATCCTAGAAAAGTTGGATAAAGTTAGCGAGACCCAAGAGGAGATGAAAAAGGACGAACTAGAGATGAAAAAGGACCAACTAGAGATGGAAAAAGACCAACTAGAAATTAAACATACACTGATGGAAATAAAAAATATTATATAGAGACCAAATAGCAGACTAGAGGAAGGCAAGAATCAAGTCAAAAGTTTGAAATATAAACAATCAGAAAACACTCTGGAAAAGCAAGAAGAAAAAAGAATCCAAAAATGTAAAGACAATGTAAGGAGCCTCTGGGACAGTTTCAAGCATACCAACATCAGAATTGTGGGGGAGCCAGAAGAAGAGAGAGAGCAAGATACTGAAAACCTATTTAAAGAAATTATGACTGAAAACTTCCCACATCTGGTAAAAGAAATAGACTTACAAGTCCAGGAAGCACACAAATGCCATATAAAAGGAATCCAGAGAGGAGCACACCAAAACACATCATAATTAAAATACCAAGAGCAAAAGAAAAAGAGAGAATATTAAAAGCAGCAAGAGAAAAACAGTTAATTACCTACAAGAGAGTACCCATATGACTATCAGCTGATTTCTCAACAGAAACTATGCAGGCTAGATAGGAGTGGCAAGAAATATTCAATGTGATGAATAGCAAGAACCTACAACCAAGAATACTCTATCCAGCAAAGCTAACATTCAGAATCGAAGGGCAGATAAAGAGCTTCACAGATAAGAAAAAGCTAAAGCAGTTCATCAACTCCAAACCAGTATTATATGAAATGCTGAAAGGTACTCTTTAAGAAGAGGAAGAAGAAAAAGGTAAAAGGTAAAAAATTATGAACAACAAATACACATCTATCAACAAGTGAATCTAAAAATTAAAAGAATTAAAAATTTGATGAACAGAATAAACTGGTGAATATAATAGAATCAGGAGCACAGAAAGGGAGTGGACTGATAATTCTCAGGGGTAAGGGGTGGGAGGGGGGTGCAGGAAGAGACTGGACAAAAATCATACACCTATGGATGAGGACAATGTGGGGGGAGGTAAGGGTAGAGGGAGGGGTGGGAGATGGGTGGACAGGAGCTATGGAGGGGAAAAAAGAGAAACAAATGTAATAATCTGGATAATAAAGATTTAATTTAAAAAAAAGAAAAATAAATAAATATACTTTATTGAAAACAATATTTGTCTCAGACTGAATACAGAAGCAGGTAAGAACCCAGCTCTGCATTAAGACAGACATGAAAAGAGATTTGCAAAAATGTAAAATAATGCTATTTTTCATAATATTTTTGAAAGATCTAGTTGTTTTTTAAATGTTTCTCAAATTAACATAATCATATTTTATTATTTATTGTTAAATAAATTAATTTTTATATTTCTCTGTTTTAATTTCATATAAGGTACATCTCATTTGATGCAGGTTATTGTAATCCTGTGTAATTTTGAAATTCTAAAAAGCTTGAGAACTGTTGACATATGGATAACATTTAAAAACAATAATTTTAATGGTAATGTAAATAATATATGTATAGTGACATACAATAAAAAGGTCATGATATGATGCATAAAAAGGAAGTCAAACTATGTATACTGTATGACCCTGTTTTAAAAAAATATTAATATCTTATATACATATTAAATATAAATACATGACAAAAGTGTTTGCACTAGTTATTTGATACTTACTAGCCATTTTCTTTCTATTCTTTATGTGCATTTGGATTTTTCAATTTTTTTATAATACATTTATGTAATAAATATTATTTAACAAATGTCATCTTGGCACTGGGATAGCAGCAGTGAACAAAAAGGACATTGTTCCCTCCTCACATGGACCTCATAGTCTACCAAGGAATTAAATATAAATCAAATACATACACTATCCTATCTAATAAAAGAGCAATATACAAATAAACCACCATTCTGCTACACCCACCAGCCACACCCACCAGCCAATCAGGAGCAAGTATGCAAATTAACCCCAACCAAGATGGCTGTGGCCACAGAGTGAGCAGGAGTGAGGCTTGGGTTTCCCTGGCGATGGAGGAAGCCAAGCTTTCCACACACCCTGGTGGGCCCAGGCCTGCACTCAAGTCTACAAACTTTCAATTATAGAAGATAAATAAATCTCAACAAAAATGGCAGCAGCCACAGAGCTGGAGAAAGTAGGAGGCTAGGGTTGCCCCCAGTGATGCAGAAAGCCAAGCTTCTGTAGCCCTGGCCTGTCTAGGTCTCTGCACTAGGCTACAAAGTTTCAATTGTAGAAGATAAATAAATCCCAGATACCAGGGTCTCGACTTGGATTGTTGGGGGGCATGGCCATCCTGCAAACCACCACAGGCCCCTTGCCCAGGCCATTCCAGGCCCCAAGGGAACCTCTACCTTGATCTGGCACACCTTCAGGGCAAACCAGCTGGCCCCCACCCCTGCACCAGGCCTCTATACTATCTAATAAAAGAGTAATATGCAGATTGACCATCATTCCAACACATAAGATGGCTGCCCCCATGTGGTCAAAGATCTTGCTCCCATGTGAACACTAGATGGCCACCACAAGATGACCAGCAGGGAAGGGCATATAAGAGGGAATAGCCCTGCAAAGGGGGGGGGGGCAGTTGGGGGTAATCAAACCTGCAGGGAAGGGCAGTTAGGGGTGACTAGGCTGGCAGAGGAGAGAAGTTGAGGGTGACCGGGCCTGCAGGCAATGGAAGTTGGGGGGAATGCAGGTCTGTAGGGGAGAGCAGTTGGGGGCAGACCAGGCCTGCAAGGGAGGGCAGTTAGGGGTGACCAGGCCTGAAGGGGAGTGCAGTTAGGGGCAAACAGGCTGGCAGGGGAGCAGTTAGGCATCAATCAAGCTGGCAGGGGTGTGGTCAGGGGGTGATCAGGCTGGCAGGCAGAAGTGGTTAGGGGTAATCAGGAAGGCAGGCAAGTGAGCAGTTGGAAGCCAGCAGTCCTGGATTGTGAGAGGGATGTCCAATTGCCTGTTTAGGCCCGATCCTGGTGGGTCCCAGATTGAAGAGGGTGCAGGCTAGGCTGAGGGACACCCCCACACACATGCACGAATTTCATGCACCAGGCCTCTAGTTTAAACATAAAGTTATAAATTTTGATTCATTTTATATACCAACTGGGATGGGAGAGGACATAATTTTGTTTAAGAATAAGAGAAAATAGACAGATGGATGCATGATAGACCTCATTCTGTTGGAGTGTGAAAAGCTTATTGAATAAACATGAAAACAAGTAAGAAGGCAAACACACTGAACATGCAAACACACTGAACTAGCAGGAATGGCCAAACACACTGAACATGCAAACACACTGAACTAGCAGGAATGGCCAGAATTCTAAAAAGTGCCCAAGTGCTAAGGAGATGTGGAAGCATAGAGAAATGGAGGGTTAGTTAGGAAGGCATTTAGATGAAGTGACTTCGGGCCTGTGTCTAAAGAGTATCAGAAAAGGTTATTTCTCAACTGAATATGAAAAGTTTACACAGGAATTGAATAAAAAGTAAAACACATATTAGAAATGCACAAACCCACAGCATGAGTTTTGATATCAAATAGCAATCATATATTCATTTGCTATCAAATTTTTGGTGTTTTTATATTGGCATTTTCAACCTTTTCTCTTCTATTTAGGTATGCTATTTTTTAAATCAATAAATTTTAAGATTTTAAAGTTAAATCTTTCATTCCTGACAAAGCTGAAATTGTATGTAAATATTCATTTATTTTTTAAATAACTTAATAGTAGATGATCTGAAATAACCTTCTTTGGCCACAAAGCATGGCTTGTATGTAGGCTTCCTCATTCACATGTCTGCAATAGGAAAGTTTATGTGAATTGTAAATGCCTGTCGCCTAAGTAAGGCTCTGTTCAATCATCTATTAGCTACCACTTTCTGTGGTTCTCTTAAGTTTAAGTCAAGCCAATAGCTTCAGTCAAGAATTTCAGCATACTTTGCTGAAAGGCAAAATAATCTAGTATATGATCTAACATAAAGGATAATAGCTACTGGTATAGGCAGATCAATCTTCCTAAAAAGTAATGTAAGGCCAGTAAATGGTTTTGTGTTCTTGAGCCTACTTTTATTGGCTGTGCAGTACTATGACTCACAAACTGTTAGTACTAAGTAAACGTTGACCAAATGTCTTACCTTCAAGGCAACTGAAGTCTAGTACATCAGTGAATAAGGTTAAAGCATTATTAGTGCTACCATGGAGATATATAAAAGTACAATAGGAACAAAAAAAAGATGATTTAATTCAATTCTCCTTGAGGCTAAAAGGAAAGCTTCATACAGATTATAGAGATTGAGTTCTGAAGCTGAGTAGATGTTTGCCGGATGGAGGAAGAATGAAGAAAATGGGAAAAAACTGGACTGAACTATATCAAATGTATGACTTTTGGCTCAGCTAGATTGTAGATGCTTATCTCAGACAGGGCATCACATAGGTCTATCTCATTCATTAGCTTTCATGTCCATCTTAACATGAAAACTAGAATATCGTAAGTGTGAAAGTTGGTTTTGTACAAACAAGTGGAGGGCTTGGAAGGGGGTATTGGTACTGTTGAGGAAGGCAAAGACCAAACAATGAACAGTTTTATACATAGGAATATAGATTACCCTACAGAGCTGTTAGGAAAACATTAAAGGAGAGAGATGTGATTATTTTGTGCTTTAGAAAATCTCTCTGATTGTAAAGTAGGAAATGTGCTGGAGGAGATGAAAGTGGAGGTCAGGAGACTAAGTGAGAGGTTAAGAAACTCCTTAGAGATTATATGCCAACTCATGATCTCTTTTAGATTAGGAAAACAGGAGCCATTTAAGTCAATTATTAAAGTAAAAAAAAAATCATGGGCCTTCAATGAAATTCCATAAGTTACCTATGTTATCTAACTACCAGTTTCCTAGCAGTCAAAAGTTAACCCAACATGTGCTAGACACACTGGCTGAGTAGGTAAAAATACCCCACCATCCCTTACCAGCTGTGTGACTTTGGGCCAGTTGATGGTTTTAATCTTTTCCCCTACTGTAAAAAGCATGTGAAACTCCCTCTCTGATACTTCACATACTTTCTGTAAAGATCAAAGGAGATGATGAATGGGGTGGTCCTTTACAGATCAGAAACACTTCGCCAAGTGAGATGCTGAAGGCTATTGTGAAGTGGAGATATTTGGCAAAGCATCTTGTCCAACAAAAAATAAAATTCCAAGAGCATGTAAAAAGTAAGAAGTTAACCAACCCTATACTCAGTGCTAAGATCATAGGACTTGAAGTAAATTTTAGAAGAATAAATAACTTTTCATTATAAATTAGACTAAAATAAAACTGTCAACTCTTAAGCACCATACTAAGAAGCTCATAGGGATAAATTCATTTAGTTCATGAAAGAAACTCACATCCAGGGAGAGCATTTGATCTACTCAATGCTTAGATCAAATTAATGGCCAAGGTGGGACCAGAACTGATTTTTATTGATTTCCAGTTCCTTAGTCTTCTATAATAAGTTGCATGAAAGTGATAATCACAGAAAAAACATGGGGAGATTTTCTGTGTTCCAAAGATCCCTACAGTTGTGAGAGGGGCCCAGAAGTGGGTAGAAGGAGATGACAACAAGAGGCAACTCTTCCAATATACTCCTCCCAGCCAAATTGCTTTAAGGATATCTATGAATTTTATTTAAAATAGTGTTGAAAAATAAATATAATCACTACAGTGGTTCTCTTTTTAAAAAAGTTTGGTATGAATAAACCTAAAAGTTCCAAGTTAATGAACACATTAATATTGTCACTTTAAACTATATCCCATGAACTTCTCTCTGTTTACCTCTAATTCCTGCATACATATTGCCAAGCAGCTTGAAGAGATGCATACAGCTTTTACCCATGACTAATTAACCACAAGAAGACAGATCAAGGAGAAGGCACAGCTATATACCAAACTGTTGAAGTGATAACACAAACAGAGATCTTTAAAAATAATAGAGCAAAGGAGGTGAAGATTGTGTGGGCTTCTTTTTTTTCCTCCTTTGTTAACCAGTTTGTTTATGTTTCTGAGTATCTCTGCTGCCAAGAAATGTGTCAAAGCCATAGAAACATGTAGTCCAGGTACACAGGTCAAGTTTTGCACTAATAAGAGTTGAAAGTGTTTGATAAGAAGTAACGAACTGGCCCGGATCCCTTGAGTCCCCCTCACCTTATCTTCCCTGCTCAATATAATCTCAGTGCACATTTCATGTGTTAGATCCTGTACCAGGTATGCTGGGAGATACAGAAAGATATAAGGCATTTATATTAGAGAGCAAGATAAAAGGCAATAAAAAGCATGCATACATAAGAGAAATATAGCTAACATGGTTTAGAGAAATGAGTGATAACTTCAGGTTGAAGGTTCAGGCTAGAAGATAATGTTTGAACCAGATCTTGGTAGGATATGAAGGATTAGAAGGCTAGTTTTGTCAATGAAATAAGTAAATCCAGGTGATTCACCTCCCTGGGCTTCCTGGTCATAAGAATGTGCTCTAATCCCTGATTCACTCTCTGAAGCTAACATGTTCATGCCAGCAGGTTGCCTTCAGGAGCCCCAGAAAAGGGACAACCACAGAGGCCAACCAGAAAGAAGCTATGGTATTAGCAAAAAAAACTGCTGGGGGGAGAGAGGTAAGGAAAGGTGTTATATAAATTATAATAGACCTCCTACATTCATGAGGATTATATCCAAAACCCTTTCCAAATTACCAAATTCTTGAACCCCATTCAAATGTAAATGATGGGTGCTTTATAACTAGGTTCTCTCACTAAGTAAACACTCCCACATCCAGCTTTTTAGCCCAAGGAATTCACATTCATGCTCAGGATTTTTTGTGTCCTATCTCATTCAATGCCTAGAACAACCCAAGTGGTAGTTATTGTCCTTATGACAAATTATCACATGCTATAATTACTACATAAGAATTATATAATAATTACATGGCAAATTATTAGATGCCGTAAACTGTGGTCAGTTACTTTGCAAATAATCAAAACATCATGAATGTTAAAAGTACTGATTGCCAAATCTGCCCACTGAAATCCACAGAAGGAAGAGGCTGAGCATTTAGAAATGATACAATCCATCTAGAATTTCATTATTCATTGTATAATACTTATTATATTCAATGTATCATGTAAATGCCAAAGTGATTAATAAATTACTGAACAGTATGTTGGGAAGAGATCTAGAGCCTGGACACCTAGTATGAGGCCTACTCTGTGATTTAAAGACAGTTGCTGAACTCTGAGTATCCATTTCCTTCAACTGTACAAAGGAGGAGTGGGCCCAGGAAATTATGTGATCCTTAAGTCATATTCCACTGTTAAACATTTGCATAATAGTAATAAAAATATGCAACTACATGAATAAAGTCCCTATTAAGTAAGTCTTCACTGGTCTGAAAATGCTCATTCAGGGAAAGGCTTTAAACTACTGTCCAGCATTAGTGGAAGCATGAGACTTTGAAGAAGCTGTGCTCTTTCCCAAAGGAGAACATGGAATCTAAGGAAAGGGAACACTGTGGTGTATTCCAGCCTTAGATATAAATGCAGAAGAGAGAAGCCCATTGAGCTTTATAGTTGCTATCATCACCAAGAAAATAGAGAAATATGAACCAAAGACTTTATAAGAACATCATATCCTTTCTTAAGCTTTGCAGCCTTCCCATGATTTTATTCTGTTTATCATCAACTGTTTACCAGTGTAAAGAGATCAATAGTTTTATCCTCAAAACAGACAGGACCTGAGTACTTGCCTTTAGGAGCAGACAGACAAAGGTGAATTACCAGTATTATCCTGTAGCCAGTTCTAGGACCTGAGTAAGTGGTAGAGGAAATCATTTGAGGGACTGAAGCCTGTGAACAGTTTGAGCACTGGCAGGGCCTGGGAGAGTCCTGAGGCAAAATAGCAAATAGCAGCAGGGTCCACCTAAGGTCCACCATGGCCCATGACACCAATTACATGAAAAGGCATGAGTGTATAGAGTTCATATTCAGTTGGTTATTCTGTCCTTCAAAGTCAGCAAAGAGAAAGGCTTTAAATTTTAAAGAACAATTTAAGAACCCAGAATTTAAGATCATCTCTATAGTGACATGAATGATAAAGCCAAAAATCCTTATATTTGTTATTTTATAAGGGACAATATAATTTAGTATGTAAACTCAGAAACTATCCAATAAAAGGAGATGTTATTAATTATCACCCCAAGATAATATATATAAACAGAAACATATGGTCTCTCTAGTCATAAAGTCCTTTGATCATTATCCACAATTTCATCTGATCCATTTTCACAATCCTAATAAAAGAAAGAATGGAAGTTTTTGTGCCTGTTTTATGGAGGAGGAACATGATGCACAGAGAACAAAGCACCTTACCTAAGACACACAGATAGTAAGCTTACAATACTTTATAATAATGCTCTGATAAAATAAATATACACATACAAAGCATTAAATACAAATCAAGAATCAAAAGGTCATATGTGCATATAAAAATAGGTTACTGACATTTTTAAAATGCAATATTCCTCAGATATGTTTCATAAGATACTCAAGAATAGCTAAGCAAAACAATGAAAATAACTAAGATTTGTGCGTTTTGGCTCATCATTTGCATTGGTTATGAAGATATGGTGAGATCTAGTAGTGTTCATACTCCAGCAGAGTCCAAAACCCAAGACATCACCTCAGGTCAGGCTCATTCAGGTTTACTTATCCTAGATAATGTCAGACTGGAAAGGTTACACTTTTGACAAGGCTTGTTCATATGGATAATGTAGAAGACAATGAAGGCATTGCTGGGAATCCATAAAACATCCACAAAACCAGAAGGTGGCACAGGTATTCATATCTTTATGGTATTATCAATACCATAATACAAGCCAAAAGGGTAACTACAATTCTATTAACCAATATAAGACTCCCTACAGAGGAAAAGAGAACTTCAGAAAACGAACTGCAGGGTTGAAATAAATTTAAGAGAATGACACCTAGCTCTCTTTACAGAATGGGGCAAGGCCTCAGACTCTACGTATCCATGTCATATTGCCAATTCGAGGTAGAGATGGCATCGCCTCTCAGGCTTCCTGTTTAATGGACCACAGCTCTCTCAGTGTAATAGTGTGTGATTAGAGTGGATACAGTCTGAGTATGTGGGTTGCACTGTTTCCCACAAATTCACAGGTTGAAGTCTTAACCTCTAGTACCTTATAGTGTAATCATACTTGAAGACTGGATCTTTACAAGGGTAATCATGAGGTCATGAGGATGGGCCCTAATCCAATAGGATTGGTGTCCATATAAAAAGGGGAAATTTGGAGACAGACTTGCATGCATGGAGAACATCCTGTAAAGATGGAGGCAGAGACAGAGTGAGGGCTCTGCCTTCGAAGGAATAGCAAAGATTGCCAGGAAGCCACTAGAAACTAGGGGAGAGGCATGCAACAGATTTTCCCTTATTGCCCTCAGAAGGAAACAACACTGCCAACACCTTGATCTTGGACTTCTGAAAGCCTCCAAAAATGCCAGATAATAAGTTTCTATTAAGCCATTCGGTTTGCTGTATTTTGTTAGAAAGCAACCCAAGCAAACTAACACAAAGAATTTGGAATAGACACACAGTACTTCTCAATGCCTAATAAGCCCTGGTCTTTAGTCTGAATTTGCTCATTCCAGAATAGCAGGCTGTTTTCCTGCTCCCAGACCAAACACATGCCAAAGAGATCATTTGACTTTCTGTAGTATGAACAGTCCATTACCCCAACACACATATTACAGATGACATTCTAAATAAGGGCCTCACGGCTTTCTCACCTTTCAAACTATAATTCTCCAAACAATCAGCATAAAACTCTCTCAGTTTTCATACTGAGAGTTGACTGAACCTAGTTCCGTAGGTAAACCTGAACCTAGCCTTTACAATAACTTGTGAACTTCAGTCTTGAGATCACTTCACCCTGCCTCTCCATTCTTTATCTCACTCCTACAGAAGGCTAGGCTAGAAAAAAACTGGAGTTGTGTCAGGCAATATCTAGCCTATGCAATGAAACTCTCAGACTTCTGGCCTAGGGCATCCAACACACAGAGAGAATTGCTTTCTCTTTGAATTGTACTTCTAATTGCCTTACTATGAATAATAGTTTCCCATCATTTTACTAGCTAGTTCAATATATTGTATTTTATCCCCTTTCTAACAGGAAGATGCAAATGACTCCAAAGAGTAAGAAACTCTAAATTTGCCAAAACCGGTTTGGCTCAATGGATAGAGCGTCGGACTGGGGACTGAAGGGTCTCGGGTTCGATTCCGATCAAGGGCATGTACTTGGTTGCAGGCACGTCCTCAGTGGGGAGCATGCAGGAGGTGGCTGATCAATGTCTCTCTCTCTCATCGATGTTTCTGACTCTCTTTCTCCCTTCCTCTCTGTAAAAAATAAATAAAATATATTTTTTTAAAAAAGAAACTCTAAATTTGGGAATTAAAAAATAAAGCCACTTGATCCACAGATGAAAACGCAGTGTGACCTCACTCTCTTCTTTATATGTTTCAATGCAAGCTGTTCCAACCAGAGGCCTGTGGATGATGCAAAAGAGCTTCTGGAATGTTTTTCATTTCACACAGAGGTTGTATCCTAAGTGGACTGCCTGGCATCAGAAGTTCTGTATTGTGCAATACATACTATTATAAGTTTGGAACAGAATGATTAAGGATCCATTCACCAAAAGAGGAAACACCGGAGTCATTTCCAAATTAAGCAGGTCTTGGCATTATATTCTTGACCAACACAACATGATTGCACTGAGACCATGGGGCAGGCTTACTGTTTGAATGCTTTCTATAGCTATCCCATTGTGGGTAAAACATCACAAGAACAGTTATACTATAGAACACCCACTTCTGGATGTTTCTATCACAATTCTTAATGACAAAATAAGAACTAACATCTACTGAGCCCTTACTATGTGACAAGCTAAATGTTCCAAATGCCTTTTATTTATTATTGTGTGCTAATCCTCACAACAGCCTTGTAAAGTGTTTTTATTGTTCCCCTTCACAGAGGAGGGAAGCAAAGCAGAGACAGAATGGTTCAGCAATTGCTCAAATTCACTAACTGGTAAATGGCAGGTGCAGAGTAAGAAGCCAAACTGTAGGCAGAGCTCCCACTTTTAACCACCACCCTAGACTGCTTCTCACACTAGTAGCCATGGTTTTGTTTTATCTTCCTTTCTCCATTGTGAGATTTTTGAGGTTGGGGACTACTCCTCTCTCTGCCTTGTCCTCATCACCTGCATTTTTAATGATTGTTGTTGAATGACTCAAACACATCAGTGTCCCTATGCCCTAACAAGAAACATTCTCTCACTCACTCAATTCTTTCAGTTCCTCTTAGATCATTTGACAATTTCTGCCTTGTAGATTTTTGCAAATCTTAAATCTCCCTCCTTTCTCCACTGTTTACATATGGGCAAAATTCATGATGGAGTCATGTGGAAAATTTCCCCAAATCCCACCATAATCCTGCTTTTGCTAAGGTTTTTTTCCATAAAAATATATATTAAATAAATAAAAATTGGGCCAATTCCATGGCATGATGTGGAAAGCCATCCTAGGCCCACCTTCAAGCATCCACCATAATGGGATCTTTGACAGTGCTCAGTAGGGAATGGGGAGAATTTGGAATTTACTCTAAAGCAGAGGTCGTCAAAGTTGAGTGTGCTTCTGAATCCCTAGGAAGGCTTATTAAAACACAGAGTGCTGAGTCCCACCCCAGGGTTTCTGATTCATGGGGTCTGGGGGTGGGGAGCAAGTTCTCCCATGAAGCAAATGCTGCAGAGTTGGGAACACACTTCGAGAAGTACTGTTCTAGTTTCAGGCTTTGGGGAACAGTATGTACTTCAAGTAAAACAGAAATAAGAAGATAAGTAAAAGCTCCCTGGTGGAGTATTTCTATGGAGGACCTAAAGGAGTCATGGGAGGTCAGACTTGTAATATGAGCAGCTGGATAAGGCTGGAACATGAAATATACGAAGTGGGGCATGGGACGATAAGCAGAAAATTTGGACTTAACTCAAAAGATAAGCAGTTCTGCTCCATCTTCAGATCATAACAAAATTTGGATTCACTTCCTCATATAGAGAGTCTCCAACTCCCTGTATCTTCTCCCTCACTACACCCAGGGAGCAGAACCAAGGACCAAACATCTTGTTGTCCTAAAGCTTCTAAGTCATTATGGCTGCTCTGTGTGGCTCCTCTGCATAGCTGTACAATGTTGTGGGCATAGCTGAACAGGCAGGGGGGCTTTGGACTTACAGTTACATTTTAGCATGGTGGTCAGGAGAGAGTAATTCTGAGCTGGGGGGCAGGGGAGAGCAGCATTACATTTTCTCTCCCATTCCCTTTGCCATCAGGTCATGTGTGCTTTCAAAACAGCACAGTTTAAAAAAAAAGGAAAAAACAAAAACAAACCTTTTATTTCACTTCTGTGTTGGCAAAGGGTTTCTATACTGTCGGCTTCTTCTGCCAATGGAAAAAATTGGCTTACCCCATGCATCCCATTCCCTCAATGCTAAGAAAGCAGTTTTTAAAAGGCAGAAGCAGAGATGTAGCAGGGCAAAAATGTCATTGGTCTCTCAGCAAAATCTAGAAGTATCATTGCTGCAAATCTTCTTTTGATCAAAGAATTAGAGAGAGTGGGGAGTCATTAGAAGAATCAAGGAGCAAAACAAGACTGAAAGGATGGTGAGTACTACAGAAGGAGGTGGTACAAAAGGGACAAGAGACTCTGCCCAGGGTCCAGATTGACAACATAAAAGGAGCTGAAGGAACTGTACATCCAGGTGGACTCAGCTAGGAAAGCAGAAGGTGGTGGTAGGAAAATGAAGAAAAGCCTATTACAGAGATTATTCAAGTCAAAACATAGTAAAAGCCAAAGAAGTTGGCCTATGAGGTAAGGTCTGACACAGACAGAAGAAAACTCAGCAACAGAAAAGACCAATGATTGCATAGCAGGAAACCCAATAGGGATATGAGGGCATCAGAGTATTCCAGCCAGACAAGTTCAGGTTTACAGTGTGACTTGCTTTTTTTTCTTTAACCATAGCTTCTACATTTGTGAATAAATGAAGCCTTTGAATTTTTCTGTGAAGGTCTCCTAGCTCTGAAGTACATGAGGAAATATAGTATTGCATTTATTCATTCCACAAAAATATAAGCATCTATTATTTGGTAGTAGTTTGATGCTAGACCCATAAAAAACACACAAAAGTGATCCTGCCTTTAAGAACCAAGCTCATGAGCTGTCAAGATCACAAATGGGAAGATTGGGAGCCTGCCCTAAACTAGGCTAAATAATGTGGTCTTTATACAAAGGTATTTAATAAGGGTCTGAAGCTGGATACTAGGTCATCAAGTTGTTCTGTGGTTTAATAATATAGTCAGCTCAGAAATGTACTTGTAAATCTTTCATTCATTCCATACTGTTTCTGAATGGTAGAAGGAAGAAGGGCCACTGTCCAAAGAATGGAAGCCAATGAAGTATCCATCACAGGAGATAAAGAAACAGATAATGAGTGCCTGACTGGGAGATGATAAAGGGTACTTGAAGTCTGAATGTGTGAGGAAAGGGTGCTTTGAGTGCCTAAGTAGATTGTGATACCATTTGGCAAGTTGCTTTGAGTGCCTGAGTGGATTGTGCTGCCATTTGGCAAGTTGAAAAAAAAAAGAGAAAGGAAAATATTTGGGGAGGAAATAAAGAAGTCAGTTGAGCCAGTAGAGTTGGAGGTTCTTTGGTTTTGATTTTCAGGAGAAAGTTCTGGACTGGAGATGTATAAGTCATAGGAATATAGAAGACAGTTGAAAGGATAGATCATATACAAGGAGTACATGATAGTCTCAGGAGAGAGGAGCTAAGCTTAGTCCTCTATCTGCTCTTGTTACTTCTCTAAAAGAGACAAGGTTAGCAGAAGGCAAGTACTTTTAAAGTTGCTCCTTGATTGGAGAGATTTCAAACAGAAGAAAAAGAAATTAATAAAGAAGAAAAAAATGGCCTTGGCCAGTGTGGTTCAATTAGTTGTGTGTCATCCCAGGCACCCAAAGGTTGCTGGTTTGATTCCAAGTCAGGGCACATACCCAGGTTGTAAGTTCAATCCCCAGTAGGGCGTATACAGGAGATAGCTGATGAATGTTCTGCTCTTATATGGCTGTTTCTCTTTCTCTCACCCTATTCCTTTATTTCTAACAATCAATAAAAAAAAATCTTTAAAAGAAAGAAAAATTGTGAGCTAGCTAGAACACATTTCTTTAGTTTTTGTTTATTTGTTTTTTCTTACCCAAGCATTACATAAATCCTCCTTTTATTTTAAGGAAGTATTTATACAGGGATGTTGCAAGCAAAGACAGCCACACACTCACTATACAAACTGGTTGGGTTGTAAATATTGTCTAATCAATCCAATGCCTAAGTCTGGAAGAGGTGGAAAAGGGACATGCCCAGGATCACAATATAATGATCAGGTTGGTTTTCTTTACATTTCTTTTTATTAGTGTATCAAAACAAAAATTTCAGAATGTTTTATATACATTCTATAGTGTCAGAATATGATATAGTGTTTTCTCTCTCCTGTTTTGTTTTATAAAAATGGAGAAGTTAAGATAATGGGAGGTAGAATTGTTTCCTTATCATTTTCTCCTGAATTAACTCAGATTCAGAAGAGAGCCAAACCCTAATTCCTGATTTATCTTTTACTAGAGGGCGAGTGTATAAAATTTGTGCACAGGAGGGAATGGGGGGTGTCCCTCAGGCAAGCCTGCACCCTCTCCACTCTGGGACCCCTTGAGAGATGTCCGACTGCTGGTTCCCAACCACTTACCTGCCTCTGACTGATTGCCCCTAACTGCTTCTGCCTGCCATCCTGACCAACCCTAACCACTCCATTGCCAGCCTGATTGATGAATAACTGCTCCCCATCAGGCCTGATTGTCCTTAATTGCCCTCCCCTGCCAGCCTGGTCACCCCTAACTGCCTTTCTCAACAAGTCTTGTTGGCCATAACTATCTTTCCTGCAGGCCTGGTCCCCCACAACTTCCCTCTTCTGCAGGCCTGGCCCCCCCAAACTGCCCTCCCTGGCAAACCTGGTTCCCCCCAACTGCCCTCCCTTCTGGCCTGCCCCCCCAAAAAAATGCCCTCTGCTGCAGGCCTGGTCGTCCCCACAACTGCCCTTCCCTGTTTGCCTGATCTCCCCCAACTGCCCTCCTCTGCTGGCCTGTTCACCCCCAATTGCTTACAACTGTCCTCCCCTACCAGCCACCTTATGGTAGCCACCTTGTATACACATGGGGGCAGCCATCTTGTGTCTTGGAGTGATGGTCAATTTGTATATTACTCTTTTATTATATAAGATAGCAAGGTTTCCCTAGGCCAGGAGAAATGGTGACAGATACCTCAAGCTTTTTTTGTTTCAGCAGTAGTCTAAGAAGCCGCTAGTCAATGGAAACTCTCATACAACCAAAGTAAACAGCAGATGCCTAATATTCTTACTGCAATGCCCTCAACATATACATACTAGTGCACACAAACATGCATGTTTTCCCTCCCCGCTCCTGCCTCCAATCCATAACATTTCCCACCTGGATATATAGATCTCCTAAAACGCTTTCCATTCTGGTCTCAAATCTCTGGTCCTGGGATAAGATAGACTAATCCTCTTCTGATTCCATTTCTAGCTCTACTGCTCCTAGTTATGAATTTGAGGAATGCCCTTCATCTCTGGGCCTCAGTTTTCTCATCTATCAAGGGAGAGGTTTGGACTAAATCGTCTCAGAGATTCATTCCTCCTCTAACTACGTATGAGGTTCCAATGACTAAGATTATTTTATCTGAAATAATATTTTCTGGGAGTTAAAATGGCATGTACTAAAGAATGTGTCTGGTCTTTGTCCTAGGTTCCTGGGATGGAGATTCTAAACCCTTTGAATTTACCAAATGGTATGTCTTTGTTATTTATGGTGG
The DNA here is from genome assembly GCA_011751065.1 of Lasiurus cinereus. NCBI lineage: Eukaryota > Metazoa > Chordata > Mammalia > Chiroptera > Vespertilionidae > Lasiurus > Lasiurus cinereus. The sequence goes on from JAAGEH010000045.1 coordinate 42,293,285, forward strand.
GTCCTTGGACTACAACTGAGTTTAAGCTAAGAAATAACTCATAATGGGGGCTGGCTGTGCTAGAATGATCAACTATGTGATTAGAGGGTTGGGTCTTTGAGCCTGGAGGAAAGCTGGAGAATGAGTTCATTCACTTGATGGATGATTCAATAAATTATGCCTATGTAATGAAATTCTAAAACCTCTGGACACTGAGACCCAGGTGAGCTCCTTTATTGGGGAATTCATCCAAGTGCCAAGAGGGTAACCTGTCCTGATTCCACAGAAAGAGGGAAAGAAAGCAGACCCTCCCAGATCTTGCTGTTTGTATCTTTTCATTTGACTGGTCCTGATTTATATCCTTTATATTAAAACGATAATTCTAAATGCAATGCTTGCCTGAGTTCTGTGGGTTGTTCTAGCAAATTATCTAATCTGGGAGGTTCATGAACCCCCCCCCCTCCAAATCTGTGGCTGACATCAGAAGTGAGGGCCATCTTATTGGAGCTTGTGTCCTTAACCTGTGGAGTTGATGCTTACTCCAGTTTACTTCAGGTTAAAGTCAGAATTGAACTGCAATGTTGCATATGATATATATACCTATTGGACAATAACTATAATGTCCTTAGAAAAATGCTGCAGATGCTCTTTGGCTTGCTCTAGAGGTGTGCTCTGGCAGCAGCACAGTCATTATGTGATTACAAGCAATCAGTGGCTGCCATCGTTTTGAAATCAGGTTATGCTGGGGTGATGAATGGCATGAAAAACTGTTCCAAGATATCAAAAAAGACACATTCCTCTGCACCAACCCCTCCTAACAGAGCTCAAAGACAAAACATTTCCCTGCTACATTAAACAGTTATTACAAAGTTTAAATTTTTTTCCTGGGGGGGAAGCTGCCTTTATTCAGGTGTTGACTAAAAGCCCCGCCTAATATATCATCTCTTTAACTATTACTCTGTAGGGCTTATTTTTATAATTCTCAAGCAACTCAAATATTGGTCATCCAGAAAATTGATTTCTTTTTTTCTGTCCTATAGGCATAAGAATCAGAATTGAAATCACTGACACAACTAAGCCAAAACAAATGTAGGAACATTTACTTATTTTCTAATGCAAACTCAACCTCTAAGCTCCTCTGCAGTTATACACATCAATTAATTGATCACAGCCAGTAAAAAAAATGAAGAGAGAGAGAGAGAGAGAGAGAGAGAGAGAGAGAGAGAGAGAGAGAATCTGACATTCTTTGAGGATTAATCAAATTAAGTTCTAAAGCCAAGCCCTCCATGGTCCTGCCTCAGTGGTTGTAATGGGCTGAATGTTTGTGTCCTCCTCAAAATTCATATGTTTATGTTCTACCCTTAAATGTGATAGTGTTTGGAGGTGGGATCTTTGAAAAGCAACTGGGTTTAGATGAGGTCATGAAGGTAGGGCCTTCACAATGGTATTAGTGTCCTTGGAAGAGGACAGATTCTCTCTCCGTTTCTCTCCCTCTACTCTTACACTAAGGAAATGCCATATAATCACACAGTGAGAAAGTGGTGACTGTCTATAAGCCAGGAAGCAGAGAAGCAGGACCCCACAGGAACCAAATCTTTCTTGCACCTTAATCTTGGGCTTCACAGATTACAGAACTATAAGAAATAAATGCCTGTTGTTTAAGCCACCCAGTCTTTGGTATTTTGTTAAGACAGCCAAAGCTGAGTAAGACAGTGATATTCAATTGTATTATTCTACAAGTCACCTTGGGGGTGCTTGTTCTCCAAGTTGAGTCCCATAAACCTGTATGACTCAATGGTTCCAGGCAATCCTAATAACACAGGTGATCTATACAAACACTAAATCGCTTCCTAGTGCTTCTCCCCATAGGTCACCATTGCCATGGCACTTGCTGCCCACAGTTGACTGTGTTTATGAAACTAAAAATGGAAACATACAGATCTGTGGTACTGTATGATGTTAGTGAGCAGTGAGTAATCATCTGGGTGATTCGTTATCAAAACTGATCAAAGACTCCTTGACTCTGCACATGCCAATCAAGACCAACTGATCAGGCTTGTTTGTTCACTTTGAAAAAGGTCAAGCAGCTGTCTGTTTGCTCATCCCTTCCCACAGGGCTATTTAGTAAGTTCATGTGCTCCAAACCACTCTTGAATATAATTGATCCTTGCAGAAAAATGACTGGGGAATCGCACTCCAGAGGTGACATATGTTAAACTATTTTTGTTTTGTTTTGTTTTTTTTCCTTTGATGGAAAAGAAAATACAAATGGTAATGTCTTCTTTCAGTAATTCAAAATCAAGGTAAAACATTTTTATGATAATCATCATATTTATATGGTGTTATATTTATTTTTTTCAATATACTTTATTGATTTTTTACAGAGAGGAAGGTAGAGGGGATAGAGAGTTAGAAACATCAATCAGTTGCCTCCTGCACACTTCCTATTGGGTATGTGCCCAAAACCAAGATACATGCCCTTGACCGGAATTGAACTTGGACCCTTGAGCCCTCATGCTGATACTCTCTCCACTGAGCCAAACCAGTTATGTCTGCTGTTATATTTATAATGCTCTCTTTTTTTGTCATTATCATGGAATGCAATTTACAGAATTCAGTTACCTCTTGTATAGCCTTGATAATTCTTTAAACAGATGGGCATATAACTTACCTCAGGACAGGTAGTATTGAACACAGACATGGACAAGAGCTATAACCTGGATTAAAATCTCAGGTCCCTTATTACTTGCCAACTGTCATTAGGCAACTTAACCTCTCTATATCTCAATTGTTGTTGATATTTATCTGAATAATAAAGATAATAGAGCCTACCTGATAGTTTTGTTATAAAGATTAACATAACATTTCTAAAGTTCCTGGCACATAGCAAACACTATTAAATAGTTTGTGAAAGCCCTAGCCAGTTTTGCTCAATGGATAGAATTTCAGCCAAAGGACTGAAAGGTCCTGGGTTTGAGTCCAGTCAAGGGCACATACCTTGGTTGCAGACTCTATCCAGGCTTTGGTTTGGGTGTGTCTCAGAGGCAACCAATCAATGTTTCTCTCTCTCTGTCTCTCCCCATCCCTTCAACTCTCTGTAAAAATCAATGGGAAAATATCCTCTGGTGAAGATTAATATAAATAAATAAATAAATAAATAAATAAATAAATAAATAGGGCAGTTCCTACTCAGTTCCAGCTAAGACTGTATGTAAACATGGAGCCAAAGAAGGGAGAGCTGCCATGTTAAAAAAAAATAGTTTGTGAAATAAAATTAAACTCAATAAGCATTTGAGTGTTCATGCATATCAAGACCTGAATGAGAAACTGGAGATAGAAAATTTACACAACAGTTGCTATACTCAAGGACCACCCAGGGTAGTGTTAAGAGGAAGGCAGAAGATCCAACAAGTATAAAACAAGTTCTTGGATACCATGAAGGAGTACAGGGAATATATTGGACTATGGAAAAGAGAAGGGAGAAAGGCAGAGAGGGGAAGGAAGGGGGAGGGAGGAGAAGAGAGGGGAAGGGAAAGGAAAGAGGTACCAGCACAGGGGACTGTTATTAAAGGATGAGATTTAATTTTCCATATAAACTGCAGGGACATGAAAGGGAAGGAGTAGGCTTTTCAGGTCAAGGGTGCATGTATAAATAATAACAATACTGCCACACACAAGATTATGCTGAGTTAATTACCTATATTTCCTTGAATTCTGACAACAGTACTTCAAGGTTTGCCCCAATGTTACCATTTTAAAATTAATAAATTGAGACTTAAAAAGGCTTACAGTATATTTTTGAGAATATATAGTAAATGGCAGAGCCCATCTGTCTCCAAGATGGAGCTGCACAGGCTGTTTCTCCAACACTCCTCAGTCCCAGAGGCAAAAGTTTGTGGAAAATTAATCAGGGATCTTTTGAAGAAAGGAGAAAGATAAGGAAAGAACTAGAAAGAGATAGAAGGTTAAAGAGGATTGCCATTTGCTCGTTTTGTGTTTAAGAATAGACTTGAGCATGCGGATAAGCTAAGAAGTCAGTAGAGAAAGAGGATGAAAACACCAGAAGTTTATGAGCATCCATTCCACAAAATCTAGAAGGTTCCAGGAGACAGGGTAAAAGTTGACGAGTTTAAACTAAAGACAGACTAACTTTTGTTCTTAACAAAGAAGAGGGAAAGATAGACATATATAAAGGCAAGCTCTTATAGGATGAGAGGGGTTGGAAAATTGAAATTCAGACCAAACTCTAGGCCCTATGCTTTTAGTCAGGAAATAAGCCACTCAGAGAAAGACAAATATCACATGATCTCACTTATATGTGGAATCTAATGATCACAATAAACTGATGAATAAAAATGAACCAAAGTCATGGAAACATAGAACGGACTGATGAATCTCAGAGGGAAGGGTAGAAGGGGCAAGAAGGTATTAACCAAAGAACTTATCCATGTATTGCCCATGAAAACAGACAATAGGGTGGTAAAGGCCTGGGGCAGGGTGGGAATCAGGTAGTGGAGGGCCAGGAGGGAAAAAGAAGAAAAATCTGTAATACTTAATCTCAAGAAAAAAGATTTTTTAAAAAAGCTAATAGATCAAAAAATAAAAGAAAGGAAAAGAAAGTCACTGGAGTCAGTGGAATGTGTTCCTCCCCCTTCTCTCCCCTACCAATAACAGTGAACACTCACATTCTCCTGCACCCACCTCATGCCCCAGATACTCTGAATGTGGTGCAACTTTTTATTAAAATGTTAACTTCTATTTGTTCCCTTTTTCCTTTGCTATTCGAAATAGGGCACTAAGGTAGTATTTCCTTGACTTGGGAATTTTTTCAGTACGGAAAACAGAAGCTATCTGAAGATCACAGCTCTTAGGGAAGAATGGAATTATGGAAGGAGACCATCAAAGGGGTCTCTGAAGAGCATCTAGATGGGGAAAGTTTTTCCTTTGGGACAAAAAATATATGGAAGAGAATGCTGAGGAACAGCAAAGTGGAGATGAGCAGTTGTATTCTGGGGAGTGATGGCAGCATGGCTTGCCTGGGAAGCTGAACCCTAGTGTAAATTTCCATGACAGAGGCCTATGACCACAAGTGCTCTGAGGCTCATAAGACCCAGGTAGGACCTTGACTCCACTTGGGAGTGGGGATAAGGCCCAATAATGCATTGACCACCAGGCATTGGGAATAAAAGCCAGATTTAAGTTGACAGAAGTGAAAGAAAAGAAAGGCACATTTCTTTGCCTCTGAGTTAATAGGTTACAAGTTATATTCAATACAATGTTTGTTTGCTACTCTAAATACAAACAGCATTTTCATCTTGTGTCTTTGCTCAGACTGCCTCCTCACCCAGTCTTTCCCTACTTTACAGACTCTGAGTGTCCAAAGCCTACCACTTGTCCAGAAAGAACTCAAATGCCACCTCCTAGGTTGAAACTTCATCCTTTCAGGGGGAAAGGGAGGGTGTCTCATTCTAGTTTTTTTAGTTTACCCTATACATGTGTGTACATTCTATTAATCTTTAGGCTCTTCAAGAGGATTTCATTTATTATTGAACTCTTTCTACAACCTACTATGGTGACTTTCAAGCACAAAGTAGGTTCATAATAGATGTCTTCTATCATTTTTCACTGAACAAACCGACAAATAAAATATGAAGATTCAATTTGAGATTAGTGATCTTTAGTTATTTAAAGAATTGTAGCTCAGGATCTGAGTCACATCTTTAAAACTTTGTTAGAACTTATCCTCACCCAAAGCATGATTCTTATACATTAAGAATTGTTTACCTAGTAGAATCAGTTTTGCCTACTATCAGGCTAATTAGCCAGCAAAATATGAATCACCTACTTTCTGATTATCATCTAAGTGACATCAAGGCATAGTATTACATCCTAAATATGATAATATTTTCAGGATAACAGTAAGCCATGGTGAATGGTAGGATAGGGAGCTCTCTGTAGACATGAAAGAATTTTATCCAAGTGTTTTATTATGGTACTTAGCTAAACATCATCTGTTATACTATAACCATGAGCAAAAATAGAAAACTCCATTTGCACCCATCATAATGTCCCAGCTACATTCTTCAGTTGTCTTGTTCTCAATTGCTACTCCTTTCTTTCGATGAAATTGCACAGGTTTTGCAAAGAAGCTCAGTGCAAAAGGCTGATGCCAGCAGCTCTTATCAGATTCACTCATTATTGGTTTCACTGGGGCAATACTGTAGAATTTTTCAGGGAGTTTGCATTTCTAGTACCAGCAGGTAAATGAGGAAGGGGACCAGGGATGCTAGTGAAGAGTTTAAGAGAAGGCGATAGCCTGCATTCAGAGAATGGTTGGTTTTCTTTCAAAAGCTAGTATGTCATACGTAACCCACAAAGTGGTCTTGGAGTGGAAAGAAGTGACTGCAGCCTAGTGATTGCTGGGCCAGGAGGCACGAAGCCTGAGTATGAAGCCCAACTTCAGCATTACTAAAGTGGGTGATGTTGACTCAGTCACCCAATCTTGCTGGTCCTCCATTTCCTTACTGTAATGGGAGAAATGAGTGTCCGATGGACCTTATAGCAATGCCTCTAAAACTTAAGAGGCTAAGAGTCTCAGTAAATGCACACTTTAGCTCAGTAGATCTGGATGGGGCATTTCCAATAAGCTCTTGGGTGATGGCTTGTAGATCTCATTTTGATAAAAAGATCATATAGGCCTTCAGAGAAGACTAAATGAGGGGGATTATAGAAAAATGCTTTATAAACTGTGATGTATTAAGGAGAGCTATTATGATTTGCAATAATGAGAGGGATTATAGAAAAATGCTTTATAAACTGTCATGTATTAAGGAGAGCTATTATGATTTGCAATAATGGGAACAGGAGCTTTCTCTGAGTCTGACAGCATGTTCTAGGGATACTTGCCTTTACTAGGGGTGCATTAGCCTGCAGTGATTTAGCAATTCAATGAATCCCTAAAGGTGATTGGGGGGAGGGGGGAACAGTCTCTGAAGAGCCCTGTGGAAAAACACACAGCTCCTTTAAAAATCTCCCAACAGTTCTCAGCAGTGTCCGCTTTTGCAAAAAGGACCAAAAGAATTTCACCTTTTGCAAACTCATTTGCATTTTTGTCTCTTCCACCAGCAATGTGAGGCTCCTGTAACATTTAACATTGGAAAAGATGTTCAAATTTTCTAAGGTGAAATTATTGGTACTGTCCCAAATTTCTGGTATACAAGGGCATTCACATCAGGTTGACTACCAGCCTCAGCTCAGAATTCCAGAGCACTCATTATTAACCTGACAGATGTAGATGTTAGTTGTCTGAAGGAGTTGGTTCAGATGCAAAGCACCAGAAGTTAGGGATGTGTTAGTATACTGACCAATTGCAGGGGTGTCCTCTTGGAAATCTGAGATTTGACTGGGTTGGAAGCCACCCATCAGGAGAAACAGGGCATGAGGATGGAGATGGACCATGGGCTCATCAAACCTCATCACCAACACTCTTTTGTCTGACTTCACAGGCCTCCTTACTTTTAGGCAAAACTGCCAGGCTCACTTCCACCTCAGAATATTTACATTTGCTGTTCCCTCCACCTGGAATGCTATTCTCTCAAATGGATCCTTGATTTCTAATTGCTGATCCTTTACCTATTCAGGTCCTTGTTCATGTGTCACCTCTTCAGTGAAGCCTTCCATGACCTACCAAAAATTAAAATTCCAAATTAACCTCCCCGGGGTTACTACCATTCCCTATCCACCTTTCCTGAACATATTTTTTATGATATTTTTCACTATATGACATAAATTGCTTGACTCAGTTGGTAGTCTTTCTTCTACCAAATTATACTCCATGAAATCAGAAAATTTTGTTTTGTTTTCTTAACTTTTCTATGTAGATCAGTGGTAATGTAAACTGGTACAAACACTATAGAAAACAGCATGGTAGTCCCTCAAAAAAGTAAGGATAAAATTGCCATATGCAGAACAACTCTTTTCTTGGGTATCTACTCCAAAACATTTATTCACAAATATTTATGGAGCCCTATGTTCATTGCAGCATTGTTCATGATGGGCAAGACATGGAGACATCCAAAATGCCATTTGACAGAGGGTTGGGTAAAGAAGATGTGGTACATATATACAAGTAAATACTGCTTAGCCATAAGAAAAGATCAAGTACTGCTATTTGCAAAAACATGGATAGACCTTGAGAATATCATGCTAAGTGAAATAAGTCAGTCAGAAAAAGCTAAGAACCATGATTTCACTCATATGGGACATATAAAACTAAAACTCATAGATACCAAGATAAGTATGGTTATTACCAGAGGGAAGGAGGCAGGTAGTATGCGAGGTAAAGGGGGCCAAATATAAGGTGACAAAAGAGGGTTTGACTTTGGGTGGTGGGCACCCAATACAATGGACAGATCATGAATCATAGAACTGTACACTTGAAACCTATATGACCCTATTAACCATGACATCGTAATAAATTTGATAAAATAAAAAGATAGATTAGATTCCTATATTGAGCAGGAATGATAAATTCTAATATTCCTGCTAGCTCTGTGATTTACCTTTGGTTCTTTGGAAATTTGAAAGGGTTAGGTACTTTCAAAAGATGAACAAATAGTAACAGAGCTCTTGCTATTTTTTAAATCTTCTTCTAAAAGGTGATGATCACTCCCATTTTTCAAAGAAAAACCTGCATTATTATCAATAGCTCCTAAGCTTTTCAGAGTACCCATTATATTGTTCCCTGACTTTGTAAACACTAGTCCCTCTGTCCCTTTCAGAATTCTTTTATGTTAATGCTACAAAGAGAATCGTATTTCATGAGAAAGATGTCTTCCCTCATCTTCTAAAGAGATGTATAACTTTGCCTTTGTCCTTAAAAAAAAACTGCAGTCACTATTTCCTGATGACATCCCATAACACATTTGTGACTTTTAAAATGTGTTTTTTTCCTTCTCATTTCTGGTTTCTAACCCTCATCTGTCACCAACTACCAGCCACCTCGTATTTACTGGGTTCAGATTTTATGTATGTAAGATGAGGGCTTGGGCAAAATGACATCCATGTCATTTCATTACATCTTGGTGTTTTCCACAAGAAAATCTGACCTTTCATTTTCTACACAATTTAAAGGTATTGGAGAGGACTGAATCAATGATGATCATAAGAAAGCTATACCCCATGGACATTAGCACCACTTCTGGGTGTGAAAAAAATCTCAAGTAATAACTGTTCAGTTGTGGTGGGTGTAAGAGACCCACTCCTACTCATTTATTTCTAGCTCAGGAGGGAAGAGCACAGTGATCTAGGACACAACAAACCTTCCATAATTTCTAAATGCCTAGCACCCACAGTTAACAAATCCATTCTTCCTTAGCCACACTGGCAGAAAGCCACTGAGACAACAGAGTAAGCCATCACCTGCAATACTTGGAAGGAGGATGTGCATGTCCCAGTATATCATGAGCTTGCTCTCCCATCCCAATCATCACTTTAATTGTGTGTCATGACCATTCAAATCAATTGCAAGTTAGATCATAAAGTCAAGGAAGTATTCAGAAGTATTGCAGAAAGGTGAAAACACCCCTACTTAAGTGTTAATAGACTTTCCTGCAACTTTTCTCTTCACCATTCTCTCTGGGTTTTCAGTTTCTTCTCTGTAGGATAAGGGTTGGGAGAGACAATTCCCATATTTTTTAAGTCAGTTATTATATTGTACCTAATCACTGTAATTGCAAAAAAAATCATTTGAATATCTCTGCTACACAAGTAACAACAGAACTTCAAGATAACTCAAGAGGATCATTTCATTCAGACACAACAAAAAGTAACTTAAAAATTTGATGGTCATCAATTCTTGTCTTAAAGACATGAATTAAGAGTCAATAAGAGTCCCTTTGCTGAATCTCTGCTGTGAGCCCTCACCACTAACAGAACCACAACCTCTCTTTTCAGGGTAGAGGAAGCTACAGGGCTCCTCAAAAAGCCACTTTCGGAAGCTGGATGGTCATTAGCACATTTTCTGAGCTCTTTATGTTTCAGAGTAGCAACTCCAATTCCTTAACCTGTCATTAAAGTGCTCATTTTGCATGCATACACTCTGCATTTTTACTTGGTCCTTCTAAACTGCAGAGTTCAAAAACAAACACAATGCTTTAAAAATACTCAAGTAGTACAGAAAATAAAACAGAACACTGTATTCATTATCTGTAAATTTCACAAATATAGCACACTCACAAACCCAGAAAAGTATACTTCTTTAAATTAAATACAATAGTTGCTAAATTTAATGTGCTTCCATAAAATAAGATTAGAATTTCATTTTGCCATGCAACAAATACAGTCTTGTAGCATCCTAATAAAAAGATATATTTCACTTTTAAAAGATGTTTTACTGAAAAGAAAGCAGAGATGAAGCAATTACTTCACAGTACCACATTTTCTCATTGTATGAGTGGAAATCACTTAACATATTTTAGTGGATTCATTATTAAAAGCACTTGGCATTACAAAGAGTCATGCTTCATTGAAATATTAGCACTGCACACTATGAGTAACTTTGGATACAGTATTAATTATTTTTAAAAGCATCCATGGAATAATATAGTGTGAACAGCAAAATAGAGACTGAGATCATTTTAGTAATCTCTCATATGCAATGAAGGTTTACTTGCTACAATCATTTTTTTAATCCTCACCAGAGGATATGTTTTATTTGATGAGAGAGAGAGAGAGAGAGAGAGAGAGAGAGAGAGAGAGAGAGAGAGAAAGAGACCCATGTAACAAACCTCAATCAGTTGCCACCTGTACCTACCTTGACTGGGGATCAAACCTGCAACCTAAGTATGTGATCAGAAATTGAACCCCCAACCTTTTGGTGCATGAGATGACACTCCAACCAACTGAGTCACCTGGCAAGGGCTACTTGCCACAATCTTTAAACAGATCCTAGGCTGTGGTATGGGGACAAAGAAACTACTCCAGAAGACCATGATTATAATCCTGATTTTATACTTAAGCAAGAAATTTCTTTTGTGAAAATAACTTTTTTACAAAGAAGAGTATATTGTATTCATTATCTGTAAATTTAGCTAATTGAATTAAGATTTTTCCCAACTCTATGACCACAAACCAACATGCTATAAATATTAGATAATTTCACCTTATAACTTCTCATTGTAAAAGGGGATGGATGGTTAGTTAATTGGATGATACTTATGATCAAATATAAAAAATAGTCCTGACAAGTCACTCTGGGATAAACTTTCAGAAATTTGAGTTGATTATCAGTACCCACATTAATTTTTAAAATAAGAATATATCCTATTGATTTTTTTCTACCTTGCTTAGAGTTTGAAAGTTTCAAGGGATTTTAAACTAATTTCCAAAAGATTGTATTTATTAGACCTCTTAGAGTCTCTGTAATATTTAAACAAGATAGTTTATGGGAAACATGTGTATTCTATAGAGCACTTTAAATATGCTATAGTTTTACCCTCCCTCCATCTCATTAGCACAATTAATCTCTCCTTATCCTATATTATTGGAATTTTGTTTCACCTCTCTTATAATTTTAAGGCAGTCTCTTTTCTACATGAGATCAACCATTTCTTCAAATAGAAATTGTCTTATTCAATTGTACATCTACAGTGCTTAGCATGAAGCCAGATTTTTTAAAACAAATAATCCATAATTTTTGTTATTGTTGAATGAAGGGAAAACACAAATTTGAAGTGACTAGAGAATTTATCACAATAGAATGTGCTTTAGGTGTTGTAGGCACAATTCCTCACACAGAATTTCATCTGAAGTTAATATTTAGCCTCCTCTTTAAACATTCAAATACCTCCCAGACAAAATAGAAAAAGTTAGTGGATAGGAAATTCCACTGGTTCCTTATCAGTGCTTAAAAGATTAAATTTTGCTGTTTTCTTTAAAAGCATTCCTTAAAAACATGCATTCAAAATATACCATATGTTTTTATAATTGGTAAGGCTTCTGATTAAATAACCTAAACTTAGAAACACCTTTAAACACATAATAATTTCTTGTCACCTATACTAAAAAAAAAAGAAAAGAAAAAACCTAAACATTTTTAAGCTGAAAGAGAGTTTCTACATTATCATTTCTTTAACCCACCTCATATTACTGATGACGCAACAGAAGCACATGAGATAAAGTGACTTTGCCAAGGTCACAGCAAATCAGTGGCTGAGGGCTGAACAACCCCATGATGGACTCTGGATCACCTGACTCCAGCCCAGTGCTGTTCCCTTCCCTCCTGTCTTCTCTAATTTATTCATCCAGAACTAACTGACCAAGAAGAAACAACTGGGAATAGTCAGACCTCTATTCATAACAACTTGCTTTATCATAGTACTGTGTGGTTTACAAAGGACTTTCATAGACTCTCTCCTTGAGTCCTTCCCAAAACCTTTACTTCTTTTTACAATAAACTAAGACCCAGAAATGTAAAGTGATATGTCCAAGGTCACAGAGTTAAATTTGAGCCCAGACTTTCTTACTATGCATCTAATTATCTGTACATAAATGCACAGCAATCTCTGTTCTAAAGATACAACCAGGTAAAGAAAAATATTCTACTAGAATTCTCATTTGATCTAATTAAGCCAAGATTCTAAGGGGCATTCCCCAGGAACTTTGTGAAGGGTTTATAAATGTAAAGTTTGCTTTCAAAAGAACCTTAACACTAACTAGATGAATAACCCTTGCAAAAGGAATAGATGAATTTAAAAAGAGGACAGGACAGTCTCTAAAATGCATGTCCAGCAAACTGATTTAGACATCAAGAACAGAAACTCTTTCCTTACCCGTTTTTTCAGGCTCCACTTTTAAGCTGAGGGAATTGAAGCAGTTCTACCACCAGTCCCCAGAAGTGGAAATCCTGAGTTAACTTAAAGGATAAAAATGATGATAGCTGTGGCTTCAGAAATGCAGCCATCTGAACCAATAGAGAAGTCCCTTTTGATACTCAAAAAGGTCCTGAGAAGTACAGTCTGTACCCCTGAGATCAGAGAATTAACTAAAGACAAGCATTAGAATTTAGTTACAAAGGTGTGGCAGGGAACAGCACTCCAGGCTCTGCTGCATTCTAATGGGAGCGGGGAGAAGCCGAAGACTGGTGACAAGGTACAGGCACAGATAATAATGAAGAATCGTGCCACTCCCCATTGCACAAGGACAAGAACAACAGTGAAGAGACCATTTTATTTCTCATTTTAGAAACAGCAGAGAATTTGCTTCTGACAAAGTGAAGGAGGAAGTTTTCATGCCTAACTAGATTTCCTGGGGATAAAGATCGATAGTTCCCTTCCATGGACAACAGGAAGTTAAGTCACAGTGAATATGGTCCCTTCTTTACAGGATATCTGAGCTCCTGGGATGAGACCTGAGTGATGTTTCAAAAAGGAAGGAAGGGGAAGTGGAGACTGTGTGCTTGCTACATGTGTGTCAGAACACACATGTGCTAGGTATGTCTATGTCCATGTGGGTATAATAAAAGTGGTACAAAAACAAAGAAATAAATATTATTATATATAATAATAAATATTATTATAATAAAAGTGGTAAAAAACAAAGATAAATATTATTATTATGTACATAATAATAAATGTTATGTATATATATTACATATAGTTTTGCCTAGAAGTATTTATATTCACTCAGTTAACTTTGTATTGTATGTGTACCTAATATGTGTCAAGGCACTAGGATTACAAGGAAAAAAGACATAGTCTATGCCTTTCTGAGGCTTGTAGCCCAGAAGAGAAGCTCTGCCATGCACTACCAGGATTATATTAGTGTGTGGAAAAAAATCCACACTGCAGGAGGGGTGTCACAGGACTAGAGAAGGGACTTTTCTTATTAGAGAAGGACCAAGAAAAACTTTCCTGAGGAAATTGCAATCTCATTATTTGTGGATATAAAATTGTAATTCATAGAGAGGGGCTAAAATAGGTTCATAGTTGCTCATATGAAAACTAATACAATAACTAAGAAATAACAATACAAGAATGAACTCTGTGTTTTGCATACTCATAACTGTAAACCTACCTTTGCCTCATCTTGTACTTTGGGAAGATCTCTTCCAAGTTGTGTTTTGTTTGAATGAATAATGTAATTATTATTAGCGTTATATTACTAATAAATAACTTGCTGTTGAATGTATATTCATAGTTCTTAGCTTTCCCATAATATACCATTTGCCAATAGTTAAGTCATGAAACCATAAATTTAACAGAATACATTACATTCTTAAGTGTTCACTGAAGACAACATTCTCTGCCCCTTCAAAATGTTTAAATTCTATGTTGTGTAAACATTAAAAAACTCTCAAAAATATATTGCGGAATGTCATAACCAAAGCTTTATTTGGAAGTTGCCCCCTAAATTTGCTGGGTGACTTTGAATTCAATCAATATCAACCTGTGAAAATAAAAAGAACTCTATTCTTCCAGTTTAAGACCTGAGTACCACAAGCCATTCTGTCTTTATGATATTACAATAAAGAGTTCAGAGTGCTGCACCCATGTCCAAAGTGTAGCTTCTTCATTTGAATTATTCTTTTTAAAGAAATCCTCAGGGGTTTTCAAATATTGTACTTGCATATTTGTGAGACTCAGAGTTACTACTTAATAATTTAATCCTATTTATAGATAGCTGGGCTTTAAGAGAGGGTGCAATTTGATGTAGTGGATGGGAAAATAGTATGGGAATCAAGAAACCTAAGTCCTGAATTTAACAGGACTGAGTTGCATTTTCCCTTAGCCTCAGCTTTTCCAGGTAAAATCAAGAAGCTAAAAAATGACTTACAAAGTCTCTTCTGAGCATAAAGATGCTATTACAGTGCTTGAATTCATAAGAGGATTTTTCCGGGAAATTATTGCTTGAATTGTGAGAGCTGAGACTCATTTCCAATCATGGATGATTGAATGTAGACTTAATCACTCCCATCTCTCAGAACCTCTAGCAGTTGTTATTATGTCTATTTTGGCATTTACCATATTGTATCTTGAGCAGTGGCATTGTCATGACTCAGGGGAAGTGTCCCGTGGATGGCCAGGTAGTGGAAAAATGAATGAATGTCAAGGCAACTTTAAAATACTAGCTGACATGTTCTTGGTAGTCTCTTAACCTTATAACTCTTCTATGGTATTTATGGGCGCTTTCTCATGGGAAAACTACTTTAATGACCCTGATGTCTGACAATCTAAATATGTTGGTTAAAAGAGGAAGCCAGCCAGGGCACTGTGGAGAATTCCACAAAATGCTGTCTCCAGGACCTCTGAGCTGAGATTATGTTTTTGTAAGATTACTTAATATCTTTTAAAAGTAAAAGAATTCTAAGTAGAGATGGGAATATTGAACACAGGCTTTTAATTTTCTTTCTACCTGAAACACCATTAAACATAGAATAAAGGGGTGTGCGTGTGTGTGTGTGTGAGTGTGCGTGTGTGTGTGCATGTGTGTGTGCGTGTGTGTGTGTGTGTTTGATAAATGTTCAAGATGAAGTAAAAGGGAGAAAAGAAAACCAAATTTTAGAAATACGAATTCAGCTGGTGACGATATAAAGGATTTAGCAGACCAGAGAAAGCTGAATTTTAAATCAGCAATGAGTAAAGAAAATCAACAACCTGAGACTGCAAAATCTTCAAAAGTTTAGACAGTGGTAGCACCAGGTTTATCTAGAAGTAGAGTGAAAAAGAAAGGAATAAAATGTGCAAGATTGGTGGGAAGTTTATGTTTAAGAAGGTATTATAATCTCAAACCCTCTCCTAACCATTGAGCAACTAGACAACTGCCCTCCCCAGTCCTGGTAGAAGACTGGAGATTTACTCTTTTTAGAGGACTGGACAGAAGTGCTCTGTGCAGAGGGCAGAGTGAGTCCACACTGAAAACTGGGAGATTAAGGGAGCATTTACACACTGATTGCTGAGACCCACAGAATCCTGGCAGCCAAGTCTTTACCATATAGGTGGCAGAAAAAGTCTCTTTTGAGGAATCTTGTGAATAGAAGAGGTAAAGATAAGAAGACCTAAAAATACTGATATCAGAAACTGCACATGAAAAGCTCACCAAAATCACCTTACAACTAAGATCACTGTCAACAAGCCCCACCCATTCCAGTAATCTGTTTAGCCCCCTATACCCACTGTTAAATATGAACAAGTAATTGCATATAAAAACATCTGCAGAAAGTCTTGACCAGAAAGATAAAAACCAAAACAATAAAAAAAATGATTTATGGAAACAGGCTATGGGACGAGATAAAAATTGTAAATACATGTATGTAATTATACATATAATTAATATTCTCAGCAAGGTATTAGAAAATATTGCTTCATCAAAATAAGATGAAATAATTTAAAATCAAACACCAAAAGAAATAAGGATCTTGGTAAGAAAATCTGATATCAGAAATAAAAAAGAAAACCAAAGAGAGAGAATGGAAGGTAGAATTGAGGCATTACCTAGAAAATAAGGGGAAAATGTAGAGAAATGGAAAATAGGAAATAAAGTTAATATAAATAAAAAATAAATTTAGGATATCAATATCTATGTAACAAAATTTCCAAAAAGGTGAAACAAGTAAATAACAACTAAAACAGGAGAAGTGGAGAATAGGAAATCATTAATAAAAAAATCTTCAAGAAAATTATCTAGATGTAACGAATATGAGCTTCCACATTAAAAAGCCTACTAAGTACCAAGCATAATGGGTGAAAAGAAAACCACAAGGCAAATCATTATACTTTTTCAAAATTCTAGGGAAAAGTATAGATCCTACAAGGTTTAAAGAGAAAAAATCAGGCATGTTCAAATATCAAGAAATCAGAATGGCATCAGACCAGAAAAACAAAACCAGGAGGAAGAAGACATCATACTGGTGCCTTTAAACTCTGAAAAATAATTATTTCAATATAGAATTATATACTTAGCAAAATTATAGTTAAAATATAAGGGGGTGAGGAAAATGAAGATTTTTTAGATATGCAAATGCACAGAAAATTAACTACGATGTGTCTTTTTTCCATCAAAGGAGGGGGTGAGTTAGGAAAGAATACAGAGAATTCAGGGAAATAAGACATTCAAACAGAACCTGCAGTTTTCCAGGGTGATGGAAAGGCAGATCCCAGGATCAGACTAGTGTTCAGGGCATAAAAGGAAGTCAGAAAGTTCTGAGAGAGATTACTTCCAGAGGTGGACTTGATTTAAAGAAAATAAAATAAAAAATCTGCATATGAATGCCTGAGATGAGGCTCACACCAATGGCAGAAACTTGGAACTAAATAATGAAAAGTATGTGGAGATCTGAGCAAACAAAAAATAAGACAACTGCTGGCCAGCATGGCTTAGTGATTGAGTGCCGATCTATGAACCAGGAGGTCATGGTTCAATTCCAGGTCAGGTCACATGCCCGAGTTGCGTGCTCAATCCCCAGTGGGTGGCATACAGGAGGCAGCCAATCAATGATTCTTACTCGTCATTGATGTTTCTATCTTGCTCTTTCTCTCTGAAGTCATTAAAAAAATATTTTAAAAACAAGGCAACTATCAACCACAGACAAAACATAACCTTAAAAGGAAAATAAGAATAATAGTAGTTCAACTTGCTTAGTCATGGAAAGTATTTAGCTAGTCAAAATAATGTCACAACTAACTACTGACCCAACAAAAGAGCAATGTAACAGTCCTGGGAAGACCATGGGATGGGAAAGATGTCTGTTATGGTGAGAATGTGATTGAGAGAGAGATGAAAACTTCATTTTCATGGTGAGGCATGAAAAATAGAGGTAAGAAACTGAGAGGCCGTAAGAAGAGACTATTATTTAGAATATGGAGGTAAATATCAAAAAGAGTTGAAAGTGTTTCTCTCTGGAGAGAAAAAGAAAATTGAGAGCCGAGACCAGTTTGGTTCAGTGGATAGAGTGTCGGCTTGCGGACTGAAAGGTCCCAAGTTCGATTCCGGTCCGAGACATGTAACTTGCTTACAGCACATCTCCACTGTGGGGCGTGCAGGAGGCAGCTGATCAATGTCTCTCTCTAATCGATGTTTCTGACTTTCTATCTCTCTCCCTTCCTCTCTATAAAAAATCAATAAAATATATTTTTTAAAAAGAAATTGAGAGGGACAATAGGAACTTTGATAATATGCTTTCTATGTGACAAAAATAATAGGTAAAAAAAAAAGGAAAATAAAGAAATCACCTCAAATTTTATTCACAAGGAATTGTCAATATACCTGTCTTGCTCCAGAAACATTTCTGAAGGACTAAGTAACACAAGAGGCTGCAGGGTGTCCACCGACACCTTCACATCTTTACTAAGACCCAATACAATGGTCAGTTGCAATCAAGAGGTTGCTCAGAGAAAAGACAAGGCTGCCCTGACCATCTGTTTCACTGTTCCTTGTGGTTATTAAATGAAAATCATCTGCTGACCTTCACTTTCAAAATCTTGTTCATAAATCTCTCACCGGCCAGGCTAACTAACACCTTCTCTATAAAGGCAGTCTTCTGGATTTTTAACCATTGATTATGGCTCTCCAATTTGACAGTGTCTTCCTAGAACCATTTGACTTTGATCCAAAAGAAATATTTTTGTAGGGCTCCTATACCTGACAACTCTATGCTGAGTTGCCTTAGTGGACTGGAAAATACTACACTTGGAATTTATTTAAACAGTTTAATAAACCTGAATCCATCAGATTCAGCAAAAGCCCAGGGCTATGATTTTGTACCAGAGGTTATAATAAGGCAGTTTTGAGAGATGTACTGATAGCTATATTTCAGTGAGTACTTAATATATGCCAGGCAATGTGGCAAGCACTTTTCTATATTATCTCATTTAATCTTCAAAATATTCTATGAATAGGTACTATTATTATTTCCATTAGATAGATGAGAACATCTAGGATCAGGGAAATTAGTAACCTTGCCAAATATCTTCAGCTAGAAAGTAGACAGACAAAACCCAAAACCAGAATTCAGTTTAGAAATGATGTTTAATCTCTCTAGCTTCTCTAAAGAAAGAGAGCCAGAATATAAAAACATGGCATTGAAAGAGTGATGATAAATTTGAAGGCAAATATATTTTGTATACTTAAGGATAGGTGAGTTTCGGGAACTTCATATCAATAGTTGCTTACATAGTTTTGCTCTATTAGTATACTGCTAAGACTTAACAATAACTTAAAAATCTTTAGCGAGCAAATTTTTAAGTCAAACGCGTTTTGAAAAAATTCTTTGGACCTTTTTCTTAAAATACCAATCTGTAAGTTTTAGTGCAAAAATTTGAAGGGATTGAGAGCTAAAAGGAGACAGAAATAAAACTCACTTCCATTTAAGTAAAGGAAGCATGTCAGCAGCAGAGGTTGGAAAGAGTCAGAGGATGAAATACTGACCACAGCATATACTCTGGCCATGGCAGTGGGCTTATAGATATGCCTTGCATTGTACAGTAGATATTTTCTTGAAAACTTAAGGAATAATAGACTTGCAAGTAGAATTAAATTCTAAAATCCCCGAGAATCTAATTTTAAAAGACAATTATTAATTATACTAGAGGCCTGGTGCACAAAATTTGTGCATGGGGGTATGTCCTTCAGCCCAGCCTGCTCCCTCTCCAATCTGGGACCCCTGTGAGGGATGTCCATCTGACTGCCTGTTTAGGCCTGATCCTACCCAATCCAGGAGTGCTGACTCCCAACTGCTTACCTGCCTGCCTTCCTGATTGCCCCTAACTGCTTCTGCTTGCCAGCCTGATCACCCCCTAACCCCTCCCCTGCCAGCCTGATTGATGCCTAACTGCTCCCTTGCCAGCCTGTTTGCTCCTAACTGCCCTCCCCTACAGGCCTAGTCACCCTTAACTGCCCTCCCCTGCAGGCTTGTTCACCCATAACTGCCCTCCTTTGCAGGCCTGGTCCCTGCCAGGCCATTTGTGGTGGCCATCTTGTGTCCACATGGGGGCAAGATCTTTTGACCACATTGGGGCAATCATCTTGTGTGTTGGAGTGATGTCAATCTGCATATTACTCTTTTATTAGATAGGATAGAGGCCTGGTGCATGGGTGGGGGACAGCTGGTTTGCCCTGAAGGGTGTCCTGGATCAGGGTAGGTGTTTCCTTGGGGCATGGGGTGGCCTGGGTGAGGGGCCTATGGTGGTTTGCAGGTTGGCCAAGCCCCTCTTCCCCCCCCCTGGTGACCCAAGCAGAGGCCCTGGTATCTGGGATTTGTTTATCTTCTATAATTGAAACTTTGTAGCCTAGAGTGGAGCCAAGCCTTCTGCTCACACAGCCATTGAAAGTTTGTTGCCTTAAGTGGAGGTCTGGGCCAGCCAGGGTGTGTGGAAAGCTTGGCTTCCTCCATCGCCAGGGGCAACCCAAGTCTCTCTCCTGCTCTCTCTGTGGCTGTAGCCATCTTGGTTGGGTTAATTTGCATACTCTTTCTGATTGGCTGGTGGGCATGGCTTATGGATGTAGTAGAGGTTGGTCAATTTGCATATTACTCTTTTATTAGATAGGATTAACTAATATTTTTTAAATGTAGTTTATATGCAACAGGCCTCCATGATTTTCTCCCAATTTTTTCATGATGTACCATTCACTGCATCTGTCTTCAGCCCTATGTGCTTTATGAGGGCAGGGACTTTGTTTTGTCACTCCCATATTCAGCACCTAGAACAGCGTCCAGCATAACTAATATTTGCTGGATTAATGAATGAACCAATCATTTAATATTTCCCTAGTTGTTACATGTATATTAGTGACTATTTCCCTTTGCTTATACTATTCTGTCAGCCTGGGCTACTTTTCCAAGGTTTCAATCCCACCCCTTCTGCAATACCAACCTCAAATGCCAACTCCTTTTTTTTCTGTATTCCCACATAACATATTTCTATCTCTGGTGTAATCATAGAGGATATAAACCTTGTTTCTCTCATTGGTTCCTGGCCTATAACAGCTATTCAGAGCAATCCAGACAGAATATAGGATAGTGAAAGTAAATGTAAAATGTATTCTACATTTTTACATGCATTGCCAACTGTCAGCTTTTCCTGGGCTTCTGTTTGGGTCTATTTGAAAAAGCTAGTCTTGATGAGGTCAGAAACTATGTCACTTTTTATGTTGTCTACCAATGACAAACAATATGCGTGGTGCAGATAAATGGGAATGTGTAGATCCAAACTTGGATTTTTTATTAACTAGCCACTGTGGTTGTGGACAGCGCTGGGTAGTTTTCTAGTTGTAATCATGTTGATACCTTTAAACAGTGGCATTCCTCATGAGAATTCTAAGGCCTGGTCCCTTATCTGACATTCTTCAATAATGAAAAAGATGTATATTGTATATACATATAAATGTGTAATTATACATTTATTTCTAGATACAATACCCAAGTACAAGAGAATCTTAGATGAGGATGTGTACATCAGTGGTTCTCAAAATATGACCCATAGATTACCAGCATGAGCAGCCCTAGGGAACAAATGCCAACTCTCAGGCCCACTCTAGACCCACTGAATCAGAACCTCTGGGAATAAGACTCAGAAATGTGTGTTCTAATAAGCCTATAGGTTATTGTGATGCAACCAATGTCTGAAAAGCCCTGACCAGGCACACTGGGCAGAAAGTTGTCCTCATTATTCAGACATGAACAGTAGAATGTTTCCTAGATCAATGAGGTCAATTTTCCTATCACAAGGATTAAATTTTATCTCCTGAGAAAAATGGATTTCATTTTAGGCCAGACAATGGAAACAAATTAGTCAAATTCTGATTTTAAAAAAATCAGTGGTTTAACCAATTGGTATCATACTCTAGTTTTTATAGCAGGATAAACTAGCATAATTTAGAGAGTATCATTTTAAATTGTGCTTCTCAGCTTCATGGAATTCTGGTGGTTGCAACAGAGAAAAATGAGTGAACTGGAACTAGAAAAGGTGAAGGAGAAAGCAAATGAAAGCAGTAAGGGCCAGCAGTCCATAGAAGAGCAGGAAGGAATGGAACCAGTTCTAGACCAATCACAGCTGATGTCAAAGGAAAGGGAAGGGAAAATGATAGGGAAAGGAAGGAATATGGTAGTAAGAGTAAGCAAGATGGCAGCTTCCAACATCAGGTAGGAATCCTTCCATGCTTCAGGAATGTTACATGTGGTGCAAGGGGTACCAAATCCTGCATCTAGTTCTATGCAAGGGGGCTATCATGATAGTGGGGAGTTTAAGGCAAGAATCTAACCCACACAGGAACATATAATAACTACCAAAGCTTAGGCTGTTGTTATTGATACCGATTTTGTGTGCAAAATTATATATGTATGTATGTGTTATTTGTCCCTGGAAAGAACAATTGTACAAATGAAGAATCAAAGACAGAGATATATCTTACCAAAGACGGGGATTAACAAGGTGCTAGTTATGTATGTGATTTCAAATTTTGTAATATTTCTCTCACATTAATGCGTTTCCCAGATAGGCAGAGCAGCTATTCAAGGGGAGCTGAGAAAAGGAAGTTGCAATTCCATGCCTACTTAAGGCCTTGGGTTCGGAGCCAACCTAAAGCACAGGAGAGCAGCAGGCTCTTTCTCAAGCCCACCTGAGAGCAGGTAAGAACTGCTGATGTCTTCCTGAGACTAGCTTTCATTGGTCCAGGGTTGGTGGGAGAAGAAGCAATAAAGTGTATATTAAAGGATAATAAAGTATATACTAAAGAGTAATAAAGTGTATACTAAATTTAGTACATGTAAACAGCTGAATTCATTTTTCAGTAACCAATTGATATACCAGACTTGAAAAAGTAAACCTTAGATGTTCGCTTATAGTTAGGCTCACAGACTCTGAAGCCAGTCTGCCATTTACTAGCTGTATAATCTAGGCAAGTTACTGAACATCTCTATGCCTGGGTCTTCCATTCTTTGAAACAGAGATAACAATAGTGCCTGCCTTACTGGATTGCTATAAGGATTAATTGAATCAATATATATAAAGCACAGTACTTGGCACATAGTAAAAGATACATAAATATTTTTCAAAATAAATCAGTTATCTCCTCATGGTCCTTTCAATATCCCAGAGGAATAAAACATGGAATTATGCTCATGGAGAGATTTGCTTGAGGTCAGTTTAAGTAGATTGTTTAAATGCTTATAAATGAATCTAATATATAGTGATATATGCTTTATTAAAAACTATAATAAACTATTGATAAAAGATTTGAAAATGAAAAAGAATTCAGTCACAATCCAAACACCATTACCTAAATATTGGCAGTTTTTGCATATTATCATCTACTCTTTGTCCATGGACATACAAATTTACATTATTGTAATAAATACATAAATCCACATCATTGTTTTTATAATCATCATCATATCATAAGTGTTTCTGATTACAATTCATGCTTACTAGCATGTTAATGTCTGTTAAAGAGTTCATCCCATTATTACATTTCTATTATTTGCACACTCAAAAAATTAAGCTTACTAACTAGAAAGCTTTTATACACTTGATAACTTTCATCTAGATACCAAAAAAAATGCTTCTTCAATTTAAAATGATCAGTATCTCATCAAATGTCAGAAGAGATGACTATTGGTTTTCAAGTTGTTTGAAGACAATGAGGGATCAATTGCAATTATTTTTAAATAACATGTTGCTAATGATTGAAAACTGAAAGAAAAGCAAATATCCTTTCCATAATGTTGATAAAACATTCAGCTCTTGGTGTTATCCTGTTTATCTTGTCTTTTTTTAGGGAGAATGTTGATTTGGGTTGGGAGAGAGGAGAAAACTGTATCCACCAAATCAACTTCACATATGACTAATGTATAAATAAACTGATCTTAATTGTAAAAACAAGATATGTGTGAGGGTAAAAAATGTTACAGAAACATAATGTACAATCTGCTGAGCAAAAACGACACTGAGTTAGCCAAAGAAATAGGAGAGATCAAGGTGCCAATTATAACTTTAAACAGAACATATCTACTGTAGTTCCTACATAAACACATCACAAATGCTTGTTCTTACAATTCTAGAGTTGAAAAGAATCTTGGCACTAATCTACCCTTGTTTCACAGGTGAAGAAACAAGGACAGAGAAAGAAAGTGACCAACACAATGTCACACAATGAACTGGATCAGGAAGTAGGATTCAGATTCAAGTCTCCAGCCTCCCAAGCCAGGTCACGGCAGCCATCCACTGGTTCAGATATAATTGGGCCTCTATTGTGATCACAATTACGCAATCTATCGACAGCCAAGTAGCAATTTCCCAGCAGTTTTAATGCTTTCTCACTTGAAACCAAATTAATTGTTCAACCCATTTAAATTCCTCAACCCAGTTATAGAACTAACAACTTAAATCACACAACTCATAGCATTAAACAGCTAGCTCAAATCTACAGTGACTCCTAAAAATTAATGTGGCCATTATGGCCACCCTGACTTATTTTCTATGAACATCAAATATAAAGAGGAACAAGTAAAGAAAAAATACAAACAAGCTAAACAAGCTGTTTCTTTACTAAGAAACTAGAAATGAATATGCAAATAGAGCTAAAGAACAGCTTAGGACACTGAACTCTGGAGAGGAGAAGGAAGAGATTTTTTCCCCCCCAGGTTCCAGCATTGTACAGAGGGACTAGAACATGAACCCAGGTTTTCCAGTGTATCGTCTAATGTCAGTTTTATTTCATCAGAACATGCACGTGTTTTCTGTGCTTCTGTGAGTCACCCCAGTATACAATCTCATAATCCCACCAGTATGTACAGCCCAGTTTGAAAAGCTTGGCTTTAGAGACTCTAACACATAGCAGACACTCAGTAAATACTGCTTATTAAATAAAGCAATCAATCACCTTGTTCTAAAATTGCTTTTGTTGTCTCCTTTGCCTTAGTATTATTGAGGGTTTTGCTATATTTGCATTATCAGTTTGCTTTCATGCTGATGTTGATGCAAAGTCCATAAGTAAAAAGTACCTATCCCATTTCATTTTAAATTATTTGAAGGTTGCAAATACAGTTATATTTACATGATAACCTTTCTTTGATACATAGCACATATTTCTCCACTAAATTCCAGAAGAGAGAAAAAAGGAAACCAAATTCAATTTTAGATTGTGTTGGAAATGTTGAAAATATTTTGAAATGAAAGAAGAGCCTTTGGAGAAAACTGCTTAAATAATCTAATTTTAAACTATCCAGATTCTAACAATTAGAATGATTATATAATAAATCTAGTGTAATCCTCTTATTTGTAGAGGCTCTAAGACCAATTTAGTATGTGAATGAGACTAAGGGCAAAAATATTCTGACTTTTTTTTTGTTTCAATCAGAAACATATCTAGATGATCAATTTCCAAAAAGCTGAAAAGGCATTTCCTAATTTGCCTCATGTTGAGGTTTGCTCACCCTGTTTGAATGTTAGCAGTGTTTGAAGATTTGAGGAAAACCTATTTGTTTCACATGGGTGATGAGTGTAGGAAGGAATGGGATGGGGAGGGATGGACACTTGGCAGATTTGCCTTGCTGCTTCTTCCTGTCTGCTGGTTAAACGAATGTTTGATGTGTTTGGTCATCTGAATGGCCTCTGAGAGTCTCTGGATTTTTTTTCCTGCAAACCTAGTCACTTTGGGCTACTTCTCAGGCTAATGGCCAGTCCACAAAGAGAAGAGAAACAAAAACCTAACCACAAAGCAGCGGCTTCCCTTTATTTCTTTCACAGTTTAAAGCCCCCCTTTCAATGACCTGTCCTCTCTGAATCACTGGTTTGTTTCAGGTAAAATGCAAGACAGAGTATGTGCTAAATACAGTGTCTGTGGGGGGACAACAGGTGTCCTTTGGGGCTTCTGCCAAGGCATCATCCATCCAATGCATCACAGCCCAAAATACCATGGTCTGCCTGGGTGGGAGTCCTACATTCCAGAGACAAGGAGAAAGAGACTGTTTCAAAAACTAACTGAAGAGGAGAGCAAACTAAAATTAGAACTGTAGACATAGGTCCTGGAAAAACCCCACCGTGCTCTGCCTGCAACAATGCTAACAAGGAGATGAGGATGAAGACAATGGGAAACAATGTGTCTGTGTCGTGTCATCTTAGCCTCAGATGCTCTCCATTTCTATGTTCCATCTCAAGCCTGGAGTACAGAAACTAGGTCTCTCATCTACATGTACACTTTCTTAACATTAAAGAGGGTGACAATAAAAGTCAAGGCCCGAGCAGTAGGAGTCCTGTAGTGTTCCTGATAAGGGACACAGGTACATGTTACAGTTTCACAGTAACCACCCTGTAGCTCATTTATCAATTCATAATTGAAGGTGTACCTTCATCAGAGGTGTTTCATAAATATGTAAGCCCCATGTATTCTGAGATACCCAGTGATTCTGCCATGCACTCCAAATTGAGAATCTGTTTGTGGCCATATTTTACATATCTATCTTTTAAACCCAACAAAGATATATAATACCTGATCCAATATATCTCCACCTTCAACCCCATAAGATGTTATATAACTATCTCAAACCAAGCCTGAGCAATATAGAAATAAATTTAGATATTCTAGGAGAAACTCTAAAATATATATAATAAGTTCAAAAGAAGTCCCTCTTTGTACATGGAAGCCTTTGTAGAAATCAGTGGAGATAATGTTGAGTGTCTATGTGGGATGCTTGCTGCTAAAACTACAAAAGTGGCAAAGGACCAATTTCCCCCCTCTAGGACCTCACAGTCTAGTGAAAAGACAAACACAGCTAATAATGATGAAAGACTGATTCTAAAGAACTCTAAATGCTTTATTGGTATGAGTTTAAGTTCATACTCATATTATGGTATGGGGCTTGGCATAGGTGCAATAATTCTTATTTTATAGAGAAACAAAGTTAAGATGTGTTGCCTAAGTCAGTCTTTTTGAGCCTCTGTTTTGTTACCTATAAAATGAAGTTAAAATGTCTAATCACAGAATTTTAAAGGAGATAACAATAAAAGATATAAAGTGTCTCATCAATGTTGTTTATGGCTGTTAATACATGAAAAGTCACAAATCCATTCGTGATCACACAACACTAGAAGGTTTGGTATTTCAGAAGCTTAAAAGTGGGGGGGGAAATAGGGCTAAAAGAACGATAGGAAATAACTAACTGGCCACCTCTAAACTCATTACTAATATTAATGAGACTCATAATGGCCACCTAAGTCACACAATGGGTTACTAGGTAGGTATCTTGTCAGTTGGAACAGCTTTTAGAGTGGACACTTAGCTTAAATTCAAATGTTCTCCCAGACAACAATTTTGTTTAAAGAAACCAAAGGAAGAACAAAAGATAGGTATTATTGCTATGGAATGTTAAGTGCCTCTCTGGTGGTCATTAATTACTGAATGATTTTATATTCTAGCTTGATAGGTAACCTACTCTAATTCTGAGAGATAAATGACATGCAATGTTAGAAATGCATAAGAGATACACCATGTTAAAAATCCACAGCCTCTTTGTGTATCTGTAGAATGTAAGCTCCTGGAGGGAGAGCCAATGTACTACTTATATCTCTGTCCCCTGAATTTAATAATGTGCCCAAAACAGTGTAGCATTGCAGAAAATATACTAAATCAAACAAAATTAACTTCTTCTAACAGTTAAGAATCCCTGAGCCTCAGACTGGAAAACTATATCTAATGATGTAATAAAAGTAACACTGAAGTAAGAATGGATCTCCTCTATCCAATGCCTATTCTATTGCATTATGTTTTTTTCATTTTCTTTTACTTATCCCATCACCATGGCCTTGGTGTTTTAGTTGTTGTTGTTTTTATTCACAAAGGAGCTTTTCTTAAAATCACTTCCTAGTTATCTAAATGAGTTACTACATAGACATTTTCTTTCTCTCCTGTAGGGTGAAACAGTTTTCTGAGACATGACTGTTCTATAGATTAAATGCATTAGTTTGCAGCTCTGATTGGACTCTAATGGATGATGTGAAACCCAGAACAGAGTTGAATATTCATTAGGAACATATATACAGGTCTCTATAAAGAAAGCAGATCAAGTTTCTGACTTCTATGTTCTGAAATCAAATTGATGCTTCTGTCACCTTCCTTGTAGCCAAACATATTTTGCCTCTCCTAACTTACAATCCCCTGGTACACAAACATGGCATGTTGATGTAATCAAGGCTATGCAGTTCAACATACATAATATGAGTTCTTCAAGTACACATTTGCACAGGTAAATAAATAGAAATGTTTTATATAAGGCAGGTTTCCTGGGTAGCTGCAGGTATGTTACACAAGAAGGACAATCTATTTAATGGGGATATGAGAGTGAGATCTTAAGATCAGAGATTGTTTCTTAGTACATTGGTAATATAGCAGGTGCTCAATAAACATTTGTTTAAAATAAGGGCAAAAATTATAATGCAGATTATAAAAAATGCAGTACATAAGGGACAAATTAGATATGGGAAGGTCAGGGGAGATTTTATGGAACAAGGGCTATAGCAATGAATCTCAAAAGAGTTAAACAGACACATGACAATGGGAAAGGGGTAAAGCTATATTCACTCTGTTAAGATGTACCTTGAGTTAAAAAGTCTAATATCACACTATCATGAATCTATATCAGGGCATTGGCAGGAGCTCAGAATAGACCTAGAAAATAATTGTTTAAAGATAATCAGGGTTGAAAGTAAATGGCTTGAGGAAGAACAGAGAGAGGATATGTAAAAAGTGAGTTTGGCCTGGGTGGCATGGCTCAGTGGTTGAGCATTAACCATTCATTGACCACCAGGAGGTCACAGCTCATTTCCCAGTCAGGGCATATGCCTGGGTTGTGGGCTTAATCCCCAGCCTGTGTGGGGGAGGTAGGGGGGTGTAGGAGCCAACCAATCAATGATTCTCTCTCATCATTGCTGTTTCTATCTCTTTCTTCCTCTTTCTTCCTCTCTAAAATCAATAAAAATATATATTTTAAGTGAGATTTTTTTTGGACTAACCATGAGGCAGGCAATTTACTTTCCTTTCATTTCCATTTTGTCCAAAAGCAACAAGAAGACCTATATCATGATTACATATCCAGGAGCTTCCATATTGATTAGTGAGATCATATCAAATCTTCTCTACTAAGGGGCCTGAAGTGATGTCATTCTCAGATATAATCAATTTCCACAAGATCTAGACCAGTGCTTCTTAAACTTTCATGTATATATAAATGACCAGCAGACCTTGATGAACTACACATTTGATTAATAAAATCTAGGGTAGTCCATGAGAGTCTGCATTTCTAACAAGTTCCCAAGTAATGTTAATGTGTTTTAATGTTGCTGTTAATGTGGTCTGTGGACCACACCTTGAGTAGCTAAGGTCTAGACCAGAGGGTAACTCTAGCTATCCATTAGCATCGATTGGAAAGCTTTTTCAAAATACCTGTGCCCAGGTTCCACTCCAGGACCAATTAAACCAGAATGTCTAGAGATGTGGCCTAAACATTCTTATGTTTTAAAAACTCTACAGATATTGTTATTGTGCCAGCTGATGTTGAAAATATAGACAAAAATAGATGTAACACAATTGTCAGAAGAGGAAAATAGAGAAGAGAGAAGGAAATAGCAAGAGAGAAATGATGGATAGATGATAAATGATATAGATAGATAGATAGATAGATAGATAGATAGATAGATAGATAGATGATAGATAGATAGATAGATAGATAGATAGATAGATAGATAGATAGATAGACAAACAAATATCTTCCCTCATTCTGAATCAGTGCTTCTCAAACTACCTGGGGATTTGTTAAAATATGTTTCTGATTCAATTGATTTGGAGTAAAGAAAATATTCTGCAGTTAAAAAAAAGCTAGTATTCAAACCACATTTTGATTATCAAGAGACTAAATCAGTGGTTCCCAAACATTGCTGCATCTGGGATCATTTAAAACTACCCATATCTGTCTTCCACCCTAATATTCTGATGCAATTGGTATAGGGTGCAGCCTAGGCACTAGGATGGCCACAAAGTATGCCAGATGATTCTGCTGTGCGGCAAAGTTTGTGAGCCACTGCAAGGCACAAATTCTGTCAAAACTGTTCCAACTGTGCACCAACCAACCCAAACCTTTGAAGCTATATTAATTACCCTGCATGAAGACCACTGAAATTAGATGTTGACTTGATTGCTAGGGCAACCGATTTATTTTCCTCTCTTCTTTTCCCTGGATGACAGGAAGTGATACAAATAAATAAAGAAAGAAATAAAAGAAAATTTATCTTAGTTGTAAAAAACTGAAGTTCAACTTGCTAAGAAACTCTGGACAAGTGCTCAAAGAAAGATTTTCAAATGCTAGATGTAATGTGAAGATTATCAAATGCAAGTGACAAGAATTCAATAAGAATTGAGCCATTAGATTTTTTTCTGAGATAAAGAACTCTTGAACCCTCAACTTAATCATACCATAATATTCTGCTAATCAATATTAACAGAGCTTCCAGTAGAAAGAATAATTATATGTACTTACTTTTCAGAATGTCTTCCTAGAAATAGATTTGAATCTGTTGAGGAAAGAAGTTTGTACATGGCAGCATAACGTATAAAGGATGGACCAATTTGAATGGAACACACACCTTTTAATGTACTAATAAAAATTTAAGTTAGCTACAATGTTTAGCTGTTCCAATTGCATCAAAAATAAAGCCAATATGTAAAAAAAAAAATTATCCATTCATAATGTGGTCATTACCTAGCTAATTTCTTTGTAAAGAAAGCCCAAGTGCTAACCCACATAAAAACATTTATTATGTGTTTTGTGTGGGGCAATTATGGTACCTCTGCAGAATAATCACAATATTGGCTTGTAGCAAAATTTTTCATTGCCTTTTGGTCATTTCTGTGATTCATGTCTGTATCACTGTTATCTGAAGAGCTATAGAAGTTCTGGCCTGATTCTTTTCAGATACATTTCTCAGATTCTCCTTTCAGAACCCTGAAGACTGGCAGAATATCTGGAACTCTATTACTGTCATTTTGAGATATAAACCACTTGGAATTTTGAGTGACATGTAATATATTTTATGAGCAAAGAAGGAAAATAAAAAAAAATTATTGCTAAGAGATGCATTGTATTTATGATGGGCCGGGAATAAGTATATAAATTGGAAGCCAAACATTACCAAGGATCATTGCCAAAAAAACAAACATAAAAACAAGTTAATAACCAAATAGCAGGTGCCATTTAAACACACAAAAATCTATTTCATAGTAAAATAATACTCTCTGTGTCTGTCATTAACTTTATGTTCCAGAAATAATTAATTAACTGGCATATTACAGACTTTTATGAATAAGACTAGTTTCTCATTTTAAAACTGATTCTATAATAGAGTTAATAAATATATGACTTATTATACTTATATTTGTATATGTAGATATATAAGTATTTGGATTTGCTCATATATGTACATCACTGTTAGTCACTGAAGTGCCCATTGGCAAATCAAAACAATAATTTTTCTAAACTAAAAATTGCCAACTAGTCTGAATTCATGTTGACTCGGTTATTTTCATACTGTAAATACTTACCTAGGTTCAAATACTTAACTCTACTAATTAAATACTTAAAATACTTTCTTGAACATAGGCCTGCTATCATTCAACATGCTAGTTTTATTAATCAGCCCAGAAATAGGAAATCCACCACCATCCCCTGATCCTGAGCACATTAGCACAATGACTGACATTCCTGGTTTAAAAATAAAACCTTGTCTCAAATATAGCTTCTCCAGTGCTTGGTAATGAATATAGTTTCATAAAAGTTGACATCATTTCTTCTGATTTCACTGGAATCAAGTACATCCAATATTCCTACTGGGTATCTGACCACATCACTCAAGGCTATTGAAATCTGGTGAGTGTTTGAAGACGGAGGAAGAGGATGAGAAAGAATAGACCTGCATAGATGGGGTTAAACCCAAACAATATCCAATCTCACAGTTGCAATAGCCATTTTGTTTTTGTGTATTAAATATGCCATCAGAAGTTGGTTTTTATAGTCCCTTTCCCAGTTAGTATGTGCACATCATACAGAATTGCTTAGGAGGAGAATATTAAGATATACATGTCCACAACTAGTAAATTCATCGTGTTTGGGAGTCCAGCAGTACTCCTAGCATGCTGTTCTTCTTAGAGGTCAGTTCTAATGCACACTGTTTCAAATAGAACCAATTTATCTGCTGATATATATTGAAAATGCAGTAGGATGTGGTCATACACACCCAAAAATACCATCTTCCTTGAAGTGGGGGTGGAGAAATCCAAACATTTTTATAGCAATGCATTATTGGATATCAGATACAAACATGCCTGTCAGCAATACTAAAGCAGATTAATTATGTTTATTCGAGCTCATCGATTCCAGAGAAAAGAAATTTCTTTACCAACACATCTCTCCTCTCCCACCAGCAAAAGACACTCCCCACCCCCACCCCCAAAGAATAAATAATAACAACTCGTCACACTTCACTAAGCAACTGACGGAGTATTAAGTAAGCACTGTCTTCCAAGCTGTGGGAATTAAAAAGAAGTGGCCCTCCTGCCAGGATTCCCCGGGTGCTGCAACGGACATAGCATCTCCTCCTGTCGACCTAGTACAATGCTCGCTCCCCAAGCACTGCAGTCCCCTCACTGAAGACTGCCTTGGCCACACGCACATGCAGCGGAAAGTCCCCCGAAGGGGACAGAGACATACCTTTGCTCTCCATTTCGGTCCCCTTTGAGTGCTGGGAAGTTTAATGGAAGTTGGCCTGAAGATGTGGGCCCGCTTCAGATTCCCAAACCTGGGAAGCCAATCTGATGATTTCGCCCGTACTTCCTTCCTTTCCCTCAGGCTTCCTGAAAGATGGAATTTCTTAAACCTTGAAGCTGCAATCAGCCACCAAAGGACACTAAGCAGCAGCGGCAGATTGCCTCTATGAGGAATAGACTGCAACGCACATCTGGCATTGAAATGCATGCACGGTGCCCGCTCAGATGTTTTTTACCTGGGTCTGGAAGCTGCAAGCAGGAGCTGTCCTCCGAGCTTGGTGCTGCAGGTGTAGTGACAGATCATCCCACTTTGCTTTCTGGATGTACGATTTGCATAGGCGCTGGCACGCATGCGCAGGGCATCCACCCTCCCCTTTACACCGCCTCCTGCTCCCCGCCCCCTTCGTTTCTCTCCCCAATACCTTCCCTAGCTATCCCAGCCGAATAGCTGAAGCTTTAGCACAGGGAAGCGATGTAAAAAATAAAGGCCGGACTGGATTTTCCTTTGCAAACTAGAAATGGATTGGATTGAGATTGTGTCCTGATTTTTCCAGGATAGATTACAGAAACCTTAAAAGAGACTATGGTCCACCAGCTGGGTCCAGCTTTATTCAGAAGGCAGAAAGGAGAAAAGGAAGATAATGGGATTTAGGGATCCTATTTGAGGGGCATCATTTGGTTTCTCTCCTTACTGCCTCAGTAACTTTCCAGGTGAACGCTTTCCCCCTGGAGGACCTGCTTCCCCCCTGAACTTATATGTCTTCTAATATTCCTGTTCTTATTTTGTTTTTTCAGGGGGTGAGAGTAGCCCTGGAGCTAACAAAGGTTAGTATTCCCCCACTTCTTTGCTGCTCAGACTTGAATTTCCTTGCCTCCCTAAGATCCTCTTTGTCTCCACCCTAAGATGTCCATGAACAGGCACAGAGGCTTGGAAAGTTCTCCAAACAATGATACAGAGGATACTGGAGATTGGGGGTGCTCTTTTTAGCTTTTTTTCCAACAATCAACCAAGAAGTAGTCTCTAAAGTTGGGGAGGCACCTTATTGATATACTAAGTACTTTAAAACTGTACATATAATCATTTTATGAAGGTGCAGAGGAGGAGTGCTTTTCCTGTTTAAGGCTATAGGAAAAGATGTAAAGCAAAAATTCCTGAAGTACCACTTTCATACCATAGTATTTTAAAAGCCACACTATATTTAGTTTATCTGAAAAATGTGTAAGAAATAAATATGTGTTCACTAACTTTTTTTTCTTTCAATAGTCCAAATTCTCATGAGAGAATATTCTCTCCTTGAGAATAATAGTCTTATTCACAGGCATAAAAACAAATCTAGAAAACTCTGTTGTCTGGAATGGCTAAGGAGAGAGATGTGCAGATTAATCACACCTCAGGTTCCACAAAGATTCCTCCATAGTAGACTTCTAATCCCAATTTTCAAAACATTGAAATACAATAAAATGTACTCCCAATAAGGAACCTGAGGCTGACTACAATTCAGTTTTCTGGTGATGCAGAAAGCATCTTGGGATTTTCCAATGCCTGAAGAAGGCCTTGATTACAAATATTAATCATGACACTTTAAACCAGACTGGGATATTTATTACTGCTGATGAACTACTGAGGTTCATTCAGCAAAGCCTACCTCCATGCAGCACTGAGGAGTTAAAACAGTGTGGGATTACAGAGGCCACAACCTAAGGTCTGCTAACCTTTGGGCTCTCATACTTCATGCTAAAGTAAATATTTGGAAAAATCACAAAACTCGGGGTTTTTTAAAATTTTGACATGTTTGGAAAGTAGGCTAAGAGTGAGAATAAAGTTGTTCCTCAAGAAATAGTTTAGCCCAGCCAGTGTTGCTCCATGGTTGAGCATAGACCTATGGGACCAGGAAGTCACGGTTTGATTTACCATCAGGGCACATGCCCAGGTTGTGGGCTCGATCCGCAATGTGGGGCATACAGAAGGCAGCCGATCAATGATTCTTTCTCATCATTGCTATTTCTGTCTCTGTGTTCCTGTCCCTTCCTCTGTGAAATAAATAAATTACATTTAAAAAATAAAAGAAATAGTCTATTATTTCCTTAAACTTATTCTTAATGAAGTTCATCTGATACTTTTCTTCTCACTCTCACAATCTGGTAAAATATTCTGATTAATATACATATATATGAAGACAGGTGGCTGAAGAGAAAGATGGTCTGAAAAAAACAACACAGAAACATGGATGGTTAGAAAGAAATATATACCCCAAAACACACATTAGAGAGTTTCATCAACTAAGAGGTGAGGAAGAGGAGAACAGAGAAAAGGGGACTAGGTAGGTGACCATTGGACACAGAAAGGGGCAACTGACAAAAACTATCAAAGCAGAATGTGTGTAGATGTGTTAGGGACAGCATTATAGATGGTTTTATGTTCTTATTTTTCCTTATCTTCTTTTCTATAATGTGCAAATACTTTCTATCTTAAAAAAAATTTTAAAGCAACTAGTTAGACTGATTTCTCAAAAACAAATGAACAATATCCTATTTTATTGGGATAAATATCTTCCACTCCTAACATTGTACCCCATTATATCCTCTTTCTCTCTCGAAAGTTTTAGAGAAGGAGATACATTTAGAGCCCATCTACATAACTTTTAATATTTTACAAATGGGAGAGGCACAGAGGATATTGACTTGACATAAATCACATAGTGGTGCAGAACCAGGCTCAGAACCTGAGGGTCCTGCCTCACAGGTGGAGGTGATCCAGCTCCTCCCAGATGATTTCTTATGTAACCACCTCCCCATAGTCTACAGTGAACAAGAACAGGGAGAGCTGGATTTTCATGATTTTTATTCATAATTTTTAAAAGCCAGATGTTTTATTACATAGAAAATGAATCAAATTGTAATATAAAATCTGTGATCTGACTTTCAAGACCTTTTCATTACCTAGTTTCAGACTATCTTTCAAGTCTTTTCCAAGCTTACTCCTAGACAATACTTGTCACTATCCTAAACAAAGCTCAAGATTTTCCTTTTCCACCTTTACTTACATAGTCATCCTTGGGATATCTTCACCTCAAACACAAATGTCTACATATCCAAATATTTTATTTCATTCAAGATTCAACTAAAATTACAACCTAACTTCTATAATCTTTCCTGATACTTTTAATCATAAAATGTTCTCTATTGAAAATAAAAGTATCGCTATCTCTTTATCTCTCTTACATCACCTATTACTTTCTATTTTGTACTATAATTATCTATTTGCATCTCACTCCTGTTCTCCATCTTTACTAAAATTGTGTTCTAGTATCCTATTTCTTTGTAGTGGATAGAGTGTCCTGAATATAGAAAACAATAATAAATCATAATATTTAGTATACATGTTTTGTGTAGATGACATTGACTATAGATACTATAATAACAAGTAATGATGATATTAATATTTAGTTAGCACTACTAATAGCTACATACCAGGCATATTATAAGGATTCCAAATGTTTTAATTAATTTTATTTTCATAAAATTCTATGAGGTTAGTACTATTATTATCTGTATTTTAAAGATGAGCAACCAGAGGCACAGAGGGGTTACATATGAATAAAACATGAACTCTGCCCTACAGAAGCATAAAAGCTTATTAAAGATGATAGAAACATAAGTAATATTAAAATATATAGTAAGCTATAATAAAAGAAACTATCTCAATTGGTGTAAGAGCACAGAAGAGGCTGGGCAGTAAGCCAGCCTGTACGTTTTAAAAATTAGAGACTGGAAGCTTTCAAAGTCTTACCCCCTTTGTTAGAAAAAAAAAAGATAGAGGTTTATTCCCCAACCACCTCCACCACCAAAATGGGAGAAGATTTAAGGGCTCAATTGCTTCATGAAAGTGTCAATAAGAAATCATTTGGCCTAGTTATGATGAACTTGCTTGATGATTAATTTAAAATGGGAAAATAGACTGGTAGCCCAGTAACTTGATATTTCAAAATGCCAAGATTAGGGAGGATTAGACTCCTTGTATTTTGGTATCCCCTTTCGCTATCAAAAACTGACCTAGTTATAGCAATAAATTATATGGCCTTATTATTTCAACTATATAGTTGAATCAGAGTAGCAACGCCAACACTGACACTCCAGCCTAATTCTGGTTAACCCATGTATTGATTGGCTATGTGTGCCAATCAGATTCTCTAGCTTTGGTTCCTACCGGAATGTATAAAAATAATATAAAGAAGTGGGAATAATAAACAATAATGTGTTAGGTTATAATTAACAAATTAAAGAGTCTCAGTAATATAGCAAGTCAATTACAAGCCCATATTGTTGTGTGTGTTTTTTTCATATCCTCACTCTGTTTTTCCAGAAGTGACAAATATAAATTGAAAGGAATTTGTGATCTTTTCTTTGTGCCCAATTATTTTCTAACTGTTCATCTAGTATGACTGGATAATCTCTTGTAAAGAAAATAACAGTTGACTACTGAGAACGGCTTTTGGTGATGACAGTAAGATCAACTCACCACCACAAATGAATATTCACTATTCCACAGAAAAAGTAATCGACTCACCGTCTCTACTGGGGTTGTCAGTTCTAAGCTATCACCAGAATGTAAGCTCCACAAAGACAAAAACCAGGTCCATTTGTTCACTGTTGTATTTCTGGCTTCTAGTGTGGAGCTTAAAAGATTTTATTTAATACTTGATGAGATTAATGAAATAAAGCTTTTTCCATGGCTTCAAAGCCAGTTTTTTGGCAAGTGGGAGGCATCAATCAGCAATCCTGATGACATAAATAGGATTATAAATGACCTGCAAGAAGCAGAAGATTATCAAGAGGAAGTAAACAAAAGTGTGCAGTGTTTACTGTTGGCCAAAACATAAATTATCAGCTCTAGGTTCAAGTATCTCTTATGCAGAGTCCTACATGGACCATGCTTTCCCAAAGAGGCTAGGAGGTTAGATGAAATTAGTCAGAAAAGAAGGAAGAATAACGTAAATGACAAAATTTTCCAAGAAAATAAGATGATGAGTCAACGTGACAAAGCCATGTAAAAGTAACAATGCTGTGAAGATTAGGTAGTGTCTCTCAGAAAGCCAACTTTATTACATACCATGTGTGAGGTTTTTATTCTCTTTCTTGAGTGAAGGTAAAATAATGGTCTTCCTAAGAAGAAAATGGCAAGTAATAAAGTTTTAATAGAAATGCTACAGGTTGCCAGTATGCAATGGATGTAAGGAACAGTCTGTAAAAGATGGGAAATGGCAAAAGAGGATGCAGGTCATTTGGGTGTATTTTGCCAAAGAAATACCTGTCTACATAATTTAACAATAATTTCTCTGAAGGCTATTAGAAGTCTAAAGAGACTTGCAGAGTTGGTGAGGCAGAGTAATAATGCATAGGTAAGGCATCTGGAGGCCAATTGACAAACATTTTTTGACATTTCTTGTTAAGGACATTGTTCACTTGACGATATTAGAGATTTATACATACACTCTCATCTGACAATTTCAAAGACCATCTGTCAAACTGGCGTGATGCCTACTTAAAATGAGGTGTACCAATTTCATTAATGTTTAGGTCCCAAGTAAATACAGGTTGAAATAATCAGTTCAAACAGAATACAGGGGAAAAGAGGGGAATGCTTTGAAACTAATTAACCCTTCCACCCTAGGTATAAGAAACAACATGACAAAATGATACGCAAAAGTAAATTCTCAAAGCTGGTTGGGATTATTATGAAGAATACCCAATTCTTGAGTTTTGTGATAAGAGTAGATTAAATATACATCATTTTAGTCAAAAGATGCACCATTACAATGCTGCCTTGAAAGAATGTAGACATTTGCAATAAAGTCATTTCCTCATACTATACTCTCAACACCTCACATTTCAAACACATAGATGCTCAATATTTTTTCTAGGAAAAATAGCACATGAATAAGTAGTTCTAAAAGTCAATATTAATTCATTTAATAAATATTTACTGAGAACCAACATGTGCCAGATATTATTCTAGGTGTTGGGGTATACCAGTAGGCAGTGTTTACATTAAAGTTTCACAGCTGAAAGAACTTCAACAATCTTATAGTCCAAACATTATACACAAATAAAATTGAGTTGAGGCTCAAGGTGGGAAAAAACAGCTTTGCCCAAGTCAAGTGGCAAATTACAAACACGATTATGAGCCAAGTCTGCTGATGCCCCCTTTCCCTCCAGCTTTCTCCCATTATGCCCATTATGCATATTCTCTGGTAGGAGGACTTATCCTCTTTATATTACACTGACTACTGTTATTTCAGAACTCTTCATTTTACTTAGTAAACACAATCGTAAGTTTTTATTGGAGGACTGAAAAATGGTAACTACACTAAATGTGTTGCCAGCAATAAACAGCCAACATAATGTGTTCTACATGATGCCTAATTGATGTGGTGCAAGTATATCATTTGTATGATAAATAGTAGCAAAGATTTCTTTCACTACCAAAGCTCTCACTTGGTGAAAATCTTTTTGGTTTATACTTATATTCAAATCTCTATTCACTTAGTGTCTGCAGCTATCCAGGCAAAAAAAAATGCAGAAATGAAGCAATTAACCATATTGCAGTGCCAAAAACTGTGCTATTGAAAGGGGAGGAAAAAATAATGAGTAATTTCAGCCACATGAAATTAAATAACAGCAAAAGAATACAATAGTATAATGAATCCCACAGGTCTATTATCCAAGGGCATTATTAAAAGGGACTTAGAGGGCCCTCCCTAGCTGGTTTGGCTCAGAGGAGAGTGTTGGCCTGTGCACTGAAAGGTCCCAGGTTCGATTCTGGTCAAGGGCATGTGTCTGGGTTGCGGGCTTGATTCCCAGTGATGTGCAGGAGGCAGCCAATCAATGATTCTCTCTCATCATTTATGTTTCTATCTCTCTCTCCCTCTCCCTTCCTATCTGAAATCAATAAAAATATATTTTAAAATAGATAGATAGATAGATAGATAGATAGATAAAAGGGACTTGGAGGATCATGACCACATGTTGATAATATTGACACTCCACAATTTAGAAAATGGA
The DNA here is from genome assembly GCA_011751065.1 of Lasiurus cinereus. Taxonomy (NCBI): domain Eukaryota; kingdom Metazoa; phylum Chordata; class Mammalia; order Chiroptera; family Vespertilionidae; genus Lasiurus; species Lasiurus cinereus. The sequence continues at coordinate 42,333,128 of JAAGEH010000045.1, forward strand.
ATTTTGTATTTGCTATCTTTAAAAAAGTATTTTCCAGAATTCTTTACATTGTCATTGTTCTCTCTTTAATCATTTTACCCCACTGAGATGACTGTATTGGACTAGCTGTTAAGAAAGAAAAGATGAGGGTTGTAGTTAGAGGTGGAACTCAGACCGCTTTTGTGTATTGATTTTTAGATCCTGAGGTTGTGAGACCATGATGCTGCTGATGTTCCCACACCTTTCTCAGTCATCTGAACTCTGTCCCAATTTAAAATATCTTGCTTTTCATCTGATTTTAAATTTATGCCTATAGCTTATGACTGGCAAACATTTCATTCACCCTATCCAATCTCTTTCAAACTGACTCAACAAACATTTTTTCCTTCTCTCTGGGAAATATCAAGGTATTAATAGTTAACAACTAATAGCTGTTACAGGAAGGATATTGGAGAGGGCTGAGACTTAATCCAGGTTTTTTCCTCTGTCAAAGAAAAGAGTTGGACAAAACTGTCTGTCAATTTCTTCCAGCCCTAACACTGGGAGTTTGTATCTGTGGACCACAGTATCACTCCTCACTAGAAAACATGTTAGTCCTTGGTTATCACACAGGATGTCACATTCCTTTTGACACCAATGCCAGAGCTCAAAGAGCCACTGGGGATCCTTTAGATTTATAAGAGACCTGAGGCCCATGGAGGATAAGACTCTTGGATATTAAATTGGAATTTCTTGAATACAAAGTCAACCCTTTTAACCATTATCTTACAGTCTCTCTCTTTTTTTAAATATATTTGATTTCAGAGAGGAAGGGAGAAGGAGAGAGATAGAAATATCTATAATAAGAGAGAGCCATTGATTGGCTGCCTTGTGCATGTCCCCCATCATGGATCAAGACCACTATCTGGGTATGTGCCTAACCAGGAATCTAACTGTGACCTTCTGATTCATGATACATAGGTTGATGCTCAACCATGGAACCACAATGGCCAGCTTTCTTTTCTTTTTCTTTTTTTAAAATATATTTTATTGATTTTTTACAGAAAGGAAGGGAAAGGGATAGAAAGTCAGAAACATTGATTGGAGAGAGACATCGATCAGCTGCCTCCTGCACACCCCACAGCAACCAAGGTACATGCCCCAACCGGAATCAAACCTGGGACCTTTCAGTCCACAGGCCGACGCTCTATCCAGTGAGCCAAACCGGCCTCGGCTGGCCAGCTTTCTTAAAATCTATTTATTTTTGATTAAGTACAAAGCAGTTGCGTACAAAACAGAGACTAGGTTGAAGTGAAGAAAGAGTAGTCCACTAGGCCCCATTAATGTCATTCAACCACTAACTGAAGTGTTACAAATCTTATCCAAATACGTAGTTTCTTTCCATTTGTCTCACTGCCTCTTTCTCCTCTGAACTTTTAACTTGTTTATTTCTTTTTCACTCCCTACATCATGTCAATAAACCAAGCTGGCAGATGACTCAAGGATATAATAAATAAAGTATGCCAAACTCAGTTTCACTCCTTCTCAGCCTAGAACACTTTCTTTTTATTCAAAATCCAGTTAAAATGTTCTCCCAAGAAACCTCTGAATCTTCATTGTATTTTCAGTATTTCTCATTCATGTCTCCCTTTTATTTATATTTCTATCTCTCTATAAAGATGAGGCATCCCTATCACATAGCAGAATTCCCAGAATGTAATAAGCATAGAGTAATAATGAACCAATTAGTGAGTGACAAATGAATGAAGGTCCAATTTCTAAAACTTATAATACAGTTGATTCATTCCTTCATTGTATCCAGGTGCAAATAAAAGTGAGCTTTGAATATCATGACTTTTTTTTACATGATCTACTTATTCTTGCTTTTTTCTCTCTGAACCTCCAGGTTGGAGAAACAGAGGTCTCCACTGCTGTCTTCTTATACTTCAGCTTTCTTCACTCTTTTTTTCCCCTCTGGTCTTAGGATTCCCCACCTCTCTAATTGTTTACTTCCTCCTCCTCCAATACCACACACACACACACACACACACACACACACACACACACACACTTCTCATTAACAATCTCCCTCCTCATAGACCACCATGAGCTTAACCAGCATCCTAACTTAATCAAGAAAAGAAGAATGCATGAATGGCAAATATTCCATGGGTTTTTATTTTCTAGTATCAAGTTCTGAATATAAGTAAATGTTACTGTTTGATTCTGTTACCCACTTCCTTTAGTTTTGTCCCACTAATTATTTCTCATTTTATGCAGGGAACTTAAAAATACCTAAATTCTTGAGTAGATAGGATGATATGTCATGATTCAAAAGATGGCTGCCAACAGGAAGGCAGACTGCAAAATACTGTGTGAGTGAGAAAACAAAGGGAGAGTGTGTGGTTACACAGGGAGTGTTTGTTGATAAGTTGAGGGACAGCTATACTCTAGGAGACTGTGGGGAAATGCTGGATGGAGCTCCCCTGACTGGGTTCCCTCCCAGAGCAATGGGCTCAGATGCGGAGACCGCACCATCTTCAAGGGAAAAGTGGATATTATTGTAAGCCTGAAAAGCTATAACTATGGCACCAACCAAACAGCTGCGAACCCGAGAACATTCGTCCACAATGGGTGCAAACATGTGGGTTCAGAGGAGTTCTACATTCCACCATGGAAAGGTGAGATTTTGCCTAGGATAAGGTGAGGTCTCTGGTCCCAGCAGGAGAGAGAAACGTGCACACTGTGGGAGCTGAAGGACCAGGGAAGTCAGGAACATGGCTGTTTATGCTAGTGTGATCCATGAATGTGGAAGGGGATCCTCAGAGCTGCTAACAGAAGGGAACTCTAAAAAGCAACTCATTTTGATCTGATGCAAAAGTACAGCCTAAAAATTTTTAAAGAGTGCTGGCTGCTTAGACCCAAGGGGTAAAAAAAGACTGCATAGACTTGCATGCAGCCCCGGAGTTCATACACTTATGCTGGCTCTTTTTTCTTTCTTTCTTTCTTCTTTTTTTTCATCTTTAAATACTTGCTTCTGATTACTAAGCCCAATACTTAGGATCACCCAATTGGGACACACTCAGAGACTGTGGGGAAAGTTGTTTTTCTGGAACCTGAGGATCAAAGTGGGGGAATAACCATTAGAACCAGCTCTGGGGCAAACCACCCCCACAAACTGGTATTGAGTGCCACATGAAAAACAGGATCTAAGCACTGGCTAGAGAGGACCTATAGACCAGGAGGTAAATCCAGAAACACTGCCGCCCAGGTGTTGAATCACAAATTGACTCTTGTGTAAACACAAATAAAGGAATACAAGAAATTAAGACACACTGCCTGCCTAAAAGTCAGGACTGGCTTACAACACTGAGGAACTGTGGAACACTAGGAACAGCAATACTATCCTGACTAGGAAACAGAAGTGCCAACCAGAATGGTAGAGGAAGTGAACATTTTTTTTTAATTTTTTTCATCTTTTACTTAAGAAATGCTTTTTCTTTTTCCTTAGTTGATTTTATCTTTTTAATTATTACATTTTTATTTTCAACCCAGTATTATTACTAATACTATTTTACCTTTTTTTAAGTATCATTTTATTTTCTCTTTATTTTATTCTGGGATTAGTGTTCTACATTCTATTTTCATCTTTCCTTTAGCATCATTTTACTCTATCTCCACTTTGCCTTTTGCCATCACTCTTTTCCTAACTTTTCCCTTTTTGTTGTCCTGTTTCTTTTAGTTTTTTCCTGCTTTAGAGTTTTCCTATTCTTTCTTTTTACTTCTTGTTAAAATTTCACTCTACTTATATATATAATTTCCAATGTCTTGATCCAGTTCATACACATCTCTATCTTCTCTGTCTTCACTACTCAAAAAAAAAATGTTTTTCACGCTGTTCTTTTGTTTTTGTTTGCTTGACTTTTGATTATATTGATTTTCATGCTTGTTTGTGAAATTGTTTTGCTTATTCTTTTTCATTGTTTGTTTGTTTTGTTTTTGTTCATTTATTGCTACCATTTTTCCTTGCCTTGCTTGATATTAGTTGTTGATAATAGTTTGTACTCATCTCCAGGTACTTGTGGCTGGCATTTGTTGGGATTAGTGGCTGTTCTATTGAAGTTTTCTCCCCATGTATATAGTTTGTTCCTCTCTTCTTTCTTATACTCTTTCTTTTCTCTCTTACTTTTTTTTTCTTTTCCGAACACTTTCATTTTTGTACTCCTTTCTTCTTTTATATCTTATTCGTTCTCTTCTATCCTCTAAATTTGCTTTCTCTGGTGGTTACTTTTATTTGGGGTTATTAATATCGTGAGTACATTTCGGTTGAGTTCCTTGTGCATTGTACCAGGTTGTGTTGTATTTTCTGCCTTTAAATCAACTCAGGAGAGAGAGAACTACATAACCAGACAACCAGAGAAGAGAGACCATGAGTAGATAAAGAAATAGTACACATATGAAAAGAAAGCAGGCATCACCAGAGAGGGAAGTAAATGAAATGGAGGCAAGCAATCTGTCAGAGAAAGAATTCAAAGAAATGGTCATAAGGTGGCTGAAAAGAATGGAAGACAAATTAGACAATATGTGTAACAACCAAGAAGAAATGAAAAATGATATCCCTGCTTTAAAGAACACAATAGAAAGCATCAAGAGTAGACTAGAAGAAGCAGAGGACTGCATCAGTGAGCTAGAAGACAAGATGGGGAAAAACACCCAAGTAGAGCAGCTTCTAGAAAAAAATTATAAAGCATGAGGAGAGCCTAATGGAATTTTGGGACAACACAAAACAAAACAATATCCATATAATAGGATTCCAGGGGAGGAAACTGAGCAAGAAATAGAAAACTTGTTTAAAGAAATAATGAAAGAAAACTTCTCTGATACAGAAAAGAAAAAATTCACACAAATTCAAGAAGCTCACAGAGTCTCAAACAAAATGAACCCCAAAAGACTCATGCCAAGACACATTATAATTAAACTGGCAAATACCAATGACAAAATAAGAATCTTAAAAGCAGCCAGAGAGAGACAGAAAGTTACCTACAAAGGAACCAGACTAGAGACTGATTTCTCAACAGAAACTCATCAGGCCAGAAGGAATGGAATGAAATATACAAAGTCATGCAAAGAAGGGGTCTGAATCTAAGAATACTGTACCCAGCAAGGCTATCAATCAAAATTGAAGGTGAAATCAGGAACTTCACAGACAAAAAAGGACTAGGGGAATTTATTAGCACCAAATCAGCAATGCAAGAAATGCTAAAGAATCTGCAGAAAGAAAGAAAGAAAGAAAGAAAGAAAGAAAGAAAGAAAGAAAGAAAGAAAGAGGAAAGAAGGAACACAGGGGTAAAGAATAAATATGGCAACAAGTAAATGCCTATCAATAATAACTTTAAATGTAAATGGATTAAATGTCCCCATCAAAAGACATAAGGTAACTGAATGGATAAGAAAACTCGACCCATATATCTGCTGTCTATAAGAAACCCACCTCAGAATAAAAGGGAGCAATCGAACAAGAAGAAATAACTCTGGTAAGCATATAAGCAACCAATACAGGAGCACCCAAATACATTAAAAAAAAAAAAACTCCTAGAGAATAGCAAAGGAGAGATTGACAGCAATACAATCATAGTAGAAGACGTTAATACCCCACTGTACACCACTGGACAAATCCTATAAACAAAAAATAAGCAAAGAAACATCCATTCTAAATGACTCACTAGACCAGATGGAATTAATTGACATCTTCAGAACATTTTACCTTAAAGCCACAGAATATGCATTCTTCTCAAGTGCAACAGAACCATTTTCAATGATAGACCATATGTTGGGTCATAGGTAAATTCTCTTCAAATTCAAGAAGATAGAAATCATATCAAGCATCTTCTCAGATCACAGTGGCATAAAACTGGAAATCAACTACAATAAAAACAATCCAAAGAGAGAGAACCAAGATGGCAGCATAGGTAAACACCTACACTGCTGCCTCGCACAACAATTTCAAAACTACAACTAAAAGACAGAACGGACATCATCCAGAACCACAGGAAAGCTGGCTGAGTGGAAGTTCTACAACTAGAAGGAAAGAGAGGGGCTCACAGAGACCCAGAGGAGCTGCAAAAAGCTGAGGTAAGGAGACGCGCTCGCTGAGAGAGCAGGTGCCGGAGTACCGGGCTGGCTTTCTCTGGCGGGAGGAAAACGGAGACTCCCAACGGCAATGAACCCCTTATCCTACGACACTAAACCCCAGATCCAGCCGAAACTCATACGGAGGGAGTTTGGACTGTGAAAAGGGAGAGGTGCACGGAAATTTAGGGGAGTCACAGAAGATCAGGTCCGGTCTCGCACGCGCACGGTGCTGCACGGAGGACAGACTGCTGATTGTGCCGCTGGCTTTCACGACTGGGTGGGAGACAGACCCTCCCAGCTGTGCCACTTCTGAGTCCACTGGGCCCCTGCTTTGGGCGAAACCCTGGGGACCTAGACTCGTGTGGTCCTGGTACGCAGGGGAGCCGGAAAGGCAGCGGTTAGAGGCACTGTGGGCGCACGCACAAGGACCACTCCAGCGATTACCCAGTCACGTGAGACTCAGGGGCCGTGGAGGGCGGGGCCGACTGGAAGGCAAGGCGGTCCCTTAAGCCCTGAGTCTCCACCCCTCCCAAGCTAAACAGAGGCTTCTGTGGCTTTGCGTCTGGTATCATAAAGCTGAATCCAACACAGAAGTTTCCCCAGCATAGGGAAAATGCCGAGACAAGGGAAGGGATCACAAACAAAAGAAATGGAGGAAAAAAAATGACTGGATATAGAGTTCAAAACCATGCTTATAAGGTTTTTCAAGAATACGCTAGAAAAGATGGACAAATTTAGCGAGAGCCAAGAGGAGATGAAACATACACTGACTGAAATAAAAAATATTATACAGAGTCCTAACAGCAGACTAGAGAAAGGCAAGGATCAAGTAAAAAATTTGAAATATAAAGAAGCAGACAACATTCAACTGGAAAAGCAAGAAGAGAAAAGAATCCAAAAATGTGAACATAATGTAAGGAGACTCTGGGACAGTTTCAAGCATACCAACATCAGAATTGTGGGGGTGCCAGAAGAAGAGAGAGAGCAAGATACTGAAAACCTATTTAAAGAAATAATGACTGAAAACTTCCCACAGCTGGTAAAAGAAATAGACTTACAAGTCCAGGAAGCACATAGAACCCCATATAAAAGGAATCCAAAGAGGACCACACCAAGACACATCATAATTAAAATACCAAGAGCAAAAGACAAAGAGAGAATATTAAAAGCAGCAAGAGAAAAACAGTTTATTACCTACAAGGGAGCACCCATACGACTGTCAGCTGATTTCTCAACAGAAACAATGCAGGCCAGACGGGAGTGGCAAGAAATATTCAATGTGATGAATAGCAAGAACCTACAACCATGAATAATCTATCCAGCAAAGCTAACATTCAGAATTGAAGGGCAGATAAAGAGCTTCACAGATAAGAAAAAGCTAAAGGAGTTCATCAACTCCAAACCAGTATTATATGAAATGCTGAAAGATACTCTTTTAGAAGAGGAAGAAGAAAAAGGTAAAAGACAAAAAATTATGAACAACAAATACATATCTATCAACTAGTGAATCTAAAAATTAAGTGAATTAAAAATTTGATCAACAGAATAAACTGGTGAATATAATAGAATCAGGAGCACAGAAAGGAAGTGGACTGATAATTCTCAGGGGGAAAAAGGTGAGGGGTGTACAGGGAGAGTCTGGACAAAAATCATACACCTATGGATGAGATCAATGGGAGGGAGCTAAGGGCAGAGGGAGTGGTGGGAGCTGGGTGGAGGGGTGCTATGGAGGGGAAAAAGAGAAACAAATGTAATAATCTGAATAATAAAGATTTAATTTAAAAAAATCCAAAGAAATCAAACACATGGAGACTAAACAGCATGCTATTAAACAATGACTGTGTTACCAGAGATATCAAAGAAGAAATAAAAAACATCATGGTAACAAATGAAAATGAAAACACAACAATCCAAAATCTATGGGACATAGTGAAAGCAGTCTTGAGAGGAAACTTCATAGCTTTATAGGGCTACCTCAAAATACAAGAAAAAAATGGTTATAAATTACCTAACACTGTTACAGAAAATTGGAATAACCAAACCATGCTCAGAGAGTTTTGGAGTTACATGTAATATGCGCAGGTCCAGAGGAAAATGTTTCTGAAATTCTGGGCCCCAACATGCAGAAATTTTCTGTATTTATAGTTTTTTACCTTCTTTGTCTCCCAAATGTGGAATGTTTTCTGCCCCTTTGCAAGTTCTTAAAGGGCCCCTATGTGCTGAGGCCTTGAGACCTTAACCAAAGGCCTGGCCTGGTGTCAGCACTGATAATTTTGTTCAGGGAAGGTTTAATGGCCTCTCTGAAGAGAGAATAGTTTCATTTTCCTTATTATTTAAGCAAGCAAGCATTTATAGAAGCCAAAAACAAGGTTAAAATTTCAAACTGCAGTTTTTATATAAGATGGATGATTCAACACTACAACTCAAAGAGTTAGAAAGAGAGCAACAAGAAAAGCCCAGTATAAGCAGAAGGAAGGAAATAATAAAGGTCAGAGCAGAGATAAATGACATAGAAACCAATAATAATAATAATAATAATAATAATAATAATAATAATAAATACAAAGGATCAACAAAATCAAGAGCTGGTTCTTTGAAAGGATAAACAAGAATGATGAACCTCTAGCCAGGCTCACCAAGAAACAAAGAGAGAGGACCCTAATAAACAAAATCAGAAATGAAAGAGGAGAAATAACAACAGATCCCACTGAAAAACAAAGAATTGTTAAAAAAAAATACTATGAACAACTCTATTCCAACAAACTGGACAACCTGAAGGAAATGGACATATTCCTGCAAAAATACAACCTTATAAAACTCAAGCAGGAAGAATCTAAACATCTCAATAGATTGATAACTATTGAAGATATTTAAGATATCATCAAAAGCTTCCAGCAAACAAAAGCCTGGGGCCAGATTGCTTCACAGTTGAGTTTTACCAAACATTCAAGAAAGAACTAAAACCTATCCTCCTCAGACTATTTCAAAAAATTCAAGATGAAGGAAAATTTCCAAGCTCCTTCTATGAAGCCAGAATCACCCTAATACAATACAATGAAGGAGAATTACAGGCCAATATCCCTCATGAACATAGATGACAAAATCCTCAACAAAATTCTACCAAATAGGATCCAGTAGTACATCAGAACGATCATTCACCATGATCATCTAGGATTTGGCCCAGGAATGCAAGGATGGTACAATATCTGCAAATCAATAAACATGATACATCACAAAAACAAATTGAGAGATAAAAATCACATAGTCATATCAATTGATGCAGAAAAAGCATTTGACAAAATCCAACACCCTTTCTTAATAAAAACTCTTAACAAGGTGAGAGTAGAAGGATCATACCTCAACATAAAAAAGCCATATAAGATAAACCCACAGCTAACATCATACTCAATAGGCAAAAACTAAAACCATTTCCCCTAAAAACAGGAAAAAGACAGGGGGGTCCACTCTTACCACTCTTGTTCGACACATTACTGGAAGTATTAGCCATTGCAATTAGACAAGAAGAAGAAATAAAGGCATTCAAATTGGAAAAGAAGAAGTAAAGTTATCCTTATTTGCAGATGATATGATATTATACATAAAAAACCTGAAAGACTCCAACAAAAACTATTAGACTTAATAAATTAATTCCACAATGTAGCAGGATACAAAATTAACACCAAGAAATCTATGGCATTTCTATACACCAGTAGTGAACTTTCAGAGAGAGAGACTAAAAAAGCAATCCCATTTACTACTGATCCAAAAAAAATTAAGATACCTAAGAATAAACTTAACTAAGAAGGTAAAAGACCTACACGTGGAAAACTACAGGACACTGATAAAAGAGATAGAGGAAGATTTAAATAGATGGAAAAACATACCATGTTCATGAATTGCTAGCATCAACATTATTAAAATGTCCACACTACCCAAAGCAATCTGTAGATTCAATGCACTCCCTATTAAAATACCAATGGCATATTTCACAGACCTAGAAAGAACTCTCCAAAAGTTCATCTGGAATAAAAAAAGACCCCAAATAGCCACAGCAATCCTGAGAAAGAACAACAAAGTAGGTGGGATCTAAATACCAAATTTCAATCTGTATTACAAAGCCACTGTTCTCAAAATATCCTGGTACTGGCACAAGAACAGACATATAGACCAATGGAATAGAGAATCCAGATATTGACCCAAACCACTATGCTCAATTAATATTTGACAAATGAGGTATGAACATACAATGGAGTCAAGATAGTCTCTTCAATAAAGAGTGTTGGGAAAATTGGACAGATACATGCAAAAAAAAGTTAAACTAGACCACCAACTTACACCATACACAAAATAAACTCAAAATGGATACAGAACTTAAGCATAAGATGGAAAACCATAAAAATACAGGCAGAGAAATCTCAGACATATGCCAAAGCAATTCCTTTACCAATACCTCTCCTAGGGCAATGGAAACTAAATAGAAAATAAACAAATGGGACTACAACAAAATAAAAAGCTTTTGTACAGTAAAAGAAACCATCCACAAAACAACAAGAAGGCTCACTGAATGGGAGAACATATTTGTAAATGTTATCACTGATAAAAGTTTAATCTCCAAAATTTATAGGAAACTTATACAACTTAATAAAAGGACGATAAATGATCCAATAAAAAAAATGGGCAATGGATCTAAATAGAATATTTTTGAAAGAAGACAGAAGGAAGGCCAAGAGACATATAAAAACATGTTCAAATTCATTAATTATCCGAGAGATGCAAATCAAAACAACAATGAGATACCATCCTACACCTGTCAGAATGGCAATCATCTACAAATCAACAAATGACAAGTGCTGGGGAGGATGCAGAAAAAAAGCACCCTGGTGCAAAGCTGGTGGGAATGCGGATTGGGTGCAGACACACAAACAGTATGGAGTTTCCTCAAAAAACTAAAAATGGAACTCCCATTTGACCCAGTGATCCCACTTCTAAGAATATATCCCAAGAAAATAAATACCAATCAGAAAGATATACACCTTCCTATGTTCATGGCAGCAAAATTTACCATAGCTAATATTTGGAAACAGCCTAAATGCTCATCAGCAGATGAGTGGATTAGAAAACTATGGTACATCTACAAAATGGAATACTATACTGCTTTAAAAAAGAATTCTTACCATTTGTAGCAGCATGGATGTACCTGGAGAGCATTATGTTAAGTTTAATAAGCCAGACAATGAAAGAAAATTACCACATGATCTCACTCATTTATGGAAAATAAAGACCATTATAACCTGATAAACAAAAAGATAGATACAGAGGCAGTAAAGCACCAAACAGACCATCAAATTACAGTGGGGAAGCAGGGTAATGTTGGGGAGGGTGGGAAAGAGATCAACCAAAGGACTTGTATGCATGCATATAAGCACAACAAATGACACAAGAAACTGAGGAGGTGGGAGAAAGGCATGTGACAAAGGGTAGGGGAGGCTGGGGAAAGGTCAAGGGGGTGGGGGAAGGAGATATATGTACTACTACATGTAATACTTTGAAAACAATAAAAATATTAAAAAAATAATTCTAAAACATTTTAAAAAAAACACCTAATTTTTGTTTGTTTGTTTGTTTTATCCCTGAATACAGTTTTTCTTTCCCTCTTTAAGTGAGATGTTAGCTTCCCTGGCTAAATATAGCAATCATCTGTCAAGAATCCTTCCAGAATACAAAACCTACTCTATCCTTCTAATAATGGATATAGTGTTTTCTCAACTGAACGTAAGTATGTTAGAATAGCACATTTAAAAAGCCCCTAGGATACATTACTGTGTATTTGTAAACCCATTTCCACATTGGTACACATGCCAAATCATTTGCTATTATTACACTCAGCATTATTTGCTCCTGATCATAGTGCCAAAAAATAATGTCTTAGAAGTAGAGAAAGTAGGCATTTGGGAACAGCACAGATGAAGATGGGAGAATCACTAAGAGAGTGGTATCTTCTTACAGTTGAGTTTTTTGTGTCTTTTTAAATTTAAATTCTTTATTTTTTAAAGTATTAGATAAATCTCCTTTTTCCCCCAGTGACCTCTCCCTGGTCACCTTCACCCCCAGGACATGCCCTCACTACCCCCCATGTCCGTGACCATTGGTTAAATTCATATGAATGAATACAAGTCCTTTGGTTGATCTCTTATCTCCTAATCTCCTGCCTTTCCTCATAAGTTGGACAGTTTGTTCCATACTTCTATGAGTTTTGTTTCTTAATATCTTAAAGGATGGAGATTATGGAACAAGTATCACCTACATTCTGAATGGAGGACCAGGGGAGTCTAAATGCAAAAAAAATGGCTCTGGCCAGTGTGGGCAATTGGTTGAGCATCTTCCTATGAACCAGGAAGTTGCTGGTTAGATCCCCAGTCGTCCCAGGTTGTGGGCTCAATTCATGGTAGGCTGCAAGCAAGAGGCAGCATATTGGTGTTGTGCTCTCTCATTGATGTTTCTCTCTTTCTCTCTCTCTATCTTCCTCTATATATATAAAATTCAGTAAACTATTTAAAAATTGTTTAAATGCATCAATGCAACAAAAATAAAAGAAAAAATTTTAAATGTAATAGTTTATCCATCTTATTATAAGCTGAAAATCAAAATTCAGAAGATATCAACACTGAGAAGAATCACAGAAGTTTATGAAATTAATTTAAACATCTTCTTTCATGGATTATGTATCTAATAAGATTAAAATGTTACAATTTTATCACTCATAAAATTGCTGAGAGGAGAATGACTTGTTCCTGTGTGGCATCAGAGAATTCATCTAAAAGACAGTCTGACAATGTAGAAAGTCAAATTTCTTTTTCAGGTTGAAGGTAGCCCCTAAAGCCTATTTTAAGATACTGGACTAGTTTATATGTATATGTATATATATTATACATTAAATTTAACAAACTTCTCAATTTTGTCTCACATCATGCTGGGTGCTTTATATGCACTACCTAATTGAATTACCATAATAACACTGAGGCTCCAAGATGATATGTTATTTGCCCAAAATATAGAATCAGTGTGCTATAGAGTTAGAAATCCAACCACTTACTTCCAGAATTTAAATGTTTAATCTTTGCACATGCCTCGAGGACATATATGTGGTAGGTAGAACATCTCCCACCACTAGTATTTAGATAAACTAGTGCTATAGGAGCTCAAGAGAGGGAATGCATTTCTTTAGCAGTTAGAAATGGGCAGGACACCCTGAAGGATGCAAAGGCCATTCCAGTAAAGAAGAGAAAGTCATTTCTGGCAGAAGTTTTAGCATTAAACTCTAAGCAGAGAGAGGCTGTAAGAGTACATTTGATGTGAGCAATTAGTCTGGTGTTGCTGAAGTGGAGAAAAGAGGTACTGAGTCCAGTGTAGCTCAGTTGGTTGAGTGTCGTCCCATGCACCAAAAGATTGTTGGTTTGATTCTCCATTAGGACACATGCCAGGGTTGGGGCTTGAGACCCAGTAGGGAGTGTGTAGGAAGTGGCTGATCTATTTTTATCTCTCCTTCTCCCTTCATCTCTCTCTAAAGGCAATGAAACATTTTTTAAAAAGGTACTGAAATGAGGATGAAGCTTTAACACTCAAGATCCCATTAGAACATCACCATTACCATATCTGAGAGACCAATTTTAATTTTTGCCCCTAATTGCCTTGACCATTTCAGGTAGTTTTTACAAATTTTGCAGCAGAGGAGTTGTGAATGGAAGGGCTTTCCAGGGTAGCTTATTTACCTATTAAATCTCTTGGTATGCTCTCCCTTGGACTTAGCATTTACTGCTTTCATGTTTACTTGATCAATCAGATATAGCTCTCTGACTTCAAAGACTGCCTCTTGCTTATATGTTTTCCCCCAGACCTATCCTTTCCTGTGCAGTTTCTTTGAGGGTACAACCTTGACTTTCCAGTTGTTGAGACTGCACAAAACAAACTGTAGCCACGGGCAAATTTAAATATTCATCCTTTGACCTCATCCACTCAGCAATTTGATCCTGGATTCTTTCTCTCTAGTTGCCACGAGCTTTCCATCTGACTTGCATTTAATTATGTCCTTAATCAGCATGATGCAAGATTCAACTTTTGACCTCCAAGCTGTGCTTTTATCTTTCTCCCTTAAGCCCATGCATTCTAGAACAACCTTCAGAAAGCCCTTCCAGCTCTACCTCTTCCAGGGTGTCTGCTCCCCTAAAGTCCCATTGGCTCACATTTTCCATAGTCAGGAGAGCACTTGGCACAAAGCCTGAAAAGAGATAGTATAATTTATTTACCACTTACACTGCATACTATGCACTTTGTATATATTGCATTTAATCCTACAAATTTTCAAGTTTGTGAATGATTATCCTAAGGATCACAAGGATATGCAAATAAGTAAAGCTCACAAATGTGTTTGAATTTCACATGTGGTTGGAATCTGTAATCATGGGTGAACGGAATTCAATGCTTCTCTCCCAATGTAATTTCTAACTTTAACTTTTTCTCCAACTTATTTCTGTTTATTTTTTTAATATGTTACTGCTACAATAAACATGAAAAATTGTTTTAATTTGAATGTTCATGAAATTGTGCCAAGAAATGAAAAATATCCTGACTGCCTATGCCCATGAGAACTAAAGTATGATAAGTACTACCAAGTTGGTGAACTCCTATTATTCTCAAGAATATGCTAATAGTTGGAGAAGTTTATCAAAGCACTTTGGTGAATATTTAAATGACCAGTTGTAAAATTTTATATAATGGAAGGATATCATCAGTTTCATACCCTCGGTTATTGATATTGTTAATAGGTCTCAGTTAAGCCACCAGATCTTTTAAAAACTTGTTTATATTTGAGAAATGGTGTGATATGTATTAAACGTGACTATTTGGTAAAAACCTAGGCAATCTAAAACACTAATTTTGTCAATCTCTAAACTCTACAAATATGTTTAACTTGCATTTTCAATACAATAATCAAAAGGTAGATATGTAGCACTGGCCTGTAGTATTTAGTAGTTTGAGCACTGGCTCACTCACTGAAGGGTGGCAGATTCATTTTCCAGTCAAGGGCATGCACCTGGGTGGCAGGTTCAATCCCCAGTCCAGTCAGGGCATGTGCAGGAGGCCACCAATCAATGTGTTTCTTTCATATTGATGTTTCTCTGTCTTCCTCCTCCCACCCTTCCTCACTTCCACTCTCTGTAAAAAAATAATAATAATCAATGAAAAAAATATCCTTGGGTAAAAATTAACAATAACAAAAAATTAGTTATGTAGCAGCAGTAGCATTTTCACTGCTATATTTTCAGCCCCATGTCCCACTTCTGTTTGTGTCTGCCCTTTTTTGCAACCTTGAACCTCCCATTATTTCCCTAAATAAGTCACTCTGTGTCATGTATCTGCTTTCATCTGTACTGCTCTTCCTGTCTCTGAATACTTCAGAGTTCATGTGCCCCTTTTTTTCTAGCTCACTCAAAAATCAGCACAGGTGTCAGCCCCTCCAGGTATCTTTCTTCCTGTGTAATTCAATGCTTCTCAACCTGGGTTCTCACAAAATGCTGAACATTCCTCATTCATGACTTAAAGTTTGGGGTGATCTTAGGTCTCCCCTTTCAAACTTTGTAACCTTTATGAGGTAAAGCACTGTGGAGTCATAGGCACAATATCTAGTAGAGTACACGTAATAGCCAACAATAAATACTACTTGAAGGCAGGAGGAGAAGTAGTCCTGAAGAAAAATCGAGTCCCACAGCAAGTATGTGACTTATCTATCACAAAACTGGTAAGTGACAGAGTCCCTATAGAATCCATTCCTCTTGCATCCTTGGCTCAAACCAAATCCACTATTCCACACTTCTCTGACTGTCACTAATTTGGGGCAAGGGTATTTTTTAAAGAGTGGATCTATATATGTATACACATATAGGTAACCATCAGATGAACTTCTTAAAGAATTTGAACAGAAATACTTAAAAGTGAATATATTACTTGGAGGTAAACTTGACATCAAGGTAAATTGTTATATTCCTAAATCACTAACAATATTGCAATCTATATATATAAAAGACTAACCAACTATCCAACCATTCAACCATCCAACCAGTAGCTATGATGCACAATGACCACCAGGGGGAAAATGCTCCAATTGGTAGCAATGACATGCACTGACCACCAGGGAAAGACACTCAACACAGCAGCTACCGAGCTGCCGTGAATAGGCAGCTGCCATTCCTATGTGACACACCCAGAAACAGAGAGGAGGAAGACCAATTCTGGTGTGTGTCACCTGAGAACTTCCCTCTTGTATTCAGGGACTCCACAATCCAGGACCCCTTGGGGAATGTTGGAGAGCTGGTTTTGGTCCAATCCCTACAGGCCAGGCCTAGGGACCCCAAATCTGTGCACTGGGCCTCTAGTCTTCATAAAAAATGAAGAAGGGGAAGCTACTTCTAAAAATGTACCTCTATATTTCTTTATATTTAAACCAAGGAGAAGTGATTCTGTGATTCAAAGGAACATAATCAAAGGGAAGATAGAGGAGTTTCCTTCTTATTTTATTTTTTGTTTTATTCAACCCCAAATATTATCTATACTAATAAAAAGGTAATATGCTCATTAGACCAGATGTCTTCCAGAAGTCTATCAGGTAATATGCTAATTAGACCAGATGTCTTCCAGAAGTCCATACAGACAAAGGCCTCAGTGGCTGCGAAGGCCAGCGGCATGGAGGAGGAAGAAAAGCCGCCCACCCAGTGATCCCGGGAACTTGTGGCTGTGGCCTGGGTGAAGTTGCCCGCCCACAGTCCTATGGCCGGTTGGAAGAGGGAATCCTGGGTCCCAGGTGCAGGGCTGAGGCGGAGGTGGTTAGGGTTGATCAGGCTGGCAGGGGAGCAGTTAGGGCTGATTAGGCTGGTGTGCAGAGGTTGTTAGAGGTGATCAGGCAGGCAGGCAAGTGAGTGGTTAGAAGCCATTGGTCCCAGGGATTGTGAGAGGCATGTCCAACAGTTGAACATCCCCCAAGCGGTCCCAGATTAGAGAGGATACAGACCAGGATGAGGGACCCTCTCCCTACTTGCATGAATTTTGTACACAGGGCCTCTAGTTTATCAAATAAAAATAATAATTCATTATGGTTATTGAGTTTCTAGGGCCATTCTGCCAAAAGCAAGAAAAGTATTAATGGTAATTATAACAAATCCCAACTAAAGCAGTGATTAGAAAGACCATTATGGTAGATTTTTCTGAACCTTCATTTATCAGGAATTTTAATGTCATTTATATTCCAAGAAGAAGTTGAATTTCAAGTTGCTCAGAGAAATCTATGACATATGAGACTGGGTGAATTGTGAAATAGAAACTATAGATCAAGGATTTAGTTTGTGATGGGTAATCATTAAATGCTTTCACATAGCACTTTCAAAGTTTTACAGTTTTGTGTATCCAATTAAGCAAAAGTTAAGCTGGCTATTAAAGTGACTGACAAGAACTTTTCTCATAGCACCTGCCTATTACACTCTCCATCTATCTTAACAGGACCACTCTAGGTGCCTAGGAAAAGCTCCTGCCTCTCGGTGTCTAGCACGTTGTTCACCAACCAATCTTTTTTTAATAGCTTTACTGAGATGTAATTGATATGCAAAGAACTCCATATATTTAATGTATATAATTTGATGAGTTTCTACAAATGTGTACACCTCTGAAATCACCACCAAATCAGAGTTACTTCCAAAAGTTTATTTGAATCTCTTTATTTTTGTTGTTTGGTGTGTGTGTGTGTGTGTGTGTGTGTGTGTGTATGTGTGTTAAAAACACTGAACATGAGATGTATCGTCAACACGTGTTTCAATGCACAATCCAATATTACTGTAATATATTACAGGTACTGTATAGTAGGTATCTAGATCTTAGTTACCTAGCATGACTGAAACTTTATATCAATTGAACAATCTTTTTTCCTTCTAATTCTTCAATATCTACAAAATTATTCTAAGTGCCATATTCTAAAAATAGAGCAAAATGCAAAACCTTTTCTCACTCCACTAAATAAACCCTTTTTACTCTTTGTATAATTTGAGTAAACAAATTCCATCAGGAACTATTCATTGAATGCGTGGCCCTTTCTAATTATTTTTATATGTTCCTTTTATTAAAAAAATACGTTTTTTATTGACTTGCATTTCTAGGATAACTAGTGACTTTGAGCATGTTTTCATATGTCTCTGTATGTCCTCTTTCGAAAAGTGTCTTTTTAGGTCCTTTGCCCATTTTTGATTGGATTTTTTATCATCCTTCTGTTAAGTGGTATGAGTTCCCTATAAATTTTGGAGATTAAACCCTTATCAGATATAACATTGACAAATAATGTTCTCCCATTCAGTGGGCTTTCTTGTTGTTGTTTTTATTATTATTTTGTTGTTGTTTTGTTTTATTTTTTGCTGTGCAGAGCTTTTTATTTTGATGTAGTCCCATTTCTTTATTTTCTCCTTAGTGTTCATTGTCCTAGGAGCTGTATCAGTAAAGATATTGCTAAGAGATATGTCTGATATTTTTCTGCCTATGGATTCTTCTAAGATTTTTATGGTTTCCCATCTTACATTTAAGTCCTTTATCCATTTTGAGGTTATTTTTGTGAATGGTGTAACTTTGTGGTCTAGTTTCATTTTTTTTTGCATGTATCTGTCCAATTTTCTCAAACTATTTATTGAAGAGACTGATTTGACTCCATTGTACGCTCTTGCCTCCCTTGTCAAATATTAAGTAAGCATAATGGCTTGCATCAATTTCTGGGTTCTCTGTTCTGTTCCATTGGTCTATATGTCTATTTTTTGTGTCAGTACCAG
Organism: Lasiurus cinereus; assembly: GCA_011751065.1. Taxonomy (NCBI): domain Eukaryota; kingdom Metazoa; phylum Chordata; class Mammalia; order Chiroptera; family Vespertilionidae; genus Lasiurus; species Lasiurus cinereus. Next base: position 42,352,072 of record JAAGEH010000045.1, read on the forward strand.
GCAGTTTTGAGAACAGTAGCTTTGTAATATAGTTTGATATCTGATTTGGTGATTCTTCCAACTTTGTTCTTCTTTCTCAGGATTGCTGCAGCTATTCAGTCCTTTTTTATTCCATCTGAATTTTTGGAGAGTTAGTTCTAGGTCTGTGAAAGATGCCATTGGTATTTTAATGGGGATTACATTGAATCTATAGGTTGCTTTGGGTAGTTTGGATGTTGATTCTACCAATCCATGAACACAGTCTGACAATAAGGTACCATCTCACACCTGTCAGAATGGCTATCATCAACAAGTCAACAAATGACAAGTGCTGGAGACGATATAGAGAAAAAGGAACCCTTATTCTGGTGGGAATGCAGACTGGTGTAGTCATTATGGAAAACAGTATGGAGTTTCCTCAAAAAGTTAAAAATGCAACTCCCATTTGACCCAGTAATCCCAATTCTAGGAATATATCCCAAGGAATCAGAAACACCAATCAGAGAGAATATATGACACCCTTATGTTCATAGTAGCACAATTTATAAAAGCTAAGATTTAGAAACAGCCTAAGTACCCATTAGCACATAAGTGGATTAAAAAATTGTGGTATGCCTATACAATGGAATACTATTCTGTGGTAAAAAGAGAAGGAATTCTTACCATTCGCAACAGCATGGATGGAACTGAGGAGCATTATGGTAAGTGAAATAAGCCAGTCAGAGAAAGATAAATATCACATGATCTCATTCATTTATGGAATATATTGAACAGCATAAATTGATGAAAAAAAACAGAACCAGAGACAGAGAAGCATCAATCAAACCATCAAACCTCAGAGGGAAGGTAGGGGATGGTGGGGGTAAGGGAAAAAGATCAGCCAAAAGACTTGTATGCAAGCATATAATCCTAACCAATGGACACAGACAACAGGGGGATGAGGGCATGAGTTGGGGAAGTTAGGTGGGTAATGGGGGAATAAAGACACATATGTAATACCTTAATCAATAAAGAAATTTAAAAAGAAACAGTAGTACATCTACACAATGGGATACTACACTGCTCTAAAAAAGAAGGAACTCTTACCATTCCAACAGTATGGATGGACTTGGAGAGTATTATGCTAAGTGAAATAAGCCAGTGGGAGAAATATAAATATCACATGATCTCACTTATTTGTGAGATATAATGAATAATATAAACTAATGATAAAAAATAAATCCAGAAACATAGAAGCTTCAAACAGACTGTCTAACCTCAGAGGAAAGAGTGGGTGGGGGCAGGGTGGAGGATGGGTAAGAGATAAACCAAAGGACTTATATACATGCATATAAGCATAACTCATGGACACAGACAGTAGCAGAGTGAGGGCATGTATGGGGGTGGGAATGGCTAGGGAAAGGTCAATGGGAGAAAAAGGAGACATATGTAATACTTTAAACAATAAAGAGTTTTTTTTAAATATACTTTTTTATTGATTTCAGAGAGAAGAAGAGAGAAGGGGAGAGAGATAGAAACATTAATGATGAGAGAGAATCATTGATCAGCTGCCTCCTGAATGCTGGGGACCAAGCCTGCAATCTAGGCATGTGCCCCGACTGGGAATCTAACCTTGACCCTCATGGGTCAATGCTATACTACTGAGCTGCACCAGCAAACTATTTCTGTATGTTCGTAAATGCCCCATGGTGAGCTTTGAGAGAGTGAAAGTCTTGTCACCTCTGTGTCTTTCTCAAGGTCCATATTCCCTAGAGACATCAAATTGACCATCAACAACCATATCATTGAAAGTGATACAAATGACCTATGTTATGTTCTTGGTCTGGCTAAAACTGCTGGGGCTATTCCAAACCTGAGAAAGGAAATGTCTTTGAAAGACCACTGGGCTGAAAATGGGAAACATACCTCAATTCCCTGATAGCACCTTGGGCTGGCTTACCACATCCTTGCTGACTCCCTGCTCTCTGAGTCATCAGCACATGAAAGGGGAGCTTTTATCCCAGCATCTGAGAAATCCTCTATTTGAAAAAAGAGCCTATTCTCTCTGGAGGATAAAAGCAAAATTGCAATTCTGGATGATATGTCTGCAGCCAGGTGCAGGCTCTGCAGGAGTCAGCTCTGGGACAAACGCAAATCTCTCCCAATCAATAACTACATTTAAACTTTTCTTTCCAAAGCATCTGAAATTGAGCCGACCAAAGCAGTTCAGAAACCTAACCCATGTAACTTGGGTCACACAATGTGCCTTTCAGCCAATGACATCATTTCTCATTCTCAGCAAATAAGACAAATGCCCAATTTGCTTTAGATAAAGATTTGTGACTCTGAGACCAAAGGGGCTCAGCTCTAGTTCTTAAATAGTCATTTTCAGCACAATGTAGGTCACTACCTACCTACCCCAATCTCAGGGCTGTATCCCTGACCTCCACCCTGTTTGTAAAAGACCCTTTTCTTCAGTCTCCCATAATGGAACAGGGCATTAATAATATCAGCAACCCAGTCACTATTCAAAATACTTCTCATCACATAGTAGGCATACAATAACATTTGCTGAATGGATGACATAATGGAAATTGGTTGAGGAATGATGGATCCAGTTTTTAACAGCACTTGAGCTCAGAGGAAGGGCACTCTGTAAATAAGGACCCAAGGCTATTAGCATTGATTGGCTGTTATTCAACCTCATATTTCAGATGATATGAACTTCTAAATACAGTCTGTACACTTAGAGCCTCAAAGGAGCTCCAGAGCCTGCATTTGTGTTCCATAGTAATGACTGCTAAAATAATAATAATGATAATGATAATAATAACCCCTTTTAAATGTGAAGTTCTTTACAGTTTGCAAAGCACTTTCACATCCATTATCACATTAACTCCTCCCAAAAGCCCCGAGAAAGAGATCTCATTCCTTCAGGTTAAAGAAATAAGACTCACAAAAATTATGTGACTTGTCTATAGTCACAGAACCAGTAAGAAACAGAACAGGATCTCAAAAATTAACTCTTTCTGGCAGCATTTTTTCTATGACATGGCACCTTTTTTTAAGTGGGTTTCATTTTAAAGAAACAGCAACCATTCAGCCAAAACAGTTTTTGATTTAATAACTTTATAAAAAAATATCTCACTTATAAGTGGATTCTTATTAGCATTGCTTCAAAATGGGTATTATGTCTCTTAAATCATAGAGTTGATGACCTTGGTCAAGTCTCTTCCCTTTTCTCTGAACTTCTTTAGAAAGGAATAATAAAGAAGACCTTGATGACAAACACATAACTGTGTCCCACCCCCACCCCCCTTCATTCAGATATTTATTAAGCTCTTCCTTCCCTGTGAAGTAAATGCACAGCTAAGGGGAAGGGATGGGACACAGTTATGTGTTTGTCATCAAGGATCCTAGTTGGGCTACAGCATAGGACATGTAACAAACAACTATAGTACAAGGTGAAAATTTTTAAATATCATCTGCATGTCAGACAAGTGAATAATAAGTTAGGGAGGAGTGCCAAATATTAGTTAGAAAGTTCAGGAAAAGCTTCATGGCATTTGTGCTGGGCTTAAAAACAAGAAGAATTAGAATCACGAAGAACACAAATCAAGGAGAGGAGGGCTAAAAGTAGCATACGCAGAGTTGAGTTGCCAAATGAGCAAGAGAGAAGAGCTGGGTTTTCTGGTGTGGAGTGTACAGAGAAGAGCTGTTAGATAAGGCTGAGCCAGGTAGCAAAGGGCCTTAAATGCAGATTCATTCACAGATGAAGAAACCGAGGCACACAGAGGTATGACCTCTTCTTTTTGCTCTTCTGTCTCATATATTATTGAAATTGCATCTGCCAATATCTTGTCAACTAACAAGGAAAACCAGTATCTTGACTTACAAATGATATAACATTTCTGTGCTATTTTCTCCCCAAACACAAAATAGCCCAAAGGCAAAAAATGCTAATCAACCTTAACTCAAACTAGGCTATTGGAAGGCTTTGGACATGATGCCAGTCACAAGTGTGTTTTCCCTAAGAAAGGAAACTCATCCCACTTTCCTGGCCTCCTTTGCATCTTGTCAGTGTGCTCTGGTTCAGCACTTCATGGATGCTATCATACTCAGTGCTTCTTCACCTCATCTGTAACTACCCAAGCTCTTGCTCTGAGCCCGGTGCCAATAACTACTAAAATCCAAACAAGGTACAAGCAATGTTTCCGCCTACAATTGGTCATAAGTAATGCTCTTCTCTGTTGTGAACAAACAGGTGTACATGCATTTTCATGAAGCTATTCTTTGAAACTAGTGAAGTAGTGAGACAGAGTGGAAAAATACAGACTATGTAATTATGGAGTCAGAAAATCTGATTTGTCCCTTTCTATACTAGAACTAGTTTGCTCTGTGACCTTGGTCAAGTCTCTTCCCTCCTCTCTGAACTTCTTTAGAAAGGAATAATAATACCTAGCTTCGCAACATATACTAATGGGTTTGTTGTAAGTATACAATGACTAGTATATGTGAAAATTGTTCACATATTATAAATTGCTGAACAAACTGGGGTCCTGTTATAATAACTGTGATTCATCTAATCATATCAGAGGTTATAAGTTCCAAGCCTCTTGTTTTCCTCTAAATGAGGAAACAAGCTTAGAGAGAGGAAGTAACATGCTCAAGGTCACACTAGAAATTAATACCAATGTTGAAAGTAACATCATGACTCCCAACTCTCTCCCTCCCCAACCCAGAAGTCTCTCCATTGGAACCACAAACTGTGTTGTCAAATAACCTCCCAAACATCTTCTATGTGGGACTTGAAGTCTTTTTAAAATGATATCATATGTATTGGTCCAGAACATTATAAGGAAAGCTATTCACACCTTCCCCACTGAAATGAACTAAAGGAGGCACAGATTGAGTGATCTGGCCAAGTTCCAACAAGATGAGATTAAATAAGAAGGAAATCACAAATGTAGTCTGGAGGTCAGCCTGCCAGGTGAGACAACATCACCAAATTGTTGAAATGGCTGCATTCAATTGCTGTTTCAGATCACCCTGGTTTTTCTCTTCTGAATCCTATATAATACAGATCTATATATTTTGACCTAAAATTTTCATGTGAAGAATTCCATGACCCCATTTGCCATAATTGGAGTCAAGCAGATATAGAATTGCCAATTCTGCACAACTCAGTCACTTTCTTCTCATACCTCTTTTGATGGCTTCAGCAACAGTTCATTTCCTGAGAATTTTGGGCAAACAATCACTTCTACTTCACCTTGCTTTTTTCCCTCCTACTATATCAAACATAATTTTTGACCTTGGAGTAGATTTACTTTATTACAAACTCTAAGTTCCCTATCTATATCTTTGGGCCCATATGTGTTTCAAGAATTCAAACTCATCTGGACTGTAGAAATACAATTCAGTACCTTTCTTAATATATTATAAAGTAGAGGCCCAGTGAGCCCTCTCTAATCTGGGACCCATTGAGGGGTGTTTGACTGCCTCTCACAATCCAGGACTGCTGATTCCTAATCACATGCCTGCCTGCATGCCCGATTGCCTCTAATCACCTCTGCCTTGCTCCACACCTGGGACCCAGAATTCCCTCCTCTGGCTGGTCGCAGGCACCCAGGACCCGAGCCAGCTTCCCCGGGCCAGCCGCAGGTCCCTAGGACTGAGGGGCATGCTGTTTGTCCCTCTCCCAGGCCACAAGTGCAGGAGCAGCCTTTGGCCCCCCAGATGTGGTGCAGGAGACTTATCCCTCTCCCAGCTGCAGCCTGAGTGGTCCCCATTCATCTTTCCCCAGTATTGAGTGTCTGAGCCATTATGGCATGATAGTGTGATGTGTGACAACCATTTGCATATTAGCTCTTTATTATATAGGATACCTTAGCAGGACCCCATAGTCAAATGCTTTACTATTCCTTCTGCAAAAAAATAGGAATAGGCTCACTAAATTGGATACTAAAGATATCAGCAGCCTCACATCAGAACAGGTCAGGTTTTGCCCAACAGATGAGTTTGTTGCACATTTACAGAAAACAGTAAGCTTTTGAAGCTTTCTGGATTTTGGAGTTGCAGATAAAAAGTTGTAGATCTGTACAACTACTCAATAGTTGAACTACTCAGTTCAAGTCAAGTAATGTAGATATTTTCATGTCTCTTAAAGAGAGTCATCAATGTTAGTAGACATGTACTGACTTGATTTTTTCCTATGAACCTTTCCTGATGTTGTAAGGAAACACAACAGAAAATAAAATAGATACTTTGCCTCCTCTTTTCCTTTCAAAAGAAGCATCTTAGTTATTGGCAATGAGAACAAGTATCTGCCTCCACTTAAATCATCAGCATGACCAGGGACATGTAGAACGATAGAAGGATAATGGTGAATATAAAGAGGTTTATTGCTATGGATTGAACTGTGTCCTTCAAAAATTCATATGTTGCCTAAGCCCCAATGAGAGTGTATATGGAGATACAGTTTATAAGGAGGTAATTAGGTTAGATGAGGTTATTAGGTGTGAGGGTCTCTTTGATGAGGTTTGTGTCATTATAAGAAGAGACACCAGAGTGCTCATTCTCTCCTCCTTTTCTCTGTGTGCCTCTCTCTCTCCCACCTCCTTCTCTGTCATGTGAGGACACAGCAAGAAGGTGGCTATCTGCAAGAAAGAAGAGTCCTTATGAGAAACCAGATTGACTGGCACCTGGAGGTTAGACTTCCCAATCTTAAGAACTGTGGGGAATAAATTTCTATTAAATCACCTGGACTGTGGTACTTTAATATTACAGACAAGGCTAACTAATACAATTACTGCTATAATTCTATCTCTCATATTGGCCATCTTCTCATGCCTTATACATAGTCATGAGTTTACTCATAGTAATTTTGGTTACACAATATGATGCCTTGTTGCTTGTGGAGCATTTGTTGAACACTAAATTGTTGTCTTGGCTCTGCCACCTATAGATATATGAACCTAGACAGGTCCCTCCCTTTCTCTGAGGCTCTGAAAGTTACAGACTGGGTCATCTCTAAGTTTTCTTTCTACAATGACATCCACAAATACTGAGAATTTAACCACACCCCAATTTGCATTTCCCAGTAATGCTTTTTGGCAAGTCCAGGAAACAGCTCTACAGAATCATTAAGGCATCCCTTCTCTCCTGCTCTACCCCCAAGACCATTTTTATTGTTCTCACACTTACCTCTAGAGTGTTAGTAAGATCGATGGAACTGTTTGTGTTTCTCAGATGGAAAAGCTTCTCAGGAGTGTCTTTGCAGCTTGATTGTGGTTAAAGTTGCCCATGAATTGCTGATGACCTGCATTTCTGAAAGAGATTGAGGTAAATGTAAATTATAGCAGGGTCAATTTGGGGGTAGGAAGTAATTCTTCCCAAGATGCTCACCAGGCAATAGTCTGAGAAAAAGCTAAGAATCATATGATCTTACTCATATGTGGGATATAAAACTGAAACTCATAGACACAGAAAATAATAGTGATTACTAGAGAGAAGGGGGTTCAAGCTGAGGAGTAAAAAGGTCAAAATATTATGACAAAAGATGGTTTGACTTTGAGTGGTGGGCACACAATGCAATATACAGATCCTATATCATATAAATGTACACTCGAAACCTCTGTGATCCTGTTAACCAATGCCATTCCAATAAATTTTACTTTTTAAGAAATTAGGGAAATATTCTCTAGATCTATGAACTGCCTTCCCAGCAGAAGCCAGATCAAAGAAGGAGACACAAAGATCTGGAAATGACTTCTTAGCCTAATGCTATGATTGCCCCTGTGAGTCAGGCAGGAGTCACTCCACTTCCTCTGCCCAATTATCACTCTGTACTCCTTTTCTGTGAAACATTTCCATGTGGATCTTCAATTCTTCCCCTTCTGCACCAAACCCTTTTAACCCAAGTCTGACTGTATTGCCTTTTCTTCCCTCCTCATTCCAACACATCAAAGAGATAGTAACCCCATTAGAGAAAATGTTTAATTGATTATCCAACCAATGCTCAAACTGCACTATAACTGATGTATTATAATTGTCATGACATGCACCATATTTCAGTTACATTGCCATGTCTCCAAAGCTTTTACAACAGTATTTCTGCCAGAGATTTTCTATTCAGACTCTGAATCTGAATCACTAAAATTTTGTTAAAATACATATTCTTTCAGGCCAAACAGACATCCTGAATGAGAACCTGTGGGAGTGGTGCTCAGAATCTGCATCTTAATAAGCTTCTCAGTATTTCTTAAGAAATTAGCCTAATATTAGTCATTTGGAAAATGCTAGTGGTGTCTTGATACTCACAGAAGCTGAGACCTCATGTTTTTTATCTTAACGTTGATATAAATTCTAGATCTTTACTGCACATAGCTAAAATATAACTTAATTTGACCAAAAGGCAGACTTATTGTAATTACACTGGAGTGAATCATGAAACATAGCAAGAATGCAATTGGACTCAAGAATGTTACCTCTAGGATTCCTTCTGTCTCATCTCAACTGGCTTCTGAATATCTACTTGGTTTTTTTCTTCTACTCAGCCAGGCTTCCTCCTCTCCTCATTGGCAGAATGTCACTGCAGTCATTTCCCAAATGCTACATGTTTTAATCCATATAGCCAGATAACTTTCTCTCCTATAAGTTCAGAGTCTCGGGAAGAGAATTTGAATTGGGCAACATCAGGTGTCCCTGCTCCTCAAAGTAAACATAATATAAATACATGCATATTCATAATCTCCCTACGAGGAAGCTCTCTCAGTCATCCTGTGCTTAGGGTTTGGTGAATAGCAGCAGTTCTCAGAACACTCTGGGAAGTTCCTGTAAAGGAGAGTTGAAGGGAGAAGTGCTGGATGAGAAAACAATGGGTACACATTATAATATATCTCCCTGAGTGCCAATCACAGTGCTTAGTACCTAATAAATGCTCAATAAACATTTGTTAAGTAGAGCACTATGTCAGAAGTAGTCAGAAGATCAGATTTTCAGTGCCAGTACCAACAGTGACTAGACATGTAAACATCAAATCTCTAAATCAGTTTCTTCATCTAAAGAGTAGAAATAACAATATGGCTATTTAGGGAACAGGAAAAAATAAAAATTATACACACACTTTTATATGTATCTGAAAGTACTGTAAACTGCAAACTCTATAAATAGTGAGTGCTATTTTCAATGATCTAAAAATATGTGTTTGCATTGAAACCTTTCCATTCATTGTTAAAGATTCATGTACTTGATTTAATAAGGTCACTTACTTATGGGAATGCAAATTGAAACCTGAAGTCCACCTTGCTTGAAGATTTTTCCCTTTTATCAAAGTTATCTACAGTTTAAATGTTGTATTTCAACAGAGCCTCCTACTAGGAGCAGCCACTGAACTTGCTACATGACGACCCCATGGTAAGCTCTTTTTTACATGTTATCTCATTTAATGCAAACAACAACTCTTTGAATTAAGTATAAATAGTATTGCCATTTTACACAAAAGGAAGTTGAGTTTTAGATATTGGGTAACTTGCTCAAGGACACACAAATAATAAGTCCTAGAACGAACATCTATCAATAAAACGAATGTGTTTGAATTTGTCTTTCTTAAAATGTCATAGAAATTTCTACATTATCCAGGAGCACATGATTGTTAATGGTCTCCCTAAAACTTGCTTCAAGATATGACTAATTTAATAGTGTCTTTCTAGTTAAGCGTTTTAAAATATAACACAATTCATCCTCAAAGCTAATGTTCTTCACTGAATTATTCTCTAAACCTGATTCTGATATGTTTTTAATTGAAAACTATTGTGTTTGGACTAAATGCAAAAGAGTAAATAAAAAAATCTGTGTGTAAGCCAGATGTAAATGGCAAGATGACTCCTAAAAAGCTTATAGAGACTCAACTTGTAAAGTGCCAACAAATAAATCAATTACATTTTGGTCTTAATGTGTTTCATTTCTGGATTTTTGTCCTTCTGGACTAGCTTTTCTCCTCTCTTAGCTTTTACTTGCTCATTTCTAGGTAGAATTTCAATCCAGACTTTCAAAGTCCTCTGACATTATATAGACATTGTATAATGACTGTATGCATCATAAAACATTGAGTCAGAGACTGTTGGGACTGGAGTCAACTGTAGTGATTACCTGGTATAACCCACTCAGCTTAACAGAGGACAAACTGAGACCCAGAGAGAAAAGGTCATACAGCAAATTAGGATTCTTTTCAGAGAATTCCATAAAGAACTACTTTAGAAGTCAAAAATCCATAGTCATACTGCTAATTACTATAAACCAATTTTCTATTCTTGCCACAGTTTATCCATCAGAAAAAAAAATTGAAAATTAATTACATGACCTCTATAGGAAACCTCCATTTCTAAGGTATTTTTTCACCCCTAAAGAGATATACATTTGTGTTACACATAGAATCACATCTATATCTGTATTTTTCTTTCTGTGTGAGTATTCATAGACACTATTCCAAGTTAACTCATTATTCCAAATTATGAACTTATTGATAATTGAGAAACTATTGGTATACGAGTTTTTACAGTCTTCAACTGCATTCTTAAGGTCATTCTGAAGAGACCATGGATATTATATATAATACTAGAGGCCTGGCACATGAAGTTCATGCATGGGTATAGTCTCTAGGCCTGGCCTGCGATCAGGGCCATCTTCCCCAACTACCTGCAGTCGGCCCCACCCCCAGCTCCCCATTTACCATTGGGTGATTGGAGCCTGCCAGCCTGGAGGAAGAACCCTGAGGTCAGCCATTTCTCCCACTTGCTAGCCCCACCCCTGCTGCTGGTTACCCTCTGTGTGGGGGGAGACTGATGGTGCAGGGGCCTTGGCTTGGTGCCACCTGCATCCCCTACCGCCCACCCCCAGTTTCCTGTTTGCCACTGGGCAATCGAAGCCTCCTGGCCAGGGAAAGGGACCAAGAGATGGTCAGTGCACCTCAAAGTGACTGGTTGAGCAGTTGTTCTGGTTGTTCAGCCATTAGGGTCAATTTTCATATTATCCTTTTATTATATGGGATCACTTGGTATTGCAGTCTAGTTTCATAGACACTGTTGGTAATTAGATTCAATTTAATAAAAAGGAGCTTTGTTAGATTCTATTTGGTATAAATGATAAAATCTCAGAAGATTTAAACAAAATGAGACTATATCTCAAGGATACATAAATATCTTATAAAATGACTGAACAACAGAGCCATAAATGGCTTTGGGAATAGCTGGAATCAGGAACTTGAGACTTTCAGGATGCCTTCAACCCCTCCTCACTGACTCTTACAATAGAACACCTTTCTCCACACTTTGGGAAACATGGCTGCCAACACTAATGATGTTTTTACATGCTAACCTTTCAGTTTACCGAGAGACAATGACCCTATTTTCAGCCCAAAGACTAAAAATCTCTTAGAGGAGTGACTCTGACCTGGCTTGCACTATATATTCTCACTTCTAAACCAAATTATTGGGGTCAATGATTAGGGCCTGAGATACTAATGTGATAATTCTTTTAATAAGGAATTTGGTAAGAAGATACACTTATAAAAAAGGGGGTTCTTAGTAGATCGTCATTAAGTTTTTCACTTCATCAGTGAAGTTCTAGATTTCCTGAATACAAGGTTGGTGTTTGAAATCGAGATGGAAGTTATTTTCTGAGGTATCTGAAATAATTGAAAGATAATAGTGGGCTTGGAATAATGTTGCAATGACAAAATTAGTAACTTCCTGGTTGGAAGTTCAATTTTAAACACATTTTACTCATATTTTACATGCCAGTATGCTAAGGAGACTGCAATCAATTTAACTTTTGCTAAACAAAAAATATTAATTTTAATATAAATATATTAATTTTTCAATATAAATATATTGAAAACACTTTACATGGCAATACATGTTTAATTGATAATGATTGACAATAATAAAAAATAGAATTTGTCTTATTTTAAATTAATTTTTGACACCTTCAGTTTCAAGTGATATGGCAAATACTTGCATTTATTCAAAAAATATTATATATAAGAAATACATACATATATTTCATATATGCTGTCACAGTTTACGTAAGCTCTCTCTTACTTTCTCAATTTCTTTTCCCCTTCCCAGTTGGAGGTAAAATTCTAAGCATGACAACAGGATTCCATGTGTTATTATTGGTACCAGAACAGCTATGCTTTTAAGTAGCACCTAACCCTTCTCCTGAAGTTGTGTGGGTTAGAGTAGCTGCCAACTAGCATTTGGGATGGTTTGAAGGGGAAATGAGAAGACCAACACTATTTCCCTTCTGTCAAGAGTCAGAAAAATATAATTCTCCAGTCAAGTAATGAAGAAGGAGGTTCATATCATGACCAGTTATTTTGAATGATCATAAATCAAACATGAGGTTTGTTTTACTTTTCTGGAAATACAATAAAACCATTTAAGATATTTTGAGTGTTAAACTTTTTTAAAAATACTTTTTCTTAGATAAATTTTAGGTTCACAGTAAAATTGAGAGGAAGGGACAGAGGTATCCCATATATTCTCTGCTCACACACATGCATAATCTCCCCTATTGTCAACTTCTCCCACCATAGGGATACATTCATTTAAATTATTGAATATATAGAGACACCATTATCACTCAAAGTGTATAGTTTACATTAGGGTTTATTTTTGGTGTGGTCATTTCTACGGGTTTGGACAAATGTATAATGACATTTATCAACCATTATAGTGTCACATAGAGAATTTTAACTAGCCTAAAAATTTTCTGCACTCTGCCTATTCATTTCTCCTTCCCATAACCCCCAGCAATCAGTCTCCATCGTTTTCCTTTTATCATAATGTGATATGACAGGAATCATATAGTATGTAGCTTTTTCATATTGGCTTCTTATAATATAAATTTAAGTTCCCTACTTTCTGGATGTACCACAATTTATCTATTCACCTACTGAAAGATATTTTGGTTGCTTCCAAGTTTTGGCAATCATGAATAAAGTTGCTATAAGCATCTATGAGCAGATTTTTGAGTGAACACAAGTCTTCAGCTTCTCTGGTTATATACCAAGAGTGAAAATGGATCATATAGTAAGAGCATACTTAGTTTTGCAGCTAACCACCAATCTGTCTTCCAAAATAGCTATAAATTTTTATTGTACAGTGGTGAATGAGAATTCCTGTTGCGCCACACCATTGCCAGCGTTTGGTGTTGTCAGTGTTCTGAAATTTGACCATTCTAATAGGTTTCTAGTGGTAGCTCATTGTTGTTTTAGTTTGTATTAGCTAAATAGATTAATGACATAAAAAAGAGAGCCCTGAAATAGACTTATAAAAATATAGTCAACTAATGTTTGACAAAGGAGTAAAGACAACACATGGAGAAAAGATAGCCTTTTCAACAAATGGTGTTGGAACAACTGCACATTCACATGCAAAATAAGGAATCTAGATATAAACCTTATGCCCTTCACTAAAAATAACTCAAAATGGATCATGGACCTAAATATTAAATGCAAAATTAAAGCTTCAGAAGATAGCAAATCTAGATGGTAACGTTTTAGATCTGCCATCAAAAGCACGATCCATATAAGAATTGATAAGCTTTATTAAAATTAAAAATTTCTGCTCAGCAAAAACATTGTCAGGAGGATGAGCCGAAACCGGTTTGGCTCAGTGGATAGAGCATCGGGCTGGGGACTGAAAGGTCCCAGGGTCAATCCCGGTCAAGAGCATGTACATTGGTTGCGGGCACATCTTCAGTAGGGGGCGTGCAGGAGGCGGCTGATTGATGTCTCTCTCTCATCGATGTTTCTGGCTTTCTATTCCTTTCCCTTCCTCTCTGTGAAAAATCAATAAAATATATTAAAAATAAAATAAAATAAAACATTGTCAGGAGGATGAAAAAACAAGCCACAAACAGGGACAAAATATTGGTAGAAGACATATTTGAAAAAGGGCTGTTGTCCAAAATATACTAAGTACTCTTAAAAATCAACCATAAGAAGACAAACCTACTAAAAAATGAACCAAAGATCTTAACAGATACTTCACCAAAGAAAATATACAGATGGCAAGTAAGTACTTGCAAAGGTGTTTCGCAACATATATCATCAAATGTGAAACTTTTTTAACAACAATAACAACAAAAAGAGAGTACTGTGTTGCTCAATTTTCAAAAACAGGTAGAGATGACTATTAGATTTCTTAATAATAATTGTAACAAATACTATGTCTTAAGTTTTAAAGTTAATCTGTTAGACATTTGTTTTGCCTATAAAATGCCTAAAATGTGTTCTCATTCAGAGAAAATATGCAAAGTTTTGATACTAGTTGAGTTAATTAAGGAAATTGGTGAGGGAATAGCAGTTATCACAATTTTTAAGCCTGCTTAATCTCCCATAATGAACCGTTTATAATTTTAAATAAAGTTTTTCTTCATCAAATATTTTTATCAAATATGTTTAACTATAATAAATATAATTGCAAGTATATAAACCCACTGCCTTTGAAACTATTAGAATAAAAATTTTAATAATATAGAAAAGGTTACCTGTCCCTTTTAGTAAACTAATTGGCATATAGACACCATTGTTTTGTTTTGTTTTTAGACATAGGTATAAATTTACACAAATATTGTGTAAGTGATGATATGTAAACATTTAGCAACCTTTTTCAGACTCAGGCTTTAACTTTGAATTTAATCAGAGCTAACTCAAAGATATTTTAAGGTTTATAATAATTCATTTTTGCAGAAATATAGAATTTTATCAGAACTATAGAGTGACAGAAATTTTAGAGACAATCTAGCCCAAATCTCTTCATTTTGCAGATTAGGAAAATCAATACTGGAAAATGTGAAAATCTGCCCAAAATCACAGTGTAAATTAGCACCAAAATTAGACTCAGAAATCTAAGACTCTCCTAATTCCTAGTCCTCTGACTCATAACCTGCTTAGACTTCTTTTAAAGTCAAGTTTCATTAAGTAAAATAGAACTGTGTAGACTAGGTACCTATTCTTTTCATCAGACTATACTAGCTAGACTCATTAGTTGCCAGATTTCTTAAAATGATATTAGCACTATCCTTAAAGGGAATACAATCGGCAAGAAAAGTCCAGGTAGACACATGCAAAAGACAAGATATAAAGCCATTTATTTCTAATTACTGGTATTCAGACAACTAGAAGAAAATAGTGGTGCAGTTGAAAGAAATTAAGAAATACAAACTTTCAGTAATAAAATAAGTAAGTCATGGAGATGTAATGTACACAGCACAGGGAATATAGTCAATAATATCCTAATAACTTTAGATGGATACCAGACTTTTATGGTGATAACTTCATAAAGTGAAACTAATATAATATTGTATGCCAACTGTATTTAAAAATAAATAAATAAATAAATAAATAATAAAATTCTAAGAAATATAATTATAAAAGCACCCCTACCAATTTCCCTCTTTTAATAAATACCACACAAAGGAAAGAACAGAGTCCAACATATTAGACACAATGGGTTTAATTTATTTTCATCTTTATTGTTGGAAGTATTATATATGTCTCCTTTCTCTCCCCATTGATCCTTTCTAGCCCGCCCTCATCCCCTACCCCAGACCTTCACCACCCTATTGTCTGTGCCCATGGGTTATACATATATTAGAAACAATTAAGAAGAAGGGAAAGGACATGAGGAACTAGTGGTTCTGAAAACAACCTAGAAAAGATAAAGCTGGGTCATGAGTATTTGGAAAATATTGCTATGGTCCTATATTGAGGGACACCGTGGAAGAAACATGTGACAGAGGGATATCTTTAGTATGCCTCAAATATGTACTCTGACCCACATTTATAAAAATTATTTAAAAATACTTCTTTAAGTGCAGTAGAAAACAAGACTTTCGATGTCCTTAACTTCTAAGGCTTGATCTCATTTCTTTCTATAGTAACAGTGCTAAATGAGATTCCAATATTTCAGACCATTTTAACCCTCACAGGTCATAACCAGCAGCTTGGTTAGAACAGATACTAAGTTGCCTGACTTCTGTATACATGGATAGAGGAGTGGTCCTTATTTTTATCAAAAAATTATATCAGGCAAAACCAATGTGTAGGCATCAGCAAAGATATTATTAAAATGTTGGTAGAAAAACAGAGGAAAGAAAATGAAAATCTGTATGCAGATCAATATGGGTATTTTTATCTTCAGATAATATCAAGTTATTTGCAATGAAAGAGAGTTAGAAATTCTGCCTGTTTTCTGCGTAATTTATTCTATTGTAATATCAAACTTCTAATATGTCCCAACAATAACTGTTACTGCAGTTGAGATTTCTATAATGGAAACCAATGAGAAAAGGAAATCCTATAAGTTGTTCAGTTCTCACTAGATGATAAAATAAATTCATATCAGATTACACCAGTTCATTTGGAGAATAAGCCATTCAGAAAGGCTCCTCTCACATGCAATCTAGAGAATTTAATAAGCAATACCTAAAAGATTTGAAAATAAGCAACTTTCTGATTTCTGACATAAGCCTAGTGTCAAGAATTAAATCCCAAGACCTAAAGACAGTTCTCAAGGGGCCAAAGACAAAGTCAAGTTAAGCATCCTAACCAATCTCAGAGACTTAGAGCATGTTTTTCTCATATTTTGTATAAAGGGGTACAGTGGTTGAGTACATATTGATCTCATCGTATGTAATAATATTGGTATGGCACACTAAAACATTATTTCTGCAGATTATCTAAAGGGTTTGGTAAAAAAAAGTTAGATTTTCTTTTTAAATATATAATCAAAAGATAAATATAATTAAATATTAGGAAAAATATTAAATTTGATAACATTTATGAATCAAGTATTTTCAAACACTTGAAGATAAAATTGAAAGTTTGTCAATGAACATAAAATCTTTTAATTTGGGTTTTTTATTTTTATTTATTGATTTGAGAAAGAGAAAGAGAACATCAATTCATTGTTCCATTTATTTATGTATTCATTGGTTGGTTCTTGTATATACCCTGACAAGGGATTGAACCTGTTCCTTTGCTGTAGATGACACACTAACCAACTGAGTTTCCTGGCCAGGGATAATTTAGGTTTTATGCTTGAGGTGACTGACATCCGATTCCTAATAAGACTTCTTAACGATGAGCTCTCAAACTCTTAATAGTCATCGTTGATGAGAAACCATTTGAAAAAGTAGATGATAAAAAATTTAAAACGACTTTTTTACAACAATCTAAATACTTAAAACAGTTGAATTGCATTTAAAGAATCTAACAAAGCTTCCTTGACTTATAGTGTCAAGTATAATAGTGAATTTTCTTGTGACTTGTAGGTGGGGTTTGAATGCAATAAATTGTTTTCATATCAAATATTTCAAAAGAGTGATATGTTTTATTTGTAAATGGCACTTGCATTGTAGAACGGCACACTGAAGAAGCTTGGTCTACACTACAGGGGTACGGTGGCCTCAAAAAATACAGAAGTGTTAGATATGAGCGAAGACAGATTTGAAAGCTGTATCACCAGGAATCCATTGTCAGCCCTCCACAATCTTTACTGGCTGCACCTGTGGTCACACCTGCAACTCTTTTTCGTCCATTGGAGCATCACTTCCTGCCTCATCACATTCCTTTTGTCCAAAATGGTCACTCACCACACTGGCAGCTGAAATAGAAATCTAAGTGGAGGAGCAGAGAATGCTAGCTTTCAGACTTCCAGTGTGTGGGTACCGGGGGGCACTCCCTCAACTTCTTTGCCAATCATGCAACCTTCTAAGGTAATGGTTCTCAACCTTTCTAATGCCATGGCCCTTTAATATAGTTCCTTATGTTGTGGTGACACCCAACCATAAAATTATTTTCATTGCTACTTCATAACTGTAATTTTGCTACTGTTAATGAAGCAAAATGTAAATATCTGTGTTTTCCGATGGTCTTAGGCTCTACAGCAGTGGTTCAGCCACTAGCAGGATCACCTAGGACCATCAGAAGACACAGATATTTACATTATGATTTATAACAGTAGCAAAGGCACAATGTCAGTCTAAATATTGTTGCAAATTGAATTGAGGAGAGGTTCTGGATCTTTCACTTAGGCACTGGGAGTCTGGAATTCTAACTCTAGAATAAAGCATCACATCAAATATTAAATGATCTAATCAGTGATGGACTTGGGCCTACTTTTTCATAGAATGTGTCACCTCTCCATTAGTTGATTTATAAGGTCTAAGTTTTTCTGAGTATTTGTCTAATATATAGATACCAAGAGAGGAGAAAACACCCAAGTGTCAAGACACTGAAAAATCCTGAACCCTTTCATAGTTAAGCCTCAGGATTCCTAGAGGTCACAAAGAGAAGCTGTGAGGGAAACAAAGAACAAAGGTTGTATGACAAGAGCATATTATTTTATCTTTCCTAGTAAAGTCACTCCTCCCAACTCCCAAGTCCTTGCCTTGCAATGCTGTAGCAGAGTGAGGGCTCATATTGCTCATTTATTCCTTTGGCTTCAACAAATAAAACCTATCAAATTTTAAAAACCAAATTAATATTCATTATCTTGAGAACTAAAAAAAACAAACAAACCATGAAAACCAGTAATATTAATGAAGGAAATTCATAGATCTTCTCTTCAGAGATATTATGCTTTTGAGGGGAGATGCACAGATAAAAAAATGAATATCTTGTTTCCATATTTCCTCATATGGACATTCGATTATAGTTCAAACAGCTCACCAAGATGTACAATAATACACTTTAGCCTCTCCCTGTTTTTTCTCTCACGAGGTATTCTCTGAGGCCTGATATCAATGTCACTCACAATGAAGCCCTCTTCACCACACCTCTCCGCCCTGTAGTCACTGTTCTTGGATTTCTACAGCACTTTATGCAGTTTTTCAAGACACTTAATATATTGCACTTAATTAATTGTTCATATGTCTTAACAGCACATTGAGCAGAGAACTTATTACACCCTTCATAGGCCTGTTGATCTCAGAAAACATTGCCTAGAAAAGTAAATACTACATTTTCTATTTAACTGCCAAAACCCAGCTCCTGTTTCTAGCTCAATTACAATTTTGCCCTTAAAGTATATTTATATTTATTTCCTTAATCCTGACATCCTGATACTTTCCTGCTTGTTTTCTGGTCTTCCTCTTAGGCAACGTTTTCTCCACAACCAGCATCCTTCAGATGCCAGTTACTGCCAAATAGAAAGCAACTGCTACTCTGCTGCCCCCTGGGGGATCTCAGCCAACATAGACAGGCTTTGTTCTCCTGGTGATGTCATGAACTTCAAGGCAATCACCCAAGTGATGGATAGATCTGAGAATAGAATAATGTTTATTTCTGTGAACAACTGCAAGCAATAGATGCAAGCCTCAGTGTTGAAACTGTCATTCATACTATGAATTTTACCTCTGAGCATCTCAGATTCTGTAGACAGTATTGCAATAAATTGATGTCAGTTGTACTTACTATCTAGACATTTTCTTTCTGGTTAGTATTCAAGATTTCAAAATAATTTATCCAAAATTCTTGAACGCAGAAGTATAATAAAACATTCAATTAATCTTTCAGCCTTCCTAAGATTTCAGCTTTTTCTTATCATGTTATAAAAAGTTAAAAAAAAAAGATACAATGAAGTTATGCAGAAAGGATCTTAATGGTTGGAAATACCATCTAATAACATTCACAAAAAGGCAATGCCTATAAAGTGCTCTGAAGGTCTCAAATAAAAGTAACTACTGTTCATAAATGCAAAATAATTTATATGTTACTGTTATAGGGACTGAGAGCTTTAAATAATGCATTGCAAATAATTATCACAGAAAGAACAAAAACCAAGGAATTGAATATAGAGTGGAGACACCTGTATGTCACCAGAATTTCACAATAAAACTTGCAGAGAAATAAGTTAAATAGATTTCTATAATGTTTAAATATGGACCAGAGAAAATATATTACTTCTAAATTTGATATTATCTACATTTTTAGTTAATGTAGGAAAACCCAAGACATTTAAAAATGAACAAATTTTGGCAGGCCACACCAACAAAATGCAATTATAAGGATAAAATAGAAAGTAATAATCAAAATATTTACAAAATGAAACAAAAACCATGAAGTAAAGAAAAATGGACCAAAACTGCTCCAATATGAACTTAAAACAATTAAACAAAAATTTGCAGATATGAAAGAACATTTCAATTCAGAAACTTAAAAATCCAAAATAGAAGAAAACAAAGTAACAGACAGATTATGAAATGAAAATGGACTGAAGCTAGGAAAAATTAGAAAATACAAAATCTCAAATTAACACCATATTCTAATGTGCCCAAAGGAATATATTTAACTAAAAACATAAAAAATCATAACTGAAAAATTAGATTTCAAAATCAATATAATTTGTCATAGCATCAAAAGAGTCAAATAACTATGAATAGATCTAATAATATATATATAAGCCAGTCTATGAAGGAGAAGCACCACATGATCTTACTCATTTGTGGATAATAAAGAACATTGTAAACTGATGAACAAAAGGATAGATACAGAGGCAGTAAAGCATCAAACAGATTGTCAAATTATAGCAGGAAGATTAAGGAGAGGTGGGTAGATAAGAGATCAATCAAAGGACTTGTATGCATGCATATAAGCATAATCAATGAACTTAGACACTGGGGGGCTGGGGTATGCCTGGGAAGGAGGAGGGACAATGGGGAGATATGTATACATGTAACACAATAAAAAAAAAGAAAAAAAAAGGAAGGAATTCTTACCATTTGCAGGAACCTGGATGGAACTGGAGAACCTTATGCTTAGTGAAATAAGCCAGTCAATGAAGGAGAAGCACCACATGATCTCACTCATTTGTGGATAATAAAGAACATTGTAAACTGATGAACAAAAGGATAGATACAGAGGCAGTAATGCATCAAACAGACTGTCAAGTTATAGTAGGAAGATTAAGGAGAGGTGGGGTAGATAAGAGATCAAAGGACTTGTATACATGAATATAAGCATAACCAATGAACATAGACACTGGGGGGCTGGAGTATGTCTGGGAGAGAGAGGGGCAATGGGGAAATATGTATACATGTAACACAATAAAAAAAATTAAAAAAAGAAAAGTAAAGAATACCCTATAAATGCAGAACTATCTCATAGAGATTGGAAGATGCAATATTTTTAGTTGTATCTTCTCCCAAGATTATTAAATATCCTTCTCCTCAAATTAATCTGTAGACTCAACACCATCCTAATCAATCCCAGCAAATTGCATGTGAAAATTGATTATAACTGATTATAAAATGTATATGTACATGCATAAACCTAGACCAGTGGTCAGTAAACTGTGGCTCGAGAGTTGACTAATGAGTTTGCTGACCACTGACATAGACTTTCGATTCCAATAATTGCAGGCTGTTGTTGTTCCTTGTGATTAAGCCCCTATCCCAGTGGTCGGCAAACTCATTAGTCAACAGAGCAGCACACGGAGGTTCAAGAGCCGTAATTTGCCATCACTGACCCACACTGTTTTAAAGAGAAGAACAAATATAAAAGACACTTCCAGATTTCAGCTACAGTCCTTAAGAGAGTCTGACACTGGGCACAAAGTTAGAGAAATGAACCATAAAAAAAAACAGGATAAAGTATCCAGAAATGTGTGTGTGTGATTACTTGGGTTTTATAACTTTGTAATTCAAAGGAGATAGGATGATATTTTAAAAATGGTATTGGGTCAATTGGATAGTCGGATGGAAAAAGGAAATATTAACTTCTCTATCTTACAAGTTTTATTTGAGATAGAATTATATATATAAAAGGCTGACCAGCTATATGTCCATCTGACCATCTGACTGACCGACCAGCCAGTACATATGATGCACACTGGCAATTTAAAAATAAATATTGATTTGTGCCTGTGCGATACATATAAAGCTGGTGCAAATCGCATGCATGTGTTTCGATCTGTCATTGTTGATTGTGAATTTGGTTGTTGTTACTAACATTCTGAAGCTGAAAGAAATCTGTGGTATCACATATATCCAACTGACTGGGGCCAGTACATATGACACACATTGGCAGCTTAAAAATAAGCGTTGACTCACACGTTGATGATTCCATCAATTCAATGGATGAAGCAAAAAAGGAAAAATTTCCCCTCAAATTTCTTTATAGTATTACTCCTTCAGGAATGCCATGTCATAAATTAAAATTGAAAGTAGGTGCAATCATTATGCTAGTCAAAAATCTTAATAGTAAATGGGGTCTTTGTAATGGTACTAGGTTTATTATCACAAGATTGCAATCTAAAATAATCGAAGCTGAAATATTAACAGGATTGGTGGAAGGAGAGGTTGTTCTGATTACGAGAATTGATTTGTCCACATCTGACACTGACCTCCCATTTAAATTAATTCAAAGACAGTTTCCTGTGATGCCAGCATTTGCAATGACTATTAATAAATCACAAGGACAAACTCTAGACAGAGTAGAGATATTCCTACCTGAACCCGTTTTCAGCCATGGTCAGTTAAATGTTGCTTTCTCTCGAGTTTGAAGAGAGAGTGATGTTAAAATTAAAGTAGTACATACTTCATCACAAGAGAAATTAGTCAAGCACTCTGAAAGTATTTTTACTCTTAATGTGGTATACAGGGAGATATTAGAATAAGTTGAATCATTTATCAGTCATTGTTTTTATCAATATTGTTTTTATATCATGATTTTGTTGTTTTTAGATCATGACTTTGTTGTTTTTAGATCATGTTGTTATTGTTTATTTGCTAATCAATTTATATACTATTTTCATATACATTTTACTAATTTTCTTTCATCTCTGACACTTCTATTACAGAGAAAGGCCAAATAGTGATATTAAAATATTTATTCTAATTAATTTCCTTTCAACATGCATGAATCTGTTCACCAGGCCACTAGTATAAATATAAATGGCAAAAGATAAAACAATAAAGCTTCTATAAGAAACAAAAGAGAATGTGCTCATGATATTTGGGGTAGGCAAAGATTTTTTAACCAAACACAAGTAACAATAATCCTAAAAGAAAAGAACTTGAGAAATTGGACTTTGTTACAATTAAGCTTTTGTTCATCAAAGACATCATTGGGATAATGAAAATATAAGGTATAGACCAATAAATGTTTCCATTTACATAATAAAGGACTTATTTATGGAATATTTAGAAAACTTCTACATAGTAGTACCTAAAAACAAAAAAAAAACTTTAAAAAATGGGCAAATAATTTGAAAAGGCTATTTACTAAAGAAGATACACAAATATCCAATCAGCATGGAAAAAATTATTCAATATCATTATTTATTAGAAAATGTAAATTAATTGGCAATGAGACACCAGTACAGATCTACCAAAATGACCACAAACAAAAAGACTAACAATATATGTGGTGGCAAATATGTGGAAAAACTGGAAATCCCAAACATTGCTGGTAGAAGTATAAACTGGCACTCCACTTTAGATAATTGTTTGGAATTATCTATTGTCATCTGAACCAGAAATTCTATTTTGAGATATATATACTCAAGAAGAACAAGAACATATCCTATATAATAAAAGCCTAATATGCAAATTGTCCCCTCCACCAGGAGTTTCGCTGGGAATTTAACCTCTCAACCAGTCACTATGATGCACACTGACCACCAGGAGGCAGATTCTTCAATGGTAGGTTAGCTTTCTGCAGGCGCTGGTGGGCTGGACTGGAAAGTGAGGTGTGAGGTGAGAGCTGTCAAGAAGGTCACATGGTTTGGCCTAAGCCCAGCCAGAGGCAGGCGGGATGGTAATCAGGAGGAACCAGGTGGATCCAAGAGCTATGGACTGTGCTGCCCTCTGCAGCCTGTGGCATTCTCAATGCACAATTTATAATCTTCAGAGCTGTTTATTTTTATTTGTTAAGTTTCACTAACTACTCCAGGAGTGTAAGTAGCATCATTACGAGGGGATGGACCAGACACACCTGCCAGAGGCCAAGGGGTGGCCTCAGGCTCCCCAGAATGCAGCAGAATTGGAAGGGCGGAGGGCTGAGTGGGAGAAACTGAGTCCAAAACTTAAAAGGAAAAGGGAGACAAAGAAGGGCAGAGGGCAACAGCTGCATAGTGGGAGCAGCTGAGGAGCCCAGTGCCTATCCCATGGAACAGGCTCCAGGTCCTTCCCTCCTCCTCCCTGTCATCCCAGCTCTCCTCTGAGGCCCTGCCTGGGCTCGCTGATCACAGCTCAGAACCACCAAATGGCCCCCCACAGCCCCACCCACACTGCCTCACCAGCCCCTCACAGCCCTCTGACCCCTACCACCTTACCCCACACACAGCCTTTGGGGAGCTCTGCCCCTGGAGGAGAAAGGGGGAAACTGCAGACAGGAGGTCGCAGGAGGAGGAGGCAGAGCAGGGCCCACCAAGTTAGATGGAGGGGAGGGAGGGAGAGACCCCACAGGACTGAGGACAGAGATGGATGGGGAAGGAGTGCCGGGTGGAAGTGCTGCCCCTGGTTGAAGTAGAAATCCTGACCCCATTTTACAGATCCCAGTAGAGTATGTGTGTTGGGGGGTAAAGACAAAAGAGGGTGTGAGGACACTGGATGGATGGAGAGCAGTGACCTTTGATTCATGGCCTATTTATTTTTATTTTTGTTAATATATTTTTATTGATTTCAGAGAGGAAGGGAAAGAGAGAGAGAGAGAGATAAACATCAATGATGAGAGAGAATCATTGGTTGGCTGTCTCCTGCACTCCCCCTACTGGGGATTGAGTCTGCAACCCAGACATGTGCCCTTGACCAAAATTGAACACAGGACTCTTCAGTCCATAGGTCAATGCTCTATCCACTGAGCCAAATGAGCTAGGGCACCCTATTTCTTGATCTGGGTAGTAATTATATGGGTATCTATTTTTATTAAAATTGGTTAAAGGTAAATTGTATCTTTACACTTCATTCATTGTTTTTCTGAATGGAATTACATTGCACAATACAAACAGCATAAAAATGAACTCTATTTTCATTATCTGCCTATAATTATACTTACTCTTTGAAGTATTATTATGCTCATTTAAAGGTGATAATCCCAAAGGTATTACACAATTTTAAAGTTCTCCTTTCACTACAAAATATAAAATTGAATAGAAAATTATATCTCAATAATATAAAATTACATCTCCCTAATATTCTCATTACACAGGCTAATTTTCCTTATCTTCCTCAGGAAGAAAAATTACAAATAATAAATTGGACAAAGCTAGAAGGTTAGAAAGATGAAACAAGACATCTTCATGAGGAAGCAGCTCCTATACTTCCTCTCAGGAAAGAGTAGCTGAGTTAGAAGGCTGATGCAACAGCTCTTTCTAGTTCATGTTTAAAAAGGAAGCATATGAGCCATTGCTAGGAAGAACTATTCAGTTACAAGACAATTCAGAAGCAAACTTACTCACTATAGAATTTAGGCCCAAACCATTAATATCATCACTCCCTGTAGTAAAAGCTATGTAAATTAAAAGCTACTTTCTTCCAAATTTGGAATTAGAAAACTGGATCTATGCCTTTTGTTTTAAAAACTGGCTTCATATACAAAGAGCAAAGAGAAACTGGAAGGAAGGGGCTCTAGATGGTAAGTGGCAAATTTGATAAGCAAGATAACTTACTTCACTCAAGGCTTGTGTTTGGCACAGTAAGATAGTAGATTTCCATACTCACTTGCCAGAATCTTAAGTTTATATAGAGGCCTTAATGGAGTTCAGTTTATATACTGTCCAGGTGGTATCAAAATGTTACTCTCTCAAGGCTGTGTCCCTGAAATCAGCATCCAGTGTGGGAATGGTGGGCAGAATACTCATTCAAGGACAGCAGAAGGCTGAGGAGCCTCCTATCATGGCCTCATTGTCTGGGCCCAGCTCCCAGGCCAACTCAAGGCCATGCCTCTCAATGACCACTTCCAATAATACCTTTTAAGCACCCTTCCTCAATCCCTGTGGCCTAGGAAAATCCATCTCTTTAAGCCTCAGTTTTGTCAATTGCAAAGTGAAGCAAATACTAGTAATCTTTGCCCTGACTATCCCATTGGATATTCTGATAAGCATATAGGAAAAAAGGTAATATCTTAAACAACTATATATATAAAAGCCTAATATGCAAAATTTCCCCCTTGGGAGTTCAACTGGGAGACCAGGAGTTCAATCACTCACTATGATGTGCACTGACCACCAGGGGGCAGCGCAGAATGAATGAAGACCGCAATTGGCCCTGATGACCGGCCAGACCTAGAGACCCTACCTGTGCATGAATTTTGTGCACTGGACCTCTAGTCTTACCTAATAACAGAGAAACATGTAAATTGACCATACCTCTGCTACACCCACAGCCAATCAGAGTGAGTATGCAAATTAACCCAACAAAGATGGAGGTTAATTTGCATATATACCTGGGTCCCAGGAACCTTCTCAGCACCCAGGTCACTCCCAGCAGGCCATCGGAGGGGCTGAGCCTGTAATAGGAGGTGTGGGG
Organism: Lasiurus cinereus; assembly: GCA_011751065.1. Lineage (NCBI taxonomy): Eukaryota > Metazoa > Chordata > Mammalia > Chiroptera > Vespertilionidae > Lasiurus > Lasiurus cinereus. The sequence goes on from JAAGEH010000045.1 coordinate 42,378,571, forward strand.
CAGGGGACAGGGGTGGGGGATGCTTCCCAAGCCTAAAGCCTGGGACCAAATGCAGACCATCAGGAAGTCAGCACTGGGTTGCCCAGCTGCAGCATGGCAACCCAACACTGACTGCTCAGGTGGCTGAGACCTAGAAGAGAGTCGGGGTCTGATTTGCAGCCTCAGTAGAAGCTATTGATCAGTATACTTATCTCTCTCTTTCTCGCTCTCTTGGGGCAGGGGATCTGCTGTTAAGCCCTGCCTCTTTGATCAGGCCCAGAGATAAGCCTGGAGATGCTGACTGGCATAAGAACTGACCAATCAGAACCAAAGGTAGGTGCTATGGGGAACCAATGGCTGTCTGGGAGGTGAAGCTTTTGACTCTGACTGGCATAGGAACTAACCAATAAGAACCAAAGGTGGGTGCTGTGGGGAGCCAATGGCTGCCTAGGAGGTGAAGCTTTTGACACTGGCATAGGAACTGACCAATCAGAACCAAATTGGCCAGCAGAGGAAGGCAGTTGGGGACAACAATAGGCCTTCAGGAGAGGGCAGTTAGGAGTGATCAAGCTGGCAGGCAGAAGCAGTTAGTGGCAATCAGGCAGACAGGCAGATGAGCAGTTAGAAGCTAGTGGTCCCAGATTGTGAGAGGGAAGTCTGATGACCAGTTCCTGGTATCAGGCCAAAATGGCAATCCCAAGAGGTCCGCAGTTGAAGAGGGTTCAGGCTGAGTTGAGGGAAATCCTCCTCTGTGCATGAATTTTGTGCACCGGGCCTCTAGTATGTATATAAATATGGATCTCTTACACATAGGAAAAGGATTTCTGTGAGTTTCATAAGCTCCACAAAGGTGATTTCACTTGTGTGGAATGGGTAGTGGGAAATCAACATGGAGTTTCTTCAAACAATTTAAACACTAACCCAATGAACCACTTGCATTAATAGTAAGGTATAAGGACTCTTGAGTATGCTAGGTTGGGATAGAGATGAGACTAACAAAGGCTGTTTTGGAAGTCATAGTGGGAACTCAGATACAAAGCTGATTAAAAATTCATTTTAGGATTATAGCAGTCAACCTTCCAGAATCAGTTTAAGGACTGATAGTATCAAAAGAAGCATTTGTCAAAAATCTTAAACTCAGCCAAAACTGGTTTGGCTCAGTGGATAGAGCGACAGCCTGCAGAATGAAAGGTCCCGGGTTCATTTCCGGTCAAGGGCATGTACCTTGGTTGCGAGCACATCTCCAGTAGAGGGCGTGCAAGAGGCAGCTGATTGATGTTTCTCTCTCATCGATGTTTCCAACTTTCTATCCCTCTCCCTTCCTCTCTGTAAAAAATCAATAAAATATATTTTTTTAAAAAATCTTAAACTCAGATTATTTTGCAGTGTAACCATTATTTAATGTTAGAACATTTAATAAGTTAAAATAAATTCCCAAGAAACTATGAAACAAAGAATATATCTTGTCTCAATAACCCCAATAGTGTGCAGTGCCTGGCATATAATGTTCATTATATGATTGAATTATGTGGATGGTTTTGTCTCTCTTGCAACCTGCAAAGTGTATTAAAAAAAAACCTTTTAAAATGCAAATGTAGCCCTCCTATAACATGACATCATTCCTAGTTGGTTTTAATGGAAGCTCTTTAAATACTCAAGGAATCAACCATTCATAATTTTTAAGCCCTTTAAATAAAAATTTAATGGTGATATTTTCAATTAATTTCATAAGGTCAGTCATATTAATATTAAATTTTCTCTATAGCTATAGTTACTATTTTAAAAATTATATAATGAAATAAAAGTAGAAATCATGTATTTGGAACTATGAAGAAAATTAGAAAACTTTACTGATATATTGACATAAAAGAAATGAATCCCATATTTCTGAAAGGAACCTTGGATATAAAATATCAATTAATCAATTTAGCAAAATCTTTCAAAAATAGCTGAAACAGCTAAGACAAATTTTGGAAACAGAGTGAGATAAACTTATTTTTTATATAATTGTTAAAATACTGTGTACATGAAATAGAAACAGAACGACAGATAATGACAATGTAATAGTACATTGAGCTCTAGAAAATCTACATCAAAATTTAAAACTTTTTGTGGTATTACATAACAGTGGGGAAAGGACCTATATAAACAATAGTAAAAGAAAAATAGACCAATCATTCATAAAAATAAGTACATTTACATTAAACAAACTCCAGTAGGATTAGGAAATTAAAAATATTTCTAAATGTACAAAATAAAATATGAATAGTAGTTATATGTGAACTTCTTATAAGCAAATAACATTCTAAGAAAAACTATAAAATCAGTAATTATCATATCTAATAAAAGAGTAATCTTCTTATAAGCAAATAACATTCTAAGAAAAACTATAAAATCAGTAATTATCATATCTAATAAAAGAGTAATAGACAAATTGACCATATATCTGCTACACCCACAAGCCACGCCCACTAGCCAATTAAGAGTGAGTATGCAAATTAACCCAACCAAGATGGCTGTAGCCACAGAATGGATGTTTCCCTGGGAATGGAGGAAGCCAAGCTTCCTACACAACCTGGCTGGCCCTGGACTCCACTCAAAGCTACAAAGTTTCAATTATAGAAGACAAATAAATCCCAATAAAAATGGTGGCAGCCATGGAGCTGGAGAGAGCAGGAAGCTTGAGTTGCCCACGGCTATGGAGGAAGCTAAGCTTCTGCAGCCCTGGCCTGCATTGGCCTCCACTCAAGGCTACAAAGTTTCAATTATAGAAGACAAATAAATCCCAGATACCAGGGCCTCTGCTTAGATCACTGAGGGTCATGATCAGCCTGCAAATCACAACAGCCCCTCACCCAGACCGCCCCATGCCCCAAAATAGCCCCAACCTGATCTGGAACACCCTTCAGGGCAAACCAGCTGGCCCCCACACATGTCCCAGGTCTCTATCCTATCTAATAAAAGAGTAATATGCAAATTGACCATCACTCCAACACACAAGATGGCTGCCCCTATGTGGTCAAAGATGCCTGCCTCCATGTGGATACAACATGGCCACCACAAGATGGCCAGCAGGGGAGGGCAGTTGGCAAGGACCAGGCCTGCAAGGGAGGGCAGTTGTGGGTGATCAGGCCAGCAAGGGAAGGCAGTTAGGGGCAAACAGGATGTCAGGGGAGCAGTTAAGCATCAATCAGGCTGGCAGGGGAGTCATTAGGGAGTAATCAGGCTGGCAGACAGAAGCGGTTAGGGGCAATCAGGAAGGCAGGCAGGCAAGCAGTTGGGAGCCAGCAGTCCTGGATTGTGAGAGGGATGTCCAACTGCCCACTTAGGCCCGATTCCAGTAAGCCTGGTCACCCCTAACTGTAGGATCAGGCCTAAGTGGGCAGTTGGACATCCCTCGAGGGGTCCCAAATTGAAGAGGGTGCAGGCTGGGCTGAGGGACACATACCTCCATGCACAAATTTCATGTACAGGGTCTCTAATCATAAATAAAAAGATTAGCAGATTTCAAATTTTAAAAGCCTCAATATTTTGGTATATGAAAAAACAATAAAGAGCTAAAGAGTTCTAAATGGTGAAGCAAAGATATCCTTGCCCACATTTTGTAGCAATCAATTGACGTGACAAAAAATAAATCATTTTTGAGAAAGAACTAGGAAACACTCATGCTCCAGGTCATGTATACTTGAGGAAGAACTTCTAGGAGTGGCAAAAATTGGATCAGGGAAGAAAGGATTTAGAAGAAGCATGCTCCTTAAAGAGCTCAAGTGCAAACTACTAACTAATTGGCCCTAAAATATGACACAGGTGAAGCAGGGCAAAATCAATGACCTTTTGCTTGGAGATCAGGAAGTATCATCTTGGATTCTCACTGACTCCTTTTTAATACCATAGAGAGAGGCAAAGAAATTAAGGATAATTGAAGAAAGGAACAAAAGAAGCTTTTAAGCAAGCACACCAGCTACTATATTTGGATAGAAGAGAACATGTGATAGGCAAGAAGTTCTGCAGTTGCTAATCTTTCTCATCCAAAGTGAAGAACAGGTCTTAATACCTAACAACCACAAACCCTGTTTCCATGGGACTTCATTCTGAACCAGAGAGAATTCCTGGCTCCCTCCAAACTAGCCCCCCCCTCCTACTATCCTAGTAGATGTAACTAGTCCAGGAAGAATTCACTGCATTAAAAAAACAAGGTTTTGAATTTGCCAGGAGTTGACATTGTATGATGTTTATAATTTTACCAAAACTTCCAGAAAGAGAAACACATTCACCCATTCAAGGGGGAAAAGATATGAACAACATCTTTAAGAAGATAACCAAAAGCCACTTATAGAAAACCATCAATAGCAGCAAGACTCACAGAAACTGGTTTGGCTCAGTGGATAGAGCATTGGCCTGAGGACTGAAGGGTGAGATTCTGGCCAAGGGCATATACCTTGGTTGCGGGCATATCTCTAGTAGGGGGCGTGCAGGAGGCAGCTGATCGATGTTTTTAAATTTCTATCCCTCTCCCTTCCTCTCTGTAGAAAATCAATATTAAAAAAAATAAAAAAGTAGCAAGCCGAAACCAGTTTGGCTCAGTGGATAGAGTGTTGGTCTGCGGACTGGAAGGTCCCAGGTTCGATTCCAGTCAAGGGCATGTATCTTGGTTTTGGGCACATCCCCAGTAGGGGGCATGCAAGAGGCAGCTGATTGATGTATCTCTCTCATCGGTGTTTCTCTCTATCCCTCTCCCTTCATCTCTATAAAAAAATCAATAAAATATATATTAAAAATATCACATGAAAGAACTGCTGTGTGCTGGAAATCCACTACCATATTCTAAAGCAGTGGTTCTCAACCTGTGGGAACAACACTTTTACAGGGGTCGCCTAAGACCATTGGAAAACACAGATACGAATCATAACAGATGCAAAATTACAGTTATGAAGTAGCAACAAAGATAATTTTATGGTTGGGGGTCACCACAACATGAGGAACTGTATTAAAGGGTCTCGGCATTAGAAAGATTGAGAATCACTGTTCTAAAGGTTATAGAAACTAAAAAATTTACTAAGTGCTCATCCACAAAAAGAGAAAACACCATCCTGATGGCCAACCTATATAGATTGTTCTTAGAAATACCAACAGAAAAATATTCTTACAAGGCCAGTGTTTCGGTATGTATAAAGGGGTAGGGGGCTAAAAAAGGCCATATGCATCAAACTGTGCTAAGGCCATAGGAGCCCTTGAAAAGCTCAGACATAGCAACCAAGCATTCTTTTCCAGAAAGATAAAGCCCTATATTAAGGGAAAAATATTGGAGGTTGGGGGGACAAATTGAGCAGAACAGTGACAGTGAAGATAAAAGAAAGTAGACCCCAGGAAGCAAGAGAAAAGCAGACAGCACCAACCTGGAAGCAAGGCCTGTAGAGGTGGAGGCTGGAACACACAGGATTAGAGGCAGAATACAACTTGGCTCATTCTTTTTTTTTTCTTTATTGATTAAGATATTACATATGTGCCCTTACCCCCATTGCCCCCCTCACCCCTCTACTCATGCCCTCACCCCCCTAGTGTTTGTATTGGTTATGCTTATATATGCATGCATATAAGTCCTTGGTTATGCTTATATATGCATGCATATAAGTCCTTTGGTTGTTCTCTCTCCCTTCTCCCACCCCGCCCTCCTCTGTCTTTCCTCTGCAGTTTGATGGTTGGCTCTTTACTCCAATATAACTTTATGCAACAAAGCTACACAGAGAGGTCACATTTTTTTAAAAAAATATTTTATTGATTTTTTTTTTTTTTTACCGACAGGAAGGGAGAGGGATAGAGAGTTAGAAACATCGATGAGAGAGACATCAATCAGCTGCCTCCTGCACGCCCCCTACTGGGGATGTGCCTGCAACCAAAGTACATACCAGAATTGAACTTGGGACCCTTGAGTCCCCAGGCCTACACTCTATCCTCTGAGCCAAAACGGTTAAGGAGAAAGGCCACATTTTAACTTTTTTATGATAATAGAAAAGGAAGCCATTGAGCTCTGAAGCTGAGAAAGCTATACTTCTCCACCCCTTCAACCAATAGTAACTCCTCTTAATAGCACAGGAAAACTTGCCTTATTTAAAACAAAAGGCATGAAAAGTACAGTTTAACTGCTTAAAATACAAGTTATAAGGAAAAAAAACACATTAAAATGAACCTTACTAAATTCTGACTATGAGAACCCAGAAAAATGGGCCCAGAAATCAGTTTAAAAATGACACAATGCACTGAAACACACTTAAAAATGATTGCATCTTTAATAGAATAGATATAAAAAATAGAAAAGCTCAGAAGTTAATTAGAAATTATATGGAGGACATAAAACAAGAACTAAGGGATCCCTGGAAATAATTAAGAAACAGTTTTTTTCTCTTCAAACAATTCAGACCAAAACTATTAGACAAAGCTAAACACAGAAGGCATCTACTTAAGTATGTGTTTGTGCATAGTTTGGGGTGGAGCATTTAGCTTGGAGAAGGTGCATTAGCAGGAGAGGAAAGTCTTGGGTGGAGGGAGGGCAGTAGCCCAGGGGCATCAAGGCAGAGCTCTACTGGAATAAGGAGGTCCCCCCAGCTGGGGAGTAAGAGTGGCCAAGAGGTGGAAAAATTTGTTATAAACAGAGAAATTGACCAAATACATAAATATATTAAAAACAGGTTTCTCCCCGAAACCGGTTTGGCTCAGTGGATAGAGCATCGGCCTGCAGATTGAAAGGTCCCAGGTTTGATTCTAGTCAAGGGCATGTACCTTGGTTGAGGGCACATCCCCAGTGAGGGTTGTGCAGGAGGCAGCGATTGATGTCTCTCTCTCATTTATGTTTCTGACTCTACCTCTCTCCCTTCATCTCTAAAAAATCAATAAAATATATTTAAAAAAAAAACACAGGTTTCTCAGAAAATAAAGATATTATATGAAAAGGTAGGAAACTAAAATGAACCCTATTGAGGTGGATTAGAATTTTAGGTATTGAAATGACCTCATGGTTGTTAAAATATAGATGGATATAGAAATAAGTTGTCTGTGTGTGTGTGTGTGTGTGTGTGTGTGTGTGTGTGTTTATGTTCAGTGATGAATAGTAAGAACCTACAACCAAGATTATCCAGCAAGGCTATCATTCAAAATTGAAGGTCAGAAAGAGTTTCACAGATAAGAAAAAGCTAAAGGAGTTCATACTGCCAAACCAGTATTATATGAAATGCTGAAAGGTATTCTTTAAGAAGAGGAGGAAGAAGAAAAAGGTAAAGATAAAATCCATGAACAACAAATACATATCTATCAACAAGTGAATCTAAAAATCAAGTGAATAAAAAATCTAATGAACAGAAAAAACTGGTAAATATAATAGAATCAGGGGCATAGAAAGGAAGTGGACTGACAATTCTCGAGGGGAAAGAGGTGTGGGGGTGCAGAAAGAGACTCGACAAAAATCAGACACCTATGGATGAGGACAGTGGGAGGAGGTAAGGGCAGAGGGTGCGGTGGGAACTGGGTGGAGGGGAGCTATGGGAAAAAAAAGAGGAACAACTGTAATAATCTGAACAATAAAGATTTATTTAAAAAAGAAAAGTAAATTATAAGGGAGAAGAGAATAGATACATAGAGAGCAAAGAAAATAAAAAGTGGCAAAAAATAAAAACATAAAATTTAAAAATAAGATTTTTGACAATGACACATATGAAAGACCAGCACAGAAAATAAAATAGTATGGATATTATTAGAATCCCTACATAAATAATAAAAACATAAATATTTTAAACTATATTTTCAGAAAACTTTCTAAATAAAAAAAAATGGTCTAAAATATCATGCTGAAATGAAACACCAGGAAACTGCTTAAATATTTCCCAGAATGGTCAAACCAAGACCTATCCTATTGTGAAATTTCAATACTAGAGCAAAGAGAAAGCATGGGAATGGGTAATCCAAACAGAAGACAAAATGACATTGGGAACAAAATCAATAGTCATTTAAAAATAAAATAATTTATTTTGAGTGGTTTTCCTTAGCTCTTGATGAGTTCATAGGTATTATCAATACCAATCAGTTGTTATTTATTTGAGGAATCAATATAAAGCTTGAGGTGACTGAAAATCGGTTTGTGTGGAAAAAGTACAGGGGACATTTTCAAAGAAGTTAAAAAAAAACTTAATTCTGTACAATCTAAAGTAGAATCTGCCAAGATGTGTTAATTGATGGAGATTAAAATATGTGTAGAGTAAAACAAAAGCTTAGATTGAAAAATTTATAAGGCTTATAAAAATGTAATACCTAAACCTATGATTATTCATTGTACTGCTCATCAGCATATATTCTGAAGCAATGTTTGAATTGATCATGTATTCTAAACACAGTGGCATGAACCATGAATTTCATGTGTTCTTGTAGATGTAACCATTGGCAATTCTGAGAATTTTTGTTCATAAGTAAAAGTTGGGTAGCCTTAACTGCCCAACCACACAAAAAGCTAGTGACTCAGCATTGGTAAATTGTTTCTGGGACTATTTTGGCACAGGCTGAGATTACAAATTTTCCTACTGTTGGGCCTTGAATGGCTTTGAAAATTAGCTGTTTCTATAAACTTGATACTTCTTAATAAATTCCACCAAAAATAATGAAACAATACAGTGCTTATATGTGAAACTTCAGTGACAACTTAGGTTTGAATCTCAAGCACTATCAAACTGCTTATAGAGTTCCCATGCTGTCAAGAGTTAAAACAAGAAGTGAGATTCCATTTTCACACAAATTTACAGCAGATATATTTTCTAAATTTAAACTTTAGTTCCAGCAACATTTTTCAGACCTCAATATAGGAAAAAATGGAACTACCTGAATTTCTTATACTTCATTCCCATAGTGGCCCCTCCATACTTCCCTAAGATTCTCCCTCATCCTGTACTTTCCCACCATCTCCTCTTATCCTTCAAAGCTTTTCCTAAACATCCCAGCCCAGGATTTGTCTCTAAGCTCAATTCCTGTGATAATTATTGGCTGATATTACATCTGATCCTCTCTGTATATACCTTTTTCTGCTTATTATATTTCCATCTACACAACCAATATTTCCCCATAAACACTGTGAGTTTCTTGAGGGAAAAAGCTACATCTTAGAATACAACTCAATAGACCCTATTGGCAATAGCTGAAAGATTGGAAAATGTTGGTTCTTTAACTACTTGAGCAAGTATTTTGATAGTTGCAAAGATAAAAGTGATGGCTGAGACTGGTTTGGCTCAGTGGATAGAGCGTCCGCCTGCAGACTGAAAGATCCCAGTTTCAATTCCGGTTGGGGGCATGTACCTTGCTTGTGGGCACATCTCCAATGTGGGGCGTGCAGAAGGCGGCTGATGGATGTCTCTCTCTCATCAATGTTTCTGACTTTCTATAACTATCTCTTCCTCTCTGTAAAAAATCAATAAAATATATATTTTTTTAAAAAAAGAAAAAGATAAAAGTGATGAATGAAGAACTCTGGAAAGATTCATCAGCACTCTGCTGCTCAAATTTAATTCAACCAGCAAATCCTAGGTATTTACTTACTTTTGGCTAGTCACAGAAATGAACCTAAAATTGTCTTTACCTCCAGGAAATAAAAGGTTAAGTAGAATTATTCAGGGCAGTGATTCTCAACTACAGGCAATTTTGCTCTCCAGAGGTCTTTTGGCAATATCTGAACACATTGTTTGTCACAGAATGCTGTAGGCATGTAGTGACTAAGGCCAGGGAAGCTGCTAAATATCCCACAATGCACAGGGCAGCTGTCCACAACAAAGACTCATCTGGTTCAGAATGTCAGTAAAACCAAGGTAGAGAAACCTTATTTTACTGTGCCAGTGTGGGCTGAAATATGTGAAAACAGTTATCAATATTTGTTTTTATCTTAATTATGAATTTTCCATGTGACTCATTTTTTATAAATGAAAATCCAGGCCTGGTGTTCTCCCTCAACATTCACTCCCATTTCACTAAAAACTTCACCAAGCTGGAAAATCCTCCTCTTTCATCTGGCTGCTCAGTAAACATCTGTTGAATGAATAACTGTGTATTGAAATGTTTTCCACTCTTTCATCCCACAACACATTGTTTTTAACACTTGCTATATAGAACTACTGACCCTTCAGAAATCTAAGGACCCTCAGATAACATCTCATCATATGCTTTGTGGTACTTAAGACAGTGACACATTTTCTTTAAATAACTTACTATGGTAAATTCTAACATGTAAGGTAGATAAAAATATAGATGCTCCATCATCTGGAGCCCAATGGCCAGAACACTATGGTATTCCCTAAAGTGAACAATGAAAATCCAACTTATTCAAATTACATTCACATAACAATTGAGGAAACTGAAGTAGGAAGTAAAAGTAACTAGAATCAAGTCACAGGGCTAGATAGTGGTAGGTCATTAACTGAAGCTGCATTTATTCATCAAGTGCCCTAAAAGACAAAGGTTCCTATTTCATTGAACTCTAATAATCATACTATGCTCACATGTGTGTAGGGTTAGAACATCTGAGCACCTAGGGTTGATGCCCCCCGCTTCCACATTCACCTCCATTTCACTTGGCTAAAACTCCATGAGGCCCTCTCCACTATGGGGATTCAAGACTTGAACAAAATCTGTAGATCGACTAGCTATGAAGACATTTCAATGTGAGTCACTCTTTCCTGTGTGACAGGTACTTGTATAAAATCAATTTAGGCAGAAGAAAAATGAGAGAAACCCTTTAATATCCACTTGTCCTTCCATGTAGATAAATGATTCTTAATGGGAAGAATGTTATTTCAAAACAGTGTTTTAGGAGAATGTATAGTTTGACATAGTCTGTAAATTTATTTTTAAAACAAACCCTGGTACCTATAATTTTCATAAGACAAACCTTAGAAAGCATGTCAAAATATTTTTTGCTGGCTGATAGAAATACTTAAGACAGTGATTTTCTAATAATAGGAACATGAAAGAGGGGCGTCTCAGAGAATTTTACTAGGAGAGGTTGAAGCATGAGGTTTTTGTATTTATCAAAAGACTGCAGGATTTTTTCAAACAGGGAACTTCATGTAATGACCTGGTGCCATTCTATATCCTACAAAGCTATGGTTAAAACATTAACAATAAGTGAATAGAAAATAAGCAGTCAGTCAATGCCAAAATCCAGGGTCTTCTAGGTTAGGGGCCTCATAGTGAAGATGAGAAAACCATTCTTGGACTATCTTCCTCTGTCCTATTCTCTATTATATTTTACTTGGACTCTACTCCACATTATCAGCATTAAAAATAGAAAAAAAAACACACAAAAAACTCTAGAAGACTGGAAGGTCAATAAGACAGCAAGGAAGGATCTGGTGGCTGGACTCCTGCTGTGACTTGTCAAGAGTCACAGGACTATGATGGGAGACATTGTCCCAAAGGTTTCCACCACGAGGTGCACATGGTAGGTAGAGACCAAATTTAAGCAGATTTTATACTGAAGGTAGTCTTATCTTCTTGTCATGCAAATCCCTGAATGGCTTTGTTTCTCTCAATTTTTTTTGTATTAAAAAATACTGAATATAACTGATGTGTGAGCTCAGTAAGGTCAATGCTCAGGCTATACTTAGTGACCTGAGAGACCAAAAAAAAAAAAAAGCTTCCATTTTCCAGTAAAATCTTTTTTGTAAGCCACAGCTTTATAAAATATGACAAAGGCAACTGTGCACAGGGCACAGGAAGATCTGTACCTCTGACCATGAGATTGGCCTTGAGCTCTCAGAACAATAATGCCACCCTGGAGTGAGAGGAGGAAGGGGAAGAAAATAAGCAAAAGCAACATTCTCTCATTAATTCAACCAGCTGAGCACTCCCCACCATTTCTATCCACCTCGGTCTGGCGCTGCAAATCCCATATTTCAAGTCATAAATTGTCCTTAATTAATTTCAGGTATGTAAATAAGATAAATGTATAAATCTAAAATTGAGATTATTTGGCAGAAGAAGCAATCTTAGAATGGGAAAGTCAGAAAGAAAGTGAGTAGCTATGACAGTTCTGCATTTCACAGGTAAGGATGTTAAGTCAAAGAAACAAGTTTTAGCCTATACCCACAGCCAGCCCCTTCAGCTTCCGTGATGAATTGGTGGAACAGAAGACGGCAGATGCAGCATTTCAATGCCTGTCTCTACCGAAGTCACATTAAGAGAAATTTATCCTGAAAACAAATGAAAAGTGGTTTAGAAATTCAAATATTCTCATCTCAACTGCCATTTCAAAATAAGGCTGGAAAATCTTTGAACAGCAGTGTTTTTACATGGGGGATTAACATTTGACTTTTTGACTTTCTATATTATTCTTAACCACATAGACCTAGACATATGGGCCCTCTGATGGCTAATGAATGAATGTCTAGACCCAGTTGTAGATTGAAAACTGCACTTAAACTTAGAAAACCAGGATCACATTACATTAGTATACAATTCAGTGCCATAGAGCAAATGGTCTATGAAACATGATGCTTTTGAATGAACTAATAAGGTATCACTATAAAATGGAGAAATACAATCATTGTAGTTAATTACAGCTTGATTTCTATCATATACAATGCATATTTTCTTATAAAGTAAAAAATGTTACTTTTCAGCTAATTAACAAAAGGTAGAATTTTAGACTTGTTGCCAATAATTCTCCACTGGCGAATATTTATTCTAAACAATGTTTGGATCATATATTCTTTGTTTACCTACTGAGAAAATTACAGCATAAGAGGTACATGTTTTAAATTGGCTATTTCCTCTGAGAGGAACATTAATTTTATTTGATATTAACAAAGTAACAGTAACAGGAAGTGATGCCTATCCTTTCTTCAGTTTTAGTAGTAGTTAATGCTCCTTTTAATGCAGAAAGTTTTACTCTTCGGGTCAGCATATTGGGAGAGTGCAATAAAAATACGTCCTGAATTCCTATGAATAACCAGCTGGAAGTGAGACAGCCCCACCAGCAGCCATAGATGGCTCCAAGGAAGAGGTTCTGCAGTTTTCAGAACAAAGTGCAGGTATTTCCCCAAGGGCCAGGTGGAGCTCTGGAGCAGCAGGAAGTCGCCTGACCTGAGCCCAGCAGCTGCTGCCAAGCACAGGCTTCCTTTTCCTTCCCAGCATCCCATCCATGGCTGATCTTGTCAGGAAATTTTCCTCAGCAAGGTTATGATCTGATCCACATGATTGGCACTTAGCTGTGACCAGCCAATGGGCAGAATCTCCCAGGAAGTGTTAGTCACCCTGAAGCAGGGATGGGGAACCTCTGATCAACTTGAATATTGGCCTGTTCTAGTTGGTCAAACATTTAATTAACTCACCCTAAAAGCCTCGGGCAGGGCCAGACCAAATGATTTCAGGGGTATTATATGGCCCACAGGCCAAATGTTCCCCACCCCTGCAAAGCATCTTCCAGTCAGTGATGAGAAAGCAAGTGTGTGTGTAAAGGGTGGTGCAGAAATCACTAGGGACCTTTCAACTAGCTCTAGAACTGCCTGTTGGCCCTGCTTCCTCACGTTTCCACCTGAAAATAAAATTAGCCATGTAAGAAAATGTCTCTCATTTTTTCTGAAGCAAATAATTGTGGAGATAATCCTATTTTTTAAATGTCTGGTTCTGACTGACTTCATCACTCTACAGCTAGTCTTTACTTGCATCTTTGGATCTTCCAGTTCAGATCAAAAAGGCAGAGAATCATCTATTGTTAACATATGTGAAACCAGGTCTCTTCAGAGGATTGAAAACCTGTTCAGTTACAGCTGGTGAATTCCCACAACCAAAGAAATCAGTTGTAAATTAAGCTGAAATCATGAATCCTTCAGGCTTTTTATATTGTACTTGAAACAAGAGATTTTAAACAATTGTCCAGGATTCAGAAGAAAAAGTAATTCAATGGTTTTCCAAGTTTCCGACAAGGAAAGGCATCAGACTACATCCTATTTCTACTGAGCTTCAACAATGCCTGGCCTAAGAGTCTTAGGTTTATAGTGCCAGGCATTTAAAAAGTTTTAAAATTAGATCTTCCCTAGCTTGTTTGGCTCAGTGGATAGAGCGCCACCTTGGGACTGAGGGGTCCGAGGTTGGATTCTGGTTAAGGGCAAGTGTATTGGTTGCAGGCTTCTTCCTGGCCAGGCCCTGGTAGGGGTGCGAGCAGGAGACAACCAATTAATGTGTTTCTCTCACATCGATGTTTCTGTCTGTCTTTCCCTCTCTCTCTCCCATTCTCTCTTAAAAAAAAAAAAAGGAAAAATATCCTCCGGTGAGGATTAAAAAAAATTACTAGATCCCAAGGGCCTCTGGACTTGTCATGAAGTTTAATAAGAATCTGCAGTGTTTTTCACTAGGACTAGAGGTGCAAAAGGAAAAGAAGTGCCAAGAAGATCACTGAAGCTGGTTATCACCTCTGTAATTCAATTCTGTCTGCAAACACAGCACTTAAAATATCGTAAATGCTCCTAGTCATATTTGAGATGCCAATTCCAAGCACAGGTATAGCAGTTTATATTCGACTAAAGGGAGCCAATGCCTTTGAATATGCTTGCTACTTCAGCAGTTTGTAACCATTTCTTTTAATCTAGGATGTCTAGCATAATGGTTAAAGTATAATAAATTTTAACAGGTTTTCACCAGGTACATATTTATTAGTTATAGAGGCTATGCTATTCTTTGGAATTAATGAAATCAGATAGCATAAACCAGCTTTTAGATAAACTATTTGTATACCCTTGATATATGTCCCCAGAAAGAAAAAGAACACATAAAACAACTTAGTTTGAATACATTGAAATAGTTTGGTATAGCAGTTTAAATTAATTTTGATGAATTGAACCACATTCAAACTGATAAAATAACTAAATGTTGACTCATTTAAGTAGAAATGGGGAGAGAGGTCTCAGACTTGGGAGGGAGGAGAGCAGAGCCTAATGACTCATGTTATACCCCACATGCCCAATCTCTCAGTAGTATCATCCAATGTCAGCTTCATCCTCATGCTGGCTCTAGCCATGATTATGGGATAGCTGTCAGATTGGCAGAGGCCAGGTGCTTCTTATTCCATGTCCAGCATGCATGCTCTGCCCAGCATCCCAAGGTAGGATCCTGAGCATGTTCCTGATGGGAGCTGCTTACATTCCATGCCAATCCCTAATTAACAACTGTGGCCAGGGAAATGGTTGTGTCAATGGGCCTACTCCAATCAGGGGAAAGTCTGGAGTTGGGGATAAAGTCATTTCCCAAGAAGGACATAGGTTATGTGGAGGACAGGTAATACTGGTAGAAAAAAATAGGGAAACATTGGGGAGTTCCCTACGTGAGCATCTGGCCTCAAAGACAATAGTAAGCCCCAACTTTACTGGAAATTACTGTTGGGGTTACTAGTAAGAAAATATTTTTCATCCCAAGCTAGTTTAGCTCAGTGGCCTGCGGACTGAAGGGTCCCGGGTTTGATTCCGGTCAAGGGCACATGTCCAGATTGTGGGCTCAACCCCTAGTAGGGGGAGTGCAGGAGGTAGCTGATCTATGACTCTTTCTCATCATTCATGTTTCTATCTCTCTCTCCCTCTCCCTTCCTTTCTGAAATCAATAAAAATATATTTAAAAAGAAAATAGTTTCCATATCACAAACTAACAATAGAAACAACAACAAAATTCCAAGGCCAGTATGTTTCTTTTATTATGATTATTTTTGTGTGTTTGATGGTTGAAGGATTTCATTTATAAACATTACATTAATTCCCATGCAAAACCCCAGGACTGTGTATGCCTGATTTCAATCAAACCTGTAGGTCTGGACATTCAAGATCAAAACCAAAATGATGCTTGCCCTTTCCAGACCAAAATGATGCTTGCCCTTTCCAGTAGTAGACATCATGGTCATCTTTGAGAGATCAGCAGGCCCCCTGACCTCTCAAACACCACAGTTGGCAATTAGTCCATACAAAAACAGAGCCAAAGCCTTGTGGCACCTAACGCCGGCAGGAAACTTTGTTCATGAAGATAGGATAGCTCTATTCCAGGGCTGGTGCCAGAGACATGTCCTGGTTCTTGCTCTATAGCAAAATCTGTTTTGGAACAGACAGGATATCTTCTATTTGGGGATTATAAATTCTTCCTGCCAGTTTTCTTCAAAACTTTCAGTAGAAGCAAAAAGAATTAAAAAAAAAAAAGCTTACCTCTATAATCCCCAAAGAAATACATACAAAGACACCTATTCTATCAAGTATATATTTTACCCAGCTTCAGATAAAGTCACTCAGCAGGTATAAAGCTTTAAAAACTTTTCTTAGTAAGATAGGAACCAGGTATATCAAAGATGGCAAAACAGAAGACCATAATTAAAGGAGGACTACACAAATGTAAAAAATCATTCCATTGATTGTAAGAAATGGGCTAAATTAAAGAAAGTATGATAGCATTTCAACAGAGGATGTCAATTTATATTGAAACACACACATTGGAACTCTGACAAGGTCAAAGATTTCATTAGTGCAAATAACAATCATAATGGTATGTTCTTTAATAAGATTTAAATAAGGCTTCAAATAATTACATACACTAAAACTACCATTTGGGAACCTTAATTCTGTTTGGAAAGTTGTCAAACATACCCTCCAAATCATCCAAAATTCTGATTTGAGGACAATTACATTCAATGAAGTTGCTTCAAAACAGAATTTATAATATTATCACTTTAAAAGTTGACATGTTTGGTGGGAAGGGGAAACTACTCTGGCCACTGGTCAGAAGAATTCGATCTAGCTAGCATACTGGGTAGTTCCCAGGTGCGGGTGATTCCCAAATATCTGTAGTGAAGACAGCTCATTAAAAAAAATAAAAAATAAAACAAAACAAAAAAATAATAGAATCCTTAGGTGTCAGAATGAGGTCTGTTTCTCTATCCCCATTAACAAATTTGCACAAAGTATGAAACAGAAAAAAGCAAGAGAATTCCTGGGCATCTCAGTCTATGGCTCAAGTTCTCCTTAAAAATCAAAACAAAAATGAACTATGTGACAAGAACTATGAACAGTAAACAAAACCAGAGGCAGCATATGAAATAGTAATATACTGTTTCAGAGCCTGCACCGCCCTGCAAAAACAGGAGACTTCCAATGTGTTCTTAACAGATCCAATCTAGGCTGGATGTGTAGAAAACGGGAAGACAGCGGCACAGACCACAAGACACATGATGCGAGTTTTGGAATCAGGAAAAACAAAAGGCAGCAAAATGCTCAGAAAAATTTATCATCAATTCTGAAATGGGGCCTTGTGACATCATCAGGGTTAATAAAGACAGAGATGGACTTCCCAGGGTTCTCAGTCACTAGCTGCTGCAATTTTTTGGCCAAACGGTCATCAGGCTGGTTGGGGTCCCCTCCGTCAGACTGTGGGGAAGGGATGCTGGTGGTGCTCCCCCGCCTCTGCAGCTCCAGCGTCAGCCGGTTGGCGGCCTTAACATGCTCAATGGCCGTGCGCAAGTGCTCTGCGGGGTCAGAGCGGACGGAGGACAGCTTGCGTGCCTGGAGCATGACCGTCTCCTCCGACAGGTGCTCCAGCATGTTGCACTGAGGGATGAAGTAGTTGGGACACATCTTGTTGACCAGACAGTGCTGCAGGTCATCGATGAGGCCCAGTAAAAAGTGGGCTGCATAGTCTTCTTGAGCCAAGTAGTTGGCAGGAAGTCTGTCGCAGGCCCAGAGCATCATGCTCCGCAGGTGATAGGGGCTGATAGCTTTGGGCCTGGACAGGAGTTTAATGATGATAGCTTTGCAGGCCTGGTAGGCCTGCATGAGGCTGCTAGAGATGCACTTCTTCAGCTGCACCTCGCTCCTGGCAAAGGACAGCCGCCATTCATTGTCCTTCTTACCCTTGTAGGAGCAAGCAGGCACCAAGTAAAACCCACTGATGACCTCTTCCTCTGTGATCTTCCCATCCCAGAAGTGGTTCTCCATGAGCCAGCTCTGGGCCACTGCAGGCCAGCCTTTGAAAGATACCACAGGGACAATATCGTACAACATGCGGCTGCTCCCCACACCCAGGATGATAGAGATGATGGTCCCATTCTTTTCTACCTTCTCAACCTTTGGCATCCCTCGCTGGGGTTTCTTCTGTATCTCTGTTAGGACGATGCTGATGGAGTCATAAAACCAGTCAGCCACTTTGGTTGGGGAGAAGAAGTAGTTGGTGGCACCATTGATGTGATCCACAATGGTGCAGCAGTCTTTCCATTTACTGATTGTCCCCTCATCAAAGAGCCGGAGGCTCAGCCAGGAGTGGCACAAGGCTGAGTGGCGCATATCGAGTGTCACAGGCTGATTACGGTCATGCAGCTTAAGAGCTGGAACCAGAAGGGTAAAGTCCATATCATAGTCAGTCCCCCGGGCATAGATATTAAGCTCATCCAAGTCCAGGTCCACCACGCCTTCTCGGACTCCCCCAGAGAGCAGCAGGTACTCATTGGCCACTGGAAGTTTTTGGTCCAGCTTCTGCACCATTCCTAGAAACAGGAAGAGAAAATAGTATTACAGGAAGCACAGACACAAAAGGCTTAGCCATCAATACAGAATGTGTGGAGCCTCTGAAACCACTGCTCTTTGTTAATAAAAAAATCAAATCTTAGGCTCCTACATAGACGCAGCTTGAGTCCACTCTTTTCCAAATGGGAGAATTATGATGGAGTTTTCTCTCTCAGTGGCAGCAGTATCACTTTCAACCATAAACTCCTCTTCCCCCAGTCATTACCTGGACTAATGGTATTGCCACACTCAGTTACCAGGCTGAAAACCTCAGTAAGCTTCAATTCTTCCCCCAGGCTCTCCCTGCTTAAAACAGTTCTCTACACCAGCAAAGGGCACTGTGGCTGGGACACTGGACATGGGACACTTTCAGAGGACAGTGAGGTCACAATTCTTTGCATTGTGCTAAGACATTGTCTTTTCATGTGTTCACACTTGAATTGATGGTATAAAGGCAATTGGAGGGCAAAGCTGCTTAGTACTAGTCAAGACAATGGCATCCAACTGCATGAGAAGTCACTGGATTCTGTGCACTAGCATAAAAAAAAAAATCCAGTTGCACTTAAGAAAATCCTTAATGGAAACAAAAAGATTAGTTTTGTTAAATGTCAACTCTCTTGAGCTACCTTTCTTATATCCAGATTCCCTGTGTGAGGAAATGGGAAGTAACTGTAAAGCACTTCCTAGTCATATTGGCACACAAAAGCTGTCTTTAAGGAAAACACTCTTGTGCCCTCGCTGGGTAGCTCAGCTGGTTAGAGCGTTGTCCCAATACACCAAGGTTTCCAGTTCTATCCCCAGTCAGGGCACACACAAGAATCAATCAATGAATGCATCAATAAGTGGAACAACAAGTCAAAATCTCTCTCTCTCTCTCCCTCTCCCTCTTCATCTCCCCCTCCCCCTCCATCCTATCATCTCTCTCTAAGATCAATCAGTAAATAATTTGAAAAGTAAAAGAAAAGCACTCATGTGAGTCTGAGTTGTGGCCTAAATTGGCTGCTTTGCTCAGGGAACACCATTTTACTTTTTAAAAAAATTGATAAACTATGGATATTCAGACAGTTATTTGATAGACATTTTCATTAAAAATGACCAAAATTAGCCTGTCTTTATGAAAATGACTGAAGTACTTACTGACATAAAAAAATGG
This sequence comes from Lasiurus cinereus, assembly GCA_011751065.1. NCBI lineage: Eukaryota > Metazoa > Chordata > Mammalia > Chiroptera > Vespertilionidae > Lasiurus > Lasiurus cinereus. The sequence continues at coordinate 42,398,251 of JAAGEH010000045.1, forward strand.
AGCTTTCAACAAAAAATATTAATTTTTAGAAAACTCATCACATCATGAGCTTAACATCTTTCCAAATAGTATACTTTTCTGAAGAGACTGGTGGTAATTTAACAGATGTGACTTTTTTATGATATGCCGAGCTACTTGAGAAAGAGAACCATGTTTCCAATATGTATTAAGCAGGCACAGGGCTCTGCATCCAGTAGGCACACAACTGAAGTATGACTGAAGGACAAAAGGCTAGATGAGATTAACAGGGCTTAAACATGAAGTGCTGAGAGAAAGGTTAGACATAAGTGACCGTTCTACCAACACATACAAATGTCTCCTCCCTGCCCCTTGTCTTTTATAATATATTTACTTGCACTTTATTAGGGGACAGACTATCAGCATCACTCTATTGATTTATTTAATAATTTTCCCCACAGATTTTCCCTGCAAAGAACTACTACAAAGGCATTACATTAGTCACTGAAATTACCTTTAATCAACATCATTTGTTATTCATAGAACAACCCCAATGAAAATAAACAAACTATTTTTATGTATTTATGCTAGCACTGTATTTCAGAACTTATCATTTGTAAAAAAAAGTTCTCATTTTCATTCCTTAAAATCCTATTTTTCAAACAACAGTAACCATGAAAGTCTTTTATTTAGTACCATTTCCTTCCACACAAGTTGAAATATATAGCAAGCTATCACTTTCTTTTTAAAGCAATCAATATGTTATCCAATGTTAAAGAGTCAAGAATTTATCAAAAAGAAAATCCAGTGTGCCTGACTTTTGGGGCTCTTTCTCACAGGCACAGATCCTTCTTCAATAAAGAATGGCTTATCTCAGCTACTGGGAGTGCTGTCCGAGTAATCCCTTAATGACTGTGTCAGCTGCAAAGAGCCACCTCAACCACAGTCCTGTCCTGATGTTGGGGTGGGGTGGGGTGGAGGTACACCTCCAATAATTGACCTACATGGGAGGGCCCCAGTTCAGGGTACTCTGAAGAGTCATCTGAATCCAGAATTCCCTGAGGCTGACACTGGGCCTGCAGGGAAATCCATCTTCTCCCTCTGCCTGATATTGCTTCCTCCCCTCTCTTCCACAGGTGCAGAGCCCAGGGCTGCTCCTTATTAAATATCCTAAGTCCATCTCAGGGGCTGCTTCTTGAGGAACCCGATTTAAGACACTACCATACTTAAAAAATACATATATATATAGAAAAAGCCAAAAAAATAAAAAAGACACTAACATACTACCCCAATCCAAAATAGGCTTCCCTACAAATCGTCATGGAAGATTTATGTTCCTTGTTTTTGAAAAGCCAAACATTAACAGCCAGGATTTAAAAATTATATAAAACTAGGGCCCCAGAGCACAAATTTGTACATTTTGAAAGGAACTATAGGCCACGAGGCTGTGGTAGGCACAGGGGCGAGACTGGGCCCATCCTTTGAGACACTGTCTGGTCCCTCCCACTGTGGCCCTCAGCCCCCAGTCTGCTGGCAACCCCACTCCCGCCATTACCACTCCCACATGCAGATGGCCCAGAGCAATTGAGGCCTGGCACCAGCAGCGGGTGCAAGCAGGGCCAGCACTGTCAGCTGTTGCGAGCTGCGGCTGCTGCCCTGATCGCCCCTCAGCAAGTGATGAGGACCGGCGCTGGGCACTGGCAGCAGGTGCAAGCGGTGGCTCCGGTGCCAGCCGCAGATGCAAGCAGGGCTAGCACTGGCAGTGGGTGCAAACACTGGGCAGAGTGCTGGAGCAAAGAATTTTCAGTAAACGCCAGAAGCTTGCCCCAATGACAGGGATCTGCGCCCCACCTTGGTCTGGTGCCCCCAATCACCTGCTCCATCATCCCACCACAGCCAATCCCTGCCATGTTCCGCACACGCCCCCTGGTGGTCAGTGGATGTCATAGTGACCAATTGTTCAGTTGTTCCACAATTCAGTCTATTTGCATAGTAGCCTTTTATTATATAGGATTATGGTAACACCAAGACAAAGACTCATTTCTTAATTATCCCCATGTTTCAGTATCCACCTCATCATTACAATGGCACAAATACTTCCACCCCAAGTTGCAGCTTAGAGATGTGAGGATAAATTAGATTGACTTCTAAGAAGCCAGCATAGGTTATAAAAATCATTTTTACTATTTTATAGAGTTACATGTAGATACTGTTCCTTTAAAAGAGAAACATTTGATAATGAAATAATTTACCCCTCTTTATTTCAAATATTCTTTCATTCTAGCAGTTGGAGTGCCATGAACATAAATGGGAAAAATCATAAAATGCTGTACTGTGATTAGTGATTAAAACCTAAATCAATTAGAAGTGGTGGTGTTATTTGGGCATAACACTGTTATCTCTTCCTGGGCATAAATAAGTCAACATTCTGTATATCCTTTTGCATAGGTGGGATCAAACTGGCTCTGAGCACACGAGCTAGATCCTGTCTTTACAACCAGAATAACTCCTGCAGTACCGGCTGGGGAGTAATCTGTTTACAAATATGCCTCTTAATTTTGCCTTTGATTATCACAAATTTGGATTGTCACGGGAGAAAAAAGCTAAAACTCCCTTCTGCCCTCTGCTGGATTCAAGAAGTTATATTTTTCTACTTACTACACTAGAGAACTCCTTCTTTACTCCCCATAGCTGTTGATGCACCTAGATAAAATGTTGGCCCTTCTTTCGAAAAAGCCATATCAAAGTATTTGCCTAAATGCTAACATTGAGGAGTTAGGGTAATTTTGGGCACCTCTTATTCCTCTAAAGTACAGACACAACTTTAGCAGCAAATAGAATATGGCTGAGGCTCATTTGCTAAGCCCCTAGAAGTTAGAAACCAAGTCCCTAAGGCCACCCTGTTCTGGAAGCTAATCCCTTGTGATCCACATTTACATTTACCCTGCCAGGGCCCATTAGTCTGCAGTTTTATAATTTGGTAACACAAACTGGAGCCTTCCCCACCATTATGTAAATTCATATTCAAGTGCCTGTCTTGAAAACTTTCCTGGGCCACGTTTAAGTGAAAATGAGCTGACATCAGCTATTACAGCAGATGGGTTGCCATGCAACTAAAACACAGACAGGTCCTGGGAGAGAAAAAGAGGAGGAAAAAAATGCAGTTGTACAGGTTGGCTGCGATCAATTCCAGGGAGTGCCACCTCTGAACTGATCCAAGAATTTTTGTGCATTGCAGGAAGGTAAGATCAAGTGATTCTGCCTGTTGGGCTATTAGTAAATTATCCAACAAAAGAAAAAAGCACACAGACCACTGAGCTTGTTACAGCAAAGAAAAAGAGACATGGCTAAAGACCTTATTCCTCTGGTGGGTCTCTTGTTTTCCATAGAAGATTTTCATATGTCTACTCTTAAACCACAAAGTAAAACTGCCTCAATTCAAAAAAAAAAAACAAACTGCCTCAATTCCTGTAACTGATTTTTTTTTTTTATAGCTAGGAAAGATTTTATTTTATTTTATTTATTTTTTTATTAATTTTTATTAATTTTTATACATATCTCCCCATTGCCCCCCTCCCTCCCAGGCGTACCCCGACCCCCCAGTGTCTGTGATCATTGGTTATCTTTATAAGCATGCATACAAGTCCTTTGATTGATCACTTATTTACCTCACCTAACTTTAATCTTTTTGCTATAATTTCACAGTCTGTTTGATGCTTTATGATTTTTGTCCTTCTGAGAATTATCAGTCTACTCCCTTTCTGTGCTCCTGATTCTATTATATTCACCAGTTTATTCTGTTGATCAGATTTTTAATTCACTTAATTTTTAGATTCACTTGTTGACAGATGTGTATTTGTTGTTCATAATTTTTTGTCTTTTACCTTTTTCTTCTTCCTCTTCTAAAAGGGTACCTTTCAGCATTTCATATAATACTGGTTTGGAGTTGATGAACTCCTTTAGCTTTTCCTTCTCTGTGAAGGTCTTTATCTGCCCTTCAATTCTGAATGATAGCTTTGCTGGATAGATTATTCTTGGTTGTAGGTTCTTGTTGTTCATCACGTTGAATATTTCTTGCCACTCCCGTCTGGCCTGCATCGTTTCTGTTGAGAAATCAGCTGACAGTCGTATGGGTGCTCCCTTGTAGGTAATAAACTGTTTTTCTCTTGCTGCCTTTAATATTCTCTCTTTCTCTTTTGCTCTTGGCATTTTAATTATGATGTGTCTTGGTGTAGTCCTCTTTGGGTTCCTTTTCTTTGGGGTTCTGTGTGCTTCCTCGACTTGTAAGTCTATTTCTTTTACCAGTTGTGGGAAGTTTTCAGTCATTATTTCTTTAAACAGGTTTTCAGTATCTTGCTCTCTCTCTTCTTCTGGCACCCCCACAATTCTGATGTTGGTACACTTGAAGCTGTCCCAGAGGCTCCTTACATTATCTTCACATTTTTGGATTCTTTTCTCTTCTTGCTTTTCCAGTTGAATGTTTTCTGCTTCTTTATATTTCAAATTTTTGACTTGATCCTTGCCTTTCTCTAGTCTGCTGTTAGTACTCTGCATAATAGTTTTTATTTCAGTCAGTGTATTTATCATCTCCTCTTGGGTCTCACTAAATTTATCCATCTTTTCTAGCATATTCTTGAAAAACCTTATAAGCGTGGTTTTGAACTCTATATCCAGTCGTTTTTTTTCCTCCATTTCTTTTGCTTGTAATCCCTTCCCTTGTCTCGGCATTTTCACTGTGCCGGGGAAACTTCTGTGCTGGAATCAGCCGCAGAAGCCTCGGTTGAGCTTGGGAGGGTGGAGTTTTAGGTCTTAAGGGACCGCCTTGCCTTCCAGTCGGCCCCGCCCTCCACGGCCCCTGAGTCTCACGTGACTGGGTAATGGCTGGAGCGGTCCTTGTGCGCAAGCGCACCCGCAGCGCCTCTAACCGCTGCCTTTCCGGCTCCCCTGCGAACCAGGACCACACGAGTCTAGGTCCCCAGGGTTTTGCCCAAAACCGGGGCTCAGTGGACTCAGAAGTGGCACAGTTCGGAGGGTCTGTCTCCCGCCCACTCGCGAAAGCCAGCGGCACAATCAGCAATCTGTCCTCCGCGTGGTCAGACCTCCGATCCTTTGCAACTCCCCTAAATTTCCGTGCACTTCTCCCTTTTCACAGTCCAAACTCCCCCCGTATGAGTCTCGGCTGGATCTGGGGTTTAGTGTCGTACGATAAGGGGTTCAATGCCGTTGGGAGTCTCCGTTTCCCTCCCGCCAGAGAAAGCCAGCCAGGTACTCCGGCACCCGCTCTCTCAGCGCGCGTCTCCGTACCTCAGCTTTTTGCAGCTCCTCTGGGTCTCCGTGAGCCCCTCTCTTTCCCTCTAGTTGTAGAACTTCCACTCTGCCAGCTTTCCTGTGGCTCTGGATGATGTCCGTTCTGTCTTTTAGTTGTAGTTTTGAAATTGTTGTGCGAGGCAGCAGTATAGGTGTTTACCTATGCCGCCATCTTGGATTTCTCCCTGTAACTGATTTCTTGATTTCAGTTTATTTCATAATTTCTACTTAAGAAGACCTTCCTATTACCGGGGCCTCTTTGTCATCCATTTTGTTCTTTGTTGATTGTCTTTAGAATATCAAGTGCATAATGGAACTCTGTCTCTGACTCCTTTATATTCTACTAAATTAAACATTAGCACATTCCATTGACTTCAAATTACTAACCTTCATCACTCAAACACAGAATGCAGACAACTAACAACAGAGCACAAGAACTAAGTAATATTTGAAATCAGGCAGGTAGCTTAATAAATACTAAGTAGCTAAGTCAAATTATATAGATTAATTAAAAAAAAAAACCTGAATAGCTCAATAACATTTGCTGTTTTATAAGAAAACGTTCTTTCTTTTGCCCAATTAGTGGCAGACCAAAATCAGCACCTATCATGGCAATGACTCTTCAATGGGGCCACACTGACAATGTCCTTCTGTGATTCTGTCTCCACGCCCCTAACCCTAGCTCTTGTGGTTGTTAATAAACAATATAAAATCTTTCTATAAAAATATTATGGCCTTATCTGGTTTGGCTCACTGGATAGTGTGCATTGGTCTGTAGACTGAAGGGTTCTAGGTTTGATTCTGGTCAAGGATACATAACTTGGTTGCAGACCCGATCCCCAGCCCTGGTTGGGAAGTGTACAGGAGGTAACCAGTCTATTTATCTCTCTCACATCTATGTTTTGCTCTCTCTGTTTTCCCCCCTCCCTTACACTCTCTGAAAATCAATGGGAAAATATCCTTAGGTGAGGATTAACAACAGCAAAAAAAAGAAATTATGACTTATGATTGAAAGGAGTAAATATTTTTGCCAAGCTTCCCTAACATTCTGAGAAGTAGGTATGGTCACCTTCTTCTAACAAAGTCACCCATTTATGGGTTTTTAATGTCTTCAATTTGGAGAATATTTTAACATTGCCCTCAGTCATGACCAGAAATCATATATATGAAGTCCCTCATTTTACAGGTGACATAAAACTGAGGTTCAAAGAGGAAAAATAACTAATTCAAGGTCACACAGCCCTGGTGGCAAAATAAGTCTTATTTCCACATTTGTGGCAAAGGTCAAAACGTATATACATACTGTTCTACTAAGACAATGACCCAACATCATGAATGTGGAATGGCTCTAAAGGGAAGTGGCAGAGGTCACAAGGCAAAGTGCCAGCTTTGTGCTTCGTTGGTTAAAGCTGACCTTGGACAGGCAGCAGAACATGTCTGACCATCCGCATTTACTATAAGAAAAGAATGGACCTGCCCTGACTTGCAAGAAGCTGTTAGTACTGTGGTCCTAAACAAACATCCTATTAGACACAAGAAATACTGAAGACAGATACCAATAGAGCGTCCCTGGTTTTCAATAATCTGCAGAGTGGACATTAATATCAACAATTATAGTAATGTGCTTTATAAATCAAAGTCAGCTTTTGTTATTTGATTTAAATATGGGTTAATTTATGTATGTTAATGACCTATTGACCAAATTATATATAGCAACAGAACTGATTCAAAAGATGCCTCCTCCAACATGTGTTTCTTGATCTCTTCTCATTTTGACACTAAATATGTGTGCAAGAGCATTGGAGTCAGAGTATGACAGGCTTAGCTTTGAATCGTATGTTTGTCATTTACTACTTAAGTAAGCCTGACATGTCATTTAACCTCTTTCAGCTTCCAATTCCTCATCTATTTAAAACAAACCAAAACCCTACAAAATTGCCCTTTTAGGGTTAATATAAAAATGTCTAAGCACATAGTAGATATTTAGTTACGTTTCCCATATGCTCTTCCCTTTCTCTACCACCTATGACACTGATTAACCAAATAGCACCTAGTCCCCCAGATTTGTTTTGAAGATTTACCTGAACAAGATAACCTACCTAAAGCCTCCAGCACACATAGCACACAAAACAATTTGGATGAAGGGAAACAAACATGCACTCTTTTCTGGGCCTGCTGATGGCCTGGGAATGAATGCCAGCTCCAGTGGAGGCCACGGTAGAAGGCAGGCTGGATGCAACCTCCTTGTTCCCTCAGGACCACTGCCCTGTGGAATGAGTAACCTGCCCCCCTCTGTGAAGGGTCTTGATCTGAATTATTACTGCACTTTCTACACCTATTATGCCAATGGGCTGTATTCACGGCTTATTTTCCCTCTTACATGAGATAACAATGTAAAGTATTTGGCACAAATGGTAAAGAGGCTTGGCAAATAGGAGAGGCAAGAAATATTCAAAGTGATAAATAGCAAGAACCTATAACCAAGATTACTCTACCCAGCAAAGCTATCATTCAGAACTGAAGGGCAGATAAAGAGGTTGAAAGATAAGAAAAAGTTAAAGGAGTTCATCAACATCAAACCAGTATTATATAAAATGCTGAAAGGTTTTCTGTAAAAAGAGAATGAAGAAGAAAAAGATAAAGATAAAAATTATGAACAAATACATATATATCAATAAGTGAATCTAAAAATCAAGTGAATTAAAAATCTGATGAACAGAATAAACTGGTGAATATAATAGGATCAGGGGCATAGAAAGGGAGTGGACTGATAATTCTCAGGGGGAAAGGGGTGAGGTGGGGTGCGGGAAGAGACTGGACAAAAATCGTCCACCTATGGATGAGGACAGTTGGGGGGACTTAAGGGCAGAGGGTGAGGTGGGAAACTGGTGGAGGGGAGCTATGGGGAAAAAAGAGGAACAATTGTAATAATCTAAACAATAAAGATTTATTAAATTTAAATAAAAAAAATAATCCAATTCCTCTAATTTCCCAGGGGACATTCTAAATCCTCTTCTAGGTCTGGAGATCTTTGGACAGGTGTAAATTTCATACATCACTTAGAGACAGGCATTTCTTCCCCAAACTACAAAGAAAACAATGGGGAACAAGGTTTGAGGAGAAGTTAAAACATAGGTAAGTCCAGCATCCCAGTTTGAGTGAAGCACTGTTCAAATGGAATCTTCTCATTCATATGTAAACAACTCAAGCAATATTCAAAGACCAAAATACCATTTCTCATTTAGCCTCTGTTTGAGATTATTCTGCCTGTTTCTCACAGTTGCGTGTGTGTGGGGCGGGGGGGGGGGGGGGCGGGCGGAAGGGAGCAGTTCAAGTAACATATTTAATGACCTTTGTCCATACTTTTAGTGTATTGTATTTGTTGACCTGTCAGTGTCCCTCTGTCTGATGACCAGTGGATTATCTCCAAACTTAGCACAACAGAAGTCAGTTGAAGGGATAAATGAAAGTATAGCCTAAAAACAGAGTTTTCGGGAATCATCCAGAATGAAACTGTCCGAGTGATATACTTAGATTGACACTGTCATTTCCAGACATAATGAGAGACTTCAGACCAATTATCATATTACATGACAATCATATTACATACTCAGAAGAGATGGAAGGGAGAAGCTAGGAGTATCTGTGGTAACTACACAAAGGTATCTCCTGTTGTTTTCTGAGCATAATATAAATAGGACATTTCTCAAAGCACCAATTTTCAGTCAACAATCATAGCCAAAGACTAGGAGAAAAGTGACTATAAAATTATAGTGTTATCTGAGATCAAAGTCTAATACAAGATTTTTAAAAAATGATTATGACAGTACATATTCCCTTTGATGGGCAGGAACAGATTCCATCTTCCTAAGCAATTCCCAGTATGAGCCAGGAGATGGCAGCCTCACTCCATTCATTTACTAGGAGATTCTAGCAGGGATCCAAAGTCATAAAACTCTAGAATAAAAGCTCTGGGGAAAGCTGCTTAGCAAGGACCTAAGACTATATTAAAAGCATCATCCCATGGCCTATTTGCCCCCAAGGTACCACCCAGTGACTCACAAATTTGCCTTTTGGTCTCCCATTGGAAATTTAGTAACTCAGGAGCTGACAGGTTCCAACTAGACTGACTCAAGTCTGCAAGCTGCTTTGTCTGGGCAGGTAGTATGGTTGACAACTGATTCTCAGGGTGTATTGAAGACCCAGTCACTAGACACAGAATTTCAGCTCTCCCATTTGCTGCAGCTGAGATGAAAAACCAAAACAAAAACAGACAAACAAAAAACATGAATAAAGCTTCAGGTGCCAGGAGAAAAGGCAGAAGAAATATGATTATTTTCTTCTGCCTTTTCTTCTGACATGAAGATGAGGCACTACTCTTTCTGCAAAACTAATTAGGACTATAAATACACTGAAAGATAATACACTGAAAGATTTTAGGAGCAAATATATATATATATATATATATATATATATATATATATATAGATATATTATGCAAATCAGCCAGGACGCCATAACAGTCACAACCAGCTCAGGAGGAGGCTGCTTGCGCAGATGGGCCCTGAGCAGAGACACAACACACAACACACAGGGAGGCCCACCCTCACTGGGAGACAGTGCACCAGCAGTACCATGTCTGCCCATAAGCTGCAGAGGAAACACCTTTTCTTACAGCTCATTGGCTAAGCTCCCTGTACGCCACTCGCAGTGCTCTTGGTAACTTGGGTAATAAGAATTCAAGAAGGTGATCTAAGGTTTTTCTACCTCACTCCTGGCAAAAAGAAAACAAAGGTCTGCTGCTGGAGGGGTTAAAAAATGTCATATCCTGCCCTAGTCGATTTGGCTCAGTGGATAGAGCCTCAGTCTGAGGATCAAGGGCATGTACCTAGGTTACAGGATCCTCCCTGGCCGGGGCCCCGGTGAGGGCTCTTACAGGAGACAACCAATTGAAGTGTCCTTCTCACATTGATGTTTCTCTTTCTTTCCCTCTCTCTTCCATGCTCTCTAAAAAAGTCAGTGAAAAAATATTCTCAGGTGAGGATTAAAAAAGCCAACAACAACAACAACAAAAACACAAAGAAAGAAATGTTGTATCCTATGAAAGAGACATCTTGAAAATGCCTAAAGAAAGTTGTCATTTTTTTGTCTAATCAGTGTTGATGAAAACACCTTAGTGGCTGCATCCGGCAGTGGCAGCAACAGTGGGTTGATGGGGATGGCGCCTCCTTGGATCAGCCAGTGGCTTCCCACAGAGGGCCATCAGTATGACATCCCTTGAGGGCTCCAAGATTGTTGGAGGGATCAGGCTGGGTTGAGGGATCCCTCCCCCTCAGTGCACCAATTTCGTGCACTGGGCCTCTAGTATGATTAATAAAAAGGAAATTGATTTTTAAAACCTGGCTTCAATCAATAAACTCAAAACAAACACTGCTTTACATTGCATGATGCTCTGCAGTTTCTAGAGAACGGTCATAGTCACTTTCTCACTTGTTCCCAGCAACAATTTTTCAAAGAGCACTTATAGTTCCCATTGCACAGATGTGAAAACTGACTAGCCCACTTAAGTGCACAAAATAGCCACATAGTTCTTTGGCTTACCTTAAACTGACAACTAATCTGACCACAAACTATTATTGTGAAGGAAGAAAGAAGCATATCACTTGGATTTTTCACTAGGTTATTAATAGGTTTCTTGCAGGAGGAACAGAAAAAGCAAGAAAGGGCTCAAAATGCAAAATTGCAATCTAGAGATGGCAAACCTAGAGGTCTCAGGTATGCCTACACTGATTGGGGTACTGACAAGATGACACTCTTTCTTTTTGCAGGCAAAATAAACACTATCACCCTTAGAAAATAACTTGTTTTACATGTCAAATCAACAGTTATTAATCAATTTTCCATTTGCTGTAATACCTAATATATTAATAATGATAACCTATATTGTCTTTATCTTGATTTAAATAACTGTTATTTCAAACACTAATATTCTCAAATTTCCAAACAACAAAGTAGTAACATCCAATAAGTCTGTTATTTCAAAAAAATAACTGTTAAGAAGTCATAAAGTTTTCCATTGTATAAAGCTGGAACATTCCCCATAAAATTTCCAGTCAGTACAACTACAACCATACTCAAAAGGTAAGGAAGGACTAAGGATCAAATAAATGTTTCCCAGGAAAACAGACATGGAAAGAAGTACTGACAGCTTGAGAGACCAATGAAGAACAGGCTCTAGTTCTGAGGCACAATTCTCCACTTGATCCTTCATTGCTTCCAATATACTGGTAAAAGCACTTTATTGTTTGAGCTTGAAAATGTTCACATATAAAAAAAAATAGACTTAAAAACAAAACCAATCAAAGCCCTGTGGGAAAGTTGAAATTTGCAATCTGAAAGCATGAGTAGAGCATTTGAAAGAGGGACAAATTTTTGCAGTGTTTTTAAACCCAGGCTTTCACAATAAGGAAGGAAAGTCAAAAGAAAGTCTCTTAATGCTGAAGTGGCAAAGTGGTATTTTGAGAGATGGCTTCTTACTCCTACTTTTCCTCCAACCATTAAAACATGGAGCAAGAATCAGTGGATTGGGGTAAAAATGGGATCTCAATACCTTAGCCAGAAACTATGTACTAAAACGGTACCTAGTTATTATTTTTAACTTTACAGCTTTGAAGGATGCTGTTTGAATCAGTTGCCAATTCTGTAACTCTTGGACTCCCGTGGATGAAATTTATATCCTTCATAAAACATGGATGAGTCTCGGATTACTGAAGCCAGAACTTACTTTCAAGAGTATGTACTCCAACTGTCAAGGTCCAGACTAGGTTGCTGAAGCCTAAAAGCCAAAGGTGACAAATGCACAGCATATCACCTGGTCCAGGTGCTAGGAAGAGATTCCAAAATCATGATTCCCAATTCAGGGTTCTTTCCACTCTACCTGCTAATATCCAAGGATCTCTAACCAAGGGGCCTGGGGAAAATATAGGTCTCATAGCCCACCCTAGAAGGATCCAAGCATCACCTCTAAGAAGACATGTGTGTTTTAATCCAGCTATATAAATGTGTTTAAAAACTGAGGCTGTCTGCTCCTTCCCTCAGTTTCAAAGTAGTTTAATTGCATGGACTCAAGAAAGACAAAGCTGTCAAATTAGAGGGAGAGCCTCACTGTACAGTAAATCTCTAAAATTTTCAAGAGCTGAGATTACATATTCTTCAACTCAGAAAAGACAACTTTGGCAGAAATTTTGGAACCATGACAGTAACTGAGAATCAGGAAAGATATGCCATCTCTCATTCCTCTCAATGGGAGACAGATTAATATCCCCTCATTCAGCTATTTATTTTGCTTTGAATGAAAAAAGATCTATTTTTTGCTCCAGATATTTTTTTCACACCTTCTATCTCCCTCCACCCAGCAGATAGTGGCTGATTTTTGTCTTCTTTTTTATCTTAAGCTTGGACAAAGCAATTGTATAATCAATCAAGAATCCTTAAGGGCTCCTGGCACTCACCAGCTCTCCCCAGGGAGCACATATGTGGGTTAATGTATATCAGCTGTGGAGCGGACTTGGCAGTCAAGCAATAAATCTGTGGTGATGGGCACAACCACAGCCCATTCCTTGAAGCCAAATATCACACAATTTGAATAGAAGTATACAGTTTCTAAAGCTATCAACTGCCTGGATGTTATCCTAGGCACAATGGATTAAATACAGACACCTATGTTCAAACATTCCCTTCCAAAACTTCAGTCAGGTTAGGTTTTATAGTTGGGTGAGAAAAAGACTGACTGACAAACATTTTGTTAAAAGATGGCACTTGTGAGAAAGGTCATTAAGTGATTCAAATACAAATGCAGTGTGAATTTGAGATGCATAAATCCCATGTTTAAGGTAGTGACAAAAAAATGGCATTTGTGCACAGCCCTAAGTCTGGTCATGAGAGTAATGTTCAGATGAAAAATTCAATAATTCCATTAAAACAGGGGAAGGGTGTTCAGAGAGAAACCCTCCAACAAAACCAAAGCAAAGTTTTCAGTGAGTCCACTAGAGGTCATGCCTTCCTAGTTTCTCTTTTCAGTTTTAGAGCAGGCTCTATCCAAAAAAATAGAGAAGAAAAGGGCCTAAAAGTTGAATACCTGGTTTTGTGGTTGTTAATCCTCACCTGAGAATATTTTTCCTTTGGTGTTTAGAGAGAGTGGAAAAGGTGGGGGAGGAGGGGGCGTGGCATTGACACAAAAATTGGTTGCCTCCCGCATGCAACTCGACCAGGAGCGGGGAGCAAGCCTGCAACAGAAGTACTACATGCCTTTGACTGGAATCAAAACCCAAGACCCTTCAGTCCGAAGACCGACTCTCTATCCACTGAGCCAAACCAGCTAGGGCTGAATACATATTTTTTAAATTCATACCTAATCTTACTGTTAAGTTTTCAAAGTAAGTCAGACATGAATTTGGGTTTCAGAAATAGTGCTTCTTACTGATGAAACTCAAATGCCCACATGCTGTTTGTAGCAATCCTATTGGAAAGGTGGATGTCATACAACCATTAATAAAATTCCATTGCTTTGGGATGAAAAAAAGGCATATGGAAAAGAAAGAAATCCTAAGGGATAATGTGGATAATGAGATGGAGAGATTATGCATTTAGGATCCAGAAAAGCTTGAATGTGAAACCTAGCTGCTGCTTGATGTTTAGCTATACGATATTTAGATAAGTTGGTTTTTTGAAACCTTAGTTTCCTCATTTTAAAAAAAATGATGACAATATTACCTCTTTTTTAAAAAGTACATTTTATTGATTTTTTTACAGAGAGGAAGGGAGAAGGACAGAGAGTTAGAAACAACGATCAGCTGCCTTCTGTACATTTCCCACTGGGGCTGTGCCTGCAACCAAGGTACATGCCCTTGACCAGAACTGAACCTGAGACCCTTGAATCAGCAGGCTGATGCTCTACCCACTGAGCCAAACAGGATAGGGCAATACTACCTCTTTCACAAGACTATTATGAGATGTGACTAAGACAGGTACATAAAGCTACCAATACAATTGCTGGAACTTTACAGATATTGAGAAAATTACTTTTTGTAAAATAGCATTCTGTTCACACATCTGTAGGTGAATCAATAATACTGGTTTTTAATGTTGCTACTTAGGCCTGTGACCCTTTTTTTTTTTTAAAGAAATAGTCCAGTGTTTATCAAACCACTTCCCTCCCTCCTTTGTTTCTGTCATCTGATTTTAGTATCTCCATGCTTGTAAGTGTCAAGCAATGTGGGCTGAATGAGTGAGAGCTCATGGCTACTCTGCCAGCTTCTAAGGGACAGGATGCACTTTAATGAAAGGTTACCACGAAGTAGCTGGCTGGTGGGAGTGACAAGGAAAGGGAAAAGGGTGAGGAAGGAAAATGGAGGAAGAGTAAAAGGAAGATTTACATGGTCAGTTTATAATACCATTGTCCCCATTCTCTGATCAATTTGATATATGAGCAAAATGTAGTGAAACCCCAAACAGTGAACAGGTTCCGCACAGTTACCAGGGTGGTTCTCTAGCATGCAGAATCACCAGAGAAACTGTTAAAGCACAGACTGCCAGGCCTCAGCCCCCAAAGTGTCTGGTTTACTGGGTCTGGGTGGTCCTGGGAATCTGCATTTCTGACATGATTCCAGGTGACTCTGATGCTAGTGGTTCAGGACCACACTTTGAGAACCACTAGTTTGCCGGAGTGCAGAATTCACAATGCAGCTGTGGGAAAGAACTGGAATCAGAATGAGAAAAGAAACCTCGGCTCTGGTCCTGACCTTCTTCCATGTATTCACCGCGTGGCAGGGAAGGTCACAACTGTCCTGTAGAGAGGAGCATTGTCTCTCTACCAATGAGGTCACATGGGGGTCAAAAGAAAAAATGGGTCAATTAAAACTTTGAAAATTTAGAAAATGCTCTGTAAGAACAAAGTATCATGACCAACAATTTCAAATAGCCTATGAGAGTTCCTGTGAGTTGTCAACTTTCTGCATTAGGGTGCCCAGATTTCTGGCCAAGTATTCATGGGTGTTTCTGGAAGGGTGTTTCTGGAAGATACCAGCATTTGAATCTGTGGACTCTGTAAAGTAGGCCGCCCTCCCCAGAACAGGTGAGCATCAGCCAATTGCTTGAGGGCCTGAATAAACAAAAAAGACAGAGGTACAGGAATTCAAATTCAACTTCCCTCCTGCTCTTTTTTTTTTCCCCTAACTAGCTGCTTGAGCTGGGTCCTCTCATCTCTTAGTCTCTCTTGTGCTCAGATTGGGACTCACACCACTGGCTTTCCTGGCTCCATGGCCTGTGAACTCAGACTGATGACACCACCGGCTTTCCTGGGTCTCTAGCCTATAGACAGCAGATAGTGGGACTTCTCAACCTCCATAATAGCATGAGCTGATGCTCATAATAAAACTCCTTTTCATCCCATTGGTTCTGTCTTTCTCAATAAGTCTAATATAAACAAAGTTACTTAAAATATTTTCTGAAGATCAGAAGTGACAGTCCTTCCTAGTTTCTAGTCTGGGTTCTGCCACTGACCCACCCTGCACACACACTTGACCTTTATTGGGGGGGCCATAGTTTTACATCTAGCAGAGGCTTTAGAGATAAGATGATTTTTCAGGTGTTTCCAATTTAAAAATGCTATAGTTCTTACAGAAAGAGAGACCAAAAAAGCAATCCCATTTACCATTGCACCGAAAAAATTAAGATACCTAGGAACTTAACTAAGGAAGTAAAAGATCTATGTGTGCAAAACTACAGGACACTGAAAAAAGAGATAGAGGAAGATGTAAACAAATAGAAGAACATACCATGCTCATAGATTGGGAGAATCAACATCGTTAAAATGTCCATACTACCCAAAGCAATCTAAAGATTCAATGCAATTCCCATTAAAATACCAATGGCATATTTCACAGACCTAGAAGAACCCTCCAAAAATTCATCTGGAATAAAAAAAAGACCCCAAATAGCCACAGCAATCCTGAGAAAGAAAAATAAAGTAGGTGGGATCTCAAAACCAGATTTCAAGCTGTATTACAAAGCCACTATTCTCAAACAGCCTGGTACTGGCACAAGATCAGACATATGGACCAATGGAATAGAATAGAGAACCCAGTTATTGACCTAAATCACTATGCTCAATTCATATTTGACAAAGGAGGCATGAATATACAATGGAGTCAAGACAGTCTCTTCAATAAATAGTGCTGAAAAATTGGACAGATACATGCAAAAAAAAAAATGAAACTAGACCACCAACTTACACCATACACAAAAATAAACTCCAAATGTATACTGGATTTAAACATAAGATGGGAAACTATAAAAATACTAGAGGTATCCACAGGCAGCAAAATCTCCGACATATGCCGAAGGAACTTCTTCACTGATACTGCTCCTAGGGCAATGGAAGCTAAAGAGAAAATAAACAATTGGGACTACATCAAAATGAAAAGCTTTTGCACAGCAAAAGAAACCATCAACAAAACAACAAGAAAGCCCACTGTATGGGAGAACATATTTGCAAATGTTACCACTGATAAAGGTTTAATCTCCAACATCTACAGGCAATTTATGCAACTTAATAAAAGGAAGATAAATGATCCAATAAAAAAAAAAGAATGGGCAACAGATCTAAATAGAATCTTTTTGAAAGAAGACGGAAGGAAGGCCAAGAGACACATGAAAACATGCTCAAAGTCACTAATTATCCGAGAGTTGCAAATCAAAATGACAATGCAATACCATCCCATATCTGTCAGAATGGCAATCATCAACAAATCAACAAATGACAAGTGTTGGCGAGGATGCGGAGAAAAAGGAACTCTTGTGCACTGTTGGTGGGAATGCAGACTGGTGCAGCCACTGTGGAGAACAGTATGGAGTTTCCTCAAAAAACTACAAATGGACCTCCCACTTGACCCAGCAATCCCACTCTTAGGAATTTATCCTAAGAAATTACAAACACCAATCAGAAAGGATTTATGCACCCCTATGTTCATAGCAGCACAATTTACAATAGCTACAATTTGGAAACAGCCTAGGTGCCTGTCAGCAGATGAGTGGATCAGAAAACTGTGGTACATCTACACAATGGAATTTTATGCTGCCATTAAAAAGAAGGAATTCTTACCATTTGCAGCAACCTGGATGGAACTGGAGAACCTTATGCTTAGTGAAATAAGCCAGTCAATGAAGGAGAAGCACCACATGATCTCACTCATTTGTGGATAATAAAGAACATTGTAAACCGATGAACAAAAGGATAGATACAGAGGCAGTAAAGCATCAGACTATCAAATTGCAGCAGGAAGGTTAGGGAGAGTTGGGGTAGATAAGAGATCAACCAAAGGACTTATATGCATCCATATAAGCATGACCAATGAATGCAAGACACTGGGGGTTGAGAGCATGTATGGTAGTGGCGTGGGAGGGGGCAATGGGAAGATATGTACACATGTAATACCTTAATAAAAATAAATAAATAAAAATGCTATGGTCCTGTGATCAGGACATTACCAGGGATTGGGGCTCAGGTAGCACATCTGTTAATGGAGGGAACACCCTCTGTCCCCTCCCAGAACTGAGGGCAACCTGTTTGCATGAGTCACCCAGCAGTAACACTAGGATCAAAAGATTG
Organism: Lasiurus cinereus; assembly: GCA_011751065.1. NCBI lineage: Eukaryota > Metazoa > Chordata > Mammalia > Chiroptera > Vespertilionidae > Lasiurus > Lasiurus cinereus. Next base: position 42,416,183 of record JAAGEH010000045.1, read on the forward strand.
TCCACATTTTAGTATAGGCCAATCATAAAATCCAAGTGTAGAATATAGACCTCTGTGATTCAGCCCCAGCATGGTTGGCTTTTGATTAAATTTGCTCAATTTCCCAGGCAAGTAGAATGTAGGGAGGAAGGAAGAGAACTTAGGAACAAAGAACCGTGGCATGGGCCAGGATTATGGTGAAAACCCCCAAGGTGCCTGCCCCAGCCAGATAGCGGAAGGTAGAGACAGTTAGAAAGGCCTCAGCCCATTTTTTAAATGGCCCAATGGAAGATAGGAATTCTTAGGTGACTGATGAGGAAATAGGTGAGCCCATAGTACTCAGCCAATGAGGAACCAGAGAAGGGACTGAATAAATAGACTGTGTTCCTGTACAATGGGACAGACATCTGCTCTCAAGAACATATTAAAGCCTCGTTTTCTGTCTCCAAGTCTGTTACTTTAATTGGAACAGGTGAGCATTTTTCACTCAAGTGTGCTGTGGGCCCTGCTGGCCTTCAGTATGAGCTCTCAAACATTCCAAAACCAAGCTCCATATTGGCTATCATAAGCAAAAACAGTCATGGAGAGAAAGGCACTACCAGAGCCCTACGCCATCCATTCAGTTGATAAATCCTTGAGATTCTGCCTCTATAATGTCTGCTGCACGGTGTTCCTCCCCACACACCCCGCTGCCACTGTGCATCATTGTCACAGTTGAGCTCAGGCCCTCACATCTCACACAGAAACAACTGCAGCACCTCTTAATTGGACTCAACTCACCATTGTCACCACCATAAGCTGCCAAAGGAGCTTCCTAAAGCATGACTCTAATTACATCACACGCCTGCACGGAATCCTTTGATGGTGTCCTCACCCCACACTCTGAGCCAACCACCATTTCAACCTTTATTTTACAGGCCCCTCCGTGGCTACATCCCCAACGTGAAGCCCCCACTCTATCCTGGTTCCCCAAATATGTACTGTGCTTTCTGGCTCCCAGCCTTGGATCACTCTTTTCTTTTTGCCCTTCATCCTTGCCTGGTGAAATCCTATCAATTCTACTCCTCCTAAATCTTTTACTTCTATACCCCCAAAATGGGACGCAGTATAATTTCCTGACTCACCTGATCTTTTATGGGACTTACAGTGTGACTTGTATTACAGACATTCCTATGTCTCACACAAGAGCATGAGTTTTCTGAGGTCAGGGGCAGAGCCTCACTCACCTGTGTCCTTCTGAGTTCTCTCTATCTGGGGGTTAGGCTACTGAGATCTAGAACAAACTGTCCTGATTTAGAATATGATGTTGTACTGTGAAGTGGCTTGTACAGAACTGGCAAGTGGTGCAATTATGTCAGCACAATAAAAAAAAATGTGAGTTGTGAATGCAAAGGGGCCACATGCTAACCTAACTCAGGAAAGGCCTGTGATCAGAGACCTAAAATAACCACAAAAGATGGTCTGAAATTAAAACCTTTCATTAAAAGCCATTTATAATGGTTAATCATGCCCTAGGCCAGTATCTTCCCTGATAAAGATAAAATTCAATCTTTACAGAGTCTACTGTTTTTTTGCACCTAAAATAACGTATCATTGAAATATCAGGATAACTTGTAACTCCCCCTCACCCCATTCCTTAGGACACAACATATTCCCTGGGCATCACAAATTCCTTCATTGTTATTGTGATGGTGTTAATTATTGACTCTTAAATATTCTGTACCCACCTAAGTAAAAGAAGTATGTGTCTATGATTTTACTTTTTATTCAATCCCAGAGGACGCCCTGCTTTGCTTTCCCCTGCCTCTCTATCACCAATGAATTTCATCTAACCTACTTAACACCTCCTCCTTTGATTGTAATGTATTAAAAAAGGTGATAAAAATGCCATTCTCCGAAGCATTATCCCAATATGTTGAGATTCTGCTTCCCAGCAATTGTTGACAGTTTGGCTCAAATAAACTCACCAGGTTTTTACATTAACCAGGTGATTTCACAGAACATGAGGATGTTAAGGAATGTGTACACTGTTGAGGAATGTGAAATCTGTACTGTTACATAAATGCTAAGACTAGTCTCAACCAAGGACAGCAGTCAGCAGGCTGGTCAGAAATGGAATAATTACTGCTTGTGAAGTCCCTCTGGGCAATTCCTTTGAATGTCAATTGTTCAAGCCAGCTCTGGTCTAACTGAAACTCAAACAGGCTGGGGGAGGACAGCCTGCCCAGAGCAGACACTAGACTGTAAGCGATTTGTGGTTTTCCTGGAGAGCTGAGCCCTGGAGAGTGCTAGAGCCAGAGGTCGCTGGGCTCCTGAAAAGGCAGAGGTCATCTAAGGGGAAAGGCACAGAAATGGGGGGAAGGAATAAAAAGATAAAAAGAGAGGTGGGAGTCACCATTTACAGTGGCTGCTATGAACCAAGTATACTGTCTGTCATATCAATATTTACATGCAAAAACCTTTCCGTTTTAGGCTTTATTCTCAATTGACATGAAAAGAAAGTCCGGCTCGGTGGTTTCAGGATTTGCCTAAGTAACTAACAGGCTGGTCTGAGCTCCAAAGAATGGCTTTTCACTGCATCAGTGGCTCCCCAAGTACCAAGGGCTGAGCCTCCCTGGGAATCCTGCAATGAGTGGAGGGTGTGGGCAGATGAGAAGCTGAGGAGACTATTCCTCTTACTCCCATCCCAACCACCTTTATTCCTTTTACATCTTGGGCTTCCTCTGATGCTTCTATTTGAGGCAAGTGGCTGACAGTTTTAAAAGGGAGGGGAAAAGGTTTGAAAATCACTGCATCATAGCTAGCTGGCTATTTCCCAATTCTGCCTGAGGCTGGCCTTCAGCGGAAAAATAAATCAGTGCTTACAAAAGATCTACTCTCTACAGAATGCCTCTGTGGGGTCCTCAATTCCCGGCTCTAATCATTCCAACGCTGTCTAAAAAGGCTCACCTTGGGTCAACCCTCTGGCTCATTTGCCTATCTCTCCTCCTTTCCAGACATTCCAGCAGCTCAGGAGCCTGCGGAGGTTTAGACACTTAGGGAGCAGAGCCTCAGGTCCGAAGCTTGTGCTCTGAGTAGGAGCAGTGGATTCCCAGGAGCTGTGAACTTGAAGTAGGACCCCCTGGCCCAGTCCTGGTGCTCCCTGAGAGGACGCCACCTCCCCTCTCCTGCCCCTGCCTCACTACCAGGAGTGGCTGGACAAGACCAGCAATTTTCAACCCATTTGCAGCCGTCAGGGGCACGGACCTCTTTTCCCTTAGATTGTTAAATAAAAAAGGACAACAGCCAATACAACCATAGCTATCTGCTGCGAATGAATCAAAATTATACCTATTTTTGTCAGGCCAGCAAAAATATATTTTTGGGTGTGCCGCAGAATCTGAGTAATTAATTAGTGTATGTGTGGCATGAGATGAAAAAGGTTGAAAATCACTGGACTGGATGGTCTTTCATGTTCTTTCTGATTGTCAGGAGGCTATACAGAAAAAGAGTGTGTTTCTGTGTTGAGGGGGAGGGAAGTGTACTAAGAGTGAATTTGTAGTAAGTCAGAGCTGACGGGTGTAAAGCACACACCTACGACACATGCAAAGGCAAGCAGACCTTCAGGCAGATTATTTCTCTAAAAGCCACGAGTACTAAAGAACAGATGGGAGGGAAAGACAGTATGAACGCTGATATAGCTTACACAGAATGGAACAGGATACATCTTTCACTCTCCTGAAAGAACAATTCCTAACAATGCAAAAGGTAACTGTAGATCTTCCCAAAAGACCTTTGGAAATCCTGAGGTTGCAGGGAATGGGTGCACGTGGAAATTTTTTTAAAGTGGTTACACAGAAAATAACAGGCACTGGATTTATAGCCAGTCTCTGGGCAATGAATGATTTGTCACCTTCTTCTTCTGGTATTGATTCTTGCCTCAGACCCACTACGGATGACTGCTGATCAAAGTGCCAGCGTCCCCGTGACTACTGGCTGGGTTTGCAACCTTCCTCCAGCATCCTGCCTGCTCTCTCTGCAAAGGGCCCACTCTCCTCAGAGCAGCTCAGCTGACCTCATCTGCACACATCTGAAGGTGCCTATACCATGCAGCTTCACCACCTATTTTCTATTCCCAGAAATCTATGCAAAACATACAGAAAACTCTGGTATTATCCACCCTTCAAATAACACTGTACCTAGCATTTATTAGAAAATTCTCTTGGATGCTGCTGCTTTCCAGATATTGCTAAAGCTACTATCCAACCATTTCTGGCCTCTTAATAATATAATCTATTTACTGAGCATCTACTTTGGTCCAAGGGTTTTGTATGTATTGTCTTTCATTTTCATGATGTCCCTGAGTACTGTGAAGAAATGGAGACTCTGAAGTTAAAAACTTGCCAAATTTAGACAGTCTGTGGATCTGATCTTTGGGCCCAGATACCTGACTCAAAAGACAGAGCTGACTTACAAACACTTCACACAGGTAAGCGGTAAAAACGGTCCATGTCTGCTGTCTCCCATTTCTCCCATCATCCCCACAACTTCCCTCTTTCCCTGAGAGATGGCAATGTGACTGCAGCTTGCAAAGAGGAGATGAAAAAAGCGGGCAAATACAGGGTGGACAAGGAGAACTGGACCTGGAGACATTTTCAGGCCTGAATTTTCTGTCTTTTCCCTCTCCTTGTGCCTGAAATTCTACCCATCAGGTTCATTTTCACAATTCAAAAGAAGAAAACAGAAATCGCTTCTTGGAAGTTAAGGTTCTAATTTCCATTTCCTTCTTTGTATAAATGTCTTTAGTCACCAGGGGACATCCTATCCTCACCACAGTGAGGACCAACTGCCCTACCTGATGGGAGGAGGTTTGACTCACAGTGGACTGATTCATAGATCAACAAAGGACCACAGTGGGACACAGGAGTGCCGGGAGGTCCAGAGGACAGAGGTTATAGTATAGAGCAGTGGTTGGCAAACGGCGGTTCGCGAGCCACATGCGGCTCTTTGGCCCCTTGAGTGTGGCTCTTCCACAAAACACCACGTGTGGGCGCTCACGTACAGTGCAATTGAAACTTCATGGCCCATGTACAGAAGTTGGTTTTCGGCTCTGAAAAGAAATTTCCATCGTTGTATTGTTGATATGTGGCTCTGCTGACTAATGAGTTTGCTGAACACTGGGTTAGAGGACAGGCAGTGCAAAGGAGATGATCTGTTAATTTCAAAAATGGTGCTCAGTTCTCTTCCTTCCTTCTAGGTAGACTCCTACTCCCCAAACAGAAGCTAGTAAGACAAGTATTACAGTTGAGCTGCAAGTTGAGATAAAATGGCACCTGTGAACCTACGAATGATTCAGGATGTTTTACATGGAAATATGTGATCTGCTTCTAAGCAATCAAATATATAGGGTGGGGCAAAAGTAGACAATTGTGAGTATGCCCAATAGAGTTTATTTTGTATTCTTATTCATTATTTTCCATATAAAAAACTATAAACCTACATTTGCGCCACCTTATATATCCATGATATTCCTAAATGTGTGGCTAACAAGAGACATTATTCACAGAAAGTCACAAGCTAATTATAAGAGCCACAAACAAGTTTAACAGTATTAATCCAAAGGAGAACTGGTAGTGGGGAACCTTGTTCAGTCCTAATAGAAGTTGTATCTAAATGTAGTTGAAGAGGAAAGCCTGAAACACTCTGGAGAGTGGCTTCTCATGTTTCACAGTAATTATTAGTTTCTCCCTAAAATGAGATTCAATAGAAAAGGTAATATAAGTTCATTTAAGATACCAATTTTGATTGACATGGTGGGACAGAATTCATTATTAAAATGGGATCTTGTCATCTAACTTCATTACTCTCATATCTTTTAAATATCTACCTAGAAGTTATTCCTAACAGATGTAACAGCAAATGTAAATGACTGGGCTTTCCAAACCATAAAGTTCAATACCAGAGTGACAATGAGGGAGCATGAAATCCAAAGGCATGGGGAGGACCTAAAAATTTAAAATAGCCTGAATTATTACTTTTGAGCTGGTGACTCTTTCTGTGCCCACAAGCAGGTCACATATCATATATGGCTTTTGATTTTCTGTGTGCAGTTCATCCATCTCAAAAGTGCACAGGTCCTTAGAACATCTAGTCTACCTGATACACTCTGTAGATGAGAACACAATGCTAAAACCCACAAAGCTAGTGAGTGTCAAAGCCATGACCTGATAAGGTCTTCTAATTCTTACCCCAGTGCTCTGATACCCTGGGGTCGAAGAGCCAAGTGTTACCACAGAGAGGTGGCAGGATGGGCTATAAATGTACACACATAAATCCTTTACAGGTCATTATATTAATGCCAGCTATTAGTTGACATTCACTTTCTACAGTTTCCACTACAGATAATAGAATATGATAATATAATATGATAGAAGTCATCTGGACACCTTTATAAGCCAGTATAGTATCCATTCAAAGTTAAATTTGCATTTTTATACACATTTTCACACTGAATATTCTGAGTTACAGTGGCTTATTTATAGATGGCTTTAGATTTAAAAGAAAGTCAACATTACCTGTAAAGAAAATCTGTTTAAACAGGTTTAATTCTAATGAATGCCATACAAAAATGGATCCAATTTGCTTTAAAAACACCAAGTAAGCAAACATTTGAGAATCTCTGAAATGTCTGGCAGCTGGAGAATTCCTGAGACTATTTACTCCCTACTCAACAAAGCACATTTCTCCAAGATAAGTCCACTCTTCTGAGAGCTGGACAGATGGGAAAAAGATTGCTGCTGGCCTGAACCGGTTTGGCTCAGTGGATAGAGCGTCGGATTATGGACTGAAAGGTCCTGGGTTCTATTCCGGTCACGGGCATGTACCTTGGTTGCAGGCACATCCCTCTCATCGATGTTTCTGACTCTCTATCCCTCTCCTTCTCCCTTCCTTTCTGTAAAAAAAAAAAAAATCAATAAAATATATTTAAAAAAATTGCTGCTGGTTGGCTTGGATGCCAGGTACACATTCGTATAAGTAAAATGTTAGTTTTAAAATACCAGTCTCATGCCAACCTGTCTTATTCAAATAAGATTTGTTATTTTAAAATTGACAAATTGAAAGAATGAGAAAACATAAAAATCTTGGAAGTATTAATTGGTTCCTATGGCAAAACATAACAAAAATACTACTAGGAAAGGATATTGTGTGGACAGCCTAATAACCTTTGGGGCAAAAGATGATAAAAATCACTGTACCTCCTCCCTATGCTAGTCTATGTTCAGTAGGATGTTGTCTCTGTGAGAACTCTGTAAATGTAAGCAGCAATCTCTTGTGTTGGCAATATGTCCAGCTTTACCAAGAGAACCCTGGACGGGAGGACTGGGGTCAGATCATGGAGGGACTTCAATCCCAAAGGGAGAACTTGACATTCTTTAAGACTTGTCATCCATCTCCTCCCTTAGACTGCAAGCTCTCTGAAGACAAGAACAATGTTCCCAGTGCCTAAGGCCTTCACTGTAAAAAGTTCAATGCTCATTAGCCAGATGAAGAAAGAAAAAAAAAATGATGAAAGAATGTTGAGGGGTATAATAAGACCTCAAATATTTTGGCAAAAAGTTCACATTACTTTTTTAAATGAAGAAAAGTTTAAAGTTGGGGTTTGTTAGGAAATAAGAGAAAGAGCAAGTATGAGAGAAAGCATAAAGAAGGTGATAGCGTACTCTGAACTTTGAAAGAAGGTATTTGAGCTGAACTTTGAAAGAAGGTATTTGAGGATGTAGGTGGGATTCTAGAGCTGGCTCTGCCAATTATCTGACTTCTGAAAAAAAGAATTAACTTTTCTGAGTATCAGTTGTCTCATGTGTGAAATGATAAATATAGACACAAAATATCTTTCAGTTCGAACAATCTGATTAAACTAGCTGATGTTCATAAAGATGTGCGTGGCTTCAATTGTGGTCTGAAGACTAAGGTGAAAATTATATCTTCTTAACGTTTTCATTTTAAATTTTTAACCTTTATAATGTCAGCACTTTGAGTGTTAATCTTTTATCATCCCTTCTCCCAACATCATTCCTTCTCTCCGCACCAAGCACAGCCTGTGTTCTATCACATTCTGCTATACACAGAAAAGGTGCTCAACTTCCTGGGAGTCCATCTTCCTCCCAATCTTCACCTTATTTTAAGGAGCAACTTAAAATGTGAGATCATGGAGGAGCTTTCCTTGAGTATGTCTGACTTAGGGGTTCTCCTACAAGCTTTCATACTACTGCGGGCTCCCTCCTAACATGTCCCTGATGCACTACTTACTTACTGGTCTCCCTGTTAAAAAGTAAACCCTTAAGAGTAAGGATGTGGTGGTGTTCTGGCCTATTCCCTATTTTATTTCTAATTCCTAGCACAGAGTCTGACACAGAGTAAGCATACAAAATGCTTACTGAATGAATGAGGAAATGAACGGGGAAAACAGTTCTGGATCAATGTGTGTGAGGAGAGAGGGCGATGCAATTCATTGCAGGCAAATTCTCTTGCCAAGCAAGTCAAGAAATGGAGCATGGCAGAGACCTCAGAAATCATCTGCTCCAACCCCCTCATTTTCCAGAAACCAAGAAATCTTGGCATAGTGCCCCATGACATATAAAAGAATGTTTTAGGAAACATATGAAATAATATTAGGAAAAGCAAACATTATCTCTAATAGATGAAGATAGCAGCCCACATAATCCGCAAGCGGAACTTAAACTATTCACAGTGCTGATTTTATTTGGCCTTCATTAGTGCTTCAGATGTGTCCACCTATTGCCTAGGGTGTCAAGTCTGCCATCACCCAGGCTCAATTAGTTAGCATGTAGATCAGGGGAGTCTCCCCTCTCTCTCCCTCCTGTGTTTCTGCCGCCTTTCAGTGCTCATTAGCACCTCCAACAGAAGGCTGAGGAAATGAAACTCCAATTTGTCAATGTCAACTGTTGAATCAGCAAGTTGTATCTGTCCCACCCCCACATGGAAGTGTTTGGACAATTCTGAATCAACAAGATGCTGGCAGCTGTGTTCCTCAGGTTGGCTCAGTAATTGCATTGTTTCCTACTGTGCTCTGTGGGCTGTGAAATGAATTTATTAAATAACCTACACAAAGGAAAGGAGGTATAGACCAATGGAAACAGCTCTAGGCTAGGTTTTGGAAGACTGTCTTTAAAGGCTCACTTTGACCACTAACTTTGATTCCAGTTTTTTAGTCCTCAGGCTCCAAGCTATTTAAGAGGATAATAATTCTGTCCCAGGCAATACCGAAATCTCTGGCAGATAAACCATGTGTGCTTCCCCTGCCATATAGTGCTTTCAAGTTTATCCAGTTCTCTATACATTGGAACGTAACGTGCTTACTTTCAGCCTAAATTATGCTCTTTGCGTACGAGGGCATGACGTAAACTTGCACCCAGTGTTTGACAGGATGCACTAGAATCTGTGAGTCTAACTGGCTATTTCACATTAGAAGACAACAGTTAAGGAAAGCAAAATTGAGTCCAGGCACAAGTGGTGTGTAATGAAGGGATTTCAATACACAGTATATTGTAGAAACCAATTCTGTTGTCTTTGATAAGTTTGCCAACTGATATCTGCCAAGTGTCTTGGTTTATTAACACTAACTAGTGTTTTGTAAATATAGGCTTCTACTGTCTATGTGATGAAGTAAGAAATGTTTTCAAGTGAAAATGGAAGAAAATTTTATTGGTTAAATCTCATAAAATCCATCCAATTTCAGTTAGTGTTAAACTGGCCTCTAAATCTCAGAAGATAGTGTTTGAGATTACAGAGCATGTCCCCAGAGTGGCCTGCTGGGAGGGAGTGGGGAGTCTCCCTGGCTCTCTGGATTAGCTGGGCCACAAGAAGCACAAGGTCTCTTGGATCCTTGGGATATTTTTTTTTTCTGGAAAAGGAGAGAGGAGGCTGAGTGAAGATGTGTTTGGGGAGGACACCTTCTTTTCAACCAGGGTTTAGCACTCACTTAGGGTTCTAATTTTGGCCTCAATTGTTTTTCCATTCTTTCCTTAGAGGCAAAATAAATAAATAAATAAATAAAACAAAACAAATGAACAAAACTGAAATAAGGCTCTCTCAAATTAAGAAACAGAGTTTAAATTCTTACAACCTCCCCAACCGATTACTTTATAGAAGCAGATCCACAATCATTTACTGAACTCTACACGCAGCCCAATGGTCCTGGCCAGCTTACTCTCTGACAGATTCCTCACCCTGGGCCTGATGGCTCCACAGTGGGGATAATGACTGTTAAGATTTAGGTGAGGCATGTGAAACATAGCCCAGCTCTAAATATCCCAGAGAAGTCTATCTTAGGTGAGCTAAGTGCTCTATTTCCCAATCTCTGTTTTAAACCTCACAAAAACCCTTGGAAGCAGGAACTGTCACTTTCTTACAGAGAAGTTAAGTGACTACATAAGGACATGAAGTCAGATAGTAAAAGATTAGGAAACTACAACCAGGTTCGGCACACTTTAACTCTAGCCTGGTTTCTGAGACAAGAAGTTGATGTCAACCTCTGGGATATTTTGTTCTCTTTAAACTGGGTGGCAGTGTCCTGCAAGGCACTGTTCTAAATAAACTAGAGGCCCAGTGCCCAAAATTCATGCACAGAGGAAGCTGGAGTCCTTCAGCCCAGCCTGCACTCTCTCCATTCCAGGACCCCTCAGGGGATGTCAGACTGCTGGTTGTCAAATTGGCAGTGAGATATCCCTCTCATAATCCGGGATTGCTGGCTCCTAATCACTCACCAATCTCCCTGCCTAGATGCCCCTAACTGCCTTCCCCTGCCAGCCTGGTCGCCCCTAACGGCCCTCCCCAGCAGGCCTAATCGCCCCTAACTGCCTCTGCCTCGGCCCCTTCCACCGAGGCCTTTTCCAGAAGGATGTGCAGAAGATGTCCGGTATAATTAACATATTAACCTTTTATTAGTATAGATTAATGGTACTGTTTTTCCTTTTTTTCTGCCACTCAAAGAAAAGCGACTGGAATATGGACATAGAAATTCGTTACTGAAGTTTTATGTTCTTTGGATTCTGGCTGACTGCAAATTTACTTTATTTTCTAATCAGACGCCCACTAGCCAACTGCAGGCCAATAGTGTGATGAGCAATATAGCACAGTAAATTTTAAAAGTCACCTACGGAGCTGCACTGAGATGAGGATCAATCCTACCTGGGATGTGAGGTGGACCAAAGCAGGAGGCCAAGTTTTCAGTTCACTTCTGCCTCACAACTGGGGCCAAACCTGTACTCCCAAACTCACACCTGTTGTAGCAAGTCATTTCCTCATCTGGAAAATGGTGGGTTTGAACTTGCTGATATCTTAAAGTCTTGATATTTTTACTTATATACAATAAAATCCACCCTTTTAAAGATAGTTTAAGTTTGACAAAGGTACACAGTTATACAAATAAGGCATAGAAAATTTCCAACACACCAAACACATCCTCATGCCCTTTTGCCTACATAGGCCCCAGTCACTCTCTGTTCTGATTTCTGACCTCTATAATATTTTTGTTTTCTGAATGGCATAAAAATAAAAGAGTATGTAGCTTTTCATGACTGGTTTCTTTCACTTAGCATGATGCTTTAAAGGTTCATCCACATTGTTGAATTCATCAAATTAATAGCTTGCCCTTATTGCAGAACAGTATCCCATTGTATCGATGTGACACAATTTGCTTTTCTACTCACTAACTGGGTTATTGCTAGTTCTTTGGTTAATATGAGTAACAGTTGTAAACATTTGTGCACAGGCCTTTGTGTGTGAACATAAATTCCTCAGTGGGTTTTTTGTGTTTTTTTTTTTTCAGTTAAATACTCAGGAGTACTGCAGCTGTGCCATTCATTAAGTGTGTGATATGTGTTTAACTTTCTTATAAATTGCCACACTGTCTCCCAAAGTGGCTGTATAATTTTGCATTCCTAGCAGCAATGGGGAGAATATCCCACTGGTTGATATTTAATGGGGAGGATCAGATAATAACTGTAATCCCTATCAATGTCACATTAATATGCAGGCTCCCAGAGCAAAGGTCCCATAAAAGACATCTCCATCACCCTCCCCCCTCCCCACATAAGGGTAAACGATGTCTATATACGCTTGGCATGTAGTACCTATTCAGTCACCAGCGTTTTTAGATCCTACAGTTATAGACTGGCATGGCTGAGAAAGAAGTGGGAGGTGATCAATTTGATCCTCTTCCAAAGGACCCTAACAACCATTAGAATGAGCAAATGAAGTTCCCTGTGTCCCACAGGGGAGACCTCACCTTGTTTTCCAGCTAATTTCACAGGGTTCAGGAGTCCCCTCTCAGCACATATCATGTTGGTTTATTCATTATTCTATTTATTTATAAGGTGTACATATGTGTGTGTATTGCAGAGAAAAAGAGAAAACAACAAAAAGGACTCAGTTCCTTTCCTGTAAATTTTACAATCCAATATCTCCCTCTTAACTTGTGTGAAGGAAGACACAGGTCACGGGCAGAAGAAAGGCAGAGTGCCAGGGCCAGCCCTCTAGATCTCAGCCACACTGCTTCAAGTGTGGCAGCATCTATGGGTTTGTAGGTTTAGAGTTCTGAATGCCTGTGTGTGTGTGTCTGTGTGTGTGTATGCATGCGTGCCCACGTGCATGTAAGAGGGGGAAAAGGAGAGAGGGAGAAAAGGAGAGAGGCGAAAAAGGCGGATGGGGAATCCACTGATGGCAATGAGCTCTGAATAATGCATTGACACGTTTCATTTTAAGCGCTGTTTGTGTTCCATCCCTCCCTCACCCCCACCCTCTGCAAGCTAATTACCTCCGCATTTTGAGCACCCAGCTGTTGCTGTCTGAAACCTGACCTTCACTGTGAAGAGGCTGCCAGCTGCAGAGGCTGCCTGCCTAATAACGCATGGACTCTGCTCTAACCTCTCTTTCCCTTAACCAACTAGTGGGCTCCCTAGTCCCTTCTCCTCAAACCAGTAGTCGGCAAACTGCAGCTCTTTGGCCTCTTGAGTGTGGCTCTTCCACAAAATACCACGGCCTGGGCGAGTCTATTTTGAAGAAGGGGCGTTAGAAGAAGTTTAAGTTTAAAAAATTTGACTCTCAAAAGAAATTTCAATCATTGTACTGTTGCTATTAGGCTCTGTTGACTAATGAGTTGGCCAACCACTGCCCAAACAATTCTCTCTGCCAAAATAAAAGGGGGAGGCAAGTACCCCTTGAGGAGAGAGAACTTGGTTGCAGTGCAGCCTGCCGCCTCTGTTCTTTTTGTTGCTCGAAGTGTTGATCACTGACCAGGAGCAAGAGCATCATACGGGAGCTTGTATTCTGACCTTAGACTGCATGGTGGACCTCCCGAATCAGAGTCTGTGTTTCAACAGGAGACTCAGGGAATTTGTGGGCATGATAAAGTTTCAAAAGTGTTAGAATGGAAAAGAAATCCTAGACTTTGTATTCACGGATTTTAAGAACTTGGCCCTCGCTGGCGTGCATCAGTGGTTAGTGCTGGCACTTGCCATGAAAGGGTCGTGGGTTTGATTCCCCTCCAAGGGCTCGTATCTGGGTTGCAGGTTTCTGGGTTCCTGGTCCAGTCGGGGTGCATGTGGGAGGCAACCCACCAATGTTCTCTCTCAGATTGATGTTTTTCTTCCTCTCCTTCTCTTTCTCTCTCTCCCTTCTTCTCTACCTCCCCCACCCCAACCCTTCCACAATCTCTAAAAATCAATAGAAAAAGTATCACAGGTGAGGATAAAGAAAAAAAAAAAGAACTTGATTTAAGCGTATGAGGTGGCCAAGCTCAAGACAACACTGTACTGGAAAAGCAGTGCAGTGGGAAGGAAACAGTCAGCTCCCAATAATCCTCACTTTCTGATATTGGTGCCCTTGTGTGTCGTCCCTTTGGACACAGAGTCAGGGTGGTCTGTGTGGCAAATCAAATGTGTAGAAGTGATAATGTGAGGCTCCTCAAGTCTGGCCATAAAAGGCATTGCATTTTTCTAATATCACTGATACTGAGCACCTTTTCATATGTCTATTGGCCACCAGTGACCTCTTCAGAGAAGCATATGTTCAGGTCCTCTGCTGATTTTTAAACTGGATTATTTGTTCTTTTGGTGTTACAACCACAGTGGAATATCCTCCCACCTGTCAGAATGGCTATCATCAATAATTCAAAAACAACAAGTGCTGGAGAAGGTATGATAAAAAGGGAACCATCTGCAATCCCTTGTGTACTATTAATGGGATTGCAGATGGGTGCAGCCACTATGGATAACAGTATGGAAGTTCCTCAAAAAATGAAAAATGGAGCTATCTTATGACCCAGTGACTGCACTTCTGGGTGTATATATCTGGAGAAACCCAAAACATTTCTTAGAAAGGATATAGTATGCGCCCCTATAGTCACTGCAGCATTATTTATAATAGCCAGCACATGGAAGCAACCCAAGTGCCCATCAGTAGACAAGTGGATAAAAAGTTGTGGAACATATATACAATGGAATATTATTCAGCCATAAAAAAAATTAAATCTTACCATTTGCAACAGGATGGACCTAGAGATTCTTATGTTAAGTGAAATAAGTCAGAGAAAGACAAATACTAAATGATTTCACTTACTAGTATATATGGTATCTAAAGAGCAAAATAAGTGAACATACAAAATAAAAAGAAACTCACAATACAAAAACAGACTAGTGATTGCCAGAGGGGAGGGTGGTTGAAGGATGGCTGAAAAAGGTGAAGGGATTGAGAACTACAAATTTTGGTAGTCCAAAAATAGTCATGGGGGTGTAAAGTACAACATAGATAATATAGTCAATAGTGTTGTAACAACTATATATAGTGCCAGGCGGATACTGTAAATATTGAGGGGAACACTTTGTAAAGGATATTATTGCCTAACAACTATTATGTACACCTAAAACTAATACAAAATAAAATTAAATGTAAACTGCAATTGAAAAAATACAAGTTTTTTAAAAGGCATTGCAATGTTTTCCTGCCTTGGTCCCTGGGATCACTTGCTCTGGGAGAAGCAGGCACTATGCTATGGGCACTTTCAAGAACTTGGGAAGAGGCCCACATGGGGATGAACTGGGGACTCCCTCCCACTGACACCAGCATCAACTTGCCAGCCATGTAAGCCAGCCTGTCAATGAAATCACCAGCCCCAGTCAAGCTTTCAGATGACTAAAGGCTAAGCCAACACCTTATTCACAACTTTATGAAAAACCCTCCAAGCCAGAACCCCCTAGCTAAGTCACTCCTAAATAACTAGTTCCAAGACACTGTGTGATAACACTGATATTTTAAGCCACTAAGGTTTGGGGTACTTGGTTACTCAGCTATAAATAACAGAGAGCTGGGTCTAAGACTGGGCTCCTCCAAATTAGTAATGATTTTTTAATCATATCCTGTTCTTAGTGTCTCCAATTCCTCGTCTGTAAAAGGAGCAACCACAGTTCATCAAACCTTCAGCACCTTCAACTATACAGATACACCATTATTTCCTAAATCACTAAGACAGGAAAAAAGTGTCATCAAATTTATATATCATCGATTCTAAAATGCATACCAATTTAGAGAAGAAAAAATATGGGGAAATGCACATCACAGAGTCAATGAAATATGGCCTTATACTTGTCCTGCCCACCACACAGAGATGCTATAAGATGTAAGAGATGAGAAGACACCTAGAGGAACCTGATGGGTAGCATTCTGAAGCACTAGGACTTGAAAAGGGGAAAGGACATTATAGTTTCAGATCAGTTAATTAAGCTGGTTTTGCTGGGGGTAATCATCTCACTGTTAATGCAATTACATTGGACTCCCATCAAAATTTATGCTCATAATGACTGCTACAAAGCCCAACAACAGTCAGGAGAAAACACCTATCGCAGTGTGGCCTAAACTTGGTTGACCATAAGAAATCACTGGTACAGAGAGGAACCAAGATGGTGGCATAGGTAAACACCTGATCTTGCTATCTTGTTCAAAACTACAACTAAAAGAAAAAAATGGATATCATCAACCACGGGAAGGCTGGCTGAGTGGAAGTTCTACAACAAGAAGAAAAGAGAAAAGCGCATCTAGACTGGTAAGAGGTGCAGAGGTAGGGAAGAGTGAAGGTATAGAGGTGCACATGTAAGCAGGCTGGCAACTAGGTATGGTGTGGTCTTCTTCAATCAGGAGGGAGATATAAACTCCTGACTGCTCTGAATTCCAGTACTGGGTGAGACTCTAGAGACCCAGACTCACATGAGGAAAAACCGGACTGTCTGGCATCAGGCCAGAACATGAGGGCGGCTTTCTCTCGGAGGTGGTCTCAGTGTTCATTGTTCCTGCATGGGCCGCAGGACACAGAGACCCAGGGACTTATCAGGGCAGAGCCAATGGGCAACCATTGCTGTTTGCACTGCCCCATGATTCCCTGATGCCAGCGCCTCACACAATTTACAGCTCCACCCAAGATGTTAGCAGAGGCGTTTGCATTATGAATGGCTTGGACTTCTGCAATCTAACCTAATAAACTGTACCTGGGTCAAAAAAACTCAGAGCTTCCAAAAAAAGGCCTAAGGCTCATCAGCAGCTTGCACTACTTCACAGCTGTATCTCATCTGAGCACCTCCAAACCCCAAAAAAGAGGAGGAATCTGTAGATCTCTCTGTAGCTCCTGCTGGGTGGCCTCAGGCAGTGATTGACTTTGCACCTCCTTGGAGATCCAAGAGCCAGTGTACCCAGTGGTCAAAGTGAGACCACACCAGAATAAAAATTGTCAGATCCATAAGAGACACACTCAGGGGGCAGACTCAGTGAGCTCCAAAGCCCCATGGAAGCAAGTTCTGCCCCATAAGGGTGTTTCCAACACAGCAGTTCTCCCATTAGAGACACAACTGGTCCTCACAGCCAATTGGTGTGGAGGTCAATTCTGCCTAGTGATACTAATAGCAAGCAAAGTTTAACTACAACAAGATTGTGCATATTACCCACAAAGGGGTGCACCAAGAGCAACCACCTCAGATGACTGGGGAGGCTGAGTCACTGGGTCCTATAGGACAACTAGCACACAAAGCCACTCTATCAACACAGGGAAACAGCCAAAATGTGGAGACAAAGAAACAGGTCACAAATGAAAGAAATGGAGGAAAGCAAACTACTGGATATAGAGTTCAAAACCACAGTTATAAGGCTACTCAAGAATCTTCTAGAAATCTCCAAGAAATTTAAGGAGACCCTCCAAAATATGAAAAAGAACCAATTAGAAATTAAGCATACACTGACTGCAATAAAGAATAATATATGAGATCCAATAGCAGATTAGAGAACCCCAAGTCAAAGATTTGAAATACAAAGAAGCAAAAAACACACAACTGAAAAAAAAAAAAGAAAAAAGAATCCAAAAATATGAAGATAGTGTAAGAGCCTCTGGGACAACTTCAAGCATACCAACATCTGAATTATGGAGGTGCCAGAAGAAGAGAGAGAGCAAGATACTGAAAATCTATTTGAAGAAATAATGACTCAAAACTTCCCCCACCTGGTGAAAGAAATAAACTTACAAGTCCAGGAAGGGCACAGAACCCCAAACAAGAGGAATCCAAAGAGTAACACATCAAGACACATCATAATTAAAATGCCAAGGGCAAAAGACAAAGAGAGAATATTAAAAGCAGCAAGAGAAAAACAGTTATTTACCTACAAGGGAGTATCCATAAGACTGTCAGCTAATTTCTAAAAAAAAACTATGCAGGCCAGACTGGAGTGGCAAGAAATATTCGAAGTGATAAAAAGCAAGAACCTACAACCAAGATTACTCTACCCAGCAAAGATATCATTTAGAATTGAAGGTCAGATAAAGAGTTTCACAGATAAGAACAAGCTAAAGGAGTTCATCACTGCCAAATCAGTATTATATGAAATGCTGGAGGGTATTCTTTAAGAAGAGGAAGAAGAAGAAAAAGGTAAAGATAAAAATTATGAACAATAAAGTGACAACAAATAATTACCTATCAACAAGTGAATCTAAAAATCAAGTGAATAAAAATAAGATGAATAGAATAAATTGGTGAATATAATAGATTCAGGGGCATAGAAAGAGAGTGGACTGATTACTCTCAGGGTGGGGAGGAAGGGGGTGTGGTGGTGCAGGAAGAGACTGGACAAAAATCATATACCTATAGATGAGGACAGTGCGGGGGAGGCGGTTAAGGGCAGAGGGTGGGGTGGGAATCAGATGGAGGGAAGCTATGGGGAGAAAAAAGAGGAACAACTGCAATAATCTGAAATATAAAGACTTACTAAAAAAAAAAAGTGATTGGTGCATTTGTTTAATATACACCCAGGCCCCTTTGGTTCAGTAATTCTGGGATGGGCAGACAATGGAATCTATATTTT
The DNA here is from genome assembly GCA_011751065.1 of Lasiurus cinereus. Lineage (NCBI taxonomy): Eukaryota > Metazoa > Chordata > Mammalia > Chiroptera > Vespertilionidae > Lasiurus > Lasiurus cinereus. Next base: position 42,434,558 of record JAAGEH010000045.1, read on the forward strand.
AACAAGAACCCCAGGCAGTTCTTATGAACACACAAGTTGTAAAACACTGATCTAAACAAGGTAATATACATCTACTTACTAAAATTTTTCCTTGCATCAAATCATAATAGAAAACTACAAATCTGGTTTCCTTAGTAATATCTCCATATAAAAAATTCCTTCATCTGCCCTGGACAGTGTGGCTCAGTTGGTTGGGCATTGTACCATGCATGGAAAGGTTGCTAGTTTGGTTCCAAGGCACAGTATATGCCCAGGTTGAGGGCTCAGTCCCCAGAGGCAGGCATGTAGGTGGGAGCCAATCAATGTTGTGCTTTCCTTTCTCCCTTCCTCTCTCTCTAAAAACCAATAAACTATTCTTTAATTTAAAAAAAATGCCTTCACCTCAGTATAAGATTTTATTCAATATAAAACAAACAAGCAAACTCTCTTACCAACAACAGCTTGCCATTTTCTAGAAAACTTACTGAAGTAATGGGAAATTACATTATTCAATTCTGTAGTATAAAAATCTTCATAATAAGTATATTAGGAACATGATTCCTGACAGGCTGGTCTGTTTTCCTTTTTCATCAGTTAACAAAAGTTTCTGGGCATTTCTTTTTTCACTTAAATTGCCAGGAATTTTTTACCTAAAATTTATACCCCAAAACAATAAAAGTATCATTGCTATATACCTTGGTAAAACACACATACACACACACACACACACACACACACACACACACAGTTGCTTCTATATAAAACTTTTTGGGAATTATTTGTTTTGTCTTGCATTTTAATAGTCATGTTATAGTCATGTCTTTTTTAAGACCTTCAAGTCCTTTTAGAAATAGGCAGGAAATACATTTTAAAATCATACTGTGAGTTTTGTTCTATTCTGTTCTCATACATTTAGACTAAGCAACCACCAACCAATATCTAGCAACTCTTCTTAAAGCTGTGTGGGTTATCTCCTCTCATGCCAATCCCCTGGTCAGCTTTTTTTTTCATAACACTGCAAAAGCCTCAACCCTATCTTGGCAATGCAACTATTTCATATTTAAGCCAAATACTTAAGAGAATCAACAGAAAATTTTAGAGTAGATCCTCAAAAGGCTCTTCTTTTCTTTCTCTGGTGGATAAAATAATTTTCTGACAATCTGACTCAACTGTGGCAGCAGATCAGACCAAAAAAAAATCCTTCCCTGCAAAAACAAAACAACCTTTCACTTTGACTTTGAACATCTTACTCTGTGCCTTCTGTTTTGCACCAGAAATTCATCCTTGATCTGCACTTCTAAATGTCCCCCAAACAATAATTAAGTCACTAGACTCCTACTATGAAAAGGGCATTTCCTGACAGATGGGAAAGCAAACCAAAACTCAGCACGTCAACCGTTTTCATTCTTCCCCAGGGTTATGGAGCAAGGAGACCAGGGCAAAGATTTCCATAAGCAACCTCGGAAACTGAGGTACATGTAGAGTCCCAAAAGGAGATGACTAATTGCAATACTTTAGGAGTAGGAAATAGTGTTACTCTTTGTTGTTCCAATGAATATTTTGACTCTCCATGAGTTTTTCCATACCATCCTGGCTGCCCCAGTCTAACTTCAACCTGTTCTTCTGGGAGAAAGGTCTTTCACTCTGTGAAGTCCCCCTGAAGGTCCCCCTCCTCCCAGTCTCATCTGTCTTCCCCTGACCCTCAGACATTCACAACATGACACCTCATTTGGCTGTCTGGTCTGTTTGTCTCTCCTCCTGGATCAAGCTGCCTGAGGTCAAAAATCCAAGTTAATTCATCTCTGACTTGCAGGACCAATACAATTACCTGGTACAAGGTAGGTGCTCCCCCAATTTGTGTGAATTAAAGAATTTAGTTCAGGGACTTTGAAGTCCTTAAAATCCTCTGCTTCAGATTTATGCATTAGGTAAATAAGGACAACAGGTGATTCCTCCACCCCTCAAAGTTTCATACACACACACATTCACGCACCATGCACACACACACGCACACACATAGAAAAAAAAATCCCAGTGCTTTTCCATTACGTCACCTCTTTGCTGGTGCAGTTTCCTCTGTCCAACCCTGGTCTTCTGTCACCATCTCTCAGGACATTGAAACTTAGCATCGCCCTCATCCATCATTTCTCAACCCAGAATCAGTCTCTGGGGGGAAGCCTTCCAGCCTGGGGCAGGCTCCTTTGTTATCTGCTTCCACATTTGCCACAACCAGGTTTCTTTGGAGAATTTATCCCAACATGTACTTATACTTTGAAAAGTACCATTGAAGGCCTAGCTTTCTCACTAAAATAAAAACTCCCTGAGAGTAGAAACATATCTTTGTAGTTATTCACTGCTATATCCCTAGAGCTAAGCACAGGAAGCTTCACAAATTATGCATTAAATGAATAAATAATTTAAGAACTTTCCAAAATTGAGGAGTGGGTTTATGGTACAAATACTCTGTCTCATGCATAGCTGACATACAATAAAAGTCACAAATTGTTCTTTTACAACATGAAAAGCTATTTCTGTTTTTGCATTCAGGTAATTCACTATATAAATAACATGTGGCCTTCAAATCAGATGCCCTGTTTCAGACTCTGGGAAATGTGTGGGCAGCCTCTCTTCTCTTAGTGGCTTCCTAACAGGAAATGTTCCTTATTCATCATCAGCATAAGACAAACTGAGACCACCAATTTTATGCTCACAGCATTTCTGTTCCAGAAAAAAACTGAAATATCAGTTGGATTATGTAGACAGCTGCTTTCTACCAAAAGTACAGATACTGGAGAGGATTGTTCTCATTTGATTTGCCCCCACTGATCTTTTTTTTTGGGGGGGGGAAGGGGGAAGACTTGTTTATGCTTATATACATGCATACAAGTCCTTCGGTGGTTGATCTCTTACAGCCCCCCACCCCCCATAACCTCCTTTGATCTTTTAAAAAAATTCTTAAAAGCCCACAACAATTGCAAATTTTATTCCACTTAACCCAGAGAAAGGGCCACATCGCATCTTGGATTCCTAAGTCACTTATGGATTCTAGAAAGAAGGATGACAATTTGATATCATTTCTCAAAAACACTGTAATAGCCACTGGGTCTAAAACTATTTAGATATCAAAAACCACTTCCAGTCCTAATTCTGAAATTAAGAAGTTGGTCATTTCTACTGTTATTTCTCCGTTCTTTATCTGTTTAAATATATCAAATCTTCCAGTTTGAAGATTTACTAGTCTTGACCTTACAGCTCAGGATGAAAAAACTACCCTCTTTTGGAAGAACAAAAAATTCTTTAAAAAAAAAAAAAAAGGAAGCCCTCCCTCAGACAAAAAGCATTTGATCAAAGGATGTCATTATTTTTAGAGATTCTTAGCACAATCCCAGCGAAGAACCATTATATACTGCCCTCCTTGGTGCATGAAAACATACCATGCTGCTCCTAGTTGGGGTATCTCAGTGGTATTGGAGAGGCAGGAGTGAGATCAGAAAGTGTGGTTACATCCTTGTATTTGTCCTGGAATGGATGGAATTGGGTTGCAAATCAAAAAGCCTTAATTATGAACACAGCACAATCCCTCCCTGGAACTCAGCATCATCTAAAACAGTGGTTCTCAACCTTTCTAATGCCGCGACCCTTTAATACAGTTCCTCATGTTGTGGTGACCCCCAACCATAAAATTATTTTCGTTGCTACTTCATAACTGTGATTTTGCTACTGTTATGAATTGTAATGTAAATATCTGTATTTTCCAATGGTTTTAGGTGACCCTGCTAGCGGTTCTCAAACTGTGGGTCATGACATTTTGAAGCCCAAACCTCTACTGACTCCAAATGTGGCTGTATTTGAAGATAGGACCTTTAAAAAGTTTCAAGTCAAAATGAGGCCATTAGGACCAGCTCTAATCCAATCTGACTGGTGTTCTTATAAAAACAGAACATTGGACACAGAGACACCAGGAGTGTGAGCACACAGAGGAAGGACCATGTAAGGACACCAAGAGAAGAAAGCCATCTGAGAGTGAAGAAGAGCAGTCTCAGGAGAAACCAAACCTACTGATGCCCTGACCTTGGATTTCAGCCTCCAGAACTGTGAGAAAATAAATGGCTATTGTTCAGCTACCCAGTCTCTAGTATTTTGTTACAGAAGCCTTGGCCATCAAGACAATGCTGAACTGATTCATCTTTTTAGATGAGAACTAGATCATCTTCTCTCTATCTCTCCTTTCTGTAATGAAAAGACTTAGTTCTAAAGCAGGAAAGTAACTTTCCCAAAGTCACACAGGTACTTAGTGCCAGAAGAATTACCAAAACAGAGCTCATGGAGTGAAATAGATAACCCTCAATAGCTCAAACTTTTTTCTTTTAAAAAATGCAGATCATACAACCTTAAAACTTGGCCTTGATGTACAAATGGACATCACAAATCCTACCCATAAAAAATCAAGGGGATCAAGTTTGAGAAAGTCAGTGTACCCTTTCAACAGTCATAATGTTGGAAGGACTCATTTTACATAGGATTATGATACTTTATTAAAGAACTAAAAACATACACTTAATTATGCCCTGTGTGCGTCCAGCATTCTGTCAGCATCTACTGACCAGAGTATGTATAGGGCCTCTTTCTTCATCCCAGAAGGCCTACAAGTTCCTCCAGTGTCACCACAGTCACTGACTTTCCATAATGTTTTATTTTCCAAAGGGGCCTCTGAAGTCTGTATACACAGAGAGACACTCAAATATAAATATGCCTGTTTTCAAGACTAATACTGTACCAGGTAATCAAACTCAATATTTGTATTAGAACCTATTTCCATTCCCTGCTCCTGATCACAGACAGGCCGGATCCAGCATATGGCTCCATGCCAAGAACCAGTTGGGCTCAAACCAGATCTGCTGTAGATAGAACAAGGGTTCATCACCTCCAGGCATGCTCCACTACTATAGATGTTAAGATAAGGCCCTGAAAGACCACTAAAGTGTAATTATCCATGGCACATCTTAATTATCGGAACTGAGTTATAGAAAAAGGAAAGGATTCCCCTTCAATGGTTTCCAATGATATTCCTTGGACATGTTCCTGCTGTGTGCAATGGAATCATTTTGAAAGGGGCTTTCTTTTTAGTATAAATTCCAAAACCCCATTTGTAGGATGTTCCATTTCATGGGTCTGGTTGGAGTTAGGGGCAGGGATTGAGTGAAGCGAATAAAGTTGAGACCCATGCCAGTCCTGGACCAATAACTATGTGTTATACACACCAATAACTGTGATACTAACATGTTTATTATAAGCCAGGGTGTACAGATCAGAAGGTGACGGCCATTGTACTAGGTCACCTTAACTCCTCTTACATATACCCTCTTGTGTACCTTCTTTCTAGGGGCAAAGCAGCCCCTTAGTGTCTCTAAGGAAATCCCACCCACAGGGACACTCACCTCCTTGCTCCAAACTGTTTGCTTTCTGTTGGACATGTCCTACCTGTGGTGTTTCTAGCAATCATGTTTGGACAGGCTCTGCAAAACGTATCTACACAACTGCCCAAGCTCCCTGCTGAGGTAACTCCTCTCAACAACTTACAATCACTCCCCTGCATTTAAAAAAATATTTATTTATTTTGTTTATTTTTAAATCTTTATTGTTGAAAGTATCACATATGTCCCTTTTTCCCCCCATTGATCTCTTCTAGCCTGTCCCCATCTTCCCTCCTAGGCCTTCACCACCCTATTGTCTGTGTCCATAGGTAATGCATATATCCTAGCAAATCTGAAACACTAATCAGAAAGAATATATGCACCCCTGTATTCATAGCAGCACAATTTATAATAGCTAAGATTTGTCAACAGCCCAAGTGCCCACCAGCATATATACACAAAGTAAAAACTAAATAATAAGACAGAATGCTACCATCATCAGAATGGGATCTTCTTCAGAGCTCCCAGAGAAAAGAGTTTGACACAGAGTACAGGTACTAAGAACATGGCAATGAAAACACAAAACTCTATAACCACCTAGGAATACGAAAGTCTCTGAAAAAGCTCATCCCCAATTCTTTTTCAAATCACCTTCTCATTCTTTCCCCCCACCCTAGTGTTTTTGGACTTTTTGAATTACAGGATCAAGAAACTCCATGGTTTGGGAGAAACTCCTTGTGGGAAGGCATGTAATATTAAAGTACCCTATGGCTATTACTGGGAAAAACAAATCTGCCCATGCAGAGATAAAGAAAGATTTTGAAAAAAATACTTAGTACTTTTTGAAGCATTGAGACATGGAGGACATTCCTAAACCAAATAGAATTTTTTAAAAATGTATTTTTAGCCAGCACAAAAAAGTCCAAAGAGAATTACAAACATAAGACATTTATGTCCCCTACAGACATAAAAGACGATCATGATAGGAAATATAAAAAATCAAGGGGTCCAAGTTTTAGAAAGCCACCTGCAGTGTCCCTTTTCTATAGAGAATAAAGGGAAAGTGAAACATTTATACTCATCCCACATTTTGAAAGTCAACGAAAGGGGCCAGAGTTTTGTTCAAAATCAAAAAAAAAATCAAAGCTCCTTTAATTCAACCACCATACATTTAAGCTTGAGGGTATAGCAAGAACTTTTCCTTTTTTTTTCTTTTCTTCCTTCCCCCCAACACCCCAACACATCCAACACACACACACACACACACACACACACACACACACACACACCTCCCTCTGAAGCTGAGTCAGAGTATCTAGGGCAATTTTATCAGCAGATATTCCAATTTAAACTACAGCCCAATCCCACCAAATCTAAAAAACCTAGTCTGTTTCCAAAAACCTTCCCTATCTGAAATAGATGAGCAAGGTTTTGTGGTAGGAAATTTCTTGTGTGGGAGGTGACAGACTGGATCTGCCCAGTTAACCAATGAAAAATCCTTCTGAAACATGGCACTCTTAAGAGCCTCCTAAGCCACTCTGTTCAGTAGAACAATCAGATGAGTCAGAGACTTTGATTAGATAACTGCTGAATAAATAAAAGCTAGGAAGATGAGGTTTCAGTTGACTTTAACAACTTCTTAGAAACTTTTCTTGTCTTGGAACTATAATATACAACTATTTCACCACATCATTAGTTGCCATTTATTTGCTCCTCATAATTATCACCAAAGCTCACAGACTTATCATAATGGAAAGAGCATGGGTTTTATAATGGAAAGAACATAGGTTTTTTATCAGAAAGCTTAGTACTGAATTCACATGCTCTGCCATATAACTCTTCTAGGCCTTATTTTCCTGTATCAGTTTATAAAAAATGAAAAATAAGAAACCAAACAGATTATGGTAAGACATAATAAACATGTACATGAAAAGCACTCTGAATGAATTATGGGAGTTACACAGTGAATGAGACTAGCCTCTGATCTCAAATAGTTCCTAGACTATCTGGAAAAACAGAATATATACATGCAAAAAGACAAGGCAGGTCCAGTTGGTTGGAGTGTTGTCCATTACACCAAAAGGTGGTGAGTTTGATTCCCAGTCAGGGCAGTTTCAGTCCCAGTAGGGGCACATTTGGGAGTCAATCAATTAATTTTTCTTTCTCACATTGATGTTTCTTTTTCTTCTTTTCTCTCTCTCTGTCTCTGTCTCTCTCTCCTTTTCTCTAAAATTAAGTAAAAGACAAAACAACAAGGCAGGTCCAGTAACCAGCCTCCAATAACCTCACTTCTGGTGGTCACATCCTTGAGTGATCCTCTCCCACAGTGTGCCACAATGTGCCAGGGTTGATCTCTCTCCTCTCTCTTTTCTCTCTCTCTCTCTTTTCTCTCTCTCTCTCTCTCTCTCTCTCTCTCTCTCTCTCTCTCTCTCTCTCTCTCTTTCTCTCTCTCTTTCTCACCTGTGGAAAGCCAGCTGCCATATCATTGAGTGGCCCTATGGAAAAGAATTGAAGTATCTTGCCAAGAGCCTCTTGAGTGAACTTAGAAGTGATTCCTCCAGCACAGACAAGTCTTCTGATGACTGCGGTCCTGGATGATAGCTTGACTGCAACCTCATGAGAAACCGTGAACCAGAGCCACTCACCTAAACTACTCCAGATTCTTGACCCTCAGAAACTGTGGTAGGTAATATACATTATCTGTTTTAGCTTGTGGAACAGTCTGTTGTCATCAATCAATAAATAATAATAAGAGTTGCAGGTTCAGGAGAGGAAGAAATCCCTGGAGGCTGAAGTTCTTTGTCAAAAAAAGTAGGTTTTGAAGGAAGGATGAGTGAGAGGTGAGGGAGTGGTGATATACCACAGACATGAGTGATCCAAGCAGAGGGGCAGAAAACATCAGTCAAGTTCCCAGGAGAGGAGATAAACAAGGAGCTGAGCAGAGAGACTTGATGCCAGGCCAGCATGTCTATGACTGCTTGTCCAGAAGAGCAAGCAAGGATCCATGAGGAAGGAAATGACTAGGTGGTACACAGGATTGAGAATTCCCACTGGTGGGCATGTAAAAGATGGATTAGCTATGTGAAGACGGAGGCAAAGGAGTCAAACTGGAGCCTTTGTAATGACCTAGGAGAGGAGATAAATAAGGAGCTGAGCCAGAGTGCAGCTGAAATAGGAATAGAGAGAAGAGATGAATGAGAGGTACGAGATAAGTATGGTCCACCATGTCACACATTGGCCTCCCACAGCCACCTACCAGGCTGGAGGTTTCTGAACACTCCCTTGGTTATTTAATGTGTGCATCTTCAGTTACACACCTGACGACAAATCTACCAGGAATACATCCTTCCCTCAAAGCACCACATGCTGTTCCGGTATAGAACACATCACACTACAAAATTAAAGCCATAAATACTGTCGATGTTATAGACACAAAATCAGAGTAAATGTGTAAGCTTCGTTTCCTCTTAGATCACCTCAACAGCAAGAACTGACTCCAAATTACACTGTTATCTTTAATAATGTAAAGTCAAGTATTAATAAAAGAGGACTCACTGTGGAAGTGATACACAGAAAATTCAAAACCAATCTCTCATAGTGGTGACAGGTCTGAGGAGGAAAGGACTGAGAAACAATATTAGTAGTATCAATCTTGTCCCGTCACCCTATGTAACAGGAGAAAAATCACCAAAATGCCAATGAGGTTCAATGGGGATCTCTGGAAAGTGGACACTGTCCAATTACTCAGAGGCTGTCAAAGTCACTACTCATGCTGGGTGTCTGGCTATTCTAGTGAAACTTTTGCAGGAAAACTGACAAAAGGTCTGTCCTTAGGCAGACTGTCTTTGGTAGAGTTGTAAGGACTTGGAGGAAAGGAAGTAACATGCCATTGGGTGAAAAGAGCACATGTGGTCTCTCCTTCCTGGACACCAACACTAGTGACCATCTGGTTTGACATGCATAGCAGGTAGGCTGACCCACACACATTTTGTAGCTAGGGAAAATGAGGCTGAGAGGGATGTAAATCTACTGGCCCAAGTGATACAGGCTGAAGTCAATCAGGACGAGCATCCCAGTTTCTGTACCCCCAGCCCAGCAATCTTCTGCTTTCACTTAACTTCATGATAGAAAAAAAGAAGGCAGGTTATCCCAAAGAGCCTCCAGTGAATGCACTATGCTCTGAGATGTACACTAATTACATTTAGAAACAAAACTTCTATCAATGGAGCTATCAGCTAGGTCCTGTGAGGTAGAGATGAGTACATGAGCTTCTGGAAGCAGGGATAGATTAGTTTAATAGATAAAGTGGTCAAGAGTGAATAGAATTAAAGGAGAAAGTGACATTCAAAAGGTGGTTAGTGTTCTGATACAAGAAGGTGATAGTAAAGGTCATCGAGAAAGGCTGGGAAGGGCAGGGCCTAGGCTAGAATCCTAGCTCTAGGGAGGCTTAGCAGGAAGAGTAATAGGGGCCCAGTTGCAAAGGAAGTCTCAAGCCTTTATGCAGACATTTAGAATTCCAGAATAAGTTTGAACTTGACCTCACCAACAGTGAGGAGACATGGACGCTTTTACTTCGGAAGTAACTAATAGAATTCAACCCTGGACAAGGAGAGGCTCAGTAATCCACATCTGGAAGTTGCTGAAGGACTGCCACTTAGTGAGTCCTATCAGTGAAACTACAAAACACAAGTGCTACAAGCAAGCTCCTGAGCCCTGGCCATGTAGCTCAGTTGGTTAGAGCACTGTCCTGATATGCCAGGTTGCAGGTTCAATCTCCAGTCAGGGCACATATAAGAAGCAACCAATAAATGCATAAATAAATAGGGCAACAAATCTCTCTCTCTCTCTCTCTCTTTCTCTCTCTCTCTCTTTTTCTCAAATCAATAAATAAAAAATTAAAAGGAAAAAAGCAAAGTCACTCCTGTTGCTAACATGTCAGAACAATATGCTGATTTGCTTTGCTATGAGGGAAGGCGCTACAAACCCAGCTCCAGTAACCTGTTTCTCCATCTGCTATGATGAAGCAGGACTGTCATCGCAACTCAGGGGCCAGCTCTGCTAAGCATGTACTGTGTTGAGACTAAAGAGACACAAGCATCCTTCTAATTTCAAAAGCAATAGAGGTAGAAACAATTGCTCATAAAAACTGAATTTGATAAAGTCACAGAAATATGAACATATCTATTTGTGAAACAGTGAAATCTGTCAAAGGAAATGTATCCATCAGTATTTATAAACACTAGAGCTGGGTCAGGGAAGAAAAAGCCTAGAAAACATGTATTCCCATCCTGGCTCTGTCTCCTCCAAGCCATGTGACCTGCAGGTTATTTCAACTTTCTGGGCTTTGGTTTACCCATCAGTAAAAATAAAAACAAATACCTCTACTCTGCCCACCAGGCAAGAAGATTCCAGGAGAGACATGCTTCCAGCCCAGCCCAGGTTTGTCTGCAACCCCGGCCACTCTCCAAGTGGAACCAGACTCTAGTCCCTGGAGCTTACTGAGTCCAAACTGCCTGACTTGGGCCAGAAGTCCTCCCCCAACCCTTTCACTCCAGAACTAACACCCCCTCTTTTCATACCATTGTACATCACTGTCTATTATAAATATGCTATCATCCAGATTTTGATTCCTGCTCAATGCTCTGCCTCCTTTGGCCAGAAACCTACACGGAAGCCACCTAAATGAGGCCCTCCGACCCAGCCAGCTGGAAGCAATCACTAATGCAGCCAGGCCCTCTCATAGCTTGTTCCTGCCTCTTTGATAATGGGGCCTGGATACAATGCCCATCCACATTCAAGTGTATTTTTGTTTTACTTTCAGACTTTGGAGGGAGTTTGTGCAGACAATTTTTGTTACTCCTGAATGCTCGTTAGTGCTCATGGACATTTATCTCCCTGTTTTTCATTGCCCTTGCATGAGCTAGATGCCCACACTAATGTTATTTCAGAAACAGAAACACCCTTCCCCTAAAAGTTTTGGTAATTTCCAGTCAGCTGTTTCCCTGCAGTGCCCCCCACCTTCCCCTCTCCTTCCAATCCACAGACCAATGGGTACGTCAGCAGATACGCCACTCACATAGTGACTGACTGTGATCCCAAGCTTCAAATGCAACCCAACAGATGTTGTGGGCAAACAAAACGGCACTACCCACTTCTTTACAAGGAGGTCTCCTGGTCATTTCTCTCTGCTGGCAAACAAGCAGGCAAAACCCACTAAGAGAAATTTGGTTGAGGCTTAAGACACCTCTATAACAGAGCTCCCGAAATCCAACAGGGTGGAGACTCCAGTGAGAGGCGAAATGCTTCCAAACCCCTCCCCACAACAGAGCCCCTTCCCACATCAACTCTCAGGGCCTGGTTCCACTCTGGCCCCACCATTCACACACAGCCACCTTTGCCTGAAAAAGAGAAACCAGAATAAGCAAAGGACCCTCCTTTGATATGCAGGAGAAAGTTCATTTGGAAGCTTCCCATCCCTCAGCCAGGCAGTTGGCATCCTCTGTCCTTAGTTTCCTCCAGAGGAAGGCCAACAAGATTAAAGCTCAGGCCTTTAGTTCCCACTTGGAACTACACAATCGGTGATTAACAGCCTTTTAAACAAGAGTGATCCTCTGCTCACTATAGATTTGGCTGCTAAGTAAATCTGATTCAAAATGAAAAGAAACACATGTATTCATTGTCCCATTTCCTTGGGAAGCTCGGAAGTTGCAGACCAAAGGGTGAAAAAACACTTAAGAATTGTAAGAGAACAAGTACCAAGCTCCAGGGAACTGCCACGTCTTCTTCAATTGACATCATTTACTGAGTAAAGTTTTCTTCCCTGTATAATTACAAAGTAACTTGCAGCAGTTACGACACCCAGGAAGAACAAAGCACCATCCCTCCCTAGCTCAGAGCAAGTGGCCTTGGCATCCAAAAAGGTGGAGACCTTCTTGTGTCCATAATCAAAACGGCTATTAAAGGATGTTTTCTCTCCATCCCCTGCATTGGTAAGTATCCTCACATATGCCCCAATAATAAAATCCTACCACAAGAAAGGGCCATAAAGGTGAGGAAATTCGTGGTCTCCTTAGCCTCTGATTTACACCACTCTTTCTTTCTCCTTCCCCCATGCCACAAACCACACTTGGATCAATGTGCTTACATGCACATACACAGATCCACATCACTGGCCCTACTCCTCATATTACTTATCCCACTTCCTGCCACTCATAGCATTACCTTTCATAAAATTGGGAGATTTGGGATCCAACACAAATCTCTTTCTAATAAAACACACCAAAACTACCCTGAACAAGCTAGCCATGCAATTTCATTTAAAATCTGAGATAAATAGCCATTACCTGACCAAGCCATGTTCAGACAAGCTCAGCTACAAAGAGCTCCCTAGAATAACAAATCCAGAGACCACCTGTCATTCCTGCTCCTAACATCATAACCTTTTAGCCTATGGTCTGCTTGGGACTTACCTTCACTTTTCTATCACACCTAGGTTAAGACAGAAGTGTGTGGCACAACCAGAGGCACCTTAATTCCTGCAAACATTTTTTTATTAAAAGCCAATTAATAAAGATCTCCCAGATGACCTGGTTCCCTGAATCCCTTTACTTGAGATAGCAATCCAAGCCTGTTGGGGAAGACTAACCACCACCTGGAGGCAGGGGCTCCAAAATCACCAGAAAGAAGCCATTCCTGAGTCTTTGTGATCTTAGGTCACAGAGTGGAAGCTAAAGGTTCTGTTCGTCCCCAAGATAATCACACAATTAGTTGTTAAAACAAGATCCAGGTGATTGGGTCTTACAGATCCAATATTACTACATTGATTAAATATTGAAAATAAATTAATCATCAGGCAAAGGCATTGGTTCTCCATGAGGTTAAGAAACACTAAATCTGCCTTCGGCAGGTGATTTAGTTGGTTGGAACATCCTCTTGTGAACCAAAGGTTGCAGTTTTGATTTCAGTCAGAGCACATACCTAGGTTGCAAGTTCTATCCCCAGTTGGGTCGTGTTCAGGAGGCAACTGATCGATGTTTAAGAAACACATTGATAAAGAATAATAAATAAATAAAAATAAAAATAAAATTAAAAAAAGGAACACTAGATCTATCCAACCCAATCCTTTGGGATATCTTGACGCACATCACCTTGTTCCCTCCTTATTGGTAGAGTCAACCAGAAAGCAAAAAAAGCTCAGTCTTTTGAGTAGCTAAGAACTGGGTCCAAATCTTAACTCTGCCACTTACTAGCAGTTATGGATCTTGGGAAATCTGTTTCTCAAAGGTTAATTGTCCACATTCTATATAATAAAAGGGTAATATGAAAACTGACCCTAACGGTGGAAGGACTGATCATAAGCAGTCACTAGGACGTGCACTGACCACAAGGGGCAGACACTCAATGCAGGAGCTCCCACAGGGAGAGCTCTGCTCAGCCACAAGTTGGGCTGATGGCTCGAAACACAGCAGTGGTGGCAGAAGTCTCTCCTGCCTCCTAAGCAGCGCTAAGGAGGTCTGATTGCGGCTTAGGCCCACTCCCTGGGGCTCCCGGGCTGGCAGAGGGATGTCTGACTGACATCTTAGGCCCAATCCCCCAGGGAGCAGGCCTAAGCCAACAGGTGGACATCCCCTGAGGAGTCCTGGACTGTGAGAGGATGCAGGCCAAGCTGAGGGACCCTTGAGTGCACAAATATTCATGTACCAGGCCTCTAGTTTTAAAATAATAACAACATCATCTGGCATCCTGAGTTAGGATTAAAGGAGATAGCAGGTGACAAACTGGTTCATGACACATAGTAGGTAATTTATCTTCATTTCTAAGTTACAACAATGGAACACTATTCCTCATGACTTAACACTCCAAATCTAAATTCTTGCAGGACAAACGATTTCCAATTCAACACAGCAGCAGATCAGTTGCCAGACTTTGAAAACTCAGTAATCCATCCACTTAGCTGACAATTTACTTTAACTACAATATCCCAAGCTGTTTGCAAAGCATTTCCCCCAGAGGAACTAGAGATAGAAATGATTATTTGGACAGGATCTGAAAATGTAAACAATTGCTTCCATTACACATGGAGTTAAACTCTTTCAGCCAATAAGAGAAGATCACATCAATACACAAAAGAAAGCTCCATCTACAAAATTCAAATAGAAACTCAATTTGAACTTAGGTTCAAAGAACTATACGCTCTTACAAACAAAATATAACCAAAAAAAATATATTTATGTCCACAGCTGTTAACATTAACATTAGTGGCAGCTTGTGTACACTTATTGGCCAAGAAATGCTCTTCCATCTGGTCACATACCCAGCATAACGTACATATTTTAAAGTTATTCAAATATTTCCTGTATGAAAACAGAGAGATTATTTCACGTAGACAAATTTGGAAGAAGTCAAGTGCTAAATATGCCGCAAAGATCCTGCTTAACCCACAGATACTGACTGACATTTTCCATTTAGCCTGCCAGTTAAATGCTTACTCTGCTTTTTAATTCATTCACCCAACCCTGCAAACATTTGAATTGACATTTTGCCAAAGAGCCATCGTACAAATCTCGGATGGGGAAGAGAGAAGATAGTACAACAGCTCTAACATGAATTTCAAATACTTTGAATGCATTATGGCCCAGAGAACGCCCCCAGACTAAACTAGATAAAGCAAGTGACATTTATGCCTTATACCAGTGGTCAGCAAACTGTGGCTCACGAGCCACATACGGCTCTTTGCCCCCTTTAGTGTGGCTCGTCCACAAAATACCAAGGCCTGGGCGAATCTATTTTGAAGAAGTGGCGTTAGAAGAAGTTTAAGTTTAAAAAATTTGGCTCTCAAAAGAAATTTCAACCGTTGTACTGTTGGTATTTGGCTCTGCTGACTAATGTGTTTGCCGACCACTGCCTAATACAATTCTACTATAATTTTATGCAG
The DNA here is from genome assembly GCA_011751065.1 of Lasiurus cinereus. NCBI lineage: Eukaryota > Metazoa > Chordata > Mammalia > Chiroptera > Vespertilionidae > Lasiurus > Lasiurus cinereus. The sequence continues at coordinate 42,449,885 of JAAGEH010000045.1, forward strand.
GAATGGGTGTCACTGCTCATTCATATAGTAGATAATGTGACTAGTGTTTGACCCATTTCCTACTCCCGATCGAATAAGTTGGCACTGTGTAAGAGACGCAATATTTTGCTGACTAAAAGTACACTTCTGACTTCATATCTCTAACCTAAAGAAAACCTTGTAAAATGAAATAAATCAGCCTATAACAGTTTAATACACTAGCATCCAGGAGCTATATGCCACATATATATTTCTGAAAGCATATACTATAACTGATTCAATACTAATTGCTAAATCTTCCCAGAACAAATGAAACTCAAGGCCTGGTCATGTCCAACCAGTAACAGGAAATCCCACTCAGCATGACCATGGCATGGCTAAGCTTCTGCTGTAGAAGGTGGTCACTTTCCCTTCATTCTCTGATTGACTAAAGATAAGAAAAGAAGCAAATGAATTTACAGAGCCCCTGGGAGCCTAACAGACTACTCCAGAATTCCCCACATTCTGGACCCACCAGTCACAATTTTTATTTCATGAGTAGTTCATTTGTTTACTCAAAGAAGTACGCTGAACGTATTATGGATTCAGTATTATTCTACGGTTCTCAATGCCACAGCCAGAGAGATTATTTTAAACAGCATGTGCAAATGTGTCATTCTTCTGTTCAGTCCTGCAATGCTGCCATTCCACTCAGGAAAAGCCAGAGTCACCCAATGACCGGAGGAGTGGCAAGCCTTGCTCCCACTGCTGCCCCTAATGCAAACACTAGCTACCCTCGCCTCCTCGCTCTCGGAATTCTGTCCTGGCTGGAAAACTCTCCCCCATGCACTTATAGTCCAGGTTTTTGCTTCAACATCACCTTCTTATTCTATTTTAAATGTCCACCTCTTCCCATCCCCTTTTACCCTGTTCTACTTTTCCTTTTTTAAGATAACTCTTACTGTATTAAATAAAAGATAAAATAATGATTTGTCATATCAATTGCTTATTGTCTCTTTCCCCTGATAAAATATCTAATTTCCAAGAGCGTGGGAGTCCTCTAATTCTGTTCAATGATGTCTTATCTCAAGTACCTAGAACACTTCCTAGCACAGAGTAGAGTCTCAAATATTTGTTGAATGAATAACTGATCTGCCAGAAACAGAATCATTCTCTCACAGAACAATTCCCTGGGGCTCTAATAGGGCAAAGGTAGGCCTGAGGAATCCCATTTCAAGGGCATTCACCTTATAATGCCACAGGAAAGAAACTGGAAAAGATCTCAGACAAATGCTGGACTGAAGCTTAAGCAGAGCAACAGATATATGGGCAGACCTGGCAGGACATATACCAGAAAAAGCAAGTGTCTTATCACTGCAGGTTTCAACACATTCCAAGGCACCCCACTGCACATACTCTTCAATTTTCGGTGCAAGGCTCTCTCATCTGGCATCCGCCATGGTACCTCTCACTCATTCGGTCACTTGACCCATGTATAGTGAGCCAAGCACCACCCTTAGTCCTGCAGGTACTCCACTACATTCCAACAGAAAACAAATACTTGCTATCAAGTCCCTGCCCACCACTGCCCCACCAGGGTACACAGACTGCCCAGGCTTAGCCAGCACACTACTTGAGTCAGTGACCAACTCTGGCAGTGGATTGGAAGCTCTACCCATCTCCATACGGAAACCTGAAGGGACAAAATCCAAAGGACAGGAAAGAATGTCACATTGGATCAGCCACCCCCGACCTACAGGCCTGAGCTCTGAGCTACTTTCATTTAAAGACCTTTATAACTTTTTCCATGTGTATAATCATTTTTAAATATGTCTCATATCCTCTGATCTGTAAGTGGGGTGGGGAATACGTGGTGGTTAAGAGCACAGACTGTGGTTAAAGCAAGCCTACTCTGCCCTTTATTAGTTGTGTGACCTTATCATGCCTACTTCCTTAGCTAGGAAATGGCAATTATAATTGTACCAAGGAAATAGGTTTAATGTGAAGACAAATGAACTTAAAAGAGGTAAAGCTCATGGAACATGAACAGAGAAAACACCCCATGCAAATATTCAAGATATTGCTCCCACAAACAAAATGTGTATATCCACACAGTGGAATATTATTTGGCTATGAAAAGGAATAAAGTACTGAAATAAAGGCTACAACATGGATGCACTTTGAAAACATCAGGCACAGTTAAACAAGCCAGATGCAGAGTCCATGTATTATATGATTCTACCTATAAGGAATGCCTAGAATAGGTAAGTCCATAGATTTAGGAAGTAGAGGACCGAATGCCAGGGGTTGTTGATAAGGGGGAATGGGAAGTGGGCACTTATGGGCACAGGCTTTCTTTTAAATACTCTGGAATTAGGCCATGGAGATCACAGCACAATGCAAATATACTAAAACCATTAAATTTAATTACATACTTAATAAAAATACATTATCCCTCTCCTTCCTCAAATACTCGGAGGTACCCAAGTCTTATCACTGTGTTCCCAAAAGCCCCCAACCAAAAGCAAGACAATCTAATTGTCACATAAACTAAGTAACCAATGACAAATGTGGGGCCAACATTTTCTAGGAAATATCAACAAACACTAAACCACTGAGCAGCTGTGGAGAACAACTGGCCAACTTGGGCAAAGTTCTCTCCCCCCAGCACTTGGAGTAATGCCAGCATACACTGATTCACTGTGGCTGAGGGTCAAAGGCCGGTTCTGCCAACAGGGAAATGATCCAAGAGCAGAACTTGAACAAATCAGTTCAGGGAGAGAAAAGGCAGGGTGGGAGTAGAGGGGCTACCTCATCCTTTCAGTTGGCTTCATAACCAGAGACTGCAATAGGCATGCACAGCATCCAATTCCAACAGTCTTTCTAATGGATGCAATGGTTACAAAAGTTAATGAACTGGAAAGGAGGGTTGTAAGCAAAGAGAATGTCACGGGAAACAAATAGGCACATATTTCAAAGCAACTGTTTCTTGGCTTGAGCTGGCAGACAGTAAAGAATTCTTTGTATTCTAGCTTTCAGCCGAACCATCCTTGTAACTTGTCCAATATACATGTCCTTAGCTGAGATTTTTAAAGGAGGAAAAACAGAAGAAGGGTAAATGAGATATAGCCTCAAATAAGAAAAGGAAAAATAGTTTCTTCATTTTATGGTGGAGAAAAAAAAAGTTATTTCTTGCCATTTGCTAGAAAGGCTATAAATATAAAAAATTTAAATCAACAAAAAAATAAATAAAATGTATCAGTAGAACTGACATAATTAGGAGATGGATAAAGAGCAGGAGAAGCTCAATTGTCCAGCCAATCCTCAAAGTATGCCCTCCATAAATATTCAGAAGGAACCCCTCACCACTGACCCTCTGCACAATCTTTCTGGGTCACTTCAATTAAGATGCACATTATTCTCTGCCTGTTTCTCCTTTCATGACCTGACTCCAAGTTGTTTTAAGTGCTTTTAAACCATCTCATCATCTTTGATTTCTCTCAGCTATTTTTCTTTCCCATTATCAGTGCCCTGAATCCAACCCTCATCATCTCTCTCCCTTTGAAACTATTTTAATCTCCACTGACCAGTTTGTCTTTAGTCTATTGACTCGTTGGTCCACCTTCCACACACACCCCAACATTACAATCGTACAAACAAATGGAGGAAAGAACAAAGTAACAAATGATTGGATGCCCATACGCATGCCCAAACGAATGAAGCTAAACTCCTTACACTGTCTTTTAAGACCGTGCCCAACTACCACATCAGCCTTCAGGCTCTTGTCCTTTGTGAGGCCATTTCACTCTCCTTCCCTACTCTATCCAGCAGGCACTGGTTTCACAATGACCCTATCAGAATTCAACACTCCTTTCTCTACAGGGCACTTCTGTGACCAGCGGTTTTCCACAGGAAGGCAGCATTTCAATACAATGTGATTGTATCACTTGACATTCACCCAGTTTCAGGTCACCACAAATGCAACAGTTATCTACAAAGCCATACTGATGGGCCAGAACTTGGGGTTATCATAATAGTGACAGAATGACAACCTGAGTATCACTCAGTATATGAACACTGGATATGTAAATGAACAAATGGCCCCCAAAAGAAAAATGATACCTGCAAATATTTATTTCCCACTATGCTAAATGCTTCACATGTTTCCAGGTTTTATTGTTTATTTGTTCTCAATTAAATCCTCAAGTGACCTTTCAGGTAGGTACTATCATCTCCATTTTACAAATAAGTAAACCGTGGTTCTAGTTTCTAAGATCACAGAATCAGTATGCAGCAGTGCCAGGACTGTGCACAGGTATATGGATTCCAGAACCCCTTCTATGGAATATTAACTTCCTTTCCCTCTCTTCCTCCTCAGTCTCCATCACCTTCCACGTAGTGGATTAAAAAAAAAAATGAAGCTTGGAGAAGATGTAAAACAAGACAAATGCATCAGAGATCAACATGTGGTCCTGTTTCCAATGCCCTGAACAAAGGAAATCAGGAGAGCCCTGATTACACTCAGGAGGGCTGCCTCCACGGAGTCTTATCAGAAGTGATGTTTGAGCAGGTAAGACTTGGGGTGTTTTCCTTTAGCAAACAGACTCTAACACGAACCCTGGAGCTTCCACATGTGGGTTTAAAACCTGGTCCATGTACTCAGCGTGCACCATAAGATTTGAGGCTAGATCCCCGAAGGTGGCATGCAGGAGGCAGTCCAGGGATGGTTTGCACTCACATCAGAGTCTCTCCCTCTCTCTCTCTGCCTCAAAAATATCTATAAAAAATAAAAATAAAACCTAGCCGTTGCTTTTTTAGCTGTGTGAGCCCCTGCAGATCACTTCAGCACCCCTACTCCCAGTTTCCTCATGATCTAATGAGACACAGTGGGTGCCCCATAGGAGAAGTGAGGAAACATGTAGGAATCCAGACTCTAAGCACCATGAGTGAGACCCAGTATTTGGTTCACAGCTGGCATTGCACTTCACATGTTTTCTGAAATCTGGGTCATGGTTTCCTGGGTGTTCTTCATGTCCACTAATAACCTTTGCCTATTTGATATCTAAGTCCAGGAACTGCTTAAAAAAAAAAAGCCGAAACTAGTTTGGCTAAGTGGATAGAGCATCGGCTTTCGGACTGAAGGGTCCCAGGTTCAATTCTGGTCAAGGGCATGTACCTTGGTTGCGGGCACATCCCCAGTGGGGGGCGTGCAGGAGGCAGCTAATCGATGTCTCTCTCTCATTGATGTTTCTAATTCTTATCCCTCTTCCTTCCTCTCTATGAAAAATCAATAAAATATATTTTAAAAAAAAGTTCATCATAATCATTATCAGAACTCAAAAACAAAAGGAAAAATTAAGCAAAAAAATAAAAATAAAAATAAAAAACCATTCACTTTAGCAGGCAAACAGAAAAAGTACTTGCATTTCATTATAGCCACATGATCGCATGCTTTTGGTAATGGAACACATTTAAAGGAAGAAATGAGAAAGGCAGAAAGACATATGAATGAATAGATTAAGAACCCTAACTGATATCCTAAACGTGTAATCAAAAAGAACAGGCCTTGGAATATAAATGGAAAGATCTGCTCTGAAGAGAAGCAATTGAAGGCCCAAATTGAACCGTCTCAGCAATTTGTGGGAGAAGAGATATTGTGAAATGCCATAATGCAAGAACAAAGAACCAGGCATTTTTATCTGGCTCCCAAACAATTAAGTGAATCTACCAATTCCAGGTGGGAGACGGCTTTAAAGAAATGCAGTGAGTAGGGGAGCAAAGTCAGTCTGACTTCATTAGATACAGGGGAGAAGCAGCCACAGATTTCAGAACAGGCATCTCCAACCTAGGTCAGGAGAGCCTGAGGCAGATGAGGGCCCTTGCACACTCAAAGGGAAGCCTCCTGTTAACCCACCCAGCCTGCACATCTCACCCAGCTTCTGGGCTCATTTCCTGCCACAGGTATTACTAGGCCACATGCCCCTAATCCCCGTGGTATTACTAAAATGAGGCTAACGAGGGTAAAGTCCTGGTTGCAGGTTACAAAGGTACGTGGTCAATTCTCTCCCTGCCTCTCATGCAGAGAGATAGGGGGGTAATCCCTCCCCCTGCAAGTTTCCTCACCAGTGACAGGGGAAAGGCAGAATGAATCACATCGGGAAACCAGTTCTGAAGTCAATGAGTAAGACAAAAGTCACATTTGTTTAAAAAGCTTTGGAAATCTAGAAAATTATCCAAAAGGTAGGGCTAATATATTTGAAATGCTGAAGTGATCTGCAGGGGCTCACACAGCCAGAGAGAGGCCCATGAGACCTGAGGCCAAAGGAAAGAGCAGACTTAATCTCTCTGTCAGCCCCCTCCTGCTCTCAAGGACACTGCTTCATGGTGGGACTCCATACTCCAAGTCACCTGCACCGTTTAAATTGCTCTCTCAATTTTTCCAGGTTATATTATCACATCTCATCATTGAAAGAGCACAAAATATAGCATCCTATTATAGCCCTATATCAATCATAGGGATGTCTAAAGATCAAAATGGTAAAACAGATGTGAAAGTCCCATGGGGTAGGAGGGAAGTGCTTAGCAAAAGATATTATTCAACTGACATGTGAACCTCAAAGAATGCTCAGAAAAGTATTTTCAATGTCTACTATAGGGCCAATCAGACTTCCCAGGCACTTAGTAAGTAGTGGACAGAGATGAATGGAGCTATGATTCAACTAATTCTGAACATAGCCTTCTCCTGCAGATTATCAAGGGCACAAGGTATGTTCCCTGGACTGTCCTATCAGTGCTCACAAACTAGCTGGAGAAGGCACTTTCCCAGGACCCAGAGTACCGAAGACAAGACAACTGTGGATGCTACTTTCAGCTTGTGAGTTGGCCCATCAGCAAAGGATCCCCAGCACAGAATGAGACTTGAACCAGGATTTCATAACACAAAATGGAAGGATTAGGAGCAGAGGGAGCTCTTAGGAGTCAGTTATTCAACACTCTTATTTTAAGGTTGAGAAGACTAAACCTTTCGAAGGGACTTGGGTGCTGGGCTCAGAGAGCAACAGCAGCACCATCACCAAAGACCATGGACCCAGAGGAGTCCCTGATCCCTTCTGGAGCAATACTGCAGAGTCCAGAATAAATCTTGCTTCACCTCATTAGGAATAGCAGTAAAACAATGTTCGCTCCAGAGTCATTAAGCACATACAGGCACACACACCTTCTCACATCTTTTTTTCTCCTTTGCTCCCTCATTCCTTCCCCTCCACCATCCTCCCCATTCCCTCCCCTCCGCCATGGTCCCTGCCCACAATAGAGTTGAGAGAACACCAGAAACAAATCAGAGGAGGAAGATAACACTTCCATCTTCAGATCCTAACTATACTCACCTTCCCAGTAAGCCCTCCCATCTGGACCATTCTATTAAATGACAGCCCTACTCCACCATCTGACAACTTATATACCTTTTCCCCTTCTCTCCCCAGAGTAGGAGGTAAAGGCTATGGGCAGTGATCTTCGTTTTCTCCCATGTTTCACCCACGGCACTGTGCACATATTATGTACTCAATAAAATGATAACTAAAAACAATGAATAAATGAATAACAAATCAGAGAAGGCTTCAGGGAAAAGGCAACATTTGATCTCATCCTTAACGATAGATGGTATTCAGAGAAAAAACAGATATTGCCATGAAGTAGGGATCAGAGTAGAAGCCACAGATGGTAGCAACAGTATCACATCACACCAGTGAGGGGTTCCTTTGTCTGAAATGTGTGATGTATAAAGAAAACTAAAGCACAGATCATGCAGATGAGCCTGAAAGGTCTGGTAAAGTACCTACACAAGACACTGTATAAGTAGGGGTAGAAGGTGACCACCCAATCTCAGGAGGCCACTTTGGTGTCTCCAAACTAACAGAGGCCCTGTTAGAAAGCAATTCAACTGGGACAGTAGGGGTGGGCCATGGGGAATGATTTCTCCATGCCAATACATGTGGCACAGGCCTTCAAACAATTGCTCATCCAGCCAAGTGGTTCTCTGAGCCAAAACCCCGCCTCTGTCTTCTAGCTGCTTTGGCTCTGGGTTGGGCTCCCCAGAAAGGCCAGTCAGGTCTCCCCAGCCCTGCAGAGTCCTGTTTCCCACCTCTATTCAGGCCCCAAAACACCAGGCAGTAACTCTCATGGTAATGTAGAGGACTTTCTTCTTAAGTTTTCTTTTTTTTTTTTAATGTTACCAAGGCTGATTTGGGAAATAAGTACACTTCAAAAGGAGAAAAGGCATTAGGATGCATAAAAAATGAAGGCAGCACAATATTGATTGTGGCAATTTAGGTAAGCTGGCACAATGTACCTCTCCAATCCACAGGAGATGGGGAGAAAATATAGTCCACGTTGCATAGTAAATGAAGATAAGAGGACCTCAGGACGCAGGCAGGTGCTGATCCTGCACAGCCAGCCTGCCACTGTGCCTGGTTGGGGTCCAGCATTCCAGGGCTGCCCAATAGATGCAAGCAATATTACTAAGGTCTGGGGCCACTTCTTCACTTATGTGCCATCTCTGAGGACAACCATTTCCCACCAATAATCCACATCTGAAATAAATTCATAAACACAAAAGAGAAACTCTGTTCTAGTGATAAAAGCTTTAAATACCAATTTTATTTATTTTTATTTATTCTGTAAACAAAAGCAGATTGGTAATAAATAGCATAACCTTCCAGTTATCATTTCCAAGTCCCCTAGGTTCTGACCATGCTTGGCATTCATTTATTCATCTCTGTAAAGTCACTCAAATTGAAAGGGTTGAGACCACCAAAGTCTACCTGCACCCAACCAGCATCCAAGTGTCACAGGAGACCTCCCACTTAATGGGAGCTGCCCCATCTCAGTAGCAAATCAGAGTAAGAACAGAAAACTCTAAAGCCTTCCCCTCAGCTTTTCCCAAAGTGTATCTGGGCACAGAGAGGCAGCAAGTCGGCCTCTACCATAGACTCATTTCTAGTGATGTCCTTCCCTCTACCTCCCCCAGCATCATGATCCTTGCAATGACAACTCCATGATAGAATTGTTTCAGCCACAGCCCAGTGCGACAGGGCAAGGGCAACAGAGAAAAGTATACCATACAAGGGCTAGGCCCTGCTCCTGGCGTCAAAATGCTGAATGAGAAAAATAGAACTTAACAGTGTCACATGCCAACAAGAGCAAGTTCAAATAATTCAAGGGTGTGCACTGGCCACCAAGATAGTGGACCAGAGGCTGCAAGAACAATAGTGGGTTTCCTGGAAGCAGATGTGTTTGCTTCAATCTGTGCTCATACCACACCTAGAAGATTCTCATTTCGTTTCACCCAACACATACGCAAGTGAGCAGTTTCATCAGCGTGGAGGAAGCTTGACAATAAAATCACACCTTGGATGATTTGAAGAAACTGGGGAGATTTAAAGGGGAGGAAACTTGAAGGTCAGGAACACCATCTTCAAAATCTGAAAGCTCTCCCTCTTCCCTAAAAAGCAATAAGCTTATCTATAATAATAAAAGTGTAATGTAATAAGCTAATTAGACCAGATGTCCTTCCAGACATCCTTCCTTCCGGAGGAAGCCAAAGTGGGCAGTGGGGGCAGGAGAGAGGAAGGACGGAGCCAAGAGGCCTGCAGCTGAGGCGGCAGCAGGGGCTGAGCCCCTTGCACAAATTTCTGCATTGGGCCTCTAGTTATTCCATATTCACCCTGATTGTAAAATGGAGACCACAAGAAGTAGCATTGGGTCTAATAACAGCAAAAATTCCCTAACAGTTGCCACTGAAATATAGAAAATCTGCCTCTGAAGGAGGTAACTCCTGGGTGCTAGGGATGCTGAAGCGAGGCTGACAACCATGAGGAGGAAGCCTGAGGAGTGAATGAGTCCAAACTAACAGATGCCAGGTCAAAGCGTTGTTGTGGGTTGAATTGTGTCCTGCAAAAAGGATATGTTCGACCCTAACTGCCTACCCCCTTACCTGTAAATGGGACCTTATTTGGAAATAGGGTCTTTGCAGACTTTCAAGTTAAAATTAGGTCTTCTGAGTTTGGGTGGCCCTAACTCCAGTAGGAAGAGTTGTCTTTCAAAGAAGAGGGAAATCTGGACACAGACACACAGCAGGAAGGCAGCTCTGTTAAGATGGAGGCAGAAACTTGACATGATGCAGTTACCAGATAAGGACTGCCAGCATTCACCAGAAACTAGCAGGAGGCCAGGAGAGATTCTTCCTTAGAGCCTTCTGAGGGAGCACAGCCCTGCCATCTCCTTGATTTCGGACTTCCAGGCTCCAGATCTGAGAGAATAAATTTGTTTAAAGCCACCCAGATTGTGCTAATGTGTCCCTGCAGCCCTGGGAAATTAACACATGTCCCAACACCTGAACCTGGTGACCTTATATCTAAGCCTTAGGAAAGGATGATGGTTTTCTCAATGAAAATTTTGATGAGGCACTATCATGAATTCTTGAATCAGAAGAATTTCAGGAAACTAAGTTTTTTTTTTTCTTTTTTTAACTCATCCATGCACTTAATAGACATTTGCTGCATACTTAATATGTGACAAAAATTCTGCTAAGTCCTCCTGAGGACTCAAGAATGAAGGACTAATGATTTCTGCCTTCAAAGAGCTAACCACCCACCTTCCACCAAAACACAACAGATGTCTTTACATCAGTGATGGGTCCTATAACAGCGGCATTTACAAACACAGAAATAAGAGTGGCTATCCATGGCAGTGCATCATAGGGGAGACTTTTGCATCTACACTAGGTCTTTAACAGGTTAAGTGCCCTGTCAATCACCAGTGACTGACACTATACTTTCCATCCAGAAGACAAAACAGGCTGGGCACTTAATGTGTTAAACATAGGTTTGATCCTAGGGAACAAGGTAGGAAAGCAGCCACTCCCAGAGGCCTTGGCCTAACTCCTCCAGAATCAGGCAGATATGGAGTAAAAGGACTGACAAGAAATCAAACTCAGAGCTATGTAGAAGCATCTCAACTTGTACATGAACTGGTCCAGGAAACTCACAGGTGCTCGGATCTTTTATAGTCTAAATTTTAAGAGTCCTGTCCAGTTACTCCCCTCCCACCCAGAGTCTACCATGTCCTTTTTATGTTTCATTTTAGAGTAATCAGATCTCTATATTCTTTCCCTACGCTGGTTATATGCCCCCCTGCAGTTTTAGTGGAAATATAAAAACTTATATTCAATATTAAAATACTCGCTGATGCAAAGCTGGACAGAAGACACATCAGATGGTACTCCCACCTCCAACAGACCTCTAATCCATTCATTTCCCCTCACTCCAGAATCTGAAGAAGGGAGAGGCAGAGATGAAATAAACAGCTGCTTCCCAACAGTGGAGGAGCATGAGGGGATGTCAGCGTGTCACACTTGACAGCTGTGAGCATCCTCCGAACACAAGTACCCACTCTCACATGTAGGGCTTCCCCCTTCCAGAGACCTCTCACATGCCGCTGGATTTTATTCTTAAGGCAACCCAGGGAGCTGAGTGGTGTCGATGAGGCTAGAAGGAGGCCAAGGGGTGAGGTGAACTGCAGGTTAGAGACTGACCCAGATTAGATCTCAGTCTTCTGCCCCCAGGATGCTCTTGCTATTATAGCTTTGTGTATATTTCTTTTGAAGCACGTAAGAGGACTTCTGGGATTGTATATTGGGAAATAGTTCAGCAGGAGTAAATGGAAACTATTCCAACCACATGATTGAAGATTCCAGTGGAAAGACAAAAAGAGCAAGTCCTGCTTTCCTTCATCCTACAAGTAAGAAACATTCAAGCGCATGATCAAAATAACCACACATCTGCATTCCTGATGTAGGGATCTTATGAAATGAGTCAAGGGTTAAATAGGAATTGAAGTTGTGGGCTGTGTGAGTGGCGATGGATCTTAGGGAGCAGACCTGCTCTAACAGGCCCCTCTGATGCCTCCTGACCTCCTAGCCCCACCATTCTTCCTTTATCGATATATATTGCTTCCTGTTGTGGACGAAAGAGGCTACATGCTGACCTGACAAGCTCAGGGGAGGCCTGCATGGCAGTCTTGCAAACTCAGAGACCTGAAGTAACCACAACAGATGGTCTGAAATTAAACTTCAACTAATCGCAATTATGGTGGACAGTTACATCTTAGGCAGATATCTTCACTGACAAGGTCAACCTTTCCCTTAACTGAGCCTATTTGTCTTTTTGCATCTATGATAACATACCCTTGAAATGTCTGCTAACTTGTAACTTCCCTTTTACGGGAGCCCCTGGGGCACAACCAAATATGGTGGGCGCCAGGTCAGATACCACAAATTCCTTCATTATCATGTTAATTGTTCCTGCACCCACCTAAATATGTGTCCATTATTTTACTTTTTATCCAATCTCAGGTGTTTTCCCTGGCTTTGCTTTATCCCACCTCCTTAATCTATCACCAATGAATTTCACGTAACCCATCAATATCATTCCTTTGATGGCAATGTATAAATACAAATGTAACCTCAATTTGTTGAGGTTCTGCTTACAGGCATATGACAGTTTGGCTCAAATAAACTCACAAAAATTCTTTACAGGTTTCAATGTTTTTTTACATGAACACTGTAAAACAATAAGCCCCCAGAAGTTGCTGACATCAAGGGTAATGATGCAATCAGCTCATCAGAAACAGAGAACAAAGCCACTGACCCTTGTACTCTATGCACTTTTTCTTAAATAGCTTTATATTAAGCTAATTGTTTATTACCAGTACTGAGAATTTCTCCCAAATGGTCAAGTTAAGAAAGAAAATGTAGCCCTGGCCAGTGTGAGTTAGATAACATGCCATACACCAAAAGCTTGCCTGTTTGATTCATGGTTAAGGCACAGGCCTGGATTGCAGACTCAACACCAGTAAGGGGTGTGCAGGAGGCTGCCAAGAGATGTTTCCCTCTCACATCGATATTTCTCTCTCTCTCTCTCTCCCTTCTTCGTCTCTAAAAATCAATAGAATTATTTTTTAAAAGAAACCAAATGTAAACTTTAAATACAGACAAAATAGAAGATATGAGTGCAAGCAGGAATCATATTCTTCCCATAAGAACTGAAAACATTGCTGGCATTGTCTCTTCACTTTGAAAGAATCAAAAAACGTCAATTAGATAGCATTTTCTAGTCATGTGTCTCTGATTAAGAAGAAAATTAATTCAAGGCAATAAGTGAAGGTTACATTGAATTAATCCCCTCACCTCATCCTACCCTCTAACCCAACATTTGTGTTTTTGCCTGATCCATAATGTTAACTATACAGTTAATGTATACATATGCACACACAGGACTCTGAATTGTAATTCACTCTTTTCCAGGTGCCTCAGGTTGTAAATGAATTCTCAACTCATTTCATTGTCTTGCATTTCCACAAAGACAGTCCCTGCTTTTGAGGCATTTGGGTGATCACATGAGACATAAGGACATAAAAAAAAGCACATCTGTCCTCATACCAGCTATAAGGTAACTCAGAAGAGAGAAGAAAGTTCCTTTCTTTAATAGAGGAGAGTTCACTGGTTTCTGGAGAAATTGCTACAATTCCCTGCACAACCACCTTCTCTGACCATCTCTCTCCTCCTGCCTCACACACCTAGAAATGGACATCAAGCCCTGTGTGAAGAAAGGTTATGAATTTTCCCTCCTCCCAAAAGAGAAAGGAAATAGAGAGGGAATGGAAAAATACCATTTCTCTTGAGGGCATGCATGCATACCAGCTGGCATCATCCTGCAGGTTGGAGAGGAATAATAAACCAGAAAATATTGAAATATTAGGTGATGAAATTGACTTTCAAACGGGAATATGCCAGTGGTCTGTTCCTGTGGGAGGAGAGCTGGGGTGAAGAGAGGAGGAGGCAGCAGCTCAGACAAGCAGTGGAGTCCTTAGCCCCTTCCATCTGGACCTCCAGGGAGGAGAAATACAATGAGCAAAGAGGGATACTCCACAACACAATCCAAACAGCCTTGTTCTCTTTGTTCTTGGCTGAGGCAGGAGTCCCAGCAGAGTCAAGCAGCCCAGGGCTGATGCAAAGCAGCTCCCTAAAAACTGACAAGCAGCATTTTGTCAGCACCTGATTTGCAAAGAGGAAACCCTACCTACACCCAGGCTCACCCTGCCCTGGGCCCCTGTGGCTCAATATAAGAACAAAGGGACAAGGAGCAAAGGGGTGTCGAGTACAGGAATTCTGGCTGGAATGAGGTAAGGACTTTCATCCTAGCCGTTGTTTGTTTTCATGTTATTTCTGAAAAGAGGGCACTAAAAGATTATTAGTAGATCAATCGCTGCTCCTTTTGGGGCCTCCGGTATTTCATCTGTGAATAGAGGAGGCCCTCTTCCTGTGAATCCAGGTGAAGTCTCTGACTGCCTGATCGCTAGAATACCTTGGAAAAGACGCCCCGACCTTAAGAAGCTAACAGCTCCCTCTCCCTGCCTCTTGAAGCACTATCTCTGGGAGTTTTCACCTTCCTATAAGAAGTCTGACTTACCCTGAGGCTGCCATGCTATAAGAAAGGCCAAGCTAGTCCCACAGAAAGAATGGAGGTGGGGAGAGACTGGGAGAAGTGAGGGAAAGAGAAGTCTGACACCCCCAGCTTAGGTACAGAAACCAGAGAGCAATTACACGCCACTCCTCTACACCCCGTCTGAATCTCTGCCTCACAGGATCCTCAGACCTAACAAGTTGTTATGTTAAGCCACTAGGTTTAGGATAGTTTCTATGCAGCCATCACAGGGACCTATAAAGGTACTTCCAGCTCTAACAGCTATGACCTTTGGACATCTCTGTGGTCCTTCATGTCTTCTCCCATCCTCACTAGGGCAGCCAAATCCAGAGGTCACAGGGAAGGGTGCATGTGTATGTTGGACCTTCACTGTCTGAGTCTTCCCCATATAACACAATTTTCACATGAGGAACCACCCCTTCCCCACTTTCAGTCCACACAAAAGGAGGGGAATCAGCTCCCACTGCTCCAGGGGTAACCCTACCTCCTATGCCAACTGGCCTGATCATCCCTCTGATGACAGTTATTGATTCAGGGGTGGGTGACTTACTCAGACCAATGAGACATAATAAGGCTTTTGCAAGGAATGCTAGAGAATTGGGCTTGCCAATACACCCCCACTATCACCACCACCAGACTTGAAACAGAGAAGAAGCAGGTGGAGCAACAGCAGAGAATCTCTCTGAAAAGAGTCAACACAATGGGAGACCAAGCCAGGAAAAGGAAAGAAATGAGGAATGATGACATCATTTGATTCTTTTCATCATTCCAGCTCTACCCATAGACTTGTCAATGATGCAGGCTAATAAGTCCACATTTTGCTTAATCAGATTTGTGTTTTCTGCTACTTGGCTGCAATCAGTCATCAGTGGCAAAGAAAGAAATCTTAAAGGGGAGGAAAAGATTTACCGGTGAACATTTTAAGCATGTCAGGGCTCCAATTTCTAGTCTTTAAAATGAAAAGACTAGACTGAGCTACATCCAGTAAAGAAAGGATTCTAACACTCCCAGGATTCTGTGAGTACAACTCTTCCATGCTATTCATGCCACATATAATCCTGGCAAACTGGAGGCAACCCAGCATGTTGGTATTAATGGGTAGCTAAATAAACGACCTTAAACACAGTGGGAAATGTTGAAGTCAATGAATGAATGGTAAGTTTGCGGACTCCGCTACTAACTAATAATGTGTTCAGAAAATAAAACATTAAATGATTAAGTATGCCACAGACTAATTAAATAAATGTACTTTACTTAGTAATAAAATAAGAGGAATGAGAAAAAAACGGCAGCATTGGGTGGTGGTGGAGATGGACACAGTGAATGAAGCAATCCAGAATCTGAAAGCTGGCTCCAGTGAGGTCTGATGAGCAAACCTCCTGTCCTCCCCATTACTAGAACGAATCCCAGGCACAATTATCCAGAGTCACTTAGCATGTGACTGACCCCACCCATGTTCTAAGCACAGTTGGGTTTGTTGGCAATGCCAAAGGAAAGTGAAAGCTGCCAATTACCCAGATGAAACATTTTGCTCTGCAAACCTCATCCCGCACAGCTCTTGACCTCAGCATGCACTTGGGGCTATGGCCAGTTCCACAGGAAGGAAGAGTAGTTGCACCTGCTGCCATCAATGAGCCTATTCCAGCCTGCACAGGCCAAAGCCATCCACCTGCCACTAATACTATGAATAATGGAAAAGACTGCTGCTCCCTGGGCATCCACTGCACTGTCCACAGTCTGTGGAACTGAGCTCAGAACAGAAATCAAACAGGAAATGGGCAGCTGCAGAATTCACGTTATGTTAGAGGCAGACGGCGCAATCCCTAAAGGAAAATAAATTGTACAGCAATAGCATGTGGATGGATGATGCCTGAGTGGAGTAAGGACCTGAGAATGGCTGTTGAAGAAGGCCAATAATAATCATCATGAAATAAATTGCACAACCAAATACTGATGACCTTGTCCCAGAAATGCTTAAGGAACACAATGATCCCCAAACTATGCAGTCAATACTGCCCCTCATTCTGGACACCCCACAACCCCAACCTGAGTCAGGAAACCTGGATGTGTATCCCACCTCCACTCCCCAGCTGAGTCTCCGGTAAATGACATCCCCCAACCCTCAGCTTCTCATCTGTAAAGTGTGTAAATAAACCAAAACATTTAAGGCATAATAAATGCAATGAGTGAGCACATTGGATCAGCTGGAGGTTTCAATCATGCTATCCTTGGACTTAAAAAAAAACAACACAAAATCCACGCTGAAGCAGACAGGTCCAAATGCCTTGTTAAGACCAAAGTTCATGATTTCCAAACTAAGAATTGTCTACTATGGCTTTAACTTGGGGCCTTTCTTCTTCCATTCAGTGTGGCCTAACTCGTTATCTCCATCCTCAAGGCTAATACTCACGCAACTTCTTGACTGGGCACTATTCAGTTATCAATGGAAACATTTCTTAAGTTGTGAGATGAGGAGGAAGACCTTTGTTCTGCCAAGTTCAGAGGTTATTATGAGGTTGTCATGGAGATTACGCCAATGAAAATTTCCAATTGTAAAGCTTTAGTTCAACCGGAAAGTGAGCATGCTCATGAAGGCAGGAGCAGACCCAGTCACTTCATACAATTCACCTTCCACACTCTCTCCCACCCTGCTGATAACCCACTGTCATGAGAAATTAAAAATATCTGCAGATAGGAAGTATGCAGGCTTATTTGAAAAGGGAGATACTAACTTGTTAAAAATTATAGTAATCTCAGAGTTGATTGGATCTATTAAATATGAACTCTTAATGTCAAAAAACTTGACTACTGGAAAGCTTATATTTCTTTTGTGGTGTTTTTTTTCCCCAACAAATCCTTCCTGAGCACACACTGCCTGCCAGGCACTGAGCAGGATGCCAGGGATATGGCAGTGACAAGAACACCACAGAATCTGTCCTCATGGGAGGTATCTTCTATAGAGAAGGACTGATAAAAGTAAAAGTCACAGGTGCAGATGTGGGAGCCTGACAAAAATCTAGCTCATCTATGGGGTCAGGGAAAGACTTGAAAAATAAGGAAAGGAAGAAGGGAAGAGAGTAAGTTCCAAGGTCTGAGGTCCATAGTCAGTCAGTCAGGTGAAAAGACCATGAAGGAATGCAGAGTAGAGAGAGAGGAAGAGGATGCAGGTCGAAAAAGAGGATGGGAGGTGGGCAGAGGCCAAGCGGTCCTTAAAAACACCCTAACAGGATGATTTTTAATTTAATGATAATGGGAGCCATGAAAGGTTTCAAGCAGAGGAGTGACAAGATAGGTACAGCAATTAACTTAGACTGTCTTAGCTGGTTCAAAGGCACTTCAGTAACGAGAAATACCTTTGGGCCCTAGACTGATATTGTATGGTGCTGAGATCTGAAGAAAAACAATCAAGTATTGTGATGGACTGAATCTTCTTACATAGCCTAGATATTTCACTCATTATTTTTAATAATCATAATCCAAGTTTATCTTTCATAAAATTGAAGTGTGGAAATAAAACTTACTTCGTTTTCCTGGCTGTTTAAATTTGGATAAAAGAAAATTTACTCATTTATTATTCAAACCTCCATGGGTTCCAAAAAAGGACTTGAGGCAGTTTACAATGAAAAAGATAAAGAAAGACCAACAAAATGTATCCCAAAGTGAAGGGGAGCTCACTGCTGGCTTTCTGCACTCACAGAGGTCTCCTGACCAAAATGGACAAGTCTATGGCCAAACGCTTCAGTACAGAGTAAAGAATTATGGGTAAGGAAATGTATGAAATAAAGGCACAGACTCAGTCTCCAGACTCTTTTCCAGATGAGCCCCTGTCCCTCCATCAGAGCCCAAAACAGAACAAAACAATGGAAAAATGAATAACTTGACAGCAGTCAAGACACGCTATGTCTTTTAAAAACGCGCTCGTGCACCAGCACACACACAAACACACACACACAGCCATTGGAGATGCCATTAAATTATTACCTCCATTCCCTTTTCCCCTATGAAGCTCAGCATAAGTGATTCATTGGCTCCCAAGCCCAATAGCTCCCAGTATTGGTAATACTCAGCAAAGCACAAACAGGAAATTCACAAGTTTTGAAGACATATTTCCTCCCGTGAGCACTCCCACCCCTGTCCTATACTCCAATCAGAGAGGGGAGAGCTTATATGCTCCACTCCCCACTCTTCAAAATGAAACCCTTCCCTCTGCCCCATCTGCCTTCCCCCACACCCTGACAACAGAATGGCCACTACACACACTTATTATTATGATTCGGGTTGAATAATGATTACAAGTACTCACGTGGGTAGCTTCAGACACTAAAGGGAGAATTTCCAGAATGACAGGACTTGATAACTGGAGGAGCCCTTGGATACTTCCAACTTCATCATGTCAAAGTCCCCCAACATTTTTGTCTTGTTGCACACACAAGAGATTGACATTTGTATGATACTGGAGTGAAGAGGAAGAGGCTTCTGAGGCCAGAAGGAACCAGCCTTAGGAGGCCTCCCTCCTATTCCCCCTCTTTATCTACAACCCATCCATTGCCCAAAACTGGAAAGCCGTGCCTGAAGGAACAAATGAGTTCAACTCCCTTCCCACCCCTCTATCCCTCAGTGACTCCACCATTCAGCCAATTTCACAGCTGAACAAACAGGTGGTCTCCTTGATGCCTCTCCCCTATCATCCCTCCCCTATCATCTGACCTGCCTTCCGGGTCTGTGAGCTTCACTCCCTGGAGCTTGACCATCCCCTGGGCATCAGCTACCTTCTCCAGCACATACCTGCCTGGCACACAGGTGTTTTTAGGTGAATAGGTGCAAGCACTAAAGAACTGCACCATCCCTGTGGGTTTTCTTGCACTCTAACCACACCCTTGTCCCTACACTAAGCCCTCCTCCATTTATCCTCATGTGGGAGTGCCACCTGCTTGCCCCTGAGACCCTGGGCTGATACAACATTGAATAACAAGAAAGTAGTCATATTACATCAACAATGAGAGCAACAAGCTGCACCATGTTTATTAACTCAACACTAGGTCTTACGTGTTATTTGTTAACTAGAGATCCCTTGGCTTGGCCTGCACTATCGGGCCAAAACCGGCTCTCTGATATCCCCCAAAGGGTCCCGGATTGTGAGAGGCCAGGCTGGTGGACCCTACCAGTACATGATAGGGCTAGGGAGAGACGCGGGAGATTAGCTAGCCAGGGAAGGACCTCGGAAGGGCTCCAGGGTGTGTCCAGCCCACCTCGCTCAGTCCCAGTAGGCCAGACCCCAGCAGCAAGCTAACCTACTGGTCAGAGCATCTGCCCTCTAGTGATCAGTGCATATCATAGTTATCAATTGAGTGGTATTAGCATATCATTAGCATATTATGCCTTGATTGAACAAATGACCAGACAACCAGACACTTAGCATATTAGATTTGTATTATATGGGATATGTTACCCACCCAGCCCTATTCTCCAAATATCAGCTTCATTACTATACCCTCATAATACCATGCAGAGTACTGGCATCTGTGAGAAATTCAGAAGTTTGCCAAATGAAAGAATGAGTGAATGAATAAATGAAACAAACAATATGGTAAAAATATTTAATGGTGAATAAAATGTTAGAAATGTAAAGTAGGATTACCATATGGATAGGGAAAAGCTGTAAAAAAAAACAGAAAGCTTGAATTTTATTGTTGTTATGTAAAGACTGGGTAGATTTTTAATTTTTAATTTTTCATTAAATTTGCTTTGTTTATACAGCAATAATACTTTAAAGAGAAAATATTTTGTCACTGTAATCTGGAATGAAAATGTAAAAAAGATGCATTTATATATTTTACGGGTACACAAACAAAACACATTTAAAATAAACTTTTTCAAGAGACAACCAAATGATTAAACATGAACATTGACTCTGTACAAAGCTATTAAAGAGTAATTAAGACTTTCCACTATGTTAAGCAACCACTTGCCTAACAAAGTTGGTATAATCATGTTAAGACAGGGCAGATGGAATCAAATGATATATAAATTGGGCACAGTCCCCACACGGATTTATGGCCCAGATTTTTCCTGTCAGCAGTTCTTCCCAAGTGAGGGACAACATGGCTACATACATTTATTTCTGCACACTTTTCTGATGCTACCAAACCAACAAACAGGAATGGAAACGCTCCGAGAGAGATGATAGAGACTTAGATGTGAGGTCTAGGTTAACCATTAAGTATCTGTGTGACCCTAAGCATTTTCGTTCTGCATAAAATCAGATGTTCCTCTGACATTCTATGTTCACTATCTTTAGTGTTAGGATTCCCAATGGCAAAGGTGGAGTGTCCATACAATTTCTTAGATGGTCCCCAGGCACTGCCAACTCAACAGGCCCCATGCCAAGTTATCGCACTCGGAACCCTGCTTCCTTTGCTCTCCACACTCCTAGTCTGTGAGTGCCCCCTCATGTGTTCTTGTGCCCAAAAGAGCAACCTGGCTGCCATGTTGGATTTCTGTCCGCTCCTTTACCACTCACATCAAAAACAGTCAACTGATCAATTTTACCTCACAACTGAACCTGTCCAATTTTGTCCATAACAGGCTCCCATCATCTCTCTCTTGGGCTATGCAATACACTCTCCCTTCACATGTTGCTACACACTGCCTTCAGTTAGTCTGGTCTCCACACTGTAGCCACAGTGGTCTCCCTAACATGCATTTCACTCCCGATTAAAACCCTACAACTGCCCTGTATCTTGAGGATAATGTCCTATATTTGGAGGTTGGTGCACAAGGCACTTAATTTATCTAATCCCTTCTTACTCTCAGCCTCACTTCTTGCCACTCCCTCCATTGTCAGTCATGCTAAACTACATGTGGCTGGGGTGGAGGTGAGAGAGTGTTCACTGGGCTCCTGGCTATTGAACATAATATGCTCTCTGGCTAGAATGCTCTTCCTTTTCCCCATGTCTCCTCCTTGTTCCAGCTATTTCCTGATACTGGCCCTTTCAGGCTCCAGCTTTCTCCAAAAACTTCTTTAGAACTACAAAACTGGGTAAGGTACTCTTCTTATGTGCTCTTGTAGCACCTGATATGAATTACTCAGAATTGTAGTTGTCTGTTTTCTGACTGAAACTTGAGGGCACAGACTTACTCACTGTTTATTTCCAAGACCTAGAACAGTATCTGCCCAAGGTAATCAATATATGCCCATGGATGAATGCATAAAAGAGAATGAAAGGGAGAGAAAAAGGGAAGGAAGGATGGAAAGCAACCAATTTTTAAGCAAGCCCAAGACCCTGGACTATACAGGATCCCAAATAGACCACAAAAACCTTGACTGCACATTTATATTTTCTCAATCTTCTAACTTAGGAGAGGAAATGAATTCCAGATATCATTATATCTATTTGGAGATTTTTTGGTTTTTTAACCATGTTAAAAACTGGATATTTATATAATTAGGAGGTAATTCCCCAAATAAGTTTAGTACCCACCTGACACCAGTTATTACAATATTATTGACTACATTCCCTATGCTGAATTTTACAGTCCCAACATATCTAATATTTTGTGGTCTAGCTGTATTAGCCTCAAATCATTCCAGATGATTCCAAGCTCATCTTACCAGAACAGCCATAACTATATAGGTCCTAATTTTTAAAATATCTTAAGCTTTTGAAGTAATGAAGTCTGACAAGCCTAAGTGATTAGAACTATTTCAAACTAGGTACCCTCCAAACAGCCCATGCATGCACTTTCCCAATGTTGAACCTTCCTTCTTGTCATACTCACCTCTCCACTCTGAGCTCTGCCCATCCTATCTAATAAAAGAGTAATATGCAAATTAAGTGTCACTCCACGACAAAAATGGCAGCACCCTAGTCACAAGATGGTGGCTCCCAGTCCTCTAAGTCCCACTGGAGTCTCCAAGTCTCAGGGAGGATTGCTGATGAGAGCCTGCAGAGTAAGTAGCCTGGCAAAATGCTATCCAGAGGCCCTCCTGACCCTCTATAAAAGACAAAAACAAATTCACTCCCCAGCACTTGATACCCTGCCAGCAGTGGCAGCCTGGGCTGGGGTCTCAGCCTGGCTGGGGTGCACACCCCCACTGCTCGATCCTCTACCAACAGTGGCAGCCTGGGCTGGGGTCTCGGCTTGGGAGTGGTGAGCACCCCAACCCCAAGGCAAGATCCTCTCCTAGTTGCAGCAGCCTGGGGTCTCAACCACTAGTCACACCAGCCAGGCAGATATGGAAGAATCTTAAATATTTTTTAAAATATATTTTATTGATTTTTTATAGAGGAAGAAAGAGGGATATAGAGCTAGAAACATCTATGAGGGAGAAACATCAATCAGCTGCCTCCTGCACACTCCGCACTGGATATATGTCCCCAACCAAGGTACATGCCCTTGACTGGAATCAAACCTAGGACCCTTAATTCTGCAGGCTGACTCTCCATCCACTGAGCCAAACCAGTTAGGGCTGTCCAGTATGTTAAAGAAAAAGCTGTCTAATAAAGAAGGAATATGCAGGGGAGTGCATTTAGGGATAACCAGATTGTCAGGGGAGGGTAGTGGGGGATGATCGGGCTGGCAAGGGTCCCAGATTGGAGAGGTTGATGGTTGGACTGAGGGACAACCCCCGCCCCCAGTGCATGAATTTTGTGCACTGAAATGGAGTGTCCAGGGAGCCTCTAGACTCCATATTGCCAGATGGCACCAGAGGCAGGTGCCCTGGGAAGGGATGGTCAGAAGTGATCAGGCTGGCAGAGAAGTGGTTAGGGGGTGATCAGGCTGGCAGGCAGAAGCGGTTAGGAGCAATCAGGCAGGCAGGTGAGCAGTTGGGAGCCAGCAGTCCTGGATTGTGAAAGGGATGTCTGACTGCCACAGGGATTGGGTCTAAATAGGCAGTCGGACATCCCCCGAAGGCTCCCAGATTGGAGAGGGTAAAGGATGAGCTGAGGGACACCCCCCCAAGTGTATGAATTTCGTGCACCAGGCCTCTACTCTCAAATGTAAGGGTCCCCTATCTATCCAGGCTTATGATACTAACAGTAGAGTTATCTTACTGTCCTCTCATGGCCCTTCATACAGAGATCTACCCATGTGCTATATGTTCATCTGTAATCACTCAAACATACATTGTTAATCTGTAGTTACCATGTGCACATGTGGCTCCCAGTCCTCTCCTAACCAATGCATCTTTATTAACAAGAATAAGTAACAACTGATGATACTGTGCTAATCAGATTGGGAGGTGAGGGTTTTGCAAACTCACATGCAAGTATTCCAGATTGACACATATATTTCACATATCTTTCATTCCAGAAGTTTCTATATCTAAGTTCTGATGTACATCTTTGTGTGTTGTCAAAACTTGGAAGGGTTGCCGAGACTGGTTTGGCTCAGTGGATAGAGCATCGGCTTGCGAACTGAAAGGTCCCGAGTTCGATTCCGGTTGGGGGAATGTACCTTGCTTGTGGGCACATCTCCACAGTGGGGCGAGCAGGAGGCGGCTGATAGATGTCTCTCTCTCATCAATGTTTCTGACCTTCTATCTCTCTCCCTTCCTCTCTGTAAAAAAATCAATAAAATATATTAAAAAAAAAAAACTTGGAAGGGTTAAAGATACCTGTTGTTTGGAATCTGGGATTCCCAAGTGAACTATACCCCTTCCGCCCATCCCCCACTTTCACAGAAACCTATGGTTGAAAAGAAAACTAACCTCAAAAAAACAAAACACTGTCAGCCTGATGGTGGACAAGGTAGGGACTGCCCTACCAAATGTGTGCCTTCTATCATCCCTGTTCTTCTTCCCATCCCCCACCACCCACCACCCAAAACGAAGGCAGTGAACTAAGTGATTTCAAAAGTCTTTTAGATTCTATTGTGTATTATTTACTTATAATTTCTCTTCTTCCAAGGAGGACTAAGTCATTAAAAAGGTGGACACACATGAGTGCTTTTATAGACCTTTCTCCCCTATAGAGAAAATTGGACAAGAAATAAAAAGCTTAACAACTTCTTTGATATTAGGTCTTTGCCTATTACCTTTTACAGAATAAGAACTTATTCAGCAGCATCTTCTGGTCTAGTTTGCCCTTTCAAGAAAAAATAACTTTTTATAGCTTTGAAAAACATCCATTAAAGCAAGTGAGGCTTTTAAATGTCTGCATTTATATGAACTGTGTCTTGCGGACCTCTGAAGTCCTAGCTAGCGTGCATGCTGATTATAAGGTGGATACTTTGTGCTGAAAAGTAGAATTACTGTGTCAGCACAATCCTAAAGGAGCTCCCCCCCCCTACCCCCCCCCGCCAAAAAAAAAAAAAAAGACAGAATGAGGTACTAGAGAAGCAATGGCCAAATATACTACAGGCCTTCCTTATCTCCCTAGAACTTACAGATTCTAAAATACACACAGCAGTTGCTGGCTAAGGCTGAAGGTTAAAGGCACCAAAATAAACTGAGTCTTGGGGATTAGGTCAAGAATGAGTCATTCTGCCTCCAATGGTACTTTATGAAGAAAGAGAACAGATTCCTAAGGACCCCAGAGCACGGGTGGCTCTCTTTAAGCCAGATGCCACCAGCACAAGAGCTGGCAGCCCAAACAGGAATTGAAATGAAGGTCTCCCTGGGGCCCTGGAGAAGATGCTGGAACAGGGTCCATTGCTACTCCCAGCATTAACCAAGACAACAAAGCATTTGAGCAAATGCAGTGACTGGAACAAAACACCCATTAGGCTTCAAAAAGGCATCTCCATATGCATTTCAGGCTGACTAGTGAGATTACAATTTCTGCTGGAAATTAAAGAGTGTTTGCAGAGGTTATGCAAATAGGGGACCTCAAGAGAGGAACTATTCATCTTGTGGCAGGTTGAAAGAGCCAAAAAAGGGGGTATCAGTTGAAGGGGGAAAAAGAAAATGACAACAAAAAACCTTCATCAACTCCTAGGCAGGAACTTTCACACTGTCCTAGAGAAATGTCTCTCAAAGCAGATAAATCATTAACTGATGAATGTCACAAACAATTAAAATAGATATTTACTGTAGAGGACACTCACAGCAAGAAAACCTTTTAAGTTCTCCCTTAAAACCCCAGAGTGGTCAGCTTCAGCAACTGGCCTAAGGCCAAATTCTTCAAATGCCAAACCTCTGAAGAAGGCTAGGGAGGACAGGGTGAGCTTACTCTGAGAGGAGGAGGGATTAGGAGATCAAGCTCCAGATGCCACTGGCTCCAGGACTTCGCTGCAGGTGCCAGTTCTATGCACCAATGGCTACTGAGACACTCCTGAAGCAAAGACAAAACGCACTGTTTCAGGTTGGGTTCTCAGAAGCAGCACTGAAATGGAGTGTGCAGTCAAGATATTTATTAGGAATGGACCTTCATAAAGGAAGCTGAAAGCAGACTGGGCAGAAGATAGAATGCCAAGCAGAGCCAGAGCCTAAGCGTGGGGTGGTCTGGTGTCAAGGGAGCCTACAGATTCCATATAGCCAGATGGCACCAGAGGCAGGTGCCCTGGGAAGGGATGGTCAGAGGTGAGCAGCTCTCTGTACAAGTGCAGCCCAGGTGCAGCCTCAAGGAACTGCCAGCTAGCACAAGGCTGTCTTCCATCCAAATTCCAGCAAGCCCTTCCCACAGAGGAATCCTGAGCGGAGCATCTCTGTGGTTAGCACACTCGCCTCTTCCAAAGTTTTCATTTGTGCTTTTTAAGTGGACAATCACTTTTCTGATTTAAAAAAAAAAACAATCATAAGAAAATGTTGCTCATCCCACTAACTAAAAATTATAAAGAAATACTAGTATATATATATCCCCCCAAATTGTATACACATTTTAACAGCTGATAGCTCAATTTTGGAAATGAAATACATTTTAATAAACACTGCCTTTATAATTATTCAAAGTGTAGGTATACATTTTGGGGGACACTACATATACAGATGCAGATATATACATTTATATAGAGGATGGTCTAGAACAGTGGTTGGCCAACCAGGGCTCGCGAGCCACATGCGGCTCTTTGGCTCTTTAAGTGTGGCTCTTCCACAAAATACCACAGCCTGGGTGAGTCTATTTTGAAGAAGTGGTGTTAGAAGAGGTTTAAAATTTGGCTCTCAAAAGAAATTTCAATCGTACTGTTGATATTTGGCTCTGTTGACGAATGATTTGCGGACCACTGGTCTAGAAGGATATTACAAAACTATTTAGTATAATCATCTCTGGGTGCTGTAATTTCAGAGGATTTTTGCTTTCTTATTAACCTTCAGTATTAATTGAATTTTCTGTGATAAGCATCAGTCTCTATAAATAGACACCAACATGCGAACTGAAAACACAGCAACTTCTCTAAAGGAACTCCAGGACTCCAGGTTCCAGTTTACAATGCAGAAGGAACCCAAATTTACAATAAAATCTCGAGATCTCGAGCCAGTAGTGACCACAGACAACAAAGGCTAATCTCTGGCTGCTCTGTACCTCAGTTTCTCACCTGTTAGCTGGGGCAGGGGGAAGCTCAAAGAGCTCCATAATTCCTTGCAGCTCAATGTTTTATGGTTCAAAGACAATGTCAGCCACTCCTCCACCCCATTATTTTTTGAAATGATAAATTTAACTGACAAACACCCAAAATACCCTTAACAAATGACTATATTTACTGTAAGAAACTTGTACTGACAGCCAGTCAGTTTGAGCTCTTGGTTACCAAAACCCTTCTGAGGAAAAGCAGCTGCTCCGGAAGGTCTTTGCTACAGACGCTGCTGAAGTTTATGTCCCAAACTGATCAAACCAAGAGTAAGCACATCTGTACTTTCAGCAGCAAATAAAGGAAGGCGTCTGGAGAAACCTGGCAAGACAGGCCATAGACGCCCCCACGTGGGATGGCAAAATCCAGATCCTGTGAAATATTGTCACTAACAAGGTATAGATGAGATGTGAATAGAAATATATGGCATCAGTGTTTGTCTGCTCTTGTCCCCAAGAGTACTGGGCTCTGGTGGTCATTCTCTGTAGTCTCTGTTTCATCCTAGCCTTATAAAAACTGGGATCCAAAAGATCATTCCCATTGCTTCTGATTCCTGAAAACAACCCCCTGCCTGCCCTTTCAAGTGTTTATGGAGTAGACTCTGAGGTCCAAGAGTAGGAGCATCTGTCTCATTCAGGGGCTCATCTCTAATGCCTGTCCTACTACTTGGCACAAAACTGACATTCAATAATCAATAAACAGAATAAACAAATAAATGAATGCAGAGGCTCCTCGGCTAAGTGCAATGACTCTAAGGATGTTAGACAACATTATGCAATGCTTGGAAATGAAGCCAAAGGAAGGCATTCTGTAGTTTCAGTGCCAGGCTGGAATATTACTAACAGACACACTCAAGATTCATGTATCACTAATTTGGGTTCAGACTTTGTAAATTTACATGTTAACTTGTCAATTTTGATTATTATAGATGCATAAGATTCCTGAATGTTAGAAATGAGAGCCCCCAGTTTAATTGTTTTATTGCCCTATATGTCATTAAGCAGTTTTGCCCTGACCAGCAATCTTATTCCAATATGCTTCAGTGCCTGTAAGTACACAGTTCTTCAAATGCTCTTTGAACCAGCTTTATCTTCCTCCTGGTTCCCTCATTTATAAGCTAAATACTTCTTTGACATGTGCTCATTTTATATTTATATGAGTGTCACATTTATAACTTTAAAAAAAAGAAAAAAACCTATACATTGACTGTGGAAATGCAAGAAAAAAATATCTAGTTTCTGACCCAGCATGGAAGTGTTAATAAACATGTATATTTTAGGTTAGAAAAGGTAATATTGGAGATAGATATAGAAAGATCCCAAAATACAAGAAATTAAAAGAATTGCTTCTAGCTTAGTTCACAACTAGTTTTGCATGTATTATAAAGGATGTAAATACTTGGCATTCTCTAAAAGAAAGGGGGAAAGAAAGAAATCCATTAGAAACACTACCCAGCAGTTGTAATCTCTGCGGCCGTTTTGTGAGAAGGTTCAGTAGATTGAAGTTTCAGTCTTGGGGATGCTTATTTTGATAATGAGTATTTATTTATTTACTTATTTATGGATTTTATTTTTAGTGATTTCTGAGAAGAAGGGAGAGGGAGAGATTGAAACATCAATTATAAGAATCAGTAATTGGCTGCCTCCTGCAACACCCCCAACTGGGGATCGAGCCCGCAACCTGGGCATGTGCCTGATCAGGAATCAAAACTGACCTCCTTGTTCACAGGTAGATGCTCAACCACTGACCCACACTGGCTGGGCTCAGAAATGCTGTTTTAAAATGAGAAGAGTCACTTCTCTCTGAATCCCAATTTCCAACTATAGAGTTATTTAATTATTAAATAGTTCTCTGACTGAAAGAGTTAATTCATCTCTGTAGCAGCTACATTCATTCCCTCCAGAGGCATCTCACTGTGCTAACCAGAGTCAGGAGAATCTTTCATTTGCTTTAAAAAAAAAAAATCAGTTCTATTAATTGGTGCTGCTGCCTAAAGGCATCAATCAATTTTGGCTGAAATCACACTCCTCTCAGGCTTGGTCTGTTTGTCTGGTTTTCTCTGGGCATCTAAGTCTCCTTGTCACAGCAAAAAAGCTGGACATGAGTCAAAACCACTTACATTCCCAAGGACATAGATTCACACACATGAAAAACCAAGCTCGAATTCTTGGCCTGAGAATATATCAGATATATCAGATGAGACCATTCCCTTACTTTTCAAAGTCAGTGGTAAGAGGTTGAGTTAACTAGTGATCCATGGGTTTGTGTCAAAACCAACCTCATCAAAGTCAAACAAAAACTCTGAGGTTGCACTGGGAGTCTCTTTCTTACAGGACTCCGTCTTCTCAAGAGCATCCACCAGAGCACCCCACATAGAGAAGGAGCTCAATAAATATCTGATGAATACCTGGATGAGAGGACAAATCCATGAATCACTTAGAAAACGACAGAGCATCACTCCTAAAGAGGTAAAACTTGATGCAGGAAGATTTAGTGCTATGCAAGAGCCAGGAAGCAATTCCTCTGCTGCATCTGGCATGATTCAGACCCTTAAAAGATAATTATATATGTTTCTGGAAGATTAGAGATATTTGAGAGTTGAGATAAGAGCAATAAATATGATTAAGGGGACTAAAATAGGTTATGTGAGGGAAATAAAATCATAATTGCAAGGGTTACATTATACCAAAGGCAGACCTTTGGGCTGTCTTCAGGTACCGGATGTGACTATGGTTGTAAGCTCAACTTAATTACTAACAATAAAACATCCACAATCAAGGGTATCTCGATGCAGAAAGAGCACATCATTTAACCTTTTGGCAAGGAGCATTCTATCATTTTCGTCAATGCGGCTTAATTAACATTTCTGCTCCCCACCCCCAGCACATATAGGTTGGTTTAAGAGCTTAAATCTTCCTGACTGCCTAAAAGAACATCCACAGAGATTGGGGTTTCAGTTCTATCCTCATGAATAAATATGCAATGTGTGACCTTTAACACACCCTCTAGGCAAGGATTATTATCAGGAGAGGGGTGATCAGTTGTCTTCACCTGCACAGTAGGAAAATCAGGATGTAAGCAAGGCTAGAGTAGAGAGAAAAGTGATTAAATACACAACAGTCCTCCAGGAATCCTCAAGGATGCCATTCTCAGGCATCTTTAAAACCACCATCTGTCTCAGATGACTCTGAAGTAGTGCTATCCACAGATGGGAAGGCAACAAATGGAAATGAGACCATGGGCAGGTTCTGGCAACAAATGGAAATGAGACCATGGGCAGGCTCCGGGAATGTAAGGTGCTTTCAAGACCAAGGCGCCAGCAGAGCTGGCACTCTGACACCTCCACTCCTCCTTGGAAGCAGAACTACAAATGCCAATCAAATAAAAAATAGCCCTGGCCCTGGAACCTCACCAGACTCTACATAGATAAGGTGGGCAGGGCACACAGACTAGTTCACAGTGGCTCCTTTTAATCTTTTTAATGTCTTTTTTTGTTTTAATTCTAATAGGAACACCACCAGTTAAATCAGTTTCATAATTTTTGTACACAAGTATCAATTTTTTCGTGATGAGCTAAAAGTAGAAATAAATCACACTAACATTTTTGAGTACTTGCATTTACAAATATTTGCAGACAAATTTGATCAGTTTTTAAAAGTATTTCTTTTGCAGTATTTCCAAACTACGTAACAGGAATAATAGCATGAAAACCCATACATCCATCAGGCAGCAACAGCGAATCTTGACACTCTGCCACACTTTCTTTGGAAGAAAATAATTTAATAATAGAATTTATTAATTAAAAAGCTGCAAACTCAATGATTCCGTTCTACTCTCCTGTTATTTAGAGAGATGATTATTATCCTGAAATGTGCAGATATCATTCTCCAGCCTTTTTTAATTTATTGTCTTAAGTTTTACATATGTTTTCTTTTCCCCAATTGACTCTCCTCCCCACAACTGTTCCCACCCTGGGCAAGCCCCCCAACGACCCAATGTCTGTGTCCATTGATTATGCTAATATGCATGCATACAAGTCCTTTGATTTGAGCATTTTTTAAATACTTTTACTACACATGGGTAGTCATAAATAATTTATAGTATTGTTTCTGGCTTAACATTAAATAAATGGTGTTGTGTGGTACAAATCATTCTATAACCTGCTTTTCTAAACTTTATGTTTTTGAGCTTTACCCATTTTGGAAATATGACAAGTTCATTCATTCTAATTGCTATATGATACTCCTAATTTCATTCTGTTTCCACAGTAACCTTGTGCCTGAAATGATGAAAGAGTACATATGTTATCCAATTCTAAGAAGCAATGACTGACTCAGATTTAGTTCTTACACAAAGTCCATGCTGTTTTCCCAGCCAAACTCTTCATTTCTAAAAATAGAAGAGGACTGAAAATTACAAAGTCTTTATACAAAATCCTGCCAGGCTACAGGGCAGGGGAAAAAGAGCCTCCACTCTCACCGCTGTCTCTAGGTCCTTCACTGAACAAACAGAGCCACCAATTTCTTAGAGGAAAGGTGCTAAACTCCATTCTTTAAGGTAACGTACAATCTGGGAAACTTGAACCATGACCAGGCATAGGATGCTATTAAAGAAATAACATTAACCCTAACCGGTTTGGCTCAGTGGATAAGAATGTCGGCTCAAGGGTTCCAGGCTCAATTCTAGTCATGTACCTTGGTTGCAGGCACATCCCCAGTAATGGGTGTGCAGTAGGCAGCTGATCGATGTTTCTCTCTCATCAATGTTTCTAGTTCTCTATCCCTCTCCCTTCCTCTCTGCAAAAAATCAATAAAATTTATTTTTTAAAAAACAACATTAACTTTTTTGAAGTGTGACAATACTGTAGTTATGTTGAAAGGAAAGAGATGTTGTTTAATATCAGTGGAGTTTCAGTTTTGCAAAATGAAAAGTTCTTAGTCTGGCTGCACAAAAATGTGAATGTACTTAACAGCATGGAACTAATCATGCACTTAAAAATGGGTAAAATGGGCCCAGCCGGTGTGCTCAGTGGTTGAGCATCAACCTATGAATGAGGAGGTCAAGGTTTGATTCCCAGTCAGGGCACATGCCTGGATTGCAGGCTCGATCCCCAGTTGGGGACATGCAGGAGGCAGTTGATCAGTAATTCTCTCATCATTGATGTTTCAATCTCTCTCTCCCTCTCCCTTCCTCTCAGAAATCAATAAAAATATAACTTAAAAGGGCAAAAGATATATGTAGAGGTAAATTATATGTTTTGGATTTGCTTTAAAATAATTCTGGGTGGGGTGGGTATTATGGATAAAACAAAATTAATTGACTGATAACTGCTGAAGCTATGTTCTGAGTAATGTGGGTTTATTACAATAGTCTCTCTACTTGGAAGCTCTCAAAAATAGTGTCTTAAATAAGGTTTTTGCTCAAACAAAAATAATTTCATCTCATTAACAAGTTGTTAGGCTTTTAGTTAGAAATAAAAAGCAGCATATTTTTCAAACGCTAATGTTCTGAGACCTGCTTTCCCCGCTATAACTCCAGAATGGACAGTGCTCTCAAACCTGATATGCCGTGATTCACCCTAGGGTCTTGTTAACATATGGCTGCTGTTCAGCAGGGCTGGGGCAGAGCCGGAAGGGTGGCACTTCTAACAAGTTCCTGGTTGATGCTGTGGCCATGGGTCACCCATTAAGTAGCAAAGAAGTCGGGGACTTGCAGGCAGGGAGCAGGCATTTATTTGCACAGGGAGAAGCCAGCGAAGCTTTCTTCAGATAGCTTCTCCGGGGACTAGAAGGGCACCACACCGACACTGCTGCTGTTCTGGAGAAAAGTCTCCCCACTCCTTTCCTTTGCACATCAGCACCAGGCATCACTGTTCACTCAGAGGCAACTACCCAAATGGAGGATGGTACATATACAAAAGGAGTTTGTTTATTCAGGGTCTGCCTGGTACATCTAAACTCATTAACCAACAAGGAAAAGTCTCTGCTCCAAAATCTATTAAGTAATGACTAAACCAAAGGTCCAGAAGTCAAAGTTCAGAGGCCCAGGCAACATATGGGAATCAATAACATACTATAAGAAAGCTAACATAATATAAAATATTGTGGAAACTCTGGTAAATCCCACCTGATAAAGAAATAAAATCCATTTACTTATGCATGTTCCTGAACAATCATCAAATCTCTGAAGAACCAAAAAATGAATTTTTACCCATGAAAAGTCTTTTCCACAAAACACGAGTAGTTCCTCTGAGGTGTTATGGTCATCAGGTAGACTGGACCAAAACCTTCTATCCTTAGAGACTTGCTCTGCTGTCTGCTAGGCTACCCATGTTCAGAGTGCAGGGATTATATTTCAGGATTCCCTCAGTCAGCCAGACCAATTTGTGATTAAGCCGTTACCATAGAATCATACAGTTTCTATATGTTGAGAGCTTGTGAAATGCTCTATTTCACTCAAAATGCTTTGTTTTTACTCATTGTTTTCTGAAATATATATATATATATATTCCTAAGTAACCAAATGGTCAGTCAACCACTTGCTATGACATGCACTGACCACCAGGGGGGCAGACGCTCAACATAGGAGCTGCCCCCTGGTGGTAAGGAGGCTCCCACAGTGGGAGCACCACTCAGCTGACCGACAGGGGCCATTTGCAAGGCTCATAGCTGGCCACAGCAGCCCAGAGTCCGCAGCGGAGCAACAGCAAGCCTACGGGGCAGCAGGTACAGTGGAGCCAGGATGAGCAGAAGCAGCCAGGATGAGTAAGAGTGGCAGCCTGGAGCAACAGGCAGCATTGGACTGCCAGTTTCAGCCCTATCCCCATAGGTCACGCTGAGGGACCCCACCGGTGCACATATCTGTACACTGGGCCTCTAATCTAATTATAAACTTCTAAATCCCTCCATTCTTTGATACATTTTCCCTAAAATGTTCATTCTTGCTTTTTTAACAGGGCATGATGCAATGGACAAGCCACTATAGCCTCTGCCCCAGGTCCACGCTATCCAAAGCCTAAGCTGTACAAAGTATAGAGCAGCAATGTTCAACTGGTGTGCCACAAGAATGACCTCTTTCTTTTCTCTTAGATTGCCAACTTTTAAAAAGATGACAACAGCCAACACAATACCTGTCTTATGTGAATAAATCAAAATTATACCAGTTTTGGTTATTTTGTCAAATTGGCAAAAGTATATTTCTGATGTACCACTGAAATTTAGGTGCCATGAGATGAAAAAGGTTGAAAATCACTGGCCTAGAGAAATAGATAGCACCACACCCTTCCCTCACCATTCACACAAACATGACAGGGACTAGCCACAAGGAGGGGTTACAGAAGAAACCTACACTGTTCCTGCCTTTAACAAACATCTAATCCAGTGGAAAAGTCACCAGCAAGAACATTTATTTCACACACACACACATACACACCACCTATATACACACACAAACACTTAATTCCATTGGAACATGCAGAGGAAAACCTGTGACATAAGGATTAAGGTAATTTTTCAGTCTGAGCATTAAAATGCAGGTACTTATCCTATCTAATAAAGAGGGAATATGCTAATTGACCATCAAGCCCTCGCAAAGATGGTAGCACTCATAGCCAATAAGGAGAGAATATGCTGATTGACTGCCACACCCTCAAAGATGGTAGTGCCCAGAGCCACAAGATGGCAGCACCCAATCCCCTCAGCCCCACCAGGGCGGCCGGCTCACAGCACGGCCAGGCCCATCCTCAGGCTGGTCTGGCCACTCCGTGTGCCTGCCTACAGAGTTCCCCAGTTCCCTCATCCCCCAACCACCCAGGGCAAGCCTCAGATTGTGGATGCCCAGCTACCCAGGGTCGTCCAAGGCTCAGGTAACCAGGGTCGGCCAAAGTTTACGCTGCCAGCAGTGGCAGCAGCAGAGTGTGATGGGGGCATCGCCTTCCCCTGATTGCTGGGTGGCTTCCTGCCCCTGAGGGCTCCCAGATTGTGAGAGGGGGAAGGCTGAGCTGAGGGACCCCTCCTCTAGTGCATGAATTTTCATGCACCAGGACTCTAGTCCTATATAATAAAAGGCTAACATGCAATTCAACCTAATAGCAAAACGACCAGTTACTATGATGTGCACTGACCACCACGGGGCAGGCACTCAACACAGGACTGACCACTAGTGGGGGTTCCACTCACCCAGAAGCCCTGAGTCAGGCTCATGGCTGGAAAGCACAGTGGCAGTGGGCGGGAGCCTCTCCCACCTCCACAGCAGTACTAAGGATGTCTGGCTGCCAGCTTAGGCCCACATCCCAAGGGCTCCCAGACCTCATGAGGGCATAGGCTGAGATGAAGGATCCACCCAAGTGCACCAATTTTGTGCACTGGGCCTCTAGTAATAGATAAGAAAGAAAAATATGAACTAAGGCATGGAAGTATATGAGACCTAGACCAGTGAGTCACTTGGAATGACTGGAAGGCAGAGACTCAGACTACAAGAAGAGCATTCAATGAACTGATAATTATGAGAGGTTTCTGGGCTCTGAATATCTATCTTGCACTTAATACTTAATTTATACTTAATATGGCTTACTATTTTTAAGTTTTGCTGTGCTTAGCCACAGAAGCATTTCCTTCATGCTATAGCCTGTATGAAAACTACATGACACCTGCCAAGCCAGACCCTACCTGGCCTACCCACCTGCCTAGAGTATATCACAGGGTGAGAGCAAAACACATACACACACAGTTTCCACAGGCATGTTCCTGGTCACTCACCACAAAGTCAATGGTGTCATCCACTTAAGGAGGAGGAGGAGAAGGAGGGGAAGGAGGGGAAGGAGGAGGGGAAGGAGGAGGAGGAGGAGGAGGGAGAGGAGGAGGAGGAGGAGGGAGAGGAGGAGGAGAAACACGCATCCGGAGGTCCAAGACTTAGAAAGTGTTTTATAGATAATTTGCCAAGTGTGCAAGCTAACAGTAAAACATTAGGATAAAGGTTTTCATCCACAATGAGAAGTAACTCTATATAAAGGAAAATTTTACTGTTATTTTATATATGTATATATATATAAAGTAAAATAACAACAATGCTGCTATCTCAGTAAGAAACCCAAAAGACCCAAAGTTTGGATTTCAAAAGCATCGTCTCTGTGAAGGATGGATTTCAAGGAATAAGAAATGGCTGATGCTATATCTGAAACCACAGCTTGTAAAAAAATGGTTCTTTTGACTTCTTTTTTTTTAATTCCCAGAATATACAGAAACAAGAGCAACCCTTTCCAGCCATCCTTCAGTGTTTCTGGATAAACAGCTCCTTGGAGTCAGTAACTGAAGAATGCTCCTGCCTCCGGCACAGAGAGGTGTGAGAATCAAATATGCAAAAGCAATTCCTTAACAGTAAAGCATAGAAACAAACCAAAAGCCTCAACAGTGTGCAGATAGTCTATTTTCCCAGATTGCAGTTGCCAGGAGAATTCCCAGCATAAATAAAAGGACTAAGAAGATTTTTTCTAGTTTTTCAACATTTTAGGTTTAAAAGGAGATTATGATTTGAGTGAATCTTAAAAATTCAAAATAAACAGAGTTTGTAGTTGCCCCTTAAAGAAAGCCTGGGTTTGAGAGGATGGCGGGCTTAGCTTTCAATGCCTGGTGAGGTATCATAATAAAAGGCAAATCAGAGCTTCATGCGTGATCATTTTCTAGGTTTTGAAAAAGTCTCATGGAATCTGCATTGTAAGCAATGAGTAAAAGGAAAACCTCACCTATAACTTTAGCTGGTGGTGTTCCATGCCGCTTCCTAACTGCACAGGTACAAACTCATAAATTCTGAAAGCCATGGAGCCAAGTGGTTGTGCTATCTTGTAAAAGGCTTGAAACAAGTGAATTTCAGCAAAAATGATATACAGTGTGAGACCATGGCATAAGGTCATAATGCCACCCTCACATCCCCAGTGGCAGGTAGTTACTGATTATAGGCTGTGTGTGCATTTGAAGTCCCTAGGTACCATGTCTAGGCGAAGCAATGGAGAGAGGGAGAAAGAATGGCAATTCTAAAATACTACCTAATAAAAAATCAGAATCTGTCTTGAGTTGGGGGTTGGGGGGCGGGGATGATGGTGACATGCTCAAAGTTGTATTTTTAGAGGTTATTTTCATCATTTTTTAACAGCTTACTCAAAGAAAAACAACACCACTCCAGGGAAGATGAAATCAAAGAATTTATTTAGAATACAAAACACATCATCTTCTGACTTGAATCAAGTTCCCTGGAAGCTTCTTGCTCAAATTAATTGGCTGAGCTATTTTATCTCAAAGAGGGAGGAGGTAAGATTCTGCCTTGATATTCCTAAGCTTGTTGTCTTAGCTCTCACTCCGGGAAAGAGACAGCTCAATCTTGGCCATATGTACACACCTCTTCCCCTCCTCTTCCCTTCTCCTCCCCACCACACACCCACATTAGGAGGTGTCAGCACCAGCTCCACTCCCCAAGGCTGGGACCTTTGACCATCCATTCCTATCTCTGGACTTCCCTTTCCTTTTTGTGACAACGATGGCAGTCATTAACATGACATGTGTTAGGTATTATGCTAAAAATGTTTCATACTTAATTTAAGCCCCACAAATAGCCAATAAATTGCCACGAAGGTCAAGGAAGCTAAGATTCATGCTAACAGATAGGGAAAGACAAAGCAGGGATTCAGACCAAGGACAGTCCAACTCCACAGTCCTTGCTCTTGGTTCTTTCCACATCTCTGTAAGGCATTAGAAAGAAGAAAGGGCTAGCTTGATGACTGCTAGAACCGTTCTGGACCTGATGTGTTATTTCCAACTAGAGGCCCAATGCACAAAATTCATGCACAGGTGGTGTGTGTGTGTGTGTGTGTGTGTGTGTGTGTGTGTGTGTCCCTCAACCCAGCCTGCACCCTCTCCAATCTGAGACCCCTCAAGGGATGTCTGACTGCCTCTTTAGGCCCGATCCTGATGAGTTTGGGCCTACATGGGCAGTTGGATATGCCTCTCACAATCCAGGAATGCTGGCTCCTAACCACTCACCTGCCTGCCTGCCTAATTGCCCCTAACTGCTTCTGCCTGCCAGCCTGATCACCCCATAACCGCTCCTCTGCTAGCCTGGTTCCCCCTAACTGCCCTCCCCTGCAGGCCTGGTCCTTCCCCCCCAACTGTCCTCCCCTGCAGGTCTGGTTGCCCCCAACTGCCCTCTCTTGTAAGCCTGGTCCCTCCCAACTGTCCTCCTCTGCTGGCTTGATTGCCCATAACTGCCCTCCCAGCTGGCCATCTTGTGGTGGCCATCTTTGACCATATGGGGGTGGCCATCTTGTGTGTTGGAGTGAAGATCAATTTGTATATTACTCTTTTCTTAGATAGGATGGTCTTAATCTCTAGTCCCAGAATCCCATAAGAGGAACTCATCTTATCCCTGCCTGACCATTTGCCTCCAGCATGCTCTGGTGGAAGGACATGGATCAGAGCATCTGATATTTATGTGAGTTTGCTACTATCCATCCAGTGTCTCACACATAGCTAAAGTTCTGTGGCCTCCTGTCACCTGCCAGCCAGCATAACTGCTGGTCCTGGCTTCCCTCCATCCAAGAGCACAGGTCACCCTCCATCCTGTGCCCAGAGGAAAGTTTTAGAAAACAGGCTAAACTAAAAGCTGCAAACTTTTTAATATATGCTGGTACCCTGCTTAATTTTGTATGTGCGTTACCCAGTAAAGCCACAAAACTCCCCTTGTTTATTTACTCACTCATTCAGCATAAAAATATTAAAAACCTTCTCTACATCAGGCACTGTACTGGGTGCTGGAGATAACATGTGCCACATCCTATATAATAAAGAAGTAATATACAAATTGCCCATCACACCCTTGCATAAGATGGCTGTCCCCATGTGGTCACAAGATGGCTAGCAAGGGAGGGCAGTTGTGGGTGATCAAGCCAGCAGGGAAGGGCAATTAGAGGTGACTGGACCAGCAGGGGAGGGGATGTAGGGGCAACCGGGTCAGAAGAGGAGGGCAATTAGGGGTGATTGGACTGGCAGAGGAAGGCAGTTGGGGCGACTGGGCTGGCAGGGGAGCAGTTAGGTGTGGATCAGGCTGGCAGGGGAGTGGTTAAGGGATGATCAGGTTGGCAAGCAGAAGTGGTTAGGGGCAATCAGGCAGACAGACAGGCAAGCAGTTGGGAGCCAGCCGTACCTAGCTGGTCTCCATTCCTCTCTCATGAGCTCATTTGTGCCTCGCTGGTCCCCATCCCTCTTTTGCCAGCTCATTTGTGTCTGGCTAGTCCCTATTCCTCTCTCCCCAGTGTAGAGTATCTGAGCTTTTATGGTGTGAGGGTGTGAAGACCATTTGCATATTAGCTCTTTATTATATAGGATATGAAAAAAAACTCAAGAGAGGGTAAGTGGCTTGTCCAGCCAGGTACAGAGAGACAAAAGAGATATAAAAAGTATCAGCTTGAAATAAAGATAAGGAGGTAATGGTCTCAAAACATCTCCAATAACTTATTGATTCAATACCCAACAATACACAAAGTGCTTTCACATACATTATCTCTCTTAACTCATCAAATCTTTAAATTTTTTAGTGTATTTTTATTTATTTCAGAGAAGAAGGGGGAAGGAGAAAGATAGAAACATCAATGATGAGAGAAAATCATTGATCAGCTGCCTCCTGCACACCTCCTACTGGGGATTGAGCCCAAAACCCAGGCATGTGCCCTGACTGGGAATAGAACCATGATCTTTTGGTTCATAGGTTGACACTCAACCACTGAGCCACACCAGCTGGGCTATCATTTGTTTTAAAGAAAATATTTTTTCCTCATATTCCCTCATACTGAATAGTACAATAAAAATAATTTTATCAAGAGTAGATCTAAGTATGTCACCTTTTAACTTATGACAAGTCACAAACCTTCAAGTAGCAGGGCAGAGCCCTTCTTACAAACATAACAGATTAAGATAACATACCCACCTGCTCTAGCTGGTTTGGCTCAGTGGATAGAAGGGTCTCAGGTTTGATTCCAGTCAAGGGCACATCCCAGGTTGTGGGCTTGATCCCCAGTAGGGGACGTGCAGGAGGCAGCTGACCAATGATTCCCTCTCATCATTGATGTTTCTATTTTTCTCTCCTTCTCCCTTCCTCTCAGAAAACAATAAAAATATATTTTTTAAAAAAGATAATATGCCCAACTATGCAAAAAGTATCATGAGATCAAGTTACTTCACATATACCAAATATCCTGTTACCAAACTAAGCCTATTTCTTAAATCACCAGCTTGAATTCAATATACACATAAAGAATTTATTCTCTATCCCAAAATTTATATTTTATCTAACTTACAAAGAGTATTCAGTCCAAGCGAAGAACTCAGCATGGTAGTTACAAAGGAAATGGAGAAAAAAAGACTGGGAGAAAAATTGAAGATCATTCCTATCTATAGGAAGTAGTAGTTTGATGCTGGTATGTGAGTAAGCAAATCTATATTGCCAGCTTCCATAAGCGTTCATCCAGCTTTTCTAATAGTCAACTGAATTCTTAGATGCTGCTAAGAATTGGCCCTGACTAGGAGGTTAGTAACCTGGCTCCTGCTGCTACTGTTGATGCAGAAGCTCAGGGCTGATTAGATTCAATTGCATGTGTTTTTAATACAACCAAGGCAAAATATCACAGGTCTACAAGACAAATTCAGGGTTCAGACAGTCAATATGTAACAGTTGGATTAGCATAATTACTGAAAGAGGGAGAATAAGAAAAGCTTCACTAGAGGCATGGACTTTGGCTGTTTCCAAATGGGCAGGAAAAAAGCAAAAGGCAAGTATTTGCAAATGGACTGTGAGAAAGGGGAGATGACAAGTGTTCCCATGTGCAGGATATTTCTAAGAGCTCCTTCCCAGGGCCAGCATGTCACCAAATGCATTTCTAAATGGGCATCATTTAAAACAGTACCTGGCAGCTAGTATGCAAACAAGAAATACTAATTCTTTTATTAATAGCAGTAGTTACCATTAGCTTTCTCATTCCCAAGCTCCAAGGGCTCTTCCGTTACCTCTATACCTTGTTTCCTAACCCGTTTCTTCTACAAACTACTCTTTCTACCTCTGTGATTTTATAAATAAACTAGAGGCCCAGTGCACAAATTCATGCACCAGTGGGGTCCTTTGTACCCTCTTGTAATCTGGAACCCCTCAGGAGATGTCAGATAGCCGGTTTGGGACAGATCCAGACAAGAGGGAGCCCGATTCTATGCACTGAGCATCTGTCCCCTGGTGGTAAATTCATGTCATAGCGACTGGTCGACTGATCATTCAGTCACTTAGGCTTTTATATATATAGACTATAGGCCCATTGCAGAAAGATTCTTGCAAGCATAGGGCTTCCTTGGGCCTATTTCTGCAAGAATAGGGCTTCCTATGGCTGGAGCAAAGCAAAAGGAGTGAAGCCCGTGAGGCAGGCTCTGCTCCTGTCTCCACTGCCAAGTACCTTGGCTCGCTCTCTTCTGCAGCACTTGGCTTCCTT
The DNA here is from genome assembly GCA_011751065.1 of Lasiurus cinereus. NCBI lineage: Eukaryota > Metazoa > Chordata > Mammalia > Chiroptera > Vespertilionidae > Lasiurus > Lasiurus cinereus. The sequence goes on from JAAGEH010000045.1 coordinate 42,491,408, forward strand.
CTATGCTGTCTTCAGTCTTCACCATCTTTGTTGGGTTAATTTGCATACTCACTCTGATTGGCTAGTGAGTGCAGCAGAGAGATGGTCAATTTGCATGTTTCTCTTTTATTAGTGTAGCTAGATGTTCTCTAATAGTTTGGGTCTTGAATTATTTCCTAGCCAGAACTCAAGTACTAAGGTTGCTGACCCCCCTGGTCTAACATTTGTACCCTTCCTACTGCCTGCAGCAATGCCAATGACTTAGAGTTCAGATACTTCTGTCCCCATTTTATAAATGCAAATTTAGTAACTAAGTCTCTGAACATCTAATCCAAAGCACATCCTCATGTATCAGCCTACCTGCCTGTAGTAGACCATAAACTCTAGGTAGAAAGGCTCAGAAAAATCTTAAGTTAGGAGTCTACTGACTTCTTTTTAATTTTCAGTCATTGCTTATTAATATGGCCAGTACAGGCTGACTTGGGGCTAATCTTACAGCAATAGAAAAGCAGAAAGTAACTCTATAATTCCCTAATTGTTCTAATAATTACACAATAGGCATAGAATTATGTGCAGAGAAGAGGAAATTGTATTAGATGCTTCTGAACCTTTGAGATTGCATTACTTAGAACCTTGGCAAATGAGCAGTAAGTATTTAAAGAAGATTAAGATGCATTTCCTATTTGGTGTGCTATTTAATTTGCACAAAAATATTTGGCTGTCACTGTTGGTATACACCGCTTGGAGCCCTCTTGGTGCCTTCCACGGAGCAGTTACAGCAGCTGAGTGGGCAACTCTGAGCTTCTGCACCACCAGTAGCAGCAGGGGCCAGGTTATCAAGCTCCTAGCCTTAGCAAAACTCCCCTGGAGCTTAATGAGTCATCCTGCTGAAAGCCATAGAAGAGGATCTGAGTTTCCCCACATGTATTTCATGACCTGAAACCATGACTTCCTCAAATGAGTCCAGAAACAGCTCTCTAGACACTCCCTCGAAAAATAACAGCCCCCAAACCAAATCACTGCAGCAAATCTCCATATCTACCCCAATAATTTCAAAGGTATAGCAATTTGATGCAAGTTTTGATATCAGTAAGAGCAAGATGACTCTACTTTTGAAATCCTAAAATCATAGAGTAAGACAGCCCAATTTCCTCATTTGACAGAAGGGGAAAGTGAAGGCTGGAGAGGGGAAGTAACTTGCTGAAGATGATGTAATAGGGTCTCAAATGCCCATTGTAGGACAATAGTCCATTTCCTGAAGGACCTGGGAAACATCCCTAACAATTCTTAGTCTTATTGAGGCAGGTTCCCCTGACAATCTCTCAGGATCCAGCCCTCCTCTGACAATTCCCATGCCCAGGCTCTTTCCTCCCCAACTGAGTTTTGAGAAGAGCATGGTCTTTCCCAACTTTCTTGCCTGTCCAGCCTTCTGCCTGAGTTCTCTGAAGACAAATACAGGGCCTTTTTCATCTTGGAAATCTCTACCTCTTGTCACAACAGAGAGGCAACATGTCATTGGAACAACAGACCCAAGAACATCTAAAAGCTGCCAGAATCTTACAAACTTTTGCCAATGGTCCACAGGACAGTCTAATTTTCTTTTATTTTTTTCCTTTTTTTTAGTGTTGTAAGAGCTTCCACTTCTATTCCTGATAAAGTTTCAACACTCCATCTTTAAGACGCCCTTTTCTCTCTACCCAGCACCTCATCCTTCCATCTCCCACCTGAGCAATGGGAACAAGCATTCTTAATGGCAATGCACCCATCTCTCAGGGCAGCCAGTTCTCCAGGGGAAGATTCCTTAGGCTTGTTCTCACCTAATCACAATAGAAAAGGTAGACTGAGAAGAAAGATAAGCATTGATAAGAAATTTCTTCTTTGTCTAGCATCTTAGAACACATCCCAATCTCTTCTCTGTCTTTCCAAGATTCTCTTTGATATCCAACTGATCATCAAGCTCACCAACGCCCTCTATACAACTCTCCAGTCACTGAGTCCTACAGAAACAAGAAATAAAAGGAACTGGGTAGTGGGTGGAGGCCATTAGGGAACTAATTCTTCATGAGCTCCACTTCTCAAGAGCCCTGGAAGAGGAGAGTGTCTTCTTAATACCTTTACTCTGGTCTGGGACCCAACTCCTTCATTTTTAGAAAGAGTGGAAGGGAGAAGGAGAGACAAAGAGAAAGAAACATCAATGAGAGAGAGAGACATGGATTGGTTGCTTCCCACACACAACCCGACCAGGCCAGGGATAGAGCCTGTAACGGAGTAAGTGTCCTTGATCACAGAATCAAATCCAGGACCCTTCAGGGCCAATGCTCTATCCACTGAGCCAAACTAGCTAGGGCAAGAATTGGTATAATCTTTAACTCCACATCAGATTTCAGAGTAGGAATTCCACATTCTCCCATACCTGAATATACACTACCATCATTTCCAAGTCAGGTCTCCCTAAATTATCTCCCTCTCTTCTAAGTGACAAGTATTAATATAAGCATCAATTACTCCAATCTAGCCAGAGAAGAAGTTTTCAATCATGTAGCCCATCACTGTGGAGGGGATAGTGGAGAAATTCTGTCCCCTCCTGCAGGCCCCTTGAGCTGGGTTTACAGAATGACTAGGTAATTGTCCTGCTTGGTCAATCCTACACTTCTCTGAAATGGCTGGGAAACTATTAAGGTAGAAGAAATATCTGTTCTGTTTCCTGGAAAATCTAGCTTTCATTTATTTACAAAACAAAATGCGAAAAATAAAATGAGTAGGAGCTTTACCTACACAAGAAAATGTTGAGCTAATGTGTTTGAACAAAGAATCACACTAGACACTAGATCATTATGACCATTAGTCAGATAACTTTTACCCACTCTCTGTTCACCAGCTGGCCCACTAAGCCTATTTCAAGGAGGTTAAAAAAAAAAAAGATTTTCAGAAAAGCATGGGAAAGAAGAGCAGTTTCATGTACTATGTTGCTCATTTAATATACTACACACCCACTAATTTAACCCTTAAAACAGCCCCATGAAGTTGGCATTTTCATCAAAATCTTTAAAAACTAAAACAAAGTATAAAATTAAAAGATGAAATATCTTTTATTTTTTAATCACAAATGGGATTTTTATTTAACACTGGTAACATTTCCAGTAGCTTTCCCAGAACTGCCACCTTTACCATGAACCTTCATGACATGTTTTATCCCTGTTTTACTAAAGAAAAATAAAAAAGGCTCAGAAAGGACAGCTTGCCCAAGGTTCCACAGCTACCCCTCACAGGCTAAGATCTGCCTGATTCCAAAGTTCACATTCCTTCTTCCCACTGCCCCACCCTGCTTCCGTCACCTCTCAGACAGACACGCCTGTGTATTTCCTATTTATGGCATTGATGCCTGCCCTCCCTTCCCTCTTCAAAAGGACAAAAGCACTGGTATTGTTCCTCTCAAACAATAAATTTACGCAGAACCAAACATTTTGCCTACAGAATGCCGGCCTGGTGTCCTGTTAGCATTTCATGGACTTTTGCAACACCATAGTTGGCTAACTACTGAGTATCTCAACAGGCAATAATGCAGCTACAAGTCTTTGATATCCGGAATTCAACTTTGGGGGGTCTTGGGTATCATTGCAGGAGCTTGCATATGGCTGTGGGACCCCAGGAACAGAGGATATGGGATGAAGGGAGGAAAGCTGCCTTCAGATAATGAGTAAGAAATGGTGGGAAGAGAAAGCGAGAACGAATAGCTCTCCTCTCATATTTCTTAAAGGAACATCAGAGTGCAACAAAAAATAATAAATCCCCTCCATGAGAAACAGATAAGGAAAGAGAAGATGGGATAATTAATAGCAAACATGTTCCATTCTATATCATTTTCCCTCAACAGATCAAACACCTCTCTGGAGCCCAGAAGGTATTTATTACAAGTTGGTGACAGATGACAAACCTGAGGCTCAGAGAGTTTACATAGCTTGTCCAAGGCCCCCACACTGGTAACAGCGAGAATACACTGACCCAGGTTTCTGCTCACAAGCCTCTGAGAAATGGACAGAAGGTCTTATCCACTCATGGGTGAAATTGTCAAGTTGCCTGTTACCTCTCATACCAGCAACTTGCTGTGTAGCAATAGAGCTAAGTGAGGACTGTGACAAACTTAAGAAAGTATGGCAATTGTAAAGGAGGTAGCTGCTGTTCAAGACCAGGTGATTTGAGCCATACAGGAAGTAAGGCCTAGTTCTGCTAATGTTTTAAGCTGGAAATCTGGTGTTGTGAAAAATCTCCCAATTTTTCTAAATGTTTGCTCTAAATTTTTAAAAACACCATGCTGGTCAAATCAAATGCATATATAGAAGAAATGGAACCCATGGTAACCAGTTCTACTAGTAAATCTGATGTAGATGTAGCAAAGACCCAAATCAAAAGCTGGTCCCTGACAGAGATCCCAGGGGTATGGAATAATTGATGCTATAAGTCCATATGCCCACCATGCATTGTCTCTCATGAGTGCACACTATTTTTCAAATATATGTAGATGCTATTATGAAAAAAATTCAAAGTCACTTACATGATTAATTAAATTCATAGTAGCTTTCTATAACTACTTATTTTTTCTCCCACTGAACTGACAGTAAAAATATAACCACTATCTTTGTAGTTCCTTATATTTAGAAAATTTTGGAAAGGATTGGACTAGCCAACTTCTAAAGTCCACATTTTTATAATTCCTTGATTAAATGATGCAGTGGTGGGAAACTAGTAAAGGAAAAGAAGCCCCCTGAACACACTAATGCATAAACTTAAAACTCAGTACACACATGGCCATCATCATAAACTATACACCATCTAACTGTTAAGTTCAAGAACAAAAGCAAATAAACAGCAATATCAGCCATATTCATCGAGCCCCTCACAATTATTTATTAAATAATCACATTTCAGGCAAATAAAAAAACGAAACAAAACAAAACAAAACAGATACATGATAGACTATAATTGATTTTTTATGGAAATGGGACATGTTAAACATCAGTCACAAATAGTGACAAATTCAGAACTGATCAGTGCAACTAAGAAACCTGTGAAGCCAAGATGCCCATTTGGGACAAACTGACCTGTTCTGTGCCAGCCTGAAAGGCCATTCTAAGAAATATTGATCTGACTGAGCTGAGATCCTATGAGTAAGTAGAAGTTAGTAAAGTGTGTGGACTGTGGTAGGAGGGATGGGACATTCCAGCAAAAGTGGGAGGGGATGTGGTATTTCCAACAAACTGAAAGGCCAATGTTGCTGAAACCAAGAGGGTGATGGCCTGTGAGGTTTGAATTGAGGCTGAAGAGGCCACTGTGTTCAGAATGTTTAGGCAATTACAATACCTCACCTATCTCATAGAAGGTATGCAAGAAACATGGTAAAACTGAACAGTGGCAGGACAGAGTGAGCAGGAATTGCTAGGTCTGTGAAGGCCTAGTAAAATAGGCTAAGGAGTTTAAACTTCATGTGACGAAGGATGGGCTGCCCCAGAGGGTTTAGGCATATTTCAAAGATGACTAAGCATAGAGAATGGGCACAGATGCGAGATTGGAAGCAGAAAACCCAATGAGAAGATTATTGCAGTAATCCAGGAACTAGATGGCAGTGGCCTGGCCTGGATGGTGATAGTTGGAATGGATAGAAGAAAACAGAGTCTAAAGAAAGAGTCAGAATTGACAAACCTCAGTTCCTCTGCAGCACTGGGATAGGAAGGTGGGGAGAGCTGCATGACGGCAAAGCTTCTGTCTTGGGCACTCTGTGAATGGTGGTGTGGCTGCTAAGGAGGAGCACATTTGGAGCACAGAGAGATTCCCTTTGGACACTTGATTTGGGGCATCTTTGGGACATCCAAGTGGAACTGTCACAGAGGTAGTCGAGAGGTCCAGATGGACACAGGTTTGGAAGGCGGCAGCAGAAACGCTGCTGTAAAAGGGTAGATTGGAGAAAACGAAAGGAGAGAAGAGACAGAAGCAGTCATCAAGGGCTAGACAAAAGCATACAAGTCTGTCCTTTTCATGGAGACTGAGGAAGAGAAAAAGAGGATGAGTATGTTGCCATGGAAGCCAGGGGAGGAGAGTTCAGGAGAGAATGGTCAACAGTGTCAATTTGGAGAAGGAATGTTTTGTTTTGTTTTGGTTTTTCCTTCAAGGCATTGATCATAATCTATACTTTTAAATATATAGACATATAAATATATATAAACATATAAATATATATAAACATATATATAAACATATATATATAAACATATATATATATATATATGTTTTTATTGATTTCAGAGAGAGAGAAAAAGAGATAGAAACTTCAGTGATGAGAGAGTCATCGATCTGCTGCCTCCTGCATGCCCCCTGCCCCCTGTACTGGGGATTGAGCCCACAACCTGGTCATGTGCCCTGACTAGGAATCGAACTGTTACCTCCTGGTTCATGCATGGGTTGATGCTCAACTACTGAGCTACATCAGCCAGGCAACGATTTGTAGGTTTTTGTTTTTTGTCATTGTTCATCTCCTTCTAAGAGTTGCATAAACAAGATGGTTTGCACCCCCTTGTGCTGCTACTGCCTGGCAGAGGACTTGTTGCATGGAGGTTCTTCAAGGTCTTTGTTGAAGGAATGTATGGAGAATGCATATGTGAATGTTTAGGAAGAAATCAATATTGAAGGAAAAATGGCAGTGGAGGGGGCAGGAGTAATCTTTAGTGGGGATATCTGAGCAGGGAGAGAATGGAATTCAGGAAACAGGAACAGGGGTTGGTTAGTCTTGAATTACACAAAAATACTTAGGAAAATCATTTCCTATCAATCCTGTTCCTCAAGAACCAGATTGTAAAAAATTATAAAATTTCCTCCATTGCCTTAGCCAGTTTGGCTCAGTGGATAGAGCTTTGGCCTGCAGACTGAAAGGTCCCAGGTTCAATTCTAGTCAAGAGCACATGCCAGGAGGCTCAATCTCCAGTAGAGGGTGTGCAGGAGGTAGCTGATCAATGATTCTCTCATCATTGATGTTTCTATCTCTCTCTCCCTCTCCCTCTAAAACCAATAAAAAAATATACTCTGTGTGTGTGTGTGTGTGTGTGTGTGTGTGTGTGTGTGTGTTTAATTCCCTCCCTTGATTTTCTACATTATTCAGATGGGTTTGCCAATTCTGGATGTTTCCATTCCCACTTATATTTTATTGCAGGAAAACCATAAGTCAGTAGGTTGGAAATAAGGCTTCTCTGAGCATTCCAATTTCAAGCCTCTGAATCATGAGCAGCACTAAGATCACAAGAAGTTATTTCATCCCAGCAACAGATTTCATAGCATGCTTCAATGCTTTAACACAAGTCAAAGTACCAGTGTTTGCTGTTAAAAAGCAGGGCAACTGGCCCAGCTGGTGTGGCTCAGCGGTTGAGCATCGAGCTATGAACCGGGAGGTCATGGTTTAATTCCTGGTCAGAGAACATGCTATGGTTGCAGGCTGGATCCCCAGTGTGGGGGTGTGCAGGAGGCAGTCCATCAGTTATTCTCTCTCATCATTGATGTTTCTATCCCTCTCTCCCTCTTCCTTCCTCTCTGAAATCAATAAAAATATATATTTTTAAAAAAGCAGGGCAATTGGATAGGGTTATTTAACAAATATTCACTTTTCAAAAGTAGGCACTTACAGCACTAAAGAAGCAGATCCCTTGGTTCACATAAACCCCAATTCAATTTATACGTTTTGATTTCAAAGTAACTCTCTCAAGAGTACATTTTCACCTCTGCCTTTTACTGAAAAAAGATCTGCTCCCCATTCTTCCCACAATGGTAGACTACATTAGCTATGTTCTAATTAAGCATTCTAAATCTGGAATGAAACCCAGGGGGTGGGAAGGAGTGGAGGAGAGAGCCTGTGCATAGTAAGACTGCCCTAATTTACTTAGCATCAAGGGCCCAGCTGACCTTTATGTAGCCTTAAGTCAATCAGGCAGCTAGGACACACCTCCTTATTTTCAAAATGAAGAGCTGTGTCTAAGATATGATTCCATACAAAGGACTTTCAATAAACATAAAGCACAATCATCCAGGGAATATTTTTTCTGAAGGCGGCTGAGGCCAAATGATGGAATGGAAAGACTCGGGACCAGGAGCCATAAGTTTCATTTTAGCACCTGGTTTTCAGGACAGTAAAACCACCATCTTTTCCACTGTGCCCACTATTCTCTTGCAACTCCCCCTCAAGGTTTAGCACCACCTCATGTTAAATGCCTGCAACCAACATAGAGCCTGGCATTGTAATGGTACTCACTGAAAGGAATTTTTAGGGGTAAAATAGGCAGATTCAGGGAGTTTTAGGAATTAGGGTGTTTATGGAGGAGAGGGGCATAGTTGGTTGGGGGCTTGAAGCTGCCAAAAGGCATACATTCCCAGAGAACAAATGGTGCCATGGGATAAGGGGAAAGGAAGACATCCATTCACAGAAGATAGGGAAAGGGGAGAAAGAAGAAAACTTTCAGAGAGGATAGAGAAATGCTGAATGGGAGAAAGATGTTCACAGTAGATAGAGAATTCTACCCCTGAAGGGGGAGAAATAGAAGGAGGCGCCATGTGGGGTCTGAACTTTGAAGCTAATATTCTACCAACTGGAAGGCAGCATCAAGAAACAAAGAACTGCAGCCTTCATAAACTTTAGGAAAAAGAAGCTTAGTGGTTCATCCTCTTTGGGATCCCTTCTTTACGTGGGAATATTTATTGTTTCCAATAAATATTCACCTTTTCATATACCATCTTTTGTCCATGGCTTCGTTCTTTGAGTCCATCTGGACAAGAACCCTGGAAAGAAATCACCCTTGCATCCTGCTCAGGAAAAATCACCCGCCTCATCACATTTTGGAAAGGTGCAAGAAGGGATGGAGTTGGACTGCCTACGTTTCAATCCAGCCTCTATCAATCACCAGCCTGAGCAAGTGACTTATTCTCTAGTTTCCTGATCTCTAAAGCAGGGATGGTAACAATCCCCTCATCACAGGATTGTCTGAAGATTAAATGAGTTAGTGATTCTAACACAATTGGAACAATACCTGGCAAACAGTGGGGAAGAGTTTCCCAGGGTCATAGTCATCCTTACTACCATCAGTCTGGACGTCCAGCAAGTCACCATCCACTGTGGGGTTAAATTTCCCCACCAGTGAAAGCATGCGTGACTGGACTGATCTCAGGAAGATCCCCAATGGCTTAGCTCCCCTATAAAGCTTTGAATCGTATTACAGCTCTAACTCCTGCTCAAGCTGAGAGCTCTCTCAGAGGCAGGAGGCAGGGAAGGTAAGTGTTGGCTCTCCATCAGGTCCCAGAAGCTCTCTAGCCCTCTGAGCTTCAGCTCTTTCCAACCATAGGTTGGCCCCTGGGTCCTGCAGTCCACACTTCCATATTTTCAGAGGTGAAAATATTCATCATGATCCTCAAAGCCGTGGAAACAGCATAGGTGTGAGGAAAGTACAATCTTCACAGAAAGAAACACCACAGACCAGAAATACACTGTGCCCATGGGTTGTTTATTTAGCATGCTTTGTCTTACAGCACGTCAGAGAACTTAAAACCACACAGGTGGCTCTGGAGCAGAGAGCATGTTCCTTATCTTGAAGAACAATCCGTTCTCGAAGGGACTACCCCATTTTTAAGCCCAGGCAGACCTTCCCTGGGAAGCAAACTCTTCAGAGGGGATGGTCTCATATATAAGCAGCTTTTTCAGGAAGCAGTTACGAGCTGGACATTTACCTCATCTCCACCGGCCCAAAAGCAAGATCAATGTTCAGGATGATCAAATCCCCTTTCTTTTCTGGGCCTCAGTTTCCACTTCTGTAAAATGGAGGGTAGAGGAACTCTGCCCAACTAATTTCCAAATTTCCCAGCAGGATTAAAATTGCCGCAATCCTATCAAAGACTGTGCAGTCCTTCCATTTTGCAGGAGGAAAGGATTTGTTTTAAATGATAAAAAGTAAGGTTCCTAGTTATTTGCTGTTTTCTGCCTGAACCTAGACTTCCTGGGTTCAAATCTTCACTCTACCAGTAGCTCTGTGACCTTGGGCCAATTACTTAACCTCTCTGTTCTTTGGAAGTCTCATTAGTAAGAATAGGAAGAATAACCCTTCCTCATAGGGTTGGTGTTAGGATTAATTCAGTTGATATACATACAATATAATGTACTACGAGTAAGAACTGTGCCTAGTGTGGCTATTATTTTCAAAGTTATATAGTTTTCTACTCAAAGGGAATTATTTGGGAGGCAGTATGCTAGGACTAACACCAGTGCGCATTCTCATACACACTTGTAAGACAGACAGGAAACCTAGGTTCCAGTTATGATTCTGCCCTAAACTAGTTATATGCTTACTAGTATGGACCGAACCATAGCTCCCGTCTGGGCCTCAGTTTCCAGAGCAGACAGTACAAGGTTGCCCTAAAAGTATTTAGATCAGAGGTGAAATACTGACAGCCAGTGTTCTGTTTAACCTGTAGTTTTATACCACAGTGTGTTCCTTTAAGATTTGATTTTATTCTAAGTATTTAAAAATCTGGAGCTTTCCCATAAATATCCAGATTAATTGGGTCTCTGAAAACATCCCAAGTTCTATCAGTCCTGGCCCCTTTAAGCAATGGTTCTGAAATTATGGGCTCCAGACCAGAAGCAGCTCATCACCTGGAGACTGTAGAAATACAGACTCTTGGATCCCAGACCTGTTCAATCAGAAATTACAGGAGTGGGGCTGGCAACCTGTTTTAACACCATTGCAGTGAAGGAAGAGCTGGCAGGAACTGAGAGCAGTGATCCCTTTTAGAAAAAAAAAAAAAAAGATGTATCTTGTTTGAGGGCACATCCCCGGTGGGAGGTGTGCAGGAGGCAGCTGATCAATGTCTCTCTCTCATCGATGTTTCTAACTCTCTATCTCTCTGCTTTTCTCTCTGCAAAAAATCAATAAAATATATTTTAAAAAAAGAAAAAAAGATGTAAAAGGTAATCTCATTCCCCAGCCCACCGCTCTCCCCCCGCAACCATCCCCCACCACTCCTAGGTGTCCTTGACTCTGAACCCAATAATCAGGAGGGACTGTCCACCACTCTTGTTTTCCTTAAAAGTCCAATCCCTGGTGGGCCTTTGGCTCACTAGCTCCTATCTGGACAAACCACTCCCTCTCACAACAGACTACGAGCCCCTCAGGCATTGATGCCAATTGAATTGTTTATTCCAAATCCGAACCATAGCCTGTATGACAACAGGCTGCATACACCAAGGGCACAGTTAAAAGAACAAACTGTTGCGTCTCCTTTATTAATCACAATCCACACAAGCAGCTGCCATAAGAACAGCTGCGCCTGCTAAAAGGGTGATCTTGAAGCAGCCTAGAAAAGTGCTTACAAGTTGAATACCAATAACAGACACGTGCAGACTTGTAATCTATTGGCTTGATTCTTCCTACAGATCTTCCCTGCCTCTATCTGGACCAGAAATCCTCCTTCTTCCACACCCAGGGAAAGAATAGGTAGGAAGGGGAGAAGGTTCTTAGAAGTAGCATAACACAGAGAATTTGGGGTAACCATTGAAGAACTTGAGTTTGATCCTACCTCAAACCTTTTGTGACCTTAACTTCTATGGAAACCATCAGTTTTTCTCTATTTTAAAATAGATAAAATAATATCTACTTCATATGGCTGTTGAGAGAAGTCAAAATTAGATTATTTATATAAAACTAGATAGAAGGCTTATTGTCCCATGAAAATTGCTGTTTGACCCATAAATCATCTCATTGTTTCTAGCCTGGGATAATCAGGTGAAATGAGAGAATCATATGACTACAAAGGGCCTTCTGAGGATCTGTAACCCAACCTTCCTACTCTGCTTCCCTCCCCACCAATCCCTGAAAGCCCTGAACAAAAGCCAAGCCAAAGGGTGGCCCCACCTGGAAAACCTTCACCTGCAAGGTCACTACATTCCAAGGCACGCAGCCCATTCTTTCCACCTTGGATCTAATCTGAACATAGACTATTCCTCCTTGTAAGGCCAAATCAGACTATTATTCAAGCAGCCTTGAGAGCTTGAAGCACATCTCAGCACCTTTGCACATGGTGCCCTGTCCACGTGGAATACTCTTCCATATCTAGTCTTCAGATGGCCAGGTCCTTCTTAGCCTTCCATTTCAATGTCTCTTCAAAGAGGTCTTCTCTACCAGTCTTCATTCCCTCCTACCTAGTTATCCTCCATCATAACACTCTGTGCTTTGTTTTATTTCACAGCACACATTCCTATTTATCCGTGTGCTTACACCTTGTTGAATTCCCCCAGAGCAGTGGTGGGCAAACTGTGGCTTGTAAGCTGCGGTTTGCTGCTCTGTTGACTAATGAGCACCACCCCAGAGAATAGAAGCCCTATATACATAGTGACTTTTCTTACTCACCACTCTGCGCACTTATCTTGTAATTGCAGCACAGTGATTGCACTAGTACATGACAGACACTGCAACATGTTGAATGAGTATATGAATTAAAGAGTGAATGCTTAATGCCATTCTATGCATATTGTAGATATTCAAATAATAGAAGAAACAAAAATCTAAACAAGCCTTACACCACCTCTCACTACTGATTTAACTCATTTTACAAATAGTAACCATGGCTTCTTGTACCAAGGAAAAAAAATATATGAAAAACAAAGTGAGCAACAAGTGCCCATGCCACCTTTATTCATAGCAGCACTGGCCCTAGTTATCTATCTCTTTATCTTGTTCATGAAAAGGCACTTAAGTGGACAAAAAACAGATAGCTGTTTCCTGAAGAGAGGGCCTCACATAATAGCATAATTATTGACTGTCTTTAAAGAAATGATTCAGCTGACAAGGGACTCTTAAGAACCAGTTGGGCGGGGACTAACAATCAAATGTGGAGAATGTATATCTACAGGGCATGTACTTACCCATTTCACCATCTGTCAGTCTCAAGGGCTATATACCTGTGGCTCCGGGGGCAGGTAGAAAAACACAGAGAGAAATGAAAGCTGCTCCCATGGCCTTGTCTGAGAATACAGACACAACCCAGCAACCCATGAAAGATGCTGAGGGTAAAAAAACCTACAAGCTCTTGGCAGGCAGTGTGCTGCAGCAGGAGACACTCAGATCTGGTGGAGTCCAATTCTATAATTTACTGTACAGTCTCCAACTAAGTCACATCACCTCTCAGTCTCAGAACTAATCCCATCCGAAATGTTTATAGTTCATATACAACCTTTCTCAAAGGCCTGTGCAAAAAATGATACCATGCCATACCAAAAATGAATATGTATTGTAATCTGTAAAGCACTGAACAAAGGTGAGTTATTGAGGTCAAGTAATAGTAGTTTATAATAATGAAGTATCATTACAATTTGGATTCCAGAATAGGCAACTGAACACTTGCAGGTGAATTGATAAGCATATGGAGAACCTCAATGGGAAAGATGACTTATACAGTCTCTGTAAAGCCTCACATGTAAGCATGTAGGAGATCCATACATACTCTATATGCGCATGTAGTAAAATCAGTGTCTGCAAGAAAAGGACATTGCCCCAAGTTACTATTTACTGCACTCAGTCAAAAACTACAGTAATCACTTGGGACATTTTTAAATTGCCCTACAGTAAGTTTAAGGGCATTATTCTTGGAATGCAGAAAAATACTGCACTACTACATAAGATCAGATTAAGATTCTCTTGACCCCAGCAAAGATGAGATAGCATGGCTTAAACAGAAAGAGAAAATCATAAAGAGACAATGTCAGAAAGTGCTCATTCCTTACTTAAACAGCCTGAAATAAGCTTTACACAGACAAGCTCTTTTAAAGTGAATCAAGTCACTTAATATCCTGTGAGCACCTACTATGTACATGACCCCATTGGGTGTCGCAAAGATCAATGAACCAGGGATTCTTTAATCTAGGGCATGGGAAAGAATGTGCTACAAGATATAAAAGGGGTCCAGGCATTAGGAAAACAAAGGAAAGGTAAATTATTTTCCACTTAGAGAGATAGAGGAAATCTTATAAGTCAAGTGGCATTTGAATTGGAAGAAAAAACAAACAAAACAGAGATAAGGTGTTAGAAGGCTGTCTTCCAAAGCTGAGACTTAACTGCCTCTATGACAGGTCTTGACAGACTGGAAAAGCCAATGAACTCCTGCAAAAAATAAGTATACTTAAATGAATGTGATAAAATTACACAGGACTTCAAAAAAAAATAAAGTGAAACACAAAATGCATTTAAAAATTAAATTTGTGAGAGTACCATGTGATTCTATATTTTTAAATAAAATCCAATAGCAAATGTAATAGCCACCATAATTTCAAAGCAGCAATAAATCATTTGAGATATCAAGTTATAGTAACAGCTTTAATGTGAAAGTATTGTGTTTCTGTAAGCAGCAAAAGCAAAAAACATAGGTACTTCTATGGTTTGTCACCTACTTTTATAATGTAAGGAAATGCTATATTTCAGTTAGAAGTTCATAAAAAATAAAGATGCAGCATTTTCCCATTCAAGTTCACAGAGTTTATGCTCTTGTTTCCATGGATCCAGGTTAAGAATCCTGATAGAGAAAATAGCCTAAGCAAAGGAAGAAAAATATGGGTTTTGTGACCATGTAAAGACACAGAGAGGAGATGACACTGAAAAGCGAGTAAAACCTTCAGATGTCACCAATACAAAGATTCACAATCCTCAATTATTAAATCACAGAATGTGCTCTGAGTTCCAGAACAATGTCTTCTTTTGGACTAAAAGAGGAATGAGAGAAGCTAGGAAAACATCTTCTCGAAGGTTTCAAGTTATAGCTTCTTTTTAAAAGTGTTGTGTATGATAGCATAGTCATAAATTGACCAAAAAAGCACACATCCAATATGAATATGTTATGTAAAACCTTATGCACATAAGAATGAGTGGGTGTGAGGGTGTTTATAAACACAGATGTCTAGAAAAACGTATATCAAATATTAACGTAATTAAAATTTAAAAGTGATTTTACTTTCATTTTTGTATTTTCTATCATTGAAAACTGGGCAAAAAGAGGCCCAAAAGAAGTTAGGAGACTTTATTCAGGGTAACACACACCACACAGTACAAAACAGAGCCTGGGACTAGACCTTAGAAATGTCCTTTGTTGTACTGCACAAAAGTTTTCAGATTCAGAATTTAATGTACCTGCACACATGAGATAGATCGGCATGTGCTACAAATAAGAACATTTAAGTCAGTGGTGGTCCCATAAGTTATAATGGAGCTGAAAAATTCCTATATCACCCAGTGACATCATAGCTGCCCTTACACGTTAGTGCAATGCATTTTCATTACTCATGCACTATTTGCGGTTATGCTGGTGTAGGGTGTTTATAAAGCCTATAGTAGTATACACTAATATTCTTGGCCTTCACATTTACTTACCACTCACTCACTGCCTCACTCTGAGCAACATCCTGTCCTGTAAGCTCCATTCATGGTAAGGGCCCTCTACAGGAAGACCATATTTTATATCGTATTTTACTGTACCTCTTCTATGTTTAGGTATATCTAGATACAGAAGTACTAGAGCACTACAATTGCCTACAGTATTTAATACAATAACATATTATACAGATTTATAGCCTAGAAGCCACAGGCTATCCCATATAGCCTAGGTGTGTATAGTAGGCTATATATCTAGGTTTCTTGTAAATATACTCTATAATGTTCACATGAAGACAAAATCGCCCAACAATGATGCATTTCTCAGAACAGAATACCGTTGTTAAGTGACACAAGACTGTAATTAATAGCCCCAACTTACATATTCAGATATTGAGGCCCAGAGTTTGTTAAGTGACTTGCCTAAAGTCACATAGCAAATAATTGGAAGAGTTTGGGCTAGAATCCAGGTCTCCTGCCACTCCTGAGAGCAAGAATACTAGTGTCATTGTTAGCAAGGGTTTCCATTAGCCTGTCTCAACTGAGCCATTACTTGCTAGTAAAGTTAGGAAACTACTGAATTTTTTCATTCCTGTGGTTCCATGTAGTTCTTTACTTCTAACTATTATGGCAATGATTAAATAATACAGTGATGTAAACACCTATTACAACCTCTGATATGGAGTATACTCCAATTATCTCAATCTTTATGCCTCCCCACCCACCTCTGTCCCAGGTACAAGAACTCTAGTTCTAGAAGCCAACACACATAACTGCTCATTAGGCTCAGCAGCGTGATTCTCAAAAGTCAGCTGCTCATTGTGCTTGGAGCAACTCTATTGAATGGGCAACACACAACATTAGGCCTAACGTAGACAGGGTGTCAGAGCACTGACTCGCCAGTTTGGGGATCGATCACTAGGGATTCTGATTCAATGGATCTGATGTAGGACTAGTGATCCCGAATTGTTGAAAAGCTCCAGGAGAGTCTAAAACAAGCATGTCAAACTCAAAGGCTAACAGGCCAAATAAACGAGGCATGCAACCTGTAGGCCATGAGTTTGACATGCTCGGTCTAAAGCAGCAGTTGCCAACCAGTGGTCTACGGACCACTGGTGGTCCATGAGGTCCAAAAGGTTGGCAACCAATTGGGTTAAGAAAACCTTTGGAGCAGCGGTTGCTAACATTCAATAATGAGTTCTCAAATTGACAAGAGAGAATTCCACATTTCTGTGAATATAAAAGGGTCCCTGTCTAATCTAGAGCAATGCATTATCCAATGGATGACTCAACAAGGACATCAAGGGAAGACCGGGGTCATCAACAATTCTAGGCTCTTCTGTCAAGGACAAAAAACAGCAATTGCCCAGAGCTATGGAGGGGAATTGAAATCAACCCAACTAGCAGCAAAAATAAATGTTCTGAGGCACCTCCCTGCCCTAGATACATAATGTTGTCAGAGATGAAACAGACTTCACAGATGATCTTGTCCATTATACAAACACAGCACATTGGCAATTTGAACTCTAAGGAACTTGTCAAGACTTGGAGGCCCATAAAGCAATGATTGGAAATAAATTCCCTCAATAAATAAATATTGCTGAATGAATTAAGAGAAAAGTCGCATTCAAACTCTGGAAAGACAGGGCTTCAAAATGGCCTACTCTGAAAATACAAAGGGTGTCTAAATATATGGTAGGTCTGGCAGCGTTCCACATACCACACCGTAAGTTTAGAACTTAGAAGTGGGCATGTGGTATTTATGGGCCCAAAAAAAAGACAAGAGCCAGAAAAACTATTTTCCTCATGTTGATGGCCAGAAAAAAGAGAAAGCTCTCCAAAGGCCCATATCCGTTTCTCAACGTGTTGGCTCAGTATTTTGTTCTTAGGACCCTGCATATTGCTTGTAGGCAGTATAAAATTCGGTAAATATTTGTTAAATGCATGAAAGTAAGAGAGGGAAAGAACTAGGTAGACAAAGAGACACCTTCCCTGCTCCTATATAGGCTAAGTAAGCTACTAAGTATGGGGCTTTTTTAGTTGTCTGAACCAAAAGCCATGGAAACTGACTACTAATACAGAAGGAACATGAGAATTTGGATTCAAATTCAAACTCTGTATGGTCTTGGCAAAAAAACTAGACCTTTTTGAACCTTAGCGTCTCATCTTAAAAAAGAAGATAATACTTCATTCATCTTTTTCACCTCTAAAACAGGCATGATAATTTTTATCCTCACAAAGCTGTTGTAATTATAGGAACTAATGGATTTATGCAAAGTAGCTACTAGCACAATGGTGGGCACACAGTATGAGCTTAACAAGTGGCAATGCATCTTAGAATTAGTCATGCCCTCTATAGCCAGGTCTTATATTCTCCTAGGCCAGTGGTCGGCAAACTGCAGCTGGAGAGTCACATGTGGCTCACCAGCCGCAGTTTGCCGCTCTGTTGACTAATGAGTTTGCCCACCTAGACTTTCGATTCCAATAATTACAGGCTATTGTTCCTTGTGATTAAGCCCCTATCCAGGTGGTGAGCAAACTCATTGGTCAACAGAGCGGCAAATTGCAGCTCGAGAGCCACAGTTTACTGACCACTGTCCTAGGCTGCCTCTACTCGTATTCTATAGTTTTTCTGATAGCAAACTGCAGCTATAATTCTAGATTAAGCTCACTAGATTTCCTAATAATGCCCATTTCTTGAAATAAACATTTACATCATGTATACATTCTTTTTCAGTTTACAAAGTAACTTCACATTCACACATAATTCTGAAATGATGTGTTGTTATCCATGTTTAGTAGGTGAAAGAACTAAGACTGCTCAGCCAGCAAGAGGCAAAGCGGAATTGCCATAGATTTTAACATTTTATTGTAATGGCCATCATTTTCTTAACCAGAAATTCAAACAACTAATTTTATTGTTGAATAAAATACTTCAACTCAGTTGGCTTTAGAAAGCACCTTCGATGCTGCGTGGATCATCTTAAAATTTACAGCTGAAATCGGAAACAAAATCCGAAAGAAGAGGCGGTAATAATTTTTAAACAAAGACCTTCCTCTGATCTGAATGCATCTATTATGAATAGTCTCAAGTAAGAGAGGAACATGTCACAGTCAGGCTGATATATGTCTTAGCACCATCTCTACCATTTATTAGCCGTAGGGCCCTGGGTGATTCTTAACCCCAGTAAATTTCAACTTACTCCTAAGGTTGTGTAAAGTTTCTGGCATCGAGAAGGCAAGCAGTCATTTATAGCTACTCTAACAAGCATGCCATGGTACTGACCATTCATTCAGAGTGTAGGCAATCCAAGTGACTGCTTGTCTCCTTCCTGGCTTCTCTAACTTCTGCATGCTCCCTGTTCTGCATCTGTTCAATCGGGACACAACCAGTCTCCAACCAGCCTGGCCAGAGGATGAAGATAACAAAGGAGCTGGCAGAGACACTATGCAAATACTAAATATTATTAAAACATTAATGAACTCTGGCAATTGCCCTGAATTTTGATAAGTGGTGTGTATTATGCACGGCCAGCCTCTCACACAATCTGGGCTCTCAAATATTAACCAGATAATAATAGCAATCATTCTCCTCAAAGACCAAGGTGGAGAGAAATAAGGAGTCTAGCTGATTCCAGATAACAGCTGCCCCCAAAAGAACCAGAATCTCTGTACAAACAGAGACTATCAGGACAGGCCACAGAGAACACAGTGATCACCAGCAGGTTCAAATCAACTCCACAGTCGATGCAGAGCCCAGCTTGGACAGGGCAGTGGAGTTTGCTGCTGCTGAAAGGTCACTGATTATGACAAATGTCTATCACCACTTTGCTCTTCTGCATATAGTTGTCTAGAAAGAAAAAAAAAGGGTTTGGAAGGTTTGGGAAGCTGGTGGGCTATAGTCGAGGCTAACAATCATACATAAGAGTAGCTCAAGAGTGACTGCAACTACCGAAAAACAAAGAAAACTCATCCAGGACTCCATTAAAGAGGTTTGCTCTGCCATTTCATTCCCTGTGAGGGGATAAAATCTTTAAGCTGCTGACAATCCTCAGGTATAGCTCAAAGGCAGAACAAAGCCAAGAGGACTCACCCCTCCCCCCCAAAAAAAAAATCTCCAAGAAAAAAAGACCTGGTGCCACCCAGTGGCACCTTAACAAGCTGGGGGTCATTAAGACAACTCATTCATGAAAGATTCATGGCAGTGGCAAGTGAAACAAAGTGCACAAAAAGAGATTTTGTTTTTTCAGCCAAGCAAAAATCCGCTTTAGAAAAAGTAAATCCACACAGGGACCCTTGCTGTCTCCAAACCTTCAGTAGTCTAAGAGCAGCCAGCACCTCATTAAGGGAAAGCAAGGAATTCACAAATGAATGCAGCACCACACACAGGCAAGCTCATTTGGCCATCTGCCTTCTAGTGTCCAGAGGGGCAAAAGGCTTATATGACACACTCTCCTGATTTTTGTTTCCTGCAGGTGGAACTATCAAATCCCTAGGGAACAAGAAAGATGCCTTTTGCAAGGTCAAGCGGGTAAAAAGGAATAGAAGATAATTTAGTTCACCTGTCACCACAATGCCACTCATGCCATTAAGAACCCAGGAATTAGACATCCCTGGGTAAAGGCTTTGCTAAATCAGTGTATCAGCTGTGGGGTTAACACAGAGGTTCCCAGGCATTTAAACTTACCCCTCCCCACATTCTCCCATTTTCTGTTTCAAGGCTATCCTGTTGCCAAATAAGATCTCCTTCTAGTGAACGACCTAGGACAGGAGACCACAGAACTGATGCAGGGGCTATAGCAACACAGTGGCAGACTTGCATTATTTATGTCAAAGAGAAAGACCATCATTAAGCAACTTAAATAACTGCTCTGAACCCACTCCGTGTGTCCTCACCCTCCTGACAATCACTGCTGGTTTTCAGATCTGGTAGCTTTGTAAGCTCTCCTCTGGAAGCTCACTTCCACATGTAGGAGTGTGGTTTTGTAAAATAAAAACATATTCAATTCATCTAAAGAGCCGAATGGTTGAATATCTCAACAGAGAGCTTTTCAACCCCATATACAGTCTATGATACATTTGGGGAGTGGGGACCAAAAGGTAAAATGCTGGATCCAACTTCTGAACGCATCACTACTATTGGAGTCCACACGTTCAATGTGTATTACCCCCCCCCCCCCCAACACACACACACACACACACCTGGGCTGTGGGGAAGAAGAAAACCGAGAAGGAAAAAGGTACCCCAGGACAGAGCCAGCAACAGACTGCCGGCAGAAATGTAAGGAGATGACAGGAAAAGGGCAAAAGCCCCGTCTCCCTCTTCAGTCAAATTTTCCACTGCCTGGAAAACTGGCTGAGGATGTATTTGTAGAGGGCACAGAGAGAGACACGCGTTAGAGCAGCGCCACACTTGGGATCCCAGTTCGGCGGGACCTCACCCGCCAGGCCACACACTGCGTGCGGGCCAGGGCGGCGCTGGAGGAGCCGCAGGTTAAGAGGGAGGCTCCCAGCGGCGCACACTCCTAACTAAAGATCAGTGGCCAGGATCCCAACGACAGGGCACCTAAGGAGCGGCTCCGTCTCCCCGGCCAGGCTCTAGTCTTTGCTTCCACTCACCATTCAACAACCAGTTGAAGGACTCCCTAGGTGCCTGGTCAAGGGCTCGTAGCGGGCGGCCTATCTCTAAGCCCTCCCCCGCCCCCCAACTCCCCGACGTCCCCCGGGTTCCAATCTCAGGGCACCTCTCCGGGCCGGCTCCCTGACAGCACACAAAGAGGAGGGGCTGGCGCTCCCGGCGGGGAGGGAATTAGCGACTCCTAGCTCCGCCAGAACCCTGGAGGAGCACCGGAAATGCTTCCGACCGATTCACAGGGCAGTCGCTGGGCAAATCCAAGTTGCAGCAACTCCGGGCGCCCAGCCTACTTCGGCGGGTTACGAGGGAACACCCAACAAGTTTGGCTGCCCGGGGCCGGGCATGACAGCGCCCCGCCGCAGGACCGGAGAAGCAACTTGTCGCTCGCGCGCCGAGCCAGAGCCCCAAAGCTACCCCTCTGCCCCAAGCTAACCCCACGTCCCAAGCTCTCTGTCCCCTGTCCCCTGTCCCAAGCTCGGCGCGGGTCCGAACCTCCGGAGTCAAATCCCTTCCTTTGGAAGGCGCCGCCGCGTCTCCACCTGAACCGCCGCGCGGCTTCCAGGGGCTTCCCAAACCAGTGATACACCTTTCTCCGGGAACACTTCACCTGCCCCTCAGCCCTAGCCGCTGGAAAAATTAACAAAAGAGCCAGTGACCTGGAGGAGGGAAACGGCACCCGGTGCAAAGTAGAGTCAGGTGAGGAGATAGGGCAGCTCCGCTTGCAGTGAAGGCAGAGGAGGGGAGGCGGAGCAGAGATGGGTTATAGCCCAGGCGCCCGGCTCTGGGCAGGAAACCAAGAAGGAAAGAGAGCGCGAGAAGGGGGAAAGGGTGCTCTGCCCGGCTTGCCATCGCACGCATCCACACCTCCCCCTTTTGCCTCCTTACCCAGCATGGAAAAGATGAAGTCCTTGGCTGTGTGGATCTCCAGCGCTCGCTGGTCGTCGTATTCCCGCTGGTCGTGCTTCGTGAATTCTTGGATGAGTTTGTTCAATTCCTCCACCCGAGCGCCGGACCTGAAATCCAGCTCCGGGAACGCCGGCTTGTTGTTGCAGCCCAGGGAGGCTGCCTTGCTGGCGGTGGGAGCCGCCATCTTCATGCAAAACGCGCCGAGCAGCAGCTCCGCGGCGGCAGCGGCACCCACCCCCGCCCCCCACCCCGCCCCCTGGGCCTCCTCCCCTGGCCGGCTCCCGGGCTGCGGCCGGGACCGTGGGCGGGCTGGAGGGCGGGCGCCTAGGCGGGCGGTCCCGGCTCCGTGCGCTCCGGGCGTCCCGGCTCCTTCGGAAAGAGCTGGACTGCAGCGCGAGTGTGCGGGTGGCCCCGACACCCTCTCCTGCGCCCCACGCCGGCCCTGGTCCTGCAGGTCCTGGCCCTCCCCTGGTCCACGCTGGCAGCGGCGACCGCGGCCCGAGCGCCAACCGAGCCTCCCTCCGGGGCGAGGAAAGTGAAGTGGAAACAATGTGAAATTCACCAGCTCTGAAATCAACAAGCTGCCGGCTCGCGTGTTAGGGAGCCAGCACCAGCGTCCCCATTTAAAGGGACAGCGCACCCAGTGGAAAGAAAAATAAATGACAGAGGTCTGCGCACCTATGCCACTTTCCAGTCTGTGATCAGGCGCACGTTCGAGGTGTGGATGTAGTCATCCTCTACTTCCATGCCCTTGGAGAGCTGGCTGGGTTTGCCAAGAGCAATCTCAGAGAATCTCAATCTGATTTCAGGGGCTGCGTCCTGCGAGAGTACATCTCCATGGGAGAGTTGCCATCTCAAGAACCCCAATGTCTTTAGATAGTGAAGGAACCTGACTTAAGGATTATGAAACCAGTCTTCTGCCCTTTTCTGAATAGGTTGCCAAATAAGATAGACTTCAGCGCCTCAAAATTGAGAATGCCCAATGCCACCCCTGTATAGACACCTTAATTAGTCACGAAAGTATCCTCTACCTTTGCCCTAGGTAATTAACTTTCCTGGATAACAGCTTACTCAACTTAACATATAATAAATTAAGAAGATTCAACCTGCTCCAATATAAAGCTAGGGAAATTAAGGTATGGGTACGGAGGAGGGGAAACAGGATGAATTGCTCCAGGTGCCAATGTATGCTGAACGACTAGGTGAAATTCTCTCTCATTCAACAAATACAATTTGAGCACCCACTATTTGCCAGACAGAGTGCCAGAATCTGGTGCACAGTGATAAGCCAAAGGACATAGTTTTTGCAAATAAGTTATACTTACTTGACAAGGTAGTTTCCATCTAAGTCAGTCCTTTGGATGGAATAGGATCTCAGAGGTGTTTTTAGTGTTTATGAGGTTTTTGACTCAAACACTTAGCAGGCTTATTGGTTCTTAGAAACAAAGGTAATTCTCCAATATCCACCTGTTTTCTACCACAGTCCCTGACTTAGATAGTGCCTTGTTTATTTTCTTATCTGGGTTCCCATGGCCAAGATCACAAACTGTTTTGTTAGACCAAGAAATTAGTACAGTTTTCTGCTATGCCTTCTCCTATAAAATGGAGATAATAATTCTTGTCTCATAGTTTTAAGGATTACATGAGATAAAGTAGGTAAAATACTTAGTGCAATGCCTGACACAATAAATAATTAAACGTTAACTGTTACTATCTCTCTATATAAAACCCTAATATGCAAATAGACCAAACTGCATAACAACCGGTCACTATGACATGCACTGACCACCAAGGGGCGCACACAGAACATGGCAGGCATCGGCAGCAGGTGGCAGAGCATGGAACATGGCGGGTATCAGCCGTGGTGGGATGGTGGAGCAGATGAGCAGGGGCATACCAATGCAGGGTGCCAGTCTCAGTTATTGGGGCAAGCCTCTGGTGGTTACTGAAAATTCTTTACTCCCGTGTGCTGTGGTCTTGCTGGGTGTTGACACCTGCTGCTGGCACTGGCCCCACTTGTACCCCCTCCCAGCTGCCAGCCCCAATCGCCCCTGAGGTCTTCTCCACCTCACCCTGCTCCTCAGGGGCAATTGGGGCAGCAGCTGCTGCTCATACCCACTGATGGCACCTGCCTCAATCCTCCACGCCATCAGCGGGTGCAAGAGGACGCAGCAGGCCCAGGGCTGCTGGCAGACAGGGGACTGAGGGCCACAGCGGGAGGGGTCAGGCAGGGGTGTGGAGGATGGCCAAGACCTATCCATGTGCCCACCACAGTCTCACTGCCCACTGTTCCTTTCAAGGTACACAAATTTGAGAACTGGGTTCCTTGTTGTTAAAAAACTTGCTTTCCCACAGCATTTAGCCCTGCAACAGGGCTAAATTGATGTTTATTGAATCAAATGAGTGAAGAACTTAGGCATAACCTGTTAATTTATTTTACTTTTGAATCTTTCTCTTTGAAACAAGCTTTCTCGCCCACTCAATATTAAAGAGGGGGGATAAGTGCCCAGATAAATGCTAGTGAACTAATGAAGAAGCTTTCTAAAATCCTCTGGATTTTGCAGGTCTGCTGCACTTGCCATAGCTTTTCATCTGAGAGGATATTACCATTACTTGGGCAGGGATATAAGCTATACAAGTGGTTGGAACCTCAACAAAAATTGATCCATTACCATCTGTCAATGCTTCTGTCATAATCAATACATCTGTGAGACAACTGGCTGAGGCACAATCTTTCCATGAATTAAGAGGATCCTAATTCATCTAAGTAAGCAACAACTCCCAACCTACATAATACAATTGAAATAATTCAGGTAAAAAGGTCAAAACACTTTGTGTCAATTATCAAAAGCATGAATGAGGCATTGCTACTCCCTGTTTCTACTTATATTCACAGAGAGAAAATAGGTAGTTAACAGGAATTGTTCTGATTGTGCCTTAGTCCTAGGTCTTGAATGTTTTGAATAAGTGAGTCTCTGTTCTTCATTATCTATCCTATTCTCCATCAGCCAGATCAGAATTCTATGAATCAGTGACCCTCCAGGAACCTGTATATTTAGAGTACATATACTGAATAGTTAACTAAATACATAGAACTCTGGTAAGGTGATATAGACTATAAGCTCTTCAAGGGCAAATGTTGTGTCACTTGTCCTTTGTAAACACTGCACTTAATAGAGTTTCTGGCCCATCTTATGACCTTAGCTAATATACTTGAACAAATGAATGAATAAACTAATACCATCTCTCAAAGTCCAGGAAGCCACCATTAAGTGACATTTGCTATAATTCAATATATCAACATAAGCTATCTATAGTCTCCCAACAATAGTTTATGAGTTGTTATAATTATAGGCTTCTCTGATTGCGTTTAATTAAGTGCTTCTGTTTTCATGCTTTTTTTCCCTTGTGACAGCCCTTTGTTTATTTGCTCACAGCAAACCAAACAAAACATCTTCACTGACAAGGCATTGCACTCCACCCTCAGCACCTAACCCAGCACCCAAAATACATACAAGGGAAGATATGAATTGGTGTAGAGGACCTACACCCAGGGGACCTGCATGCTATCTGGCCCAAGAGAAGGAAAGGTAATGGAAAGTGAAGAGAGAGTGCATAATTATTGTAAGATATTAAAGAGTATCTGGGTCTTACAATAAAAGTGCACATTTCTAGAGTTTTGACAGATGACTCGTGAAAGGTCAATGGAGTCTGCTATCTAAATGAGCATTAAACTTGCTCCTGCAACATCAAATAGACCAAGAAATATGTTTCCTTTACAAACTGCTGTCCCACTTAGAGATAGAACTGCCCCTCTACTTTCCACTCCCGAATCTTATTAGCCTGTGAAAGAAGCCTTCTGGCTTCTCTGGAACTGTTTGTTTTTAAATACAGCTCTAAAGTTCTGTGGCAAACTCTCAGCCATGAATAACTGGTCTGTGCAGATCATGTATTAAAAATAGCAAGTTCCACATCCGTATGATGGATTAACAAAATGCAATTTTAAACAAGGATTCTCTGGTCAGAGCGATTTAAATAGCAGCCCAGGCTACAAGATCTGGCCTTTGGAGGCAATTACATTTTCAATAAAAGTCTAACAAAAGGAAGTGGCCAGAACTTTTTATGATTTGAAAATGTAGGTGGGGAAAAAGAGAGGCAAACATTATAGACATGTAGAATACTGATAGTAGAAGATACTTAAGGGATACATTTTATCCTACACCTTTGTGTTGCAGATAGAATGGAGACACAGAGGAAAAGGAGACTTGCCTAAATAGTAGAGACAGTGCTGTTTCTATTTTTCATGCTGACTTTAAATTTAGTAAATATTTATGGTGTTTCCAGACCACCAGAGGGGACATGAAAATGCCATGAAATTTAACCAGGTTTCTAACAAAGTCAAAAGAGGAGAGTGGACCTTGGGCAAAATGCACTCATTATACTCAGTTCAATGTCAATAAACCTGGAGATTCTGATATTTGGAATTACTTGGCTCCTGTTCCACCCCCTTCCCCACCTTTTCCTCCATTAGGTGGATAAGCAGGACTAGAGCTGAGATCTCCTTGGTATCTCACAAAGTCATGCAAGTTTCACACAGCCCTGTTCTGGGCAAATTGGGCCATTTTACCTCTGGTGAGATTAGATCATTTTAACATTAGTGAGGTTCCCAGGACAATGGGGATAAGCCTCCAGACACAGCTATTCCAATCAAACAAGGTGAGCTCCCAGCCAGGCCCATCCCATCTGGCACATTCAAATGGATCACCTTTGCGTGACTCTCCCCAACCCTGAGGGCCTGGGTAGTCTAGTTGTGAAGAAACTGTAGCAATATAGATCTCTACCCAAATCTGCCATGTGGTTCTCTTCTCCCATTATTCTCAGGGGAGCCAAAACTATAGAAGTAGAAAGAAAAAAAATTAGACTCTAGGATTGACAATAACAGTATCTGAAAACAATTATTTACAATGTTTCATTCCTGACAAAGATAGAGCACTTTAGGATTCAACAAATAAAAATGCAACTTATCATAAAAATCTGTTGTTTATCTGATCATCACAATCTCCTAGAAAAGCAGGTTAATCTGAACTGTTACTATTATTCCCATTTTAGAGATAAGAAACTAAAGTTCAGAGAGATGCTCATTTTTCTGAGGTCAACAGCTAATAATTGTCATCTTTCTGCTCTCTATTTAGACATAATTTCTGGCATATAGTTTTTCTTGAACCAATTCTACCCCACATACCAAGGTCTTAGTCCACATGCAAAGAAGGTCTATGTCATGTAGCCTCTCATCACCTTTGGACTCTCCCAGGGCTATTTTTCACTTCATTGTGAGCCTAATGACTTATCCTATATAATAAAGAGCTAATATGCAAATAGTCATCATACCCTCATGTCAGCATGCCATAAAGGCTCAAATACTCAACACTGGGGAGAGAGGAATAGGGATCAGCCAGGCT
Source organism: Lasiurus cinereus (assembly GCA_011751065.1). Lineage (NCBI taxonomy): Eukaryota > Metazoa > Chordata > Mammalia > Chiroptera > Vespertilionidae > Lasiurus > Lasiurus cinereus. The sequence continues at coordinate 42,518,824 of JAAGEH010000045.1, forward strand.
GCAGCCCAGAAGAGGGACAAGCCACCCGCCCTGCAGTCCCAGGTGCCAGTGGCTGTACTTCCCACCTGCAGCCTGGGAGAGGGACAAGTGGCACACCTTGTGGTCTTGGGCACCTGTGGCTGCGGCCCAGATGAAGCCACCTGCCCACTATCTCCTGCAGTTGTAGCTGGCTTGGACAAAGCCGGCCTGAGTCCTGGGTGCCTGCCACCAGCCAGAGGAAAGAATCCTGGGTCCTGGGTACAGGGCAAGGTAGACAAGGTTAGGGGTGATCAGGTGGGTAGGGGAGCAGTTAAGGGCAATCAAGCAGGCAGGCAGAGGTGGTTAGGGGTGATCAGGCAGGCAGAGAGGTTGGGATGATCAGGCAGACAGGCAGGCAAGTGGTTAGGAGCCAGCAGTACTGGATTTTGAGAGGCAGTCAGACATTCCCCTAGGGATCCCAGATTGGAAAGGGTGCAGGCAGGGCTGAGGGACACCGAACTGCCACACGAATTTTGTGCACTGAGCCTCTAGTAGTTCTTTAACATACGTGTGCTTAATGTGTGTAAAGACTTTGCTTATCTTGATCGTAGACATATACCCATGAGTCTGGAACATAGTAACTGTTCAATAAATGTTTGATCGATGACCAAGTAAATGAATGAAACAAAAATGTTCTCAACTTGGGTCTTGATTTATGATCCAGGAGTTTTTCATCAAACTTCACTGACTGTGGTTAGCGACCACTGAGTATCCAGAAAAACATCAACAATCTCTTACACTTTGGAGAGTTTTACACTTTGCCCAGCATTTCACATGCACAAGCTGATCCCAAAGCTCAATTCAAATTCTATAATGGCAAACAAAGCCTTTTGTCCCTCTTTTTGCTACCTTAAAATCAGGTCATTTGCTCAATAAACTCTATGGGAAAATAACAAAAATTTCAGTCCAAATTTTCAATTCTCCTTTTTGGGAAACCCTGTGAACTTGACCTCTACACATCAGACAAGAAAAAGCAAATTGATTAATCACTCTAGAAATCCTCTTTCTAGAATGCCTTAGCCTCATTAATGGGGAAAACTTCAGAGAGCCTCTTACCAAAACCTTGACTTTGCTCCATCCCTTTTTAGCCCTTAAACTTGCCCAAAATCTGGGTGTAGGTCCTCTACATCATTCATATTTTGCCTTCTATGTATCTTGGGTGCTGGATCAGGTGCCAGCATTAGAGTGCAATACCTTGTCAGTGAAGACTGGAGATATTTGGTTTGCATTGCTGTGAGCAATTAAACAAAGGGCTGTCACAGGGGAAATTGATTTATATTTTTTGAGGGGTGACTATAGGGCAGAGATGGGGAACCTTTTTTTTCCCAATGGCTATTTGGATATTTATAACATCATTTGAGGGCCATACAAAATTATCAACTTAAAAATTAGTCTGCTCTATTTGGTCAAACATTTAATTAACTCACCTTTAATGCCTTGGCAGGACCTGGGGTGCTGTTCCCCACCACTGCTATAGAGGATTGTACCAGGAGAGATGGATGGCAGTTAGAGAAATGCAAGCTTCAGCTCAGGAGAAGGAAGCATTTTCTAACATGAAAGCTACTGTGCACAAAATACGCTGCCTTATGAATTAATAAACTCCTCATCACGGGAGGGGTTCAAAACCCTGTTATTCATCTATCAGGCTTACGCTGGAGGGAGTTCCTGAGTCAGTAAGGAGCTTAGACTCTGAATCCAGAGGTGCCTTTTAGCTCTGAGAAGCTATAATTCTTTGATTCTTTCTCAGTGAACTTAATAAGTGAGAACCAGTTTCCTACAAACATCCGCCTCACAACAGAACTCTAAATAAAAAGTGTTTTCTATCCATCTTCACATAAGGTCCCATGATCAAAGATTGTGTCATTCTTTTTCTAGGGTTAAAATAGAAACATATTTCATTGTTTCTGGCTTTTCTATTGTCCAATTCTAGCGGGTTATTTCATTCCACCCCATACAAAGTGCTGTGGTACCAACACATACTACAGACATCACACACATATTCTAAACCCAAATACGCATTCAAAGGAGCTCTCAGGAAAAGGTATTCCCTTTAACACATTTATTTACACACTCCTATTGTGACATTAAAGTTGGCTCTCTGAGCAGGAATACACAATTGACTAGGACAGTGGTGGGCAAACTCATTAGTCAACAGAGCCAACTAGCAGCAGTTCAATTGAAGTTTCTTTTGAGAGCCAAATTTTTTAAACTTAAACTTCCAATGCCACTTCTTCAAAATAGACTCACCCAGGCCGTGATATTTTGTGGAAGAGCCACACTCAAGGGGCCAAAGAACTGCATGTAGCTTGCGAGCCAAAGTTTGCCAACCACGGGACCAGGGAATGGTAGTAATGCCTGCTTGTTTTCTAAAGCTTGTCAAAAACTGATTTTCTATATCCTGCACTATAACAAGTTTGTTTGAAAAACTTGGCTTCCCTCCTTCCCAACACTCTCCTCCCCCACTCCCCAACTATGCTACCTGAATAAAAGGAGTTGTTTCTCCTGATCTGAGACCAGGTGTGTTGAGCTGTGGTCCAAAGCTCATTTGAAATTCTAAGTTGCAAAACCTGGAGAGAGGGCACTTGAGGAAAATGCTGACATTCCTTCAGCTCTGACAACATTATCACATACAACCATAAATAGACTTTCTGGACCATGCCTTCTAATTCTTTCCCTGTTAGTTCCTAAGAAGGAAAAAAAAAAGTGAAAACAAAACACCACAAAACCTCCGTCCCCTTAATTTCCCCAGTTCTACATAATCTCATGGAAAAACAGACAAGAAAAGAAATATAGGAAAAAAGGAGGAAAGAAAGAAAAAACCCACAGCCTCCTTACTCTATTTAATTTCTAATGACTCATGTCTATATCAACTATCCTGGGAATATGAGTCCGTGCATTTTATTGTGACTTGCCTCGGAACTATTTTGTTTTCTTTTGGGGAAAGTGGGTAGGGGGAGACTAGGACATATAGATATACATTATGAATAAATAAATTCGATAAAGCAGTGGACTGCAAGTAAGGAGGCTGATTCTAGCCTGGCTTTTGCCATTAGTTAGTTTCATGATCAGAGGACAATCCTCTCCTTTTGCTGAAACTCCTTTTCCTCAAGTGTAAATGAATAGAATAAGGTGTCACTCAGGTGTGACATTCTGAGACTGTGACTGATATAAAAAGACAAAGCAATCCTGTGCTCAGTATAATTTCTTAACGTGTTTTATTTATTTGTTCATTTTTCCCCAGTCTATCCTTGCACATCTTGACATTCCATAATAAAATGTTGTAAGAATTATTTTTGTAGAATCTCAGCTCTGAAAGAATTAGCTTCAAGTCAAGAGAGGAGAATCTGTAAATGCACTAAGACTCCCTCCTTGGCATATCTTGGCTAATAGCCTCTTATTCTCTACTGGTAGGGGATGAAGCAAAGCCTGCTGCTGAAATTCACTCAGCAGCTTGGCCCTTGGGTATATGGCTTCTGGGTTCTTAGGACCCAGCCGGTGCTCAGCAGGCATGTTCAGACTCCAGAAATCCTTCTTCTCACAGAATGAGAGGAAGCACAGGCTACCCAAAGAAAGTACCCCAGGAAGTATATATTTATAAGAAGCTGAAAAAACAGTTATAAAATAATTTCCTGGCCCTAAAATTAGAAGCAAGGTTTGATGTTCTGAAGCCCAGGTGCAGGATGAGTGTATTTATGGGCCTTTATAGCCAGCTTATAAAGCCCTTAAAGACAAGGAATTGTGGCTTAGGCAAAAAGCTTTAAGGAGTCCTTCTTTAAAGGACTAAATTTAATCTTGGCTAAAGTTTTCTTTCAGTGCTTTGGAAAAGAGTAACTTTATAAATCTCAGGTAGTAATGGGTGATAGCATGATTAGTATAAAAGTAATTACAATCATCGTGCAATAAATAATATTTGAGCATGATGGTGGCAAAAATAGATTAAGGATATCATAGTCACGCATAAAAGTCATTGACATCAAAGAAGTGTAGGAAGGAACTCACATTTCTACCTGATTAAAATCTTATGAATACAGATGACTAAGATGGGGTTCAGAGAATGGAAGTGACTTGTCTTTGGGAACACACAGATGCAGGACTGGGATTTTTTCTGTCATAATGTTAACACAAGAGCCAAAGTATGTGAGGATAAGTTTAAGCCTAGTAAATAACCAAAAGTTTTCTTTTCCATGAAATGTCTCTTTTATTTCTTTATTCATTCAACAAATACCTATTAAACTTCTATTATGTGTCAGGCACTATTGTAGGCACTGGGAAACAGCAGTGAACAAAGCAAAAACTCATGTCTCCCTGGAGCTTATAGTTCAAGTCACTTAATTTCAATGATAAACTGGATACATTGAACTACAATTAACCTCTCTATTGGTATCAGTCAGGGTTCTCAAGAGAAACAAAACCAATAACATATACATATATAAAGAGATTTATTTCAAGGAGTTGGCTTATGCAATTGCAAGGGCTGACAAGTAGACCAGGTAAGTCCAATATTGATAGGGCAGGCTGGCAGGCTGGGAACTCAAGCAGGAGTTAATGTTGCAGTCTTAAAGCAGAATTTCCTCTACAAAACTCTGTGGGGTTTGTTTGTTTGTTTTTTGTATTTTTAAAAAAATATATTTTATTGATTTTTTATAGAGAGGAAGGGAGAAGGATAGAGAGTTAGAAACATCGATGAGAGAGATACATCGATCAGCCGCCTCATGTACGCCTCCTATTGGGGACATGCCCACAACTAAGGTACATTCCCTTGACCGGAATCAAACCCAGGACCTTTCAGTCCCCAGGCTGACGCTCTATCCACTGAGCCAAACCAGTTTCGGCTGTTTTTTGTATTTTTTTTTAAAGAACTTTCAACCGATGGAAAAGGCCCATCTACATTATTGAGGGTAATCTCTTCCTTGAAGTTCACTGATTGGAGCTATTAACCCCATCTACAGAATAGTTTGTCAGCAACACCTAGGTTAGTGTTTGATTAAATAGCTAGGTAGTATAGCCTAGCCAAGTTGACACATAAAAATCACCTCACACAATTTACTCAATAAACATTTATTTAGTGCTTATCACATGTCAAGTTCTGGGATAAATCATGCACAGTACCTGCCCTCTAAAGAGGGGCATAAGTCATTACTTAAATAAATTCACAAAAACAGGAAGAATCTACATATATGGATCTACAAATTCATAAGAGAGGTAGATAACAACAGCTCTATTTGAGGTTTTGAAAAAGAAAAATACTTCCAGATAAAGAAATCAGGAAGAACTGATAGCACAAAAGACAGTCAACCTTGTCCTTGGAGAATAAGTAAAATTAGAACAAGGGAAACAGGGGGGTGAATTCCTAGTGGAAGCAATGGCATATGGCAAAGTGCAGAGTCAGGAAGATGTGTGATGCATATAGAAACATTAAGTGGTTTAGTTGGGCTGGAAATATAGAGCATTCATCAAAACCTCTTTTATTGAGTCAGTGATTACACAGTGCTCGTTCAAGTACTCGTTCTAAGATATTAAAACATTTGCAGATGAAACAGAGAGATCAAGAGACTCCTCCAAAGTCACACAGAAAATATTCACACACAAGTCAGTGCCATTTTCTTTCAGATACTAGGTACTGTTGACTCTTCAAAAATGTTTTCCCATTCCTGAGAAGGGAGACTATGCTTTATCTTTGTTGTTTCGGTTTAACTGTCTTTGAACACAATCACATTATTCTTTTTTTATATATATTTTATTGATTTTTTACAGAGAGGAAGGGAAAAGGATAGAGAGTTAGAGACATCAGTGAGAGAGAAAGATCAATTAGCTGCCTCCTGCACATCCCCTGCTGGGGACACGCCTGCAACCAAGGTACATGCCCCTGACCAGAATCGAACCCAGGACCCCTCAGTCTGCAGGCCAATGCTCTGTCCACTGAGTCAAACCAGTCAGGGACAATCACATTATTCTTTGATAAATTAAAGAAATTTATTAGATCCTAACTTTCAATGAACATATAGATATTGATGCCCCAAACAAGAGGCTCAGGGATGATATGTCATAAAGTGAAAATTTTATCACTTTTACCACTCATTGAAGGGTATTTGTTTTTGTACTATAATTAAATTGCTATTGTCAGAGGATGGAATGCAGAGAGAAAAGATATATAGCAGCCTCAGGGTTCACAAGAAAGTCAAATTCTCACACAGGGCTCCTGTTATTTCACAGTTGTATGCTTTGTATATTATTTTATTTTTATTGCAGTTCCTTTCAGTCATCTTGTTTCCATGCCCAAAGTGCCTCCCTCATTTCAAGGAATAGCTGTTGGGTTAGGAAATTATTATTAAATGGATGTGGCTCACACCTTATTCCACAATCAGCTTCCCACATTCTTTCATTAAGCTCAATCATCCTTTTGCCTACATAGGAATTAATGCTTTTCTACTACTGAACTAACCAACCATGAGTTTGTTCTTTTACTAATGGTTTTATAGCACTCAAAACAATGTCCTTGGCTTTGAGAATACTGTAACGTTTTCAACAATTATGATAATTATAGGAATTAGAGGAATTCCAGACAGTTTCCACACAAGTCTTTATTCAGCTTCATACCACTGTGAATTGGACAGAAGAAAATGGTACTCTCTTCCTCCCCTCTGCCCCTTCTACTTCCACTTCATGAAAGGAAAGCTAAGGACCCAAATTAGGAAATGACATATTCAAGTGCCTGGTTTCATATCTCCATAAAGTACATTACTTGAATTAAATCTACCAAACAGACTAGTAAAAGGGACACTAGGGAGAAATGAGGTTATTGATCAGAGGTATTAAATAAATGGACATCGCCAAGCAGTGATGTTCACAGATATGTGGGATGCTCAAGGGGGTTCAAAGTTCAACTTTCTCAGAGGAGAACTGAATATTTGTCTTGTGGTGGTGTTCTTTTCTCATTTCCAGGGGTGAGGAGATCTAGAAAATATATAAAAGCTAAGAGCCACATTATTTCCAATTTGCATAATGCTTTAGATTTATTGTATATTATGTCATTTTAATGATAATCTCCAAAATAATCCTGTCTGACAGTCAAACCAGAGGTTCATAAACTACAGAATCACATTTGGGAGGGCAGAGGTCATCCCTCCACAGCATATGAACAACACCTGGGTATGTGTGTGTCTAGGAGAGTGCCTGTGTGTATTTCAGAAGGGCAGGTTCGGAGAGACCGTCATGGGGCATCTTGTGAAGATAAATGGTAATCACTCTATCTGATGAACTTTGTTAAATAAAACCCACCTTTCAAGAGTGAGTAATAATATTATAATAAGGCTTAGTTTATTGTGATCACTGTAGTCTCAGGATGGACACTTTGCTTTTCTATCAAGTTGGATAGAAAAGCAGAGTGTCCCCTCAAAACAATCCCCATGGCAGTAATAGGGACTCAGAAAAAGTACCTAAGAAGAAGCCTCACTCACTTAAGATTGGAACTTGAAGAGCACGAAAAGTCAAAAGTCACTCTCAGGTGGGTCAGGTTCCATTTGGCCAGCTAAGGGGTGAGTCCAGGTATGTCAGCGGGTGAGCCATCTGTTTCATCCAGGGTTTGCCCGCCCCACAAAGTGATTGGAAATGCTGCAGGTGTAGCTGAGCATTAAAGGAGCAAATGCTGCTGTGTTGGGAGAGTGCAATAGTGCATTAGCAAACAATGTCTTTGGTAACAGGAAATCTCAGGAGGCAAAGGATTAGCAGACATCCAGCCCCTCCCTCCACTCTGGGATTCTAATCTTGCCATTGCACTCCTTGAGAGATTTTAGTCTGGCTTTACTCAGGTGATTCCCTTGTATGTTCATCCAGGGATAATATTTCATTGATAAATCCATGGAGCTGGAGGACCTTGGGGCTCCTACATATCTTTTCTCTCTGCATACCATCCCCCTGACAATAGCAATTTAATTATAGTACAAAAACAAACAAATACCCTTGTCTATTCTTGATGTTCTTCAAAGAGGGAGTATTTTCCACAGTGGTGGTCCTTCACAGTGCATCAGATAGACAAGATAACTTGTGTATTTAATCCAAATGGAGCTCAAAGTCACTTTCAGACCTGTGGTAATCCCTCTCTGACCTGGCTAGCTCCCCAATATCCCAACGACTTTGTCCTTAGTCACTAGTATTTTCTGAGCACTTACCAAATTTCATACATTATGTCATTCAATCCTCATGATCTCCTTAAGAGGTTATAGGATTATTCCCATTTTCAGAGGGGCAAAGAGGTTTGAAGTGACCATGTAACTTGTTCAAAGCATGTGGTAGTAAGCAGCACACCTGAACTCTTACCTATTCCTACATTAGTCCAAATGTATGATCTTGACCACCAACCTGGTCTGCCTTTCTGGTCGCCTTCCAGAATCTCTGACAGTATACAGAGTAGAGTGTTGGTGGGAAGAGGTATCACTATATTATGAGGTCTGATACCTTGGATCTTTTGTTTGCCAGTTGTATGACTTTTAGGTTTCCTGGCTTCTCTGAGTCTCAGTTTCCTTCTCTGCAAAATGGATATTATTCTTCCTTCATAGCTACAAAGGTTTTATAGAAGGAATGTGAATAAAACTGTTAAAATATTTAAAAGATATGAGGGATTGTTGCAGTTTAATTTTACATTTTCCTAATATTTCTCAGGAATTAATGAGGCCTGGGGTTGTGGGAAAGAATCCAAGGGAAGGAGAATATTATTCAGTCATTCAACACACACTATGCACCATAGTGTGCCAGGAAAAAAAATGAAGAACAGGTATTTCACAGCTTCAAGATAGCAGATCTGTGAAGAACTTTTTTTTTTTTCACATTCAAAAGAGACTACCACTTAGATCAGTTACTGGGAAATAATCTCTGAATTGCTGCCTGAGCTATAATTGTGTTGAAAATGAAAATTTTAAAAAGTGACCTTAATTTTGGCCTCCAAGAAGACTTTGGACAATTTATCACCCCCTTTCAAGCAGTAAATTACTCCCCAACTGGTCTACTTAGATAGTTTTCCGCTTTCAGTAAGAAAAAAAATTGTAGACTTCAAAATTAAAAGTTTACTACCCAAATAAATATCATTGTGGAAATGTAACTCAACAAGAATTTTCTGAGTGCTTTAAGGATTCTTTCCCCTGCTAAAAATTATTTTAAGGGGGAGAGGTGCAGATGATAATGTTGATCACCATTGTCTATAACGCTGGTCCCTACCCTCAAAGTAGTAATAATTTCCACCAAACTGTACTAATATATGTGAAATTTTAGAGGCTGAGACAGTTAAGGCAGAAATGGACTCAAACCAGATGTCAGTATAAGAAATAAGTGCTTGGGTCCTAAGGGTTATGTTTGTGGATTAGGATGGTGAATCCTTTTTTGTGAAATGTTCTGAAAGTAAAGCAGGAGAGCTTTAATTTGGCTTTGTGAGGAATTAATGAATCCATTAAAGTTTTAGAACAGAACTTTTGAACATGATGAAAAGATATAAAAAATCCAAATCAAGCATCTTACAGAAGACCTTTTTAGTTTTGAAGGTTTTGTTATCAGAAATAAATCAAACTATGTAAAGAAAAAAAATAAATGTAAGTGGAGAAATGTATTAGCTCAAATAACTAGAAAGTACAAGTAGTGTACCTTAGTCACGGTGGTCCAGGTATTCAAATAATGCCATCAGCTTTCTGATTGGCTTCATTCTTAGGTTACCGTCATACAGTAGTAAACTGGCTCTCAACAGCTCCAGCCTTAGGTGGGTTTCAGAGATTAGGTCCCTGTCCTCGAGAAAGAGCCTTTGGAGACAAGGCACCATAGTGTGCTCTGATTGGCCCAGTGAGGTTGTATTCCTTCCTACAAACTCATTGTGGCCCAGGGATAAAGGTATTTGATTAGTCAGGACCTAGTCATATGCAATCCCCAATGTAGGGAGGTGACTTAATTCTTCCCCCACCTCCTTTTACTGCAAATTATGAGCAAGATATTTATATAATGAGGGTAGAATAGCTTCTCAAAGGAACTACTTTACACACACACACACACACACACACACACACACACACACATTACCCAAGCTTAACTTTAACACATTTACAAATTAAAATAGAACACTTTAAAATGTAGTTTGTCCCTTTAAAAATTACTTTTATACTTTCATTTTGTAGGCATTACTCTGAGTATAGCTTCCATTTCTGAGTAGCTAACACAAAAGTTTCTCTATTTCTCTCTTTGTAAACAAGTTAGATTCTGAAAAGTTGGTTGTAAATCATTTTATTGGTAACTGGAATCAGAAGGTGCAGCAGAGCTGGATAGCCGACCCCTAAAGACTCTTTCATAGCATAGGGCTGTTGCTAGAAAGTGATGTCCAGTCTTGATGATAATTCCCTCTCCTGCTCCTGCTTCTGCTCCTGCTAGTTCTTCTTGATGAGAGGTATGAAGAGTGATGTTTGTCCCTTCTGGGCTGATGATAAGATAAGGTACCCTAGTGTGCTCTGATTGGCCCAGTGAAGTTGTACTCATCCCTGTAAACCCACAGCCCCTTTCTCTATCTGTTAGGAATGGAGAGGTTCCTAGGACCTGGTGGACAACTGATCCATGAGATAGAGAGTTTCTGGTTTCCTGAACATGACATGTCAGCCCAATGCATCACTAACATTGAATTCTTACATGAGTGAAAAATATACCTTTACTGTGTGAAGCAAATGGGAATTAGAGTCTTACCTAAACAAGTTCAGATGGGTTTAATCTTATCATCTACACCCACATTTGAATGTGACCTTCGACACTTTAATCCAAGTATTCATACTACTTTTCCTTACAGATATAACTTTCTTCCAGCATATTTTCCAACAATGACTAGTTTATTTTATATGCTGGAAATCTTTTGAGTCAGGTCACCTTCATCCTTGATACTTCCTCTTGAGTATTATGAGAAACCCTTTAGTATTTTAGTTACTACACTTACTGCATTTTCACTAAGATTCCTAAACCCATAAACTATTCAGAGCTTGTGACAGGTCTCATTAGCAGGGTTAGCAAGCTTCACTCTTAAGTTCTTTAGCAAACTCATGGTCTTCTCTGTTCTGAATTATTGCTATTAACACAAATGGCATTCTGGTTCATCAATCACTTTTCTTTTCTCATAATGATTATTGATGATTTTAAAGGTATAGACAGATCCTTGCACCTGCTTCATGAATAGCTCTTTGTCTTTAAACATTTTCCTGCAGTCTAGTGAATCATGCTACTTAAAAATTTTAAATATACCCTATCTCATTTACATAATTGTTATGTACCTCTTTTTATCAGCATTTTCAATACTTTCATTGCAAGTCCATTTATTGGCTATTATGGAATAATAATATTTGCAAAACAGCTCAAAACCTAGACACACCAAGCAAATATTCAGGAGAATATAAAAATATGTTGGCTTTATGATAAATGACAATAGCTAATATCTCCTGTTGATGGTGAGCCAAACTGATGCATTTTTACCTTGTTCTTTATTAACATGCATGGATATTCTTAAGTTGTAGAATCTTAGAATACCACACCTAGAAGAGTTATTCATCCAGTTAAATTTTGCATTTTATACAGGAAAAGAGAGAAAGAGAGAATGATAAAGAAGGGTAACAGATTCCTGATTACATGAATAAAATTTATTGTGAATGTGGATGAAGCAGAATGTGATATATGAGGGTTTTCTAGATTTCTTCCAGTAGCCCATCAACTTTTAATAGACATTTTTTTCTCACTAGCACAGTCTCTCCTTTAAGTTGTTTTAGAAAATAGCTAATTCACAGGAGAAAGCTGAGAGAGAGAGAGAGAGAGAGAGAGAGAGAGAGAGAGAGAGAGAGATCCCCCTGGGGACACATAGGACATAATGTGGATTCATGTATGTTTGATCAATTCTTAGGCTCTTGGCAATGGAGCAAATATTGGAAAAATGCAATAGAACTCTATGATCAGGATCTGTGAAAGAGACAAGGAAAACTTTTGGTGTGGGGTAAAAGAGTGAAGGACTCTGAAGGAGCTGACACTTTTGAGGTAACTAAAAAAGTGGAACCTACACTTTCACCTTTACTTTAAGAATGCAGTGCTAATTAATTGGAAAGATGGCCATTTTTGAATTGTAGTCAATTATCCCCAATATTAATGAATATTCCAAATAGCATTGAATAAATTAAACTAAAGTACTGCTTCTCAAAATTTTGTTTCAAATATCCCTAATGTCAATGAAAAAAGAAGTTTTATCCATGGACCTGGGGATGAAGGCTCCCTCCCAAAAAAAAAAAAAATTCAAATTCTGTTACCTTTAAAATGTATTAAGATAAAGCCTATGAAATTGTTTTTTGTTTTTGTTTTTTGTTTCGAAGGCAGACCATTTATTTCCCTAGTTTCCTTCTGCAGGGTTACTACAGGTTGGCTATATTCTTTTTTTCTTTTATTTATTTATTTAAATTAAATCTTTATTTTTCAGATTATTATATTTGTTTCTCTTTTTCCCCTCCATAGCACCCCTCCACCCAACTCCTGCCCTTCCCTCTGCCCTTACCTCCCTCCCATTGACCTCATCCATAGGTGTATGGTTTTGTTCAATCTCTCCCTGTAAAGCCCTCAACCCTTTCCCCCTGAGAATTATCAGTCCACTCCCTTTCTGTGCTCCTGATTCTATTATATTCACCAGTTTATTTTGTTGATCAAATTTTTAATTCACTTAATTTTTAGATTCATTTGTTGATAGATATGTATTTGTTGTTCATAATTTTTTGGCTTTTACTTTTTTCTTCTTCCTCTTCTAAAAGAGTACCTTTCAGCATTTCATATAATACTGGTTTGGAGTTGATGAACTCCTTTAGCTTTTTCTTCTCTGTGAAGCTCTTTATCTGCCCTTCAATTCTGAATGATAGCTTTGCTGGATAGAGTATTCTTGGTTGTAGGTTCTTGCTATTCATCACCTTGAATATTTCTTGCCACTCCCATCTGACCTGCATCGTTTCTGTTGAGAAATCAGCTGATAGTTGTATGGGTGTGCCCTTGTAGGTAATCAATTGTTTTTCTCTTGCTGCTTTTAATATTCTCTCTTTTTCTTTTGCTCTTAGTATTTTGATTATGATGTGTCTTGGTGTAGTCCTCTTTAGATTCCTTTTATATGGGGTTCTGTGTGCTTCCTGGACTTGTAAGTCTATTTCTTTTACCAGATGTGGGAAGTTTTCAGTCATTATTTCTTTAAATAGGTTTTCAGTATCTTGCTCTCTCTCTTCTTCTGGCACCCCCACAATTCTGATGTTGGTACACTTGAAGCTGTCCCAGAGGCTCCTTACCTTATCTTCACATTTTTGGATTCTTTTCTCTTCTTGCTTTTCCAGTTGAATGTTTTCTGATTCTTTATATTTCAAATTTTTTACTTGATTCTTGCTTTTCTCTAGTCTGCTGTTAGGACTCTGTATAATATTTTTTATTTCAGTCAGTGTATGTTTAATTTCTAGTTGGTCCTTTTTCATCTTTAGTTGGACCTTTTCCATCTTTAGCTGGTCCTTTTTCATCTCCTCTTGGCTCTCGCTAACTTTATCCAACTTTTCTAGGATATTCTTGAAAAACCTTATAAGCGTGGTTTTGAACTCTATATCCAGTCATTTGTTTTCCTCCATTTCTTTTGTTTGCAATCCCTTCCCTTGTCTCGGCATTTTCACTATGCTGGGAGGACTTCTGTGTTGGATTCAGCCTTATGATAGCAGACTTGCAAACCGCAGAAGCCTCTCTGTTAAGCTTGGGATGGGTGGAGTCTCAGGGCTTAAGGGACTGCCTTGCCTTCCAGTTGGCCCCGCTCTCCATGGCCCCTGAGTCTCGCGTGACTGGGTAATCGCTGGAGCGGTCCTTGTGCCCTTGCCCGCAGTGCCTCTAGACCGCTGCCTTTATGGCTCCCCTGCATTCCGGGACCACAGGAGTCTAGATCCCCAGGGTTTCACCAGAAACAGGGGCTTAGTGGAGTCAGAAGTGGCACAATTGGGAGGGTCTGTCTTCCGCCCACTCTCGAAAGCCAGCAGCACAATCAGCAGTCTGTCCTCTGTAAAGTGCCGTGTGTGCCACCAGATCTCTGATCTTTTGCGACTCCCCTAGATATCCGTGCACTTCTCCCTTTTCACAGTCCAAACTCCCCCCATATGAGTTTTGGCTGGACCTGGGCTTTAGTGTCGTAGGATAAGGGGTTCAATGCCTTTGAAAGTCTACGTTTCCCTCCTGCCAGAGGAAACCAGCCAAGTACTCCGGCACCCGCTCTCTCCACTTGTGCGTCTCCGTACCTCAGCTTTTTGCAGCTCCTCTGGGTCTCTGTGAGCCCCTCTCTTTCCCTCTAGTTGTAGAATTTCCAGTCAGCCAGCTTTCCTGTGGTTCTGGATGATGTCCATTCTTTTAGTTGTAGTTTTGAAATTGTTGTGTGAGGCAGCAGTGTAGGTGTTTACCTATGCCGCCATCTTGGATTCTCCTGAAATTGTTATTTTTATAAGCCAAAAATTGGTGGTTGAATATTGGCAATGTCCTATGCTCCAACCTAACATAAAAACTTTCCATTCACAATATATATGTATTTATTTTAATATAAAGATTGTATTTTAAATTCCATATATGTGACCAGAATTATAGACCAGGTTCAGCCTGTGGTGTTGAGTACTGTCTGGCAAGTTGAAGTCTGGAGAAAAGCAACAAACCTCTCAGAGACCCAAGGTGAGGCAGCTTAAGAGCCATCAGAAAGGGACCAGCTTGATTCAAAATCTAACTTGACAGTGAGGTTTTCAGGATGGTAAGAGATTGACTATGTACTATGTCAACCATTCCTATGAAAAGTTCAGAGATGCTCAGTTTGAAGTTTTTAGGAAAAAAGTTATACTCCTAAGAGCTAGGAGCATCTATTTTGTCTTGCTTGCTTCTTCCAGTGTGTGTGTGTGTGTGTGTGTGTGTGAATATAAGAGTGGTAGGGGAATTTCCCCATGTAGAAATTGGATTATGCTTTATGCTTTACTGGAATAATGAAAGCAAAAGATGGGAAGCAAAAGTTGGGATCTCAATCCTATCTCTACATTGTAAGAATCTAGAAATTTTCCATCTTTCCCATACAGTTTCTGTTAGCTAATATCTGTTTCCTATTCGGATTGGCAGTAAAGCTTTTAAAATTAGATCTCTGGTGGCTCTGCCAAGGAATAGAGTGGAACGTGGTGGTGACATGTAGAAGGGGAGAAGCAGGTACACAGAGGGGGAGCCAGGTTCCTGAAAAACCCTAGAAGGGTGATTAGTATCTGAGATACTTCTCCCAGATACTCATCACAACAGTGAAATTGCATCCACAGGCTAGGAACCCTTTACTGGAAATTACAGAGCATTTGAAACCACATTTGTAAGATTTGAAACCTGACTTTTAAGAAAAAAAATGTAAGTCACTGGTTTCCTTTAAAAGATCCAAATTCAGCTGAGACTGTGTGGCTCAGGGATTAGGCATTGGTTGACCTATGAACCAGGAGGTCACAGTTTGATTCCCAGTCAGGGCACATGCCTGGGTTGCAGGCTTGATTCCCAGTGTTGGGCATGCAGGAGGCAGCCAATCAATGGTTCTCTTCATCATTGATGTTTCTATCTCTCTGTCTCCCTCTCCCTTCCTCTCTGAAATCAATAAAAATATGTATATATTTTTAAAAAGATCCAAATTGATTCAGAAAACCTTTGTGTTTTTTTTTCTATTTTCACAATCATATGTGTGTTTTTTTCACTCAAATCTTCAAGGACAGATACCACAGTCAAAAAATGTTTTACATAATTCAGATTCATACCAAATACTATGTATATAAGTATTTATTTAATTTCCAAATGAGTTTTTCTTGATTCTTGGGTAAAATCCAATGCTTTTTCTTTAATATGTTTTCTTAGGCACCACCAGGACTTTAGACAGAGCTCTCATTTGATTTTTAAGATAACTAGCAAACTGCATATCTATACAAAAGTAAAGTTGTACCTCAACAAAAGAGTATGGTCAACAGATAATTTACTCTTGTGGCTTTTCATTAGCTAACTCTGCATCGGGACAATTTAGAGGGTATGGCCAGACTCATCCACTTTCTCAGCTGCTGTTAGTATTACTGCTGTAATTCACCAAATGTGTGAAAAATATATGACAACTCTCCACCAGAACTAACCCTTGCAATTGAAGTAGATGTCATTTATTAAGTACCTTATATGTTATTCATTTTATGTATATTACTTAATCCTTTCAGCAACCCTATCAGTTAGAGTTACTCTCTATTTTAACAAGAAAGACACAGGTTTTGAGAAGTTAAGTAATTTCCCTAAGTCATACAGTTAATAAATGGCAGAGTTGTCACTGTGACTCCAAAACCTACTACCGTTCTGCTCTGCTTCTTGGCCTTATAGCATCCCTCTCCTTTAACCTCACACTACACTTAGAATAGAAAGCAACCATCATCATAGCTCCTGGGATTAAGAGAGTCTAAGAGGAATATAGATACTTCATCTGCCAAGGGCAATGCATGGTCTCATTGCTATAGTGGTTTTCATCATTTATAGCTCAATACAATCTTACCCAGAACCTACATATAAAACAGAAACACATTTGATTAATGTACATTTATGTATCTGGTCAGTTCAAATGTATAGCATTTGCTGAGTACAAAAAAGTGAGCTATTTTTTATAAATATGAAAATTTGAAATTAGGAATAAAGATGGCCTTTTAATTTTTTATCAGTTTGACTATTAATGAAATACAAAATATTTGCATATCCCCTTCTGAAAAGTATTACTTTAGAACCCTTCCTCCCTCCCTTTACTCCTTTCTTCTTTCCTTCCTTTCTTTCTTCTTCCCTTCTTCGCTCTCTTTAAAATGTTGATGCACTTAACCATTTTCTTTTAAGAACCAAAAACTGGGAGAATAAGAAAGGAACCCTGCTCTTAAGAGTTCATGTTTTAATTAAAAGAGACATAGCATGATCACAATTAACCTAAAGATAAAAAGTGTCAAGTGAAGTACAAAATATTATGGGAGTGATTATTCTGGCTGGGCATGGGGTACAGATCTTGATAGACTTTGAAAAAGTGGTAGCTTTTCAAGAGTGGTGGGAATTATGCATGCTATGATAAAGAGAATGGCTAATGTCTCCTGCCCACCCCACACTGGGGATTGAGGAGACCATGGAGGGGAAATAGGGCAGATGACAGAGCTAAAAGACAATCCATCTGAGCTGTGCTTAGAGGTGGGTAGTGAGAGGAGGACTGGAAAGGTGAGTTGATGTCAGGCAGTTAAGTCTGTGAATGTCTTTCTGAGGAAGTGTGGCCTTTATGCCATAGATAAAAGGGAACATCAGAAAGTTTGAGCAGGGCCCAGCCAGCATGGCTCAGTGGTTGAACACTGACTTATGAACCAGGAGGTCATGATTTGATTCCCAGTCAAGGCATTTCCCAGGTTGCAAGCTTAATCCCCAGTGTGGGGTGGGCAGGAGACAGCCAATCAATGATTCTTTCTCATCACTGATGTTTCTATCTCTCTTTCCCTCTCCCTTCCTCTCTGAAATCAATAAAAATATCTTTTAAAAAAAGTTTGAGCAGTGATGTTAAGATAACCAACCTGTCCTTTTTATGAGATTAGCCTGAGAGCATGTCCTATGGGACATGGGTTGAAGCAGGAAGAGCCACTTGTCAATGAGAACTGTGAAGATGATCATCTTGACGCTAGTGATGGGAAGTCATTCTGGGGGAAGGATTCTTCATGATGAGGGCAGGATTCAAGGTCCAAAGCTGTGCAATGGGAGGAGTAAGGATATAGAGATGTTCTGGTATGCTGGATTGAATAGTATTCCTTCAAAATCCACATCCACCTAGAACTTATGAATGTTACTTTATTTGGAAGTAAGATCATTGCAGACATAATCAAGTTAAGATGAAGTCATTCTGGATTAGGATGAGCCTTAATCCAATGACTGATGTTCTTATAAGGGTAAGAGAGGTTGGCAACATGTAAAGACTCACACAGAAGGAAGAAGGCAATGTGACAATAGAGGCAGAGATCAGAGTGATGCACTTACATGCCAAGGAGCACCAAGGATTGTTGGTAAGCATTAGGATCCAGGAAAAGCAAGGAATGATCTTTCCCTAGAGCTTTCAGAGAACACAGCTCTGTGGGCACCTTGATTTTGGACTTCCAGCCCTTGGAGCCAGAAGAGAACACATTTCTATTGTTTTAAGCCAACAAGTATGTGGCAGATTGTTACACAGCTCTAGAAAATTAATGTCCTGTGGCAACCTTAGAAAGATTAGATGTTAGTGGTTACCCCTCAGGGCCAAGGAGAGATTTCTAAAAATGAAGTAGAGGATAAAGCACCTTTTTATGAGAAATTCACAGTGGGCTTTTGTGGGGGACACAAAGATCAGCAATTTATTTTCCTAACTTAAAAATCTTACATACTAGTTAGTGGAGATTGAATAATCAATGTGAACAGACAAGGAAACAGATTCAAGGAAGAGCAGGGACTTACTAAAATCCACAGGAGTATAACGTGAGCTTGACTTCATCTATCCTGCTTCTTCGTCCAGTTTTGAATAAAGATTTTCAGAGGAGAATAAAAATAAAGAGAAGGAGGACTGTGGACTGGAGAAAGAAGCATAGAAAAAGGAGGCTTCAAGGATCAGACCCTGTGTATTGTTGTTTTTTAACTCTTTCCTGCTAAGGGCAAAATAAAATGGAACAAGCATTGCTAAAGAGTCACTTAAAATAGAGTTGTGAAGCTATTAAGGAAGTGAGGCCAATGCACAGCTTGTGCCTCAGTTTTCAGAGTTGCTATTAAGTTGCTAACCTGTTGTTAAACTCAGCTCCAGGCTGAGTCATAAACATCCTGGAAGAGCTGCATGAACCAGACAGCCTTTACCTCCTCCTCCTAGTTGTTTCACCTCCCTCATTTGCATATTGGAATTAAGTAATCTCTGTTCATTTAGCCAGCAATCCTTCATTTGCATGAAAGAATTATACTTTGTAGGGTTTGCCTTTATTATAAACCCTGCCTTTTGTAGTTTTCTCCTGAGCACAGTTTGGGTTGCTACCTGAATCTGTGTTTTCTCAATTGCAACTCTTTTTTACTCAAAAAGAGGCTTTTAGTTCTTTATTATAGCCTGAACCTCTTCTCTAGTTATTTTGTAAAATGGGAGCATGATTATCTGTTCCCAGATTCCTGATTCCCTAGCTCTCTAACTCTCCAAGTGTCTGGGAGTGCTGCCCTATTTCTTTTCAATCTCCAAAGGATGACTATATTGACTTAATTGCTTTGATCATTTTAATCTCAGCAGCTGAAGGGTTGAAATTTAGAATAAGTAGGGCACCACTCTTCAGAACAAATGTGCCAGATGTTTCATTAGAGCAAAACTAGAAGTGTTAGTCAGTTGAGATAACAAAAAACCCCACTACCTTGGGTGAGGCATTTGGTATGTATTTCTCAGCATGCAATAACATTACAAACTGTTTGGACTTGGGGAGAAACATGCAGGTCACTTAACTTCATAGCTCCTTCTTTTAGGAAGGACTAAAATATAAACCACTGAGAATGGAAGAGCATCTAGCTGATGACATTCTTGGTGTCTGGTCAAGGAACATGCTTTCTGGTTTCTAGACTCATCAAAAAGATCAATATTCATTTAGAGAATTGAGGTAGTACATAAGAAGGCACTACTTCTGTATTATCTCAACCCTTAAACGGCCTTAGAGATCTTAGCCTATCCTACCATTTTAGAGATGATAAAGTTGATCCCCCAAAGAGGGGAAATAACTTGCTAAAAATACATTAGCACAAGATATAAAACACTTGGAGAGATGTTTAACTTATTTAGTCACTAAAGAAATAAAAAATAATAATTTTGTGACACTACTTTACATCAAGTCACCAAAACTTAAATGTGTTAAATATAATTTAATTTTATCCCAATGAAGATGAGGCAAGGAAAAAGAAATACTCATGTACTAAATATACCATAAATGCTTTAAATTGACACAACTGTTTTCAAAGGCAATCTGCTCATTTAAACCACAAATCATAAAATGGTCCTACTCTATGATCCAGTAGTGGATTCACATGCTGCGAATTTATAAATTAAAAAAAATATATTATTTGTTCAAAGTTTTTTAAAATATGTAGCATTATTCAAAAGTTGAGACTGCTAAGTTCATGCAGTATGAGCTCTTTCAAAAACAGATGGGCAAATTGAGTCCTATAGAAAAATGATTTCCTAAGGTTTTGATCTAGGGGTGGAATCTATTCCTGTCCAATAATCTTTCGATTATGCTCTGAAGCATTTCACGGAAGAGCTGGAAACAACTGAGATCTCTACAAATCAAAGAAGTAATTCAGCATTATTGTTAAGAATCTGTCTTTCTAGGTTTGAATCCTGACTCCACCAGCACTAGCTGAGGCCAGATACTTAATCTCTTTGTGTTGCGTATTTCAGCATGCCCGCCATACCATGTTTATGTGGGCTGTGATGGGCTTCACAACTTTGTACAGGCAAACTGTAGAGCACCTAGATTCATGCCCGCCTCTTGTCACTTATCCCATGGCTTACCTGCTGATACTGAGTTGTGGCACGTGCCAGACAGAAATAAGTGTGTGTGTGTGTGTGTGTGTGTGTGTGTGTGTGTGTCCCTGGGTGGTGTGGATAAGAAGTTTCATGGGGCAGATAAAAACTGGTGGATAAATAATTCCTTCCTCCCTCCTGTATGACTCTCTGAGATGCCATTTATTCAGCTCTTTGCAGGATGGTCTCATGGGAAAAGGGTTTTGTGAGATGAAGCAATCCATCATACCTGGTGGTAAAGAGCATCATAACACACCCCCAATTGACTCTACCCCTTTCCTCACCTCATTTCATCTTTCCCTCACCCCTGCTTCATTGGGATTGCCCCAGAATAAAGTAGTGTATGGAAGGAGGCCTTGGCTTCAGGCTCTGTTTTCTTTAGAAGAAAGACTTAAGACAGACAATATGCACCTCAGAGGGTGGTAGTGAGGAAACAGTAAATGAGTAAAAACAGGTAAAGTGCTTAGAAGAGTGCGTGACATATAGTAATTACTTTGTAAGTGTGAACTATTCTTATTACATTATACCACTGCATTGTTCTGTCAAATGTTAACTATTTAGACTACACGGCTACATGGAGCAATGTTAAGCAAAAACCAGAACACTAGGAAGCAAGCATCACATGGGTGATAACTCAATACAAAAGTATATATACATACACTGGTGATGGAAGGGGTGACATTGAGCTGGAAAATGTGACTCTGGGGAAGAGGCTCCATGTTTATGTTTCCCCACAGATGTTTATTGATCCAAAGGGGAGTTTAGATAAACAGAATGAAAATGGTCTCTGGGACACTATACACACCACTGCTCAGAAATATAATCCATTGCTATGACTCCTCATAATTGGAAAATCCTTCCATGCAAAACTATTTTTATGGTGCAGTTTTAAGCCAATTTCCTTTATTATTTATGATGATTGGGAATCACAGAACAATAGCTTTGAGGAAAGAACTCATTCTACCTGCAAACACAGGTCTCCACTTCTTCCTTTCACAGGGCTGAGATGTCAAGCTCCCAACCCACTCAGGGCCTCACCTCCTCTGCACACCACCAGTTTACAGAGAGCCTGAGAGAGACTTCCCTCTCCTTTCAGTGCCCTTAGAGCAGTGGTTCTCAACCTCTCTAATGCAGCTGCTCTACAGCAGTGGTTCTCAATCTGTGGGTCATGAACTACAGGTTGAGAACCGCTAGCGGGGTCGCCTAAGACAATCAGAAAACACAAATATTTACATTATGATTTGTAACAATAGCAAAATTACAATTATGAAGTAGTAACAAAAATGATTTTTATGATTGGGGGTCACTACAACATGAGAAACTGTATTAAAGGGTCGCAGCATTAGAAAGGTTGAGAACCATTGCCTTAGAGTCTATGTGAGGAAGAAGTGACAAGCATGTTCTGATGATTGAAACCCTGAGCTGGCATATTTAGAACTGTGTGCTCATTGCTCCTATGCAGAGAATAGATTAATGCGGGCAAGGTACTTTTTTTGTGTGTGTGTGTGTGTGTGGGAATGAAGATTGGAAAAGACTCATTCTACTCTCTTTCCCCATTTGTTTGGGAGCATAGCTCTGTCTTTGGTCACATGACCTATCTAGACTTAAGCTCTCTAATGACCTCCCACTAAACCCAACTTCTTTGTTGCAAAGCCCTTCTTCAACCTGTGACTGCCTCACTTCCTTGTAGCCACATCAGACATTTGTTTGTTTTCGTGTTGGTTTTGCAAATACACCCAACGTGCTTTCATCTAAGGCTCTTCAGACTAACAGCACAAAAAAGTTTTTTCCTCAATGTTCACCTATCTGATTCTTATTAGCATTCAAATCTCAGTGTGAATGTCACCTCTTCAGAGACTCATTCTTTGGGCATGTGATCTAAGATACCTGAGTCATTCTCTACACTTTACCCAATGTTGGTTCCCTGGAAAACAACCATTTGGTTTTGTTCTTGTGTTTAGGTTTTACTTGTTTATCTATGTGTTTAGGGGATGCTTCCAGGTGGTTCAGGCACAGTAAAACTTCATATGACAGCCCTTTTCTCTCTCTCTCTTGAGCTTCAAACTAAGCCAGACACATTGCTTTTCTACCCCATTGTACACCAAAAATATTTTATTAACTCTTTCCAGGTGGCAAAGAAAAAAAAGCCATTGAAGCTGAGCCACCTGTGCTATTGAGTTTTTTGGTTCAGAATAGGAACTGGTTGAAGAATAATACACAAATCCAGATTTAAGGATTTCCTATAAAGCTACAGTGTTCATAACAGTGTGGTATTGGTGCTATTATAGACACACTGATTATCGAACAGAATACAGATCCCAGAAACAGCCATGCAAACACGGTCAATTGATTTTGACAAAGTACTTAAGACAATTCAATAAAGAAAATATTGTCTTTTCAGCATATGATTTTGGAACAACTGGACATCCATATGCAAAACTCTGAACTTTGACCAAAACCTCATACCTTATACAAAAGAAAACTCAAAATGGATCATGGAGACAAATGTAAAACTTAAAACTATAAAATGGGGGGAAATCATAGGATAAAAAAAAAAATTTGACCTGGAGTATGCAGTGTCTTTTTTTTTTTTAGTAGTTTAGAACAATGCAAACGTACTATCTTACATTTCTGAGGGTTATAAGTTCTAAATGGGTTTTACTGGGCTGAAATCAAGGTATCAACAGGGCTGGAATTCTTCTGGAAGCTCTAAGGTGGAACTGTTTTCCGGTCTTTTCCAGCTTCTGGAGGGTGTCTGCTTTCTTTGGTTCTTGACTTCTGACTCACCGTCAAAGCCAGAACCACAGCTTCTTCCAACCTCTCTTTCTCCAAACCTGAACCTCTAGTCAGAGCATTCTTAAACATGACATCAAAAACAAGGTTCATTTAAAAAGTTGATAAATTGGACTTCATAAAAATTAAAAGCGTGGAGTTTGTAAAAGATACTATTAAGATAATGAAAGACAAACCAGTGATTGGATAAAAATATTTGTGAATCATATTTCTGACAAAGGTCTTGTATTCAGAATACATAAATAACTCTTAAAACTCAGTTGTAAGAAAGCAAACAACTCAATTTAAAAAATGGTCAAAAAACCTGAACAGACATTTGGCCAGAGAGGAAATATAGATGGCAAATAAGCACATAAAGAGATGCAATAGGAAAAGGAAAATTAAATCACCATGATGTACACACTTAGTAGAATAGCTAAAATTAAAAAATATTAAAGAATAACAACAACTAGCAATGCCAACTGCTAAGGAGGATGGGGAGAAACTGAAACTCTCTTGCATTGCCAAAGAGTGAATGACATAGCCATTCTGGAAAACAGTTTGACAGGTTTTTAAAAATATAAGATTAAAAAAGACATTGACCATTTATGTCAATAACCCCAGGCCTATATATTTACATGTTCACACAGAAAACTATACAAAAATGTTTATAGGGGTTCTGTTCATACTTACCAAAGACTGAAAACAACCCCCCATTTCTTTCAATAGATGAATGGTAAAGCCCCATCCATACAATGGAAAACTACTGAGTGATAAAATGAAAAAGACATGGAAGCAACAGCATGGATGAAGCTCAAAGGCATTCTACTGAGTGAAAAAAAGGCCATTTTGAAAGGTTATATACTGGATTATTGCATTTATATCATATTCTCAAAAGGACAAAAGTCCAGTGATAGAGACCAGACCAGTGAGTGCAGAGCTTGGTATGGGAGGAGGGTGTGATTAAAAAGGAGTCGAGAGGGGTTGTTTTTGGGTGATGAGACTGTTCTGCATTATGATTGTGGGCTGATTACATGAATCTATACATGTGTTGAAATTCAGAGAACCGTACTTCAAGGTCAATTTTATTATATGTAAATTTAAAAAATTTAAATTAAGAAAAATCAGAACTGATACCAAGATCTTGAATCCAAATTTCATTGCTTTCTAGCTGTTGTATAGTCAAGTAGGTAATCGTCTCTTTGAACCCTTGTTTTTCTTACTTCAAATGCATGTAAGAATATCCACACTTCATAGGGATGTTTAATGAATTAAATGAGACAATGCATATAAAATTGCATATGCAAATGGCCTAGAGTGAGCACATGATAAATATTAGCTCTTAATATGGGCTCCCTATTTTCAGCAGAAAAATCTTAAGAGGAGGCCTCATAGCATGGTAAAGAAGACAGAAGCTCCGAAGAGAGTCAGACTTAGCTTTGAATTGCTTTCATTTTGGACTAGTTAATAACCCTCTCTGAACTTCAGTCTCTTAATGCAAAACACTGGAATAATAATATTTACTTTATAATACTATGGCGAGCATAGCAATTAATATATGTATAATACCTGGCACTTAGTTGGTGCTCAACAAATGATAGCTGTAATTATGGTTTAGAGTATTTCAATAAATAAAACATAACTTCTTCTGATATTTAAAAATTATGCTTACAAGTGCATAAACCTAAATGACTAATTATACAACCACAGAAAGAACTGGTGTCATGCAAATGTTTTAGCTTGCACTGGACTTGCCATTCATACATATTTTTCTATTCATAGCCAAAATATTAATTAGTTAAAATGAGCACTGTTGCATTTTCATGAGCTCTAAAGGGGGGAAAGGATTCTTCCAGAACAATGCAGAATCAACTTTCTATGATAATGTGTATCTTTCTATCTTGTTATTTTAATTTGCAAATGAAGTCCACAGTTCTATAAAAGTGGCTTTCTTCATTTTATAATCCTTTCCATTTCCCAGCTCAAGGCTGCTGTATTTGTAAGCAAATTGAAGGAACCCTGAGCCAGTCAGAAGCTGAGGAACCTCGAGCCTAGTGGCTTCTGCAGGGTAGAGTCCAAATGCTGAATTCTTTAGAGTTTATGTTATTCTAGTTTGCTATCATGAGTATTGTTTTTCTTGTAGTCGTCGTCCTCGTCGTCCTCGTCGTCATCATCATCATCATCTAGACTCTGGTTAACCAAGAAATGTGTCTTGCTTCTATAGCACTTCCAGTCTTTCTTAATATTATTTAAGCCATTTAAAAAACTTTCTTCTTCCTTTGTTCATTGATCCATGAAAAGGGAAATTGTTGCTTTAAGATGGTAAAACCTATACATTTAAAAAAAGGATGCCACTCTGTCAGCCAGGTGTATAAAAACACACCTTCAGCAAAAGACATTTCTCAGAAGTTAGATTATTTTTTATTGTGAATAAAAATGCTCTGAAATGGATGATATGGTTTTATTGTTGCTTATGACATTATGGAGGTTATTGATGGGAAACGAAGAATAGAAGACTCGAAGCATAAAGCTGGAAAAGACCTTTGAAATTCTAGCCTAATATCTTTATCCTGTTAAAGGGGAAAATGGAAATCTAGAGAACATCCTGGGCATGTGTTACCTGAGCAGTCAGAATGGTAACCCAGGGCTCCTCTCTGGAGGGGGTTAATTTTCTCTATATCACATCACCTCTCCAGCAACAGCCCACCCTGTTTTCTTCTCTATATTTTAATCCCAGTTTCACAGAATTTATTTGATTATTATTTATTTGT
Source organism: Lasiurus cinereus (assembly GCA_011751065.1). Lineage (NCBI taxonomy): Eukaryota > Metazoa > Chordata > Mammalia > Chiroptera > Vespertilionidae > Lasiurus > Lasiurus cinereus. The sequence goes on from JAAGEH010000045.1 coordinate 42,544,987, forward strand.
TCATCATTGTTAAGTGCATGAAAAGATTCTCCTCTTATGTATTCTCTCCTTTCTCATTCCTAGCCTTTTCTCCCCCTTACACTCCACTGTATGTGTTATGTTCTTAACTGTGTAAATACTGTTCTATGTATGTGTTTTAATTTACTGAAATATATTGTGCTTTACATCTTCATTCAACATTATGCTTTTAGGCCTATTCATGTGGCTATACATTTATTTAGCTAAATAACCGACGATGGCCTCGTACAGTATTTCATAGTATTTGCATGCCACATCTTACTTATGTATTTCCCTCTGGTGGATACTAGGTAATTTCCATATTTGATACCACAAATAATACCACAGTTAACATCCTTGTAAGTGTCCCTTAGTGAACTCATGGCCGAAATTCTCTGGGTATACCTTTTTGTAGGATTCTTGGGTCACAGGACATAACCATTTAAAATATTTATTTTTATTGATTTCAGAGAGGAAAGGAAAGAGAGAGTGATAGACACATCCCAGATGTTAGAGAATCATAGATCAGCTACATCCTGCATGCCCCCAACTGGGGATCAAGCCTGCAACCTGACTATGTGCCCTGATAGAGAATGATTTCCTGGTTCATAGGTCAACACTCATGCACTGAGCCACATAGTCTGGGGATGTACAGTCATCTTTAATTTCACTAAGTGTTGTCAGATTTTTAATTCTAAGACTATATTTTTTACCTTCAAATCACCTGTGCCTTATTGTTCTAGTCTTCTCATATCCTTGTCAATATTACCTTTTTATTTTGTTATTTTGATGAGTGTAAAATGGTATTACATTGTTATAATTTGCAGTCCTCTAATTATTAAGCTTTTCACATTCTTTCTTACATGATCTATTTAGAGTCTTTCCTTTTATAAATTATCTTTTCATATCCTTTGAGTACTTTCTGTTTGATTTCTTTTCTCTTTTTTGTTGCTTTGCATGAATTATTTACATATTCCAGATATTCATCTCTAACTGTTATAGATGTTCCAAATATATTCTTACAATCTATCTTTTGTCTGTGGAATCTCTGTTGTATCTTTCACTAAGCAAAAATTCTTAATTTTGATGAAGTCCAATCCATCAATTTTTAACCTTAGGGTTTGTGATTTAAGATGTTCCTTTAGAAGACTTCATCTTTTACAAATACCCGGTATTATCTCCTGACAGTTTCATAGATTTATCTTTAACTTATAGGTCCTTAATCTACCTGGAACCCATATTGAAATGTGGCATAAGGTAGGGTTACATCTTTGTATTTCTTTATAGAATATTCCAGTTTACCCAATGCCATCTAAGTAGTACACACTTCACCACTCTTCCACTCTAGTCCCATTTAATATCTAAAAATGTCCCACTAAATCCAGGAAGATATCCTGAACCATAGATACATTCTCTAAATCCAGAGAGGAACAGTGCTCATTGTGATTACATATATATTTTGGCAACTCAGGCCAAGAACTGGGAGTCAGCTTGCAAGGTTTAAAGTCTACAGGCTCTATTCATGGCATTGTAAGACTCAGCTTATTGAAATAAGAGAGACTGCAGTTCAACAGGAGAGAATAGCCTTTCATGGTTATGGATAAGAGGACTAGATCTAACTGTACCCCCAGGAACTGGATTGGAATTGCTGGCCTATCTTGAATCCTCTCTGAACTTCATCTGCCTCAAGTAGAAAAATGACTTTCATTTGATGTAACAAGCTCTGAATTAAATTTTTATGTGAAGAATTTTTGAAACTGAAGAAAATTTTAGAGAACCACTGGTAGAGATAGTTTCTTGAGTTTTTTCTAAATTTTCCTGTCAGGGCACTACCTCTGCTTTGAATATTAGTTGAAATCCATTATTAATATGGCTTCATTTTTAGTTCTTAGTTGACTATTCAGAACAATGGCTAAGAACCACTGTGGTATACTGTGCTCTGCACATGGTGGGTCAATAAATATTAGATGAGCAAAAAAGGTTGATGACACCAGGTGAAAGAAATGGGTCATTTTCATTTTTTTACTGTCAGTAAAACACAGAGAAGGGGAGTTTTTAAAAAAAGATGAATTGGTCATTTTTCTTTTTTTATTCACAAATTAAATAACACTGACATACTTTCTGAGAATGTTACATTAACTCCATTTTGAAAGTTCATTATAGAAATGCTTTATATAGCCACCCAAAGATGCATATCATGCTGGGCTTTACTTGTGAGTAAATGAAAATCGCTTGAGTGAGTCCTGAATTCAGCTGCTTTTAGAACATATGATGGCATATGTGTGTAGGTGTGTGTGAATGTGTGCGTATTGTATAAAAGAAAGGAGGTCTGTTTAATAGCCATATAGTCATAGGTAGTTGGAAAGAAGTGAAACCTCAACCTGAGCAGGGATGGCAGGCTTTCCCAGATGGAAACCAGGGAGATTGTTGTCTGTGGAAAACCTGCTGTACACACTCAGATTCTTGGCTATAAACCAAGCATTAGTTTTCAGCAAAATACCCTAGGACCTTTAATCCTCATTAAATTATTAACAGACTCTTTAGCCAAGAGGGTAGCTCCGTAGAAGAGTCCAATTCTGCTTTCAGACATATGCGGAGAGAACCTACCAAAGGCAGAAAAAGCAGCTCAATCCTTGGGATACAAACATTGCGAAAGGAAAAACTGTACAGGAAGGACTTCTTCTGAGATACTGTCACCAGCGCAACTTTTGGACATACTATATCTCTGGCACTGGGAATTGTTTCCCTTCAGAGGGTTTGGCAGATGTTTGGAGTCTTGGTTACCATGGCAGATGGAGAAATTAAACTACACCAGGAGACACTGAGCTGGCCCAGGGGCTGCTCAGAGCCTGCAGTGAAATCTCCTGCTGGAAACCGAGGTGGGGAAAGACAAGTTAAATAATTCCTATTTGATGATTCATTTGAAATGTTTAGCTGAGGGGTGCATAGAGGAGGGCTCAAGTTTCACCAACTCTGAGCCACTGCATCTGGAAGAGCTAAACCTTCTAAAGGGATCCCAACCAGTGACAGAGTGGGAGGCAGACATGATTCCTCTGCTTCCTTTCTTTCACTCAAACCCGACATTTCTTCTGCCTGAAGTGAGCCTAAATCCCTCAATATACTTTCTCATTCACTCTTTTGTTCAACATGTACTGAACACCTACAGTGTGCAAGGCACTATGACAGAAGCAGGATTTTCTACGACAGGGGAATAAGTGACATGAAAGCAGTCGGGAGGCAGGCTCATGTGCTGTTGAGCGTGATCTCTGGTAGCATTTGGTACCAGTTCACATCCCAGCCCTGGCATTAGTAGCTGTGTGATTTACCATGAGTTACTCCAGTTCTCTGTTTCAGAGTCTCTTTAACTATAAAATGGAGTCCTAATACCGACTTTGTAGATTTGTTGTATGGATTAAATAATTTAATACATGTAAACCATGTATTACAGCACCCAGCATGTGGCATGTGCTCAATTCAGGTTAGTAATTGGCCTGATGCAGGTATTAAGGGAGCACAGAAGAGGAGCATTAACTCATCTGGGGCTAGGCAATGACCTACATTATATATATATATATATATATATATATATATATATATATATACACACACACACACACACACACACACACACACATATATATATACATACATACATATACATACAGTATATATATATATATTTCAGAGAGGAAGGGAGAGGGAGAGAGAGATAGAAACATCAATGATGAGAATCATTGATCAGCTGCCTCCTGCAGGTCCCCTACTGGAGATCGAGCCCTCAACCTGGGCATGTGAACTTACTGGAATTGAATGGGGACCTCCTGGCTTATGAGTCAATGTTCAACCACTGAGCCATGCCAGCCAGGTGTGATGGCCTTCATTTATTAACAAAGTCAAAATGTATGGTAATAAGATATCTTCTGGGGTCAGCTGTGTGTGTGTGTGTGTGTGTGTGTGTGTGTGTTTTCCAGTTGTACCTCTGATTGTTGTTCCCCATATTCAGTTCTCAGCTGAGCTAAGCAGTTTCTGAGCAAAATGAGGAAGAAGCAGTTACTGTCATTTTCCCACCATGTCAAAGTGAAATGAGTGACTTCCCCCAGCATCATGGAATGCCTGACAGGGGATTTTTCTTTTTATCTGAAGGAAATTTGGGGACTTAAACTAGGCTACAACTGTTTTCCAATCTAGACAGATCTTATACATGATTTTATTTTTTAAAATATTTCCACAATCTTTATTAAATACTTACTATGTGCTGGAAAATGTGGGCTACGGGGTAAGAGCCTGTATTTATTGATCATCTCCAGTATGCCAAACACTGTAGAAAGTGCCTTCTATATCTACTTTAATACCCACAACACATCCTTGTGAGGTAGGTTCATTATTATCCACAAGAAGAAACTGAAATACAGAAAGGTTAACAAATGATTTGTCCAAGGTTATACAACAATTAGGGAATAGTAGCATAGGTCTTTGAACTTGTGGAGATTGAGCTGAGAGCCTAGATGCCCAACAAGCATGTTTTCCTTTCTCACAAGATATAATCACATTCCATGAGAAGCTCCCACTCTAGTGAAGAAGCCAGAACAGCTACAGATAATTAAGACTGTGTTATCTGTGCTCCATAAAGGTGTGAGAAGAACACTGTGAGAATTCCCTCCCTCCTCATGAAGCAGAGGAGAGAGGGAATTCCTCTGCCTGCGGAATCATTTTAGCTGTAATCAGCAAAGTACAAAATTTCCAAAATATGTACAGACCTGAAATGATGAAAATCTGTTGCAGTGAAAGAAAAATTTAAACTCTAAGATGAATAAAGACTATAAACTGATGAAGCAATCAGCTTCTAAATGAGCAATAGTCAAACTAAAATTTGTCTCCTACACCAGGTAGTGTGTGCTTACTATTGCTTCCTGTAACCAGATTGCACAACCCAATGCTGACTGTCAAAGGCATGAACAGGAACTTCAAGTTCCAGCTCAAATTCTAGCTTAGAGGGTAGTGACCTTGATTTCTCTATTATTTTCATTTTCTCTCTCCTGTCCGGCCACTCCAGGTGTTTAGATCACTGCATAGGAGCTAAAAAAATGTTCATTCTGAATTTTTAAAAAAGTTAATTATTCAATCAACTCTTTTGTTTGCATTTTCCACTTCATTTGTATTTCTCACAGATGTTGCAAGAAGGCAAATTCTAAAATTAATTCCTTTTCACATTTGCTAGTGGGTACATCAAAATGAGAGCTCAAAATCAATTCTGATAGTAACTTTTGGGTTTTCTTTATTACTTATATGGATGAAAGGAGCCACATGCTAACCTGACAAGCTCAGGGGAGGCCTGTGTGGCAATCTTGCAAACTCAGAGACCTAAAATAACCACAAAAGATAGTTTGAAAACTAAATATTTAACTACAAACACGTTATAGTGGGTAGTCATGTCCTAGGCTGATCTTGTTATTGTCATCAAGTTAATTGTCAACTGTTCATTACTACAAAAGATCAACTTAGATCTCCTTTACTGAGCCCATTTGCCTTTTTGTCTCTAAGATAACATATCTGTGAGATGTTTGGGTTACTTGTAACTTCCTTTTTACCCCTGACCTCTCAGGGCACAACAAATGGCACCAGGACATTCCCTCATTGTTATTGTTATCAAGTTAATTGTCAACTGTTAATTACGTTAAAGTATCCTGTATCCATCTGTGTAAAAGAAGCACATGTCCATCATTTCACTTTTTACATTATCCCAGAGGTTTCCCTGCTTTGCTTTAACCCACCTCCCTAATCTATCACCAATGAATTTCATGTAACTCACCTACGTCCCTTTACTTTGATTGCAATGTATAAATACAGATATAACCCTCCATTCTCCAGGACATTATCTCAGTTCATTGAGGTTCTGCTTTCTGGCATATGTCAACAGTTTGGCTCAAATAAATTCACAAGAATTCTTTACAGGTTTCAATGTTTGTTTGTTTTTTCATTAACAGTTATCATAAGTTATTATTATTATTATTTTTAAAATATTTCTATTGATTTCAGAGAGGCAGGAGGAGGAAGAGAGAGATAGAAACATCAATGGTGAGAGAGAACCATTAATCAACTGCCTCCTGTTTGTCCCACCTAGGGATCAAGCTGGAGATGTGGGAAATCGAATCATGACCTCCTGTTACATAGGTCGATGCTCACCATTGAGCAATGCTGCCTGGATTACCATAAATTATTTAAATCAATTATCCTAAATAGCCAAAAGTTAGCTTAAACATAGTGGTGGTGGAAAACTGGTTCCTTAGGTTTAAGGTCTATTCTGACTTTCTACTTGGGTCTGATTTTGAAAACAATGGGTACCAACTAATACAGATCCTCTTCCAAACCTTAGCATTAAAGCTATTTGTGGAAGAAGAGAGAAGAGAAGAATGTAGCGGAGAAAGAAAGTAGAAATGAATGAAGATAGCGAAAAAGATTTGGTCTAAGCTAAAAATTAATGGAAGAGTCAAAATGTTCTGAGAAACACTGCTGACAAAATTTTATCACCACTCCTCATGAAATCAATCAACTTCATGGTATCTCCCACCAGGAGGCATTTTTGAGAAAAAAATTCTTTCATTTAGCGTAATGTTTTTAAGCTTCACTTTTAAGCCTGAATCAGCATGCTTCATTCCTGTGTGTGTGTGTGTGTGTGTGTGTGTGTGTGTGTGTGCGTGTATGGCGGAATAATATTTCATTGTATGTTTATGCCACAGTTTGTCTATTTTCTTCCACAGAATCAGGATTTGAGGGAAATATCAATTTTTAGGAAACTTTATTCTTTTGAGTGCAAATCAGTGGGTGTTATTATGTCTGATCAATCACCAGTCCCGGAGTAGCTGAGAACTCATTTCTACCTATAGTACTGTAGGTATCATTTTTGTCCCTTAAGCTGCTCAGGTGCCCAACCATTGCAGAGCTGCTCCTAGTTGGCAAAGACTTTGACTTCGATATTCTTTAGACACATTTCTAGGACATTCAAGATGCCTCCATTAATTCAGATCTCTCATTGGGCTTATAATAGATCTCTGCTACCAAATACAGTCTCACACCATCTGTTGCCACAGATTTTTCTTAGTTATTCATAGTTTCTTAGTAATGTGTATCAGAATAATAACATAGCATCTCAGCATATCTCAGTATCTTAGAGTAAGTTATAAGTTTATTTTTAAACATTTTTACAGTTTTACTAAGAAGAAAAAATGGTTAAAAAATCTGTGATTTTTAATCTAAATTTATTAATGTACTTTTATTTATTTTTGTTTGGCAATGTTTCTAACAGTTTTCTTCATTTATTTACAATGGCCCAGATCATAGTACCAGCTAACAAACAATATTGTTTTAAATTTTTTTTTGTTTTGTATGAATGTTACTTTTTAAAAGTCAATGATTAAGGAATCTTCAAAATTGTACCTGAGATTTTAGAATGAGGACCCTAGATTTTTAAAAATTGAGATGAAAGTCATATGACATAAAATTAACCATTTATTTTTGTTTTTTTTCTAAAAAATGAACCATTTTAAAGCAGTTCATTGGAATTTAGTGCATTCACATTGTTGTGTGACAACCACCTCTATCCAGTTCCAAACACTTTCATCACCCCAAAGGAAATTCCATATACATTAAGCACTTATTCTTCATTCTTTTCTCCCCTCAGCTCCTGGCACTTATCAACTTACTTCCTGTTTCTATGGATTTTCCTATTCTAGATATTTCATATGAATAGAATCCTACAAAATGTAACCTTCTGTGTGTCATGCTTCTTTCACTTATCATGATGTTTTTAAGGTTCACTTTTAAGCATGAATCAGTGTGCTTCATTCCTTTTTTTTTGATGGAATAATATTCCATTACATGCTTATGTCTTAATTGGTCCATTTCCTTCTACACAACCAAGGGAAGCTTGGAAGAGTCCACTCTTCATGCCATCATGATGGCTATGAAAATGCAATGGGCAGGAGTAGCTATGGCAAATCAAGGTTGCCTGATGACAAACATTCATAAGGAATTAAAGATGTAGCCATGACAGAGTGTGAGATGGAGCAAATCCCACCAAATGGTGAAAAGACTGGCATGGCTTTTTCCAGCACTGTGAATCACCCAATGGGAAGCACAATGAGAGACTTTGAGCCTGCTATCCAGAGATTTTGCTGAGGCAGGGAGTTTATTTATTTATTTATTTATTTATTTATTTATTTATTTATTTTTAAATTGACTTTTAGGGAAAGAGGAAGAGGAGAGAAAGAGAGAGGACAAGAGAGAGAGAGAGAAGATGAGAGAGAGAGAGAAAGAGAGAGAGAGAGAGAGAGAGAGAGAGAGAGAGAGAGAGAGATCCATGTTAAAGAGAAACATCAATTGGTTGCCTCCTGCAAGCTCCTCAACTGGGGATTGAATCCACTACCTGGGCATGTACCCTGACCAGGAATCAAACCTGCCATCTTTTGGTGTATGGGATGATTCTCTAATCAACTGAGCCATATTCATCAGGGTGAGGCAGGGAGTTTTATAAAAGTAAGTTTCAAAAGTGAGATTTTCATGCTATAACTGTGACATAGAGGGCCACTATCCATCAAAAATGTGTATTCTTCTCCATGGTATAGAGTTGTTGCTGAGAAGCAGCTACTCAGTAGAGGATTGACTACATTTCCCAGCCTCCTTTATTTAAATGGAGTCATGTGATAGGTTGTAGCCAGTAGAATGTGAGTGAAAATGTTTCATGTCACTTCCAGAGCATGGTGATTAGGAAGCTGGTGCCCCATTAACATACTCTGTCTTTTCTACCTTACTGGATATCACAGTCCAGGGTGACCTGGAAGCCTGTGTTAAAGCCTAAGTTCCCTGAATGACTATGGAACAACCATGTTGGACTGTTGCATGAGTGAGAAATAAACTCCTAGAGGGATTAAGCTATCTGAATTTGAGTTGGTTGTTTCCTGAAGCTAGTGATATCCTAGTGCAGTGGTTCTCAAATTTTAGTGTATAACCAAATCACCTGAGGGCTTGTTAAAACATTTTGTTGGGCTCCATATATGAATTTATGATTTAGTAGATCTGGGTTGGGGCCCAAGAATATACATTTCTAACAAGTTACCGGGTGATATTGATGCTGCTGATCCAGGGACCATACTTTGACAATCACTGTCTATGAGAATTCAATAATACATGCAGGAGTCAAGTGAGGAATATTTACCAATATGGTTAGAAGAGAAAGAAAATTAAAATTAATTTGGACAACTTACTATTTAATTAAGGAGAGATACCTCAATCAGCATAGATATATAATATTGGATTATCACATACAAAGAAGGGAAAGGGCAAGGAAATATGAAACCAAATATTATAAAACTTTTTCCAGTTTGGGGTAGGGGTTACAATGCTCAGAAAAGGCTTCTCTAAAGAAGAGGAGCTTCTCTAAAGAAGGCTTCTCTTAAGGTAAGATTTGAATGTCTGTAAAAGATAAGGATTGTATTTTGTTTTTACTTCATAAGAAGGAGGGGGTGTTCTATGGGAGAGAGAATGCACAAGGAAATTAAGAAACTGAAAGAAGGCCAGTAAATTTGGAACAGGGAATTGAGGGGGAAAAATGGCAAAAAATAAAATGAGAGAGGTGGAGGGGAGCCAGATCATGTATAGTATGGTAAGCCACATAGGGATTTTTATTTTTATTCCAAGAATGGTGTGAAATTATTTAAGTGCCAAAGGAGGATAAACAGAGTTTGCATTTAGAAATATTTTTATTCACCCCTCCCATTTTTTAATTCAGTCTTTCTTAGAATTGAAGGAAGAGTTGATAACAAGTTCTTGGAAATACAGAAACAGAAAGACAACTCTTGTGAGCACAGTGGCCTGAGGTCATGTAGAGTTTTTTTAGGATCCTGCTACTGAAAAAACTCTAGCCTCTGGAGCTTACAACATAATGCTCCCTCTACATTCTCAGAGGAGGGCCTTTTGCATGGTTTGGATCACACGTCCAACCTTGGTATTTATGCATGGTGGTGGTGTAGAGCTTGAGAAAAAAAAAACTGGGCACTGCATTTGATAGTTCTACTAGGATCACTTGGAAACGAAGGTTTATTGCTACTATAAGAAGAAAGAAAGGATGGTAGACAGACAAAATAACAGATGTGTTCTACAGACATCTGCCAGATGTCTTCTATAGACATCTGCTAAAGGGACTTAGAGAGGCTTTTGGAAGGGAAAGGACTCAAGTTAGGCCAGCATAAATTAATAGGACTTTAAAAGGCACATTTGGGGAACTAGGATAAAGAGGACATTCCAATTAGAGGAAACAAAGGTATGGAGAAAGGATGAGTACAAATACAAATCATGATCTCAGAGTGAGGAGAAGGACTTAAGGACATAAATGGAGTAAAATAAACAAGATGACTGAAAGGACATTGACTAGAATGCTAATTCACTGTTCCGGGTTCTGAAGATGATTGAATGGGATAACAGCTATGAAAGTGTTTTGTGAACTATAATGTTCTTGGAAAACTATAATAATTTTTACATCTATGAATTGCTTTAATTCAAAAAATATTCCTCAATATATTGAATTTTATACACTAGCATTCTTTGCAATGTGTCATTATTTGCAAAATGAGAAATGTGAGCAGAAATTCTGTAATTTCTAAATAAACCAGCCTTAATGTGATATATGTTATTACACAATCATGGAGAGTTTCAGATATACTGATTTATAACTCATCTTTCTCATAGACAACTTTTCAATAAACTTATTTATTTTCCAGGGATAATAGCTGACTTTATTACTTTCCTGAGCATCTATGATTACAGAGGTAATTTTCAAACATTATGTCCTCAAAAGTCTCATTGAATTGGTAAAGTAGGCATCATTATGCCTATTCTTCATATGAGGAAACTGGGGCTCAGAAAAGTAAGATCACTTTCCAAGCTCACATAGCTAAGAGAGTGCCAGAGTCAATACTCAACATTGAACCTGTCTGTCTGCAAAGCCAATGCTGCTCCCTGGTCCCACACAGACAATACTAGTTCTACTCACTGTTATTGGAACAGGGACTGGGCCCGGAGTGGGTCTGTCTTGGACAGCTAGTAGTATGTGGATTCTTGATTTTGGGCAGGAAAGATTTCACAACATGAATCCAAGTGATTTTGAAGTATGTTTGTTATAGCTGGGGACAATGAAACAAAGGAAGGGCTTAGGATAGAAGAAGCAGCAGGAGAGAGTCTAGTTGGGGCTGTTTTGGCTCTTTCAAAACATTGTAGGAATGAAATTGGCCACGCTGGGCTACATGAGCTTACCGGGAAGTAAAAATCACCTTGAAATAAGTGAGCCAAGAGGAGACCGTTGTCACCTCACTGGAAAGTCACAGAAAAAGGGGGCCTTGGAGATAGATTCAGGGGGTAAGCCCAGAACAAGCTGCCTCTGTCTGCTGCTTCCCTGGTTGCAAGTCACATGGGGACTCTTAGAGTTTAGAAGAAAGAGAACAGAGATATAAGACATGGGTGTGCTCTAGCAAGAGTACACAGTGAGTCCTTTGTTTTGAGGCTTTTTGTCATTCTTTCACTTGTGGGAATCCTAGGGGTGGTCTCAGGGGAGAGTCTTAACAGAATATCCATTAGCTTATCAGGTGTGTCCTTCAATATGCTGGTTCATCAAAATGTGTGTATAGAAGGGTCAGGGTTGTTTTCTGGTTAGTTTTAAAGAACATCATCAAAGAGGAAACTGGGACTAAAGCCCATCTGTCCCTGGACAGTCTGAAATGTGCAAACCCTTTCCTTCTAAGTGTCCTTGGTAGGGAGGATAAGACCTTGTGATTCATTAGCTGGCTATTAATTGCTCAGGTTTTTTGGCCTTGTTTAACTATTTTGTCTCAGTTTCCCTTATTCTACTTGCCAGATAATTTTCCTACCTTCTTACTATCCTGCCTCACTCAATATGCCACAAAGTCCCATCAGTACTATCTAAAGACACAGAAAGAATGCCAAGGGATCTAGAAGGAAGATTTGCAGTCCCTGGTGTGGTTTGAATCAGAAAGGAGTACGATGACTGAGATATGGGTGTTTGTGTTTTCAAACAATTAGAGGAAGAGAGCCAGTAATTAATAAGTGCCTCTTTGGGGTCCAGTACTGTGTAGGATATTTCCAACTTACTTCATTTGATCCTCATAACATCTCTGTTACATGAGAATTATCCTGCCCATTTTGAAGATAAGAAACCATGGCTTAAAAGTATGTCCATTGTTCAAACTAAGTGGTAGATCCAGTTATTATTCAGGCAGTCATTCAAAATACTTTTTGAACACTCTGGGTCCTTAATACATATGTGAATTAAGCAGAAAAAGATCTTGTTGGAACTTACAATCTAGTGTAGGTCATATGCAGAAGGTCACATGGTAAGTTAAAAAATGAGAAAATAAGAAAAAGGGAAAAGGATGATAGGGAACGAGAAGGAATAGCTTAAAAAGCGAATTTTAAAATAGGATGGTTTTCTCACACTATCTACAGTTCTCCAAGTTGTTTTGTCAAAGAATAATCTGTTTTGCTTATAGGAACACCAAGCTTAAGATCTTCTTATTTTGTAGTTATAGTTATCAAACTGGCAGAATTGGAGAGTCTTTTTTCACAAATAGTACCTACATATATGGGAATTTCAAGGAACGAAAGACCCCAGTCCCACCCACATCTTTGTCATTGCTAACCATGACACTCATCTTCAACACTGACTGGAATTCCTTCTTTAACTCAACAAGCAATTAATGTGAGAGGCTGCCCGGGAGCTGCAAAACCTAGGATCTCATTTCAGGTCTGCCATTAATTAAAATTTTACCTTGAAAGTTTTCTTCTCCACTCTGGGCCAATTTTCTCACCTGATAAATGAAAAGTGTTGGCCTCTAAGGACAGTTCTAGCTTTAACACTCTGTGGCTACAAAATTCTGTGGAAAATTTTCTAGAATGTCCCAGTTAAAATTGTTTTAGCAGAGAGATTGGGCTTCACGAGAGAAATGTATGTTTTCACATATCCTAATGAGATTTCAGAATCTAACTTCTCTTTAAAAATCAACATAGAACATCACCTGGCCCACATCGTGGCCCTGCCTTTCTTTGAATGAATAGTACGAGCAGGTGCTCTTCTATGGATAGAGCAGCCTAACAAGATTCCTGTTCAATTCCAAGGGCAGCTCAAGGTATTGGAATGACTCCGCAAAGCCCCATCTGGCTTGGGACCTGGTTACCTTAGCAATCATTTCCTTCCCAACACAATGTCAATTAACAAGCAATTAAAACTCTCAATTGCTCAGCTAATGGCCCTCAGATTTAAGTAGCAGAAAATGAGAGGCAGGAGGCTTTCATTTTTTAAAAAATATTATTATATTTTAAAATTTCTAAAGTGCCCTTGGCTCAGGAACCTAACACATTTAAGAATTCTAGGACTAATATATATGTCATCATACTTTATTTGTTATTTAATTATATTAATTACCTGATTGAAATTAAAATAATTAATGGCTTCCAATCATTCATGGAAATATGAAATTTTCTGCTTAACTTTCTATAAACTCTCCTTAACTTGGTTCTAGTCTCACTATCCAATCACATTTTCCACATATCCTTTTGAACACTCATTATTTACAGTACTTCTACCAAAAAGTCTACATTTTTGTCCACTATCAAAATCTGCCCATTTTGTAAAGCCTAGCCTTAAGCCAATATTATGATCACTCCAGTTCTCAATTATTATTCTGAGTAGCAGGTGTAACTAGAGTTAGAATAATTTTATTTCACTTATCTATTTATATAAAAGCCTAAGCGACCTTTACAAATGAATGACCAGAATGACCAGTCAACCAGTTGCTATGGCACTCATTGACCACCATGTGGCAGACGTTCATCTGATGGACCCATCCTGGTGGCCCACCAGCCAGGTGGCAGCCACTTACTCCCTTAGTAGTCCTGCAGGTCCAATCTCTGGAGAATAGGCCAGGCACTAATGGACCAGCACTGCAGCATGATCCCAACAGTGCCTCAGGCCTCTTGGAAGTTGGCCTCAGGCACCACTGCCTCTTCCCCTCCCTAGACACTAAGCAAGGAAGAAACGATATAAAAGTGGCTGTCAGGTGGTTCCTGACAACCAATGCAAATATCAGTGAGACAGATTTAGATCCTGGGCAAGCCAGGGCATCCCACTGACTGCCTGAAGGGCCAATTGCATCCTGCCCCCCTGGGTACCCCACCCATGTATGAATTTGTGCACCTGGCCTCTAGTCTATAATAATAAAAGCATAATATGCTAATTAGACCAGACATCCTTCCGGATAACCTTTCAACAAAAATCAGGGCTGCAAGGGAAACCCGGGTCCCCGGTGCCAGAAAGAAGCCAGTGCCAGCAGCCGGGGGGAAGGAAGGCCTACTTTTGCATAAATTTTGTGCATCGGGCCTCTAGTTTATAATAATTATCTTTATCAATTTTTTTGCCCCACAAACAGATTAAGACTCCTGGAGGGCACATACCATGTTATTTTTTTCATTATGTCCTCAGGAGCACAGTGACACTCATCAAGGGCCACTTCATAGGGAGTTTAAACATTGTTGCTATTACACACAATTGGACAGAACTGCACATTTGGATATTTGGGGAAATAAGTTTAGGATCCTGCAAGCTTAAAACTTTAAAGCACTAGGGACCTTGGGGATTAATATACTAAAGTTGCCATCTTACTGAACAAAAATACCCCATGATTTAAATTGTGGCGGTAACTTTTCCTAAAGTTAAACTATAAATAAACTAAAAGCTTGAGTCTAGTTCCAAGTCTTCTCTCTTAAAATTCATGTTCTTTTTCTTCCCCCAGGAGTTTGAAACCTTCCTCTTGTGACATGTTTGATAGATGATGTTCACCTGAATGAGCTCTCCCTTGGGCACAGCCAGATTTGTGTGCAGTAGTTGGAGAAAGTAGAGCCTTAGCCTCTCTGTCTCTCCTACTCAAGAATGATGTTATGATGCACAACAGTGTCACATGGATATAGGTGACTTGCCTCTTCAATGATTTTTGAAAAGTTACAAAAAATAGTACTTCAAATATTAGAATCAAGTGACTTGTAAAAACCTGTTGTTCTGAACATGCTGCTGTGTCTAAAACTGGTATCTTTTGACCACCATTCAATAATATATCAATGAACTCACATTGTTAAAATTTCACTTTGTGTAGTCAAGTAAGCAGGGTGTTGAGAAGGTATAGAGCAGGTCAAGCCTGATTCTTACACAGCCCTTTGATGCAGAAATTTTGAAAAACAGGGACAACATGGAAAAATGGAAGTGTAGGGACACAGATGGTGCAGAGAGGGAGCTGGTGGTAGCAGGAAAGGGAGCCCTGGGCTCAGAGTACTGGGCTGTGGTGGGGGATGTGATTATAGCAGTAGTAGATAGATAAATGGGTTGTGAAGGAGATGGGAGGGAATCTAGCAGAGTTTGGAATGATAAGTTAGAGAAACAGATAGTTTTGGGGTGGAAATTAGCAATTACTTCTGGATAGAAATGGTTAGAAAGGCAGGAAAGAACATATCAATAAATGTGGTGGGATTGAAAAGTTGGTGTGAGAGAGGAAAGATGGAGGGAAGGAAGAAAGAGGGAAGAGGATGCTTTTAATGTAAAATGAGCCAGTTTCTGCAGTAGGGAAAGAGATAGTGTAGGGATTGGGAACAGAAAGGACACAAAGGAGCTCCTGCTGATTGCTCCAGTGTGTGTGTTTGTGACTGACAGAATGCTCATTGCTCCACAACATTTGTGAATGACTGCTGTTCTATCCAATTAGGAAACAACTTCTATAGAATCAGTATCATAACGGTATCTGTAATAAAATATCAAAGGCTGCTTTTAAATCACTCAGTAAAACAAAATAAATAATGTATAAGTATCTCAAAAGTAAAATATATCTCAAGTACTTCAAATGACTCTGTGTCTCGATTTTATCATCCATGAGAGGGGGTAATAATAGCAGTTTTATTATAATATTTTATTACTATATCTATTATATTGTTTTCTTAGAGATAATTATAGTATCTATACAATAGAATTGCTATGACTAATAAGGAGGTTAATAGTTGTAAAGTGCCCAGCACATTGTACTATACATATGTTTGTTGAATACATAAAAATAAAATACCAGTAGGTAGGTTGTTAATATTGGAAGAGAATGGAGGGACTACGGCCAAATCATTTCTTTTAAGAGATGCAGTTGGATTGCAAAGATGAAAATGATTTACTACAGACTTCAGTTAAGTTGGTGGCAGGAGTGGTAAGTAATAAAGTCTCCTGATTTTGCCCAGTTGGCATGGCTCAGGGGTTGAGCATTGACCTATGTACCAGGAGGTCACAGTTCTTTTCTAGTAAGGACACATGCCTGGGTTGTGAGCTCCATCCCCAGTGGGGACCATGCAGGAGGCAGCTGATCAATGATTCCCTCTCATCATTGATGTTTCTAGTTGTCTCTCTAGCTTCTGCTCTGAAATACATAAAAACCTATGAAAAAAATAAAGTCTTCTGATTTTGAATCAAATGTTCTTTATACTAAAAACACATAACAGGCATAAAGATAGTACAGATTTGACAAATACTACAAACTTTAATATTTAACCAGAATATTGGTTTTTGGAGGACTGTGTCTCATCTATCTCTGCATCCACAGTGATAATCTAAACTCTGGGTATTCTGACAAATTAATGAATTAATTCACATTTGAGGCAGTACAAACTCACTGAGGCTTAGAACTGATAAAGTAGGAATGTTTTGAATGAAGGAGCAACATTTTAGGTATGGTAGTTTTTTTATGCTCCTTTCAAATCTTGCATGTAAAATCCACAGCCTAAGGTCTAATACAAAGTAACTTTCAGTAAGTTATTTTTAGGCACTTGCATACAAGGCCAAGATATGATGGCATAACTTGGCCACTAGTCCAGAGACACTGCCAGGTCTGATACTCTTTCCTTTATGGGTGTTGGCAGGTAGTAGTTTGGAGAAAATGTCTAGCAGAACGGGGTTGCAAGAAGGTGAGACGCTATTGCCCAAATGTTGGTCTGTGTTCCATTTAATGGCAATTGATTTTTTCCCCATATAAATAAAAAGCAATCAGTCCCGCAAAATTTCTCAATCCATATTGCCCCTTGCTCCCCTTTAGAGTTTTAAGATATTTGTTTCCTGTTAGCACTATTTTTATTCAACTGGATCCCCTTGGGGGTTTTCATGCACTTTTCCTGTTTATTTTTCTTCCTGTTTCTCAAACAGGACTTAAAAGATAAAGATGAACAATTTTAAAGCACTTCATTTTAAAAGTTATTATTAAATATTTCAAGGTTTCCGCCCTGGCCAACCCTCCTTGCACAACATTTAGGGGGTAAAGGAGAGGAAACTGAAAGGGTTTCTTAGTCTTCTGACTAGCAAATGATTCCACTTTCTAGGTGTGTGTTTAAGCAATGTTCTTACTCTCTCTGAACCTCAGTTCCTATTGTACATGTAGAAGTGTTGTATGGTGAGGGAATTAGAAAAGAGGGCTTAGGAGGAACAATGAAGGCCAGAGGCAGAGACTATATCAGCACTGATGGTTAAGCCAGGAGAGTACAGTCAGTGCAATTAAAAGATTAGAATAGAAACTGACTCCTCTACTCACCAGCTTTTAGGTAAATTACTGAACTTATGCATATTCCTAATAATAAATCTTGATTTTAATATCGCATATGCATTTCACTTTCTGATGAAAGACTTGCAGCTCACTCTTTTTTATACTTAAATAAATTTTCAACCCCAGAGATCTACAATCATTGATTCTTCTACCATTTTGCTCTTCCTTGGCCTCTTCTTGTCCTCTTCTCCCACCTTACTCAGTTCAGTTTTTAGAGTCCATTATTATATTCAGCTTTTTGCCAACATTTTCAGTTTTCTTTCCCTATTTTCCTTTATCAAATTTCCCCAATAAGACTCAAAGCTGGCTAACTTCAATATTCACCTACCCTGTGATTGAATACATACAGCTAAATGTAGTTGGAAAATAATAATTAACTTGTGCTGTCTAGCCTCACTTTGTAGTGTCCCACGTTTGGGCTCCAGTTTGTAGTGAATCCCTTTCATGTCCCGTGTGGTTCAGGGTTCAGGTTCAGGGTTCGGGCTCTGGAGGAGGCCGCATGTAAATGAAAGAGTCTAGAAAATATTAATTTGGAAATATTGGGGGCCAGGCAGGAGCCATTGAAAGACTTCACTTTGCTCCGGCCTAGTGATTCCTTTTATTAAGACTATGGAATACACCCGGAGCCTTTAGGAAGGCAATTCCAGTATAGCCAATCAGCAAGAATTTACTTAAGATTAAAAGGTGGAAGTTGCTTTAGCTATCATTGTCTCAACTAGACAGTGGGTGGTTGACTCTGAACTTTCAGAGCTTCAAGGTTGACCAGTCTTCTGGGTGCCTTGTCCACACCTCTCTACTAGTGAAGACAATAGGCAGCTTCAAACATATCTCCTGTTTTTGTTTTTTCCTTAAAAATTCTTGCATCTGCAGACTAGAAATAAACATATGAGAACAAAAATGAGACAGGCAATAATGATTATGCTGAGAGGCAAATGAATCAGTCTGTAGTAAGTTTCTTTCTGGGCCAACAGTTAGTTGAGTACCAATTTCAATGTACAACAGTTCCTTATGTGTACATGTCAGAGCAATGATATTTCTGGATGGTGGACAAATGGTGGTAATGCAGGTCTGACCTTCTCTGGTTTGATCCTGGGCAACCTGCAGTAATGCACAACTGCTGACTGCTAGCATAGCAAAGTGTCTTCAGAGTATTCATTTCTAGACTGTTTCTCCTCCTGTGGCTGGATCAGCCTTGTCAATTTCTCTCTGGGATCTATTGTTGCAGGAGTCCACATGGGCTTGTAGTTTTTTGGAATTATACAAACATATTCTTGACCAAAGGTTAATAAAGAAATCTTTTCTATAAATTAGACGTGGGATCCTTTTTAATTTTTGCCCAAATGATTTTCCTTTGGCTTATTATGACACCATGTGTGTTTTCCATGGGTGTCTTGCTGTTAGTATAACGAGTAAAAATTATTTTTTAAAGTAAAAATTTTCTTGATGTAATTTACTTACAGAATATTTCTCCACATATCATATTTTCCCACTATCCCCCCTTTTATTTATTTAAATATTAGGAAGCTTTTAGAAAATTTACATTGCAGTCTTGATAACTTTTAATTTTAATTTTTAGCATAGCAATATGACTGCTTTGGATTCATAGCATGTTAAGCAATTTTACTATGAGATAAACTATCAATAAAAATTTTAGTTAATACATCAGGAACAGTTTTGTCCAGTACAATTAAGTTTTCTTGAATATTCACTTATTTCAATTAGCCAATTTAAAGTAATCTGAAATAAAGTTTATTCTTTAACTTCACTTATCCTAGATTATGGACAATAAGTGACAATTGCAATTAATCTTTGAGTAACTTTACATTAGCAATATTCAAGGAGGCAAAAACATAAATTATTTACTTTAGTTCAAGAGACCAAATGTACATACTTTTAATTACAGTTCTTCAGATGTGTGAAGAAAACCTCTCTTTATTTTCTTCCAAAATAATTTTCAGGCTACAGAAAGTTTCATTTAAAAGATCTTTGTCTTTCTTTAAGACTACTATTTTACTGTCAGATTTAATACTTTAACAATAATCTTAACTTACACTGTAAATATTAGTGAATGAGATTTCAAAAATTTTAAATTTCTCCTTTTTATTAAGCTAGAATTTTATTTTTAAAGCGTATCCCTGTAGGCTTATTTGCATACAGAAGGAATCATGGGAGGTCTCAGTAACTTTCTTAGAAAACTTAATCAAATTACTCACAAAGATATTGGCTTATTCAAAGGGAGGGGTCGGCCTTTGCTTCTTCAAGATGGCGGCCCTCAGAGGAGCAGCAGGACATGTGGCCAACATGGTGGCTGCTAAGTCAGGCAGTCCTAAAATGATGACTGTCTAAACTGTTAAAACCAAAACTACACTGCAGAGAAAGAGAAATCTCACTAACTGTTTCTGGTCTTTTGATATAACTTAATTTATATGAGATTTGATTATATTTTAAGAGCTAATTTATAAAGTAGTTTAAGTAGGTATTTTTAATTAAAAAGCAAAGCAAATTTAGTAAATGTTTACATCTGATTCACAAGGCACAAAAGCTGCCTTACCTTCAACCTAATTAAAAATGCAGGCGGCTATGGATGTTTAACTTTCTGCCGTTGGATTTTAAGAAACATTTTGCCCTCCTTGGAAGCCAAAACCTTTATTAAATTTATAAGTAAAATATAGTTATTAATTTTTATTTGATAAAGCTTTCCATGCAATTTCAAGTATATTAGATCAGTTAAATTGAAAATATTTCCTTTAACAAGAGAGAATAACTTCTTGAATTACTCTGGGCCCTTGGAGCTCTCCAAGAATCATACTTTTTATAATTATCTTAAATGATATCAATTAAACTGGTCTTTATATTAAAAATTTGGTTGGGATCACAGAATTAATCCTTCTTACTTAATTAGACCAATAAGCACCATATTTTGAATTCTTAATTATTTTCAGAGAAAACACATTTTAAATTTCTATACTTTAGGCATTTAATTACCACTATATAATTTCTCCCAATTCAATTTGAACTTTAAACCTTTAGAGCTCCTCAGTCAAATATTTAGCAGCTATTAGATTAATAACACTTTATATTTCCTTTTTTAAATAAATATTGATTGTTCAGTTTATTACAAATGTTCCTCTTTTTTCCCACTATAGCTACTCTCCACCTGATTTCCTACCCCCCACACAATGCCCTTATTTCCCATCACTGTCCTCATCTGTAGGTGTAAGATTTTTGTCCAATCTCTTCTCACACCTCTCACATCCCCTCCCCCCCAAGAATTGTCAGTCCATTCCCTCTCTATGCCCCTGATTCTATTATAGTTACCAGTTTATTCTATTCATTGGATTTTTTATTCACTTGATTTTTAGATTCACTTGTTGATAGGTATGTATTTGTTATTACTTTGTTGTTCATAATTTTTATCTTTACCCTTTTCTTCTTTCTCTTCTTAAAGAATACCCTTCAGTATTTTATATAATCCTGGTTTGGTGGTGATGAACTCCTTTAGCTTTTTCTTGTCTGTGAAGCTCTTTATCTGACTTTTAATTCTGAATGATAGCTTTGCTGGATAGAATAACCTTGGTTGTAGGTTCTTGCTATTCATCACTTTGAATATTTCCTGATACTCCCTTCTGGCCTGCATAATTTCTGTTGAGAAACCAGTTGACAGTCCTATGGGTATGCCCTTGTAGGTAATGAACTGTTTTTCTCTTGCTGCTTTCAAGATTTTCTCTTTGTCTTTTGCTCTTGGCATTTTAATTATGATGTGTCTTGGTGTGGTCCTCTTTGGATTTCTTTTGTTTGGGGTTCTGTGCCCTTCTTGGACTTGTAAGTCTATTTCTTTCACCAGGTAGGGAAATTTTTCAGTCATTATTTTTTCAAATAGGTTTTCAGTATCTTGCTCTCTCTCTTCTTCTGGAACCCCCATAATTCTGATGTTGGTATGCTTGAAGTTGTCCCAGAGGCTCCTTACACTACCTTCACATTTTTGGACTCTTTTTTCTTTTTGTTTTTCTTTTTGTTTTTGCTTTTTGTATTTCAGATCTTTGTTTTGATTCTTGGGGTCCTCTAGTCTGCTGTTGCATTTCTGTGTATTATTCTTTATTTCAGACAGTGTATGCTTAATTTCTGACTGGTTCTTTTTCGTTTTTTTTTTTATTTATTTTTATTTTTATTGGCATTCTCATTAAGATCCTTGAAGATCTCACTAAGTTTCTCAGAAGTCTCACTAAGTTTATTGGCAGTTTGTAGAAAATTCTTGAGTAACCTTATAAACTCTATTTCCAGTAGTTTGCTTTCCTCCATTTCTTTCATTTCTGACATGTTTCTTTGTCTCTACATTTTGGCTGCTTCCCTGTATTGATGGAGTGGCTTTGTGTGGTAGTTGTTCTTTATGGCCCAGTAGCTCCGCCTCTCCAATCACTTGAGGTGAACACTCTTGGTGCACCCCTTTGTGTGCTCGGTACACAGTCTTGTTGTAGTTAAGCCTTGATTGCTATTGATACACTAGGAGGAAAGGATCACCAGGCCAATTGACTGTGAGGATTAGCTGTGTCTATTAATAAAAGAACTAGTATGCTGGAAACACCCCACGGGGCAGGACTTATTTCAGTAGGGCTTTGGTGCTCACCGAGTCTGCCTCTTCAGTGTGTCACTTATGTATGTGAGGAGTTGAAATCTGGTGTCGTCTCACACTGACCTCTAGGTACACTGGTTCCTGGCTCTCCAAGGAAGTACAAATCAGCTAATGTCTGAGGCCACCCAGCAGGAGCTACAGAGAGATCTGCAGATTTCTCCTATTTGCTTGGAGTTTGGAAATTTTGGAGTTGCCTGACCCAGCTGCAATTTGTTAGGTTAAGCTGCTAGAGGGCAGCCATTCTTATGCAAAAGCCTCTGCACACAGCTGGGTGGGTTTGTAAATTGGGCAGGGTGGAGTCTCAGGGAATTTCTAGGGCATGGCAAACAGCACTGGCTGTCGGTCAACCCTCTCTGTGTCTTCGTGTTTCTGTGTCCCTATGTCCTGTTCCCGCACCTGAGCCCAGTAAACAGTGATTCCTGTGCACACATCAGTGAGAAGGCCACCCTCTCTTTCCAACCTGAAGGCAGACAGTCCAGTTTCTCCCTGTATGAGTCTGGGTCTCCAGAATCTCACCAGAAACTGGAGTTCAGAGCCATCAGGAACTTGTAACTCCCTCCCAATTGAAAAAAAACAGCACAAGCTAGCTCGATTCTCAGGTGTCTCCATACCTCTGCCTTTCTAAGTCTCTGCACATCTTACCAGGTCTCAATGCACTTTTTTCTTTTCTTCTAGTTGTAGAACTTCCACTCCGCCAGTTTTCCCGTGGTTCTGGGGGATAGTCGTTTTGTCTTTTAGTTGTAGTTTTGGTGTGGTTGTGAGAGGCAACATGTATAGGTGTATACCTTATGCTGCCATCTTGGTTCTCCTCAACAGTTTACATTTCTAAGAATAAATTTAAAAAATATAAGACATAATCAGTTCTGTCCTCTAGGTTTTTCTCATGAGAAAGCAAACTTTCAAAATTTTAAGCTGCCATAACCCACATTTCTGGATAGCAAAATAGGTTCCAGAAGGGCTTAACCAATTGACTTTAAACTGACCATGTTTTTTCTCTGTGCCCCGGGGGAAATTGAGTAGCAAGCCTGCATGTATTCAAATGCAAAAATTGTAACATTCTTTAAATATGGCTGCTGGTGGAAAACTAATATTACCTATTCTTCTAAGGCAGTGGTCGGCAAACTGTGGCTTGCAAGCCACATGTGGCTCAGGAGCCATGGTTTGCTGCTCTATTGACTAATGAGTTAACTGACCATTGACCTAGACTCTCAATTCCAATAATTACAGGCTTTTGTTGTTCCTTGTGATTGAGCCCCTGTCCCATTGGTTGGCAAACTTATTAGTCAACAGAGTGGCAAACCGAAGCTTGCGAGCCGCATGTGGCTCTCCAGCCGCAGTTTGCTGACCACTGTTCTGGGGGAAGGGCGTCTACCCCTTCCACTATTAACAAAGGGCATAGCCAGCCTCCACCTGGGCTATTTAGATTTTTATAATATATTTTTCAACAATTTTTGAGTTTCAAATTCAATTCCAATTATTTTTGGATGAATTCTTTTGTAACACAATTCACTAATTTTCTTAAAGGCCTTAGAAGTTAGCTTTTTAACACCCTTCATTAGCATTTAAAAAACTACTCTTTATTATAGAAATGCAAATCCTGTTGCTGGAACTAGTTTGAATTTCTTTCCTTTTGGTCAAATCCGCCATTTTTCTCAGGAAAAAAACTAGTCTTGGGTTTTTCATTTCTGTAGCAATTGTAAAGAGTCAAGTCCAACTTAAGACTTCATATAATATCTGAATCTGACCATGTGCAAATTTTGTCTTACACTAGCTTTTCTCTTTACTCGTGCATGGATATCCCAGACACATTTCTAAATTTTTAAGGTGAGAAAACTTTTTCATGGTGAGAAAAGAGACTTTAAATTAGCATACTGGAGAGTGGGTATCCATATTGGATTGCTACATCTCTCCCTTCCTCCACATCCTGCTTGCTCTGGGGGAAGTTTTCAGTATCAGATCTGGCTGTGTATCTTTTTATGCTTAATAGATAAAGACAGATCTTAAATTTTTTCTTTCTTTTTCACTTTCCAGAATAATAACTAACACTTAGCTTATCTTTGCCAAAATTTACATTTCCCAGCAAGTTCTTTCATAATTTTTAAACAAAACTTTAAGTCATCTTATTGTGGGAGAGCAGATAACCCTGCCGTCTCCTGCCACCTTTGGATTTCTCTGCACCAGAGGCAGTTTTACAGCAGAATTTCATTTCTTACTACAGATTTTAGATTCCAAATACAAATTAAGATTTTAATTTTAACAAGAAACCACATTCCTTAAGCATGCAAACCAAAAGTCTATAATAAAGTTTACTTTATAACCTAATTCTTCCCCATTAGCCTGGCTGAAAAAGATGTTCCCACCCTACTTTCATATCATGACTTCTGCAGCTGATTGTGGGCATTGTGTGAGATGAGTTTCCCACACCTATATGGTGATATTTTCCCCACCTTTTCGGTGTATTTCCCCCCCACCTTTCTGGTGAAATCTTTCTTTCTTTGCTGTAGGTGAAATATCATCCCCTCCAGAGGTCCCACATCAAAGGCGCCAGTTTGCAGTGTCCCATTTTTGGGCTCCAGTTTGTAGTGAACCCCTTTCACATCCTACGTGGTTCAGGATTCAGGGTCAGGGTTTAGGCTCTGGAGGAGGCCACATGCCCATGAAAGAGACTAGAAAATATTAATTTGGAAATATTGGGGGCCAGGCAAGAGCCCAACTCAAGGGGAAGGACTCCACTTTGCTCTGACCTAGTGATCTCTTTTATTAAGATTAGGGATACACCCATAACCTTTAGGAAGGCAATTCCAGTAATAGCCAATCAGCAAGAATTTACACAAAACTAAAAGGTGGAAGTTGCTTTAGCTATCATTGTCTCAACTAGACAGTGGGTGGTTGACTCTGACCTTTCAGAGCTTCAAGGTTGACTGGTCTTCCAGGTTCCTTGTCCACACATCTCTGCTAGTGAAGGCAATGGGCATCTTCCAACATCACTTTACATTTATGATCATAGATTTCAAAAGGGCCTCTAGTGAAGCCTGATAATATTATTAAATTTCCCTAATCAAATTTAATATCTTATTTGGTTATGTTCCACATTCTCCTATCTCTTCTAATTTCCAAGACCTCTTTCTCCATCCTCACTCTCAGCTGGTAACCTTACTTCCTACTTGGATTAGAAAAGAGAAGTTGGAAAGAGAAAGGTACTTCAATGTGCTTTTACAACTGCATCTACCATTTCAACAGTGTCTGTGCCCATAGGAAGCACTTCCCTCCAGTTACTATAGCTGAACCTTCTCTCTTATCTAGAGTCACCTTTCAGATTCAGGCCCCAGACCTCATCATTTCTTACCTACATAGGGACACCCTTTCAGTATGCCTTCCTTCTCTCTTCCATACAGTCATCTTTTTTCCCTCTCTACAGGATCATTCACATAAACATACAATGATACTTTAATGATTTCATCTTAACAACAAACAAAACAAACTCTTCCAGACTTCCACCTACCACCCCACTTCTCTGTTCACATTTATAGCAGAATTTTCCATACTAGCTGCTTTCATTTTTCTTCCCCTCTCATTTTTTTTCTCTGTACTCACTGTGCTTGGATTTCGTTCCCCCTGAAAAATAGAAATTAGAAAGATATCTGTGCCCTCCATGCTGTGAAATTTAGTGGTATCAGGAACTATTAACTCCTTCAAATAATTCTTTTACTTAGCTTCTGAAATAACATTCTCTCTTGGATCTCTTCCCACCCCACTGGATATACTCTTGTTTAATATCCTCTGCATACCTTCCTAATCTCCCCAACCTCTCTTATTGGACTGCTCTGGAGATCACTCTGCTCTCCTCATCTCTTTTCTACTGATATTCATTTCCAAGGGAATATCGTTCAGTTTCAAGGCTTTACATGCCATCTGTTTACTAACAATTCCAAAATATTTATCTCCAGCCACATCTCCCACCCGAACTCAATATTCCACTAAGTATCCACCTGGATACCTAAAAAAAAACATCTCAGGTATAACATGTCCTAAATCAAACTCTTAGTTCTCTTCAGCCTATTGATTTACTTCTCTGGTTTTCCTCATCATAGTATATGACAATTCTATCTTTCTAAAGACTCAGGTTAAAACTCATCATTAAATATTCTCTCTCTCTGTCTATCTGTCTCTCTCATTTCTTTTCATATCCAATCAATTAACATATCTCATCAGTTCAACTTTAAAAATAAATCCAAAATTTGATCAACTTCTCAACTACAACTCTCTTTTTCTACCACCCTTTCAATACAATAGACATAAATGAGATTATGTTATGTCTAGTTTTAAAACCTTTGAAGAACTTTCCATTTCACTCAGAGTAAAACATTACAGTGGTTGACAAAGCCAAAGACCCTACATGACCTGGATTCAATCACCTCTCAGACATCATCTCCTGGCACTCCTTCTGTCTCTGATAAAGCTGTTACAACTTCTTTGCTATTTCTTGCACACACAGGCACATTTCAACCTCAGGGTCTTGCACTTACTGTTTTTCTGCCAGGAATGTTTTTACTTCGTAGCCTCACGGCTTGTTCCCTTGCTTCCTTCAGATTTAAACTCAAATATTTTTTTCTAAATGAGGCCTTCTCTGTCCAGTCTACATAAAATAGTGCATGTATGCACATACATCCTCTCCTCCCTCCCAACCCTTACTCTTAATCATTCTTTATTTTTTCTATGGCACTTACCACTATCTGGTGCATAATATATTTCCCTTTTTATTCATCTTTTCTTTTGTTTTCTTTTATTATTTTGCTCACTTCTCTGTCTCTATTATCTAAAATAGTCTTTAAAGAGCAGCAGCATCTAATAAATATTTAATGAATAAATGAATGAGACTAATGTGTTACATTGATTCATTTATGTATGCTGGACTCAACATTTTGTCTGAGCATTTTCCAGCTTTTGATAGAACTGCTCTCTCCATTTCTGTAGTTACTCAGGGTATAGCCATGCTACAAAATGTGATTCTGAACCCCTAGCTACAGTTGATGGCCCAGGGATGGACACCCTGGACAAATTGTTTCTTCCCAGGGAATTTGGTATCGCAATTAGGGAGCTGTTCCATTTACTAACACTATAACAGTTTTCCACAGCTGTTGCAGATCTTGTTTTCAGCCAAGAGAACTAGATACAGAGGTTGTTATCAAAAAGATAGAATAAAATGATAATCAAAGGGAAGCAGAGGTAACAGATGGCCAGAGAAGCTTTGTAGAACTCTAGTCTCCATTACCAGTTGCTTCAGGTCCAAACAGATCCCTGACCTTCCTGTTACATTAAGGAAAACACCAGTTCAATGTCTATCATTCTGATAGATGATTAACAAAATACAATTTTATCTGAACCTTGAGGAGAAGGGAATCATGTCTATATCTGTTTAATTTCAAGATCTTCACAATAAGTCAAATGAGCCTAAGTTGCAAAAGATAAATGTTTTATAAACATTATCATCTCACCTAATTTGATAAAGAAGAGATTCTTTTTTTTTTTGTCTTGAAATACAGTGTGATGTAACAAAAAAATAATTAGCCCTAAAACAAAAAAAAACTGAGTCTGGTCTAGCTGTAAACTGAGGTTGGTTATCATTCCTCTCTAAACCACTGTTTTGTCACCCATGAAAGAAAGGGGCTGGATTGGTGACCCGTAGTCTATGCTCCAGATCTAGATTTAAAAGGTGGGATCCTTAAATGATATAGGGCATTCTCTGGAGTCATGTTCTTTTTCCTGTTGATAAATACTTCAGATGTTTTAAACATTTATCCCTTTTGTGATGTAGTGGATCTGAAACCCTTCATCTTTGGGGGAGTTTTCCATCTCATAAGACTTGGTAGGAAATAGAACTTATCTTCCACTATAGACATTGTAAAATTCAAATATTCATGTTCTCATTTCTCTTCTGCCTACCCTTAGACTATATGATGGAAACTAGGGCCACCAAGACTGAACTGGGAACTTGTGATTATCTGGGTTCAGGTGCAGTTTCCAGTGTTGACCAAAAAGACAGTGCTACCGCTTGGCATACAGTGTTTGTGGAGGATGCGTAGGGTCCTAGAGCACTGGATTGCTAACATGAAGGCTGTAGTCTTAGCTGGCCCCCATGTGCCACTTTCACCCTTCTTCAGGCTTCTTGTGACTCTGTGAGTCACCCAGGTCACTATTCTTTCAATATGTTCCTTTTTTTATTTAAATCTGTCCCAGGTGGTATCCCCCAGCCAACTTCTACAAATAATAAGCTTGACTGAAAAATCAGATTAAACAATGGCTGATTGTTCAGCTCAGTTAAACTATGTTCATTACCCAATCAGTACATTTAACTATGTAATAATCATTGAACTCTGAGCTACATCAAATTAAAAATAATAAAAATGTCAATACCTTTGAATTTTTCAATGAGTAGTGTTTCAGAGTCACTTATTCTCTCTTAGAAGATTTTTGTGAAATAGGGGGTATACTAATTATCTTTCTTTTAATGTTTAATTTATTAATTCAACAAATTGATTTTGAGTGCTTAGTACAAGCCACATACTTTTCTTGGTAAGAAAAAACTGATGAGGCTCCTAACCTCAGAAAGTTTACATGCCATTAGAATGATAACATTTATATTATGCATATTTTACCACAATTAACAAAATATTTTATCTAATATTCATGTACTCTTTTAAAAGTTTCTATGCTATAGGGAGAAAGTAAGCAAGTAAACAAATAAAAAATGATAATTACAGATTGTGATGAACTTTTAGAAAAGAAAAAATTCAAGGTATAGACTGCAATTGGGAGTGAAATGGAATGAAGTGGGGAGTAACCTTACCTACAATGGTCTAGGAAGACTCCTCTGAAGATGTGACTTGTAAGAGAAGAGAGGTCAGTTATATAAAGGATAAATTGTTCCAGACAGAAAACTGTGCATTGGAGGAACAAGAGGCCAGTGTGCCTGGAGCATGAGTAAGGAGCACTGAGGAAACTAAGGCACAAAGAAGTGAGAGGACTTGCCCAGGTTCACATGCCTCAGGACATGGTCTCTCTATTATGTCTGTTGTTTCCAGGGCAATACTGGCTGATTACCTATCAGTGGTTGGCAAACTCATTAGTCAATAGAGCCACATATCAACAGTACAACGATTAAAATTTATTTTGAGCCGAGACCGCTTTTCAGTGGATAGAGCGTCGGCCTGAGGACTGAAAAATCCCAGGTTCGATTCTGGTCGGGGGCATGTACCTTGCTTGCAGACACATCTCCAGTGTGGGGTGTGTAGGAGGCGGCTGATCGATGTCTCTCTCTCATCGATGTTTCTGACTTTCTATTCCTCTCCCTTCCTCTCTGTGAAAAATCAATAAAATATATTTAAAAAAATTATTTTGAGAGCCAATTTTTTTAAACTTAAATTACTTCTAACACCACTTCTTCAAAATTGACTCATCCAGGCTGTGGTATTTTGTGTAAGAGCCACACTCAAGGAGCCAAAGAGCCACATGTGGCTCGAGAGCGGCTGTTTGTTGACCACTGACCTAGCTTGATTGGAAGTTCCATGACATTACTTGCTTTTTTAAAAAATAAATCTTTATTGTTGAAAGTATTATATATATATCTTCTATTTCCCCCATTGACATCTTCTAGCCTGCCCTGCCTTCACCCAGGTCTTCACCACCCTATTGTCTGTGCCTATGGGTTATGCATATATGCATACAAGTTCTTTGGTTGCTTGCTTCCCACCTACCCACCCTCCCCCACCTTCCTTCTCTTTCTCTACAGTCATGACTACTGCAGTCTCTAATAGAGCCTTTTATGTGTTTAGCAAAAAGGACATCTGATTAGAAATAATTTCTATGGACTCTATTCCCAGTCGTCAAAACCAGCTAATAACAAATCCACCATCCACTTACTTGCCAGGACCACAATTTAACCAAGGTGTCTACTTCTTAATTTTGTGTAGCATTTTTAGTTGCCCTGGATGGGACAGGTGCAGCAGCTTTAGATATAATTTTCAGAAGAATGCTGATGTCAATGCATGCATTCAGGCAATTGGAAAACAACATTAGAATTTATTTCAACCTTACTGAGAAAATTTCTGAGAAGCATTTCCTATTATTACAGTCTGTCACTATTATAACTAAACTGGAAGAACCACTTAGGAATTACATTTCTTGGTAATGGGTAACATTGACATAAATATTGCAGATCCAAAGGTGAACTGAGGACAACAGAAATAAGTTGCTGAGTTGAGGAAGCAAAATAAAACTCTGAGTTCCATTCCATGCTAGCACTTATGACATCCCTGATGTATGGATAATATATTCCATGAATTTTTAACTCTGTCCAGTAGTTATATATTTATGTGTACATGTATGCATATATCTTGCATATATACTAGTATGTATGTATCCATAACAGCTTTACAGTCACGTACCATATAATGATGTTTTAGTCAACAGATCACACATATTATGCTGGATCCATCCTATCTAATAAAAGAGCAATATGCAAACCATCACTTGGCTATACCCACAAGCCATGCCTACCAGCCAATCAGGAGCTAGTGTGCAAATTAACCCCAACCAAGATGGCTGTGGCCACAGAGCAAGCAGGAGGGAGGCTTGGATTTCCCTGGTGATGGAGGAAGCCAGGTTTTCCACACACCCTGGCGCGTTCAGGCCTCCACTCAAGGCTACAAAGTTTCAATTATAGATGATAAATAAGTTCCAACAGAAATGGCTACCACCATGGAGCGAGCAGGAGGCTTGGCTCAGCTCCAGGCTACAAAGTTTTAATTGTAGAAGATAAATAAATCTCAGATCCCAGGGCCTCCACTTGGGTCACTGGGGAGGGGAGGGGGGCGTGGCTGGCCTGCAAACCACCACAGGCCCTTCGCCCAGGCAGCCCTATGCCCCAAGGGAACTCCCACCCTGATCCGGGACACCCTTCAGGTCAAACCAGCTGGCCCTCACCCATGCACCAGGCCTCTATCCTATCTAAGAAAAGAGTAATATGCAGATTGACCATCACTCCAACACACAAGATGGCTGCCCCCATGTGTTCAAAGATTCTGCCCCCATGTGGACACAAGATGGCTACTCACAAGATGGCCAGCAGGGGAGGGCAGTAGTGAGGGACTAGGCCTGCAAGGGAGGGCAGTTGTGGGCAATCAGGCCAGTAGGGAAGGGCAGTTGGGAGGGACCAGGCCTGCAAGGGAGGGCAGTTGGGGGCAATCAAGCCTACAGGGGAGGGCAATTAGGGGTAACCAGCTGGCAGAGGAGGGGAGTTGTGGGTGACTGGGCCTGCAGGGAAGGGCAGTTGGGGGGACCAGGCCTGCAGGGGAGGGCAGTTGGGGGGACAAGGCCTGCAGGGAAGGACAGTTAGGGACAAACAGGCTGGCAAGGGAACAGTTAGGCATCAATCAGGCTTGCAAGGGAGTGGTTAGGGAGTGATCAGGCTGGCAGGCAGACGCGGTTAAGGGGCAATCAGGAAGGCAGGCAGGCAAATAGTTGGGAGCCAGCAGTCCTGGATTGTGAGAGGGATGCTTGACTGCCCGTTTAGGCCCGATCCCAGTGGGGTCTCAGATTGGAGAGGGGGCAGGCTGGGCTTAAGGACACCCCCTCACATGCATGAATTTCGTGCACTGAATCTCTAGTAAGATTAAAATGGAGCTGAAGAAGTCCTATTGCCTAGTGATGTTGTAGTAGTCATTGTAACATTATAATGTAACACGTTATTCATGTGTTTGTGATGATTCTGATGGAAACAAACCTACTGTGTTGCTAGTCACATAAAAGTATAGCACATATAATTTTGAAGAAGTGAATTTATAAATTTTTTAATGGATCCTGCATATGGTATCATGTCAAAGAACTCTTTGCCTAATTCAAGGCAACAAAAACTTTCTCCTGTGATTTTTTTCCTGGGAGTTTTATAGGTTTGTATTTAGGTCTATGATCCATTTTAAATTCACTTTTGTACATGTTGTAATGTATGAATCAAAGTTCACTTTTTGCTTATGGATATTCAATTTTTCCCATTTCATTTGTTGAGGAGACTATTTTTTCTTTCTGAAATACCTTTTCTCCTATGTAAAAAATCAATGACCATATATTAGTATGTGTGGTCTCTGTCTAACTTTCTATTCTGTTCTGTTCTATTTATCTTTTATACTACCACTATACCATCTTGATTATTATAACTTTATGATACATTTTTGAGTCAGATAGAGTAATTTCTCCAAATTTGTTTCTTTTCAGAGTTGTTTTGCCATTTCCAGGTGAGTCAGCTTGTCAATTTCTTTTAAAAAGTCCTGCTGGGATATTTATTGAATTCATTATAATTCATAAATCAACTTGGGAAAAATTAACATCTTAATATCAAGACTGCCAATTATCTCAGTAAATATACTAAAGTATATTTGCTTTGAAATCTTTCTGCTCTGCTATTACTCAAGCCACCCCATACTTTATTTTTCCATTTAATGTTAACATGGTTGTTATTTTTCCACACTTTTACTTTTAACATGTATATTTTTTTACTAAAGGTCCGGTGCCTGAAATTTGTGCACTGGGGTGGAGCGATCCCTTAGCCTGGCCTGCACTCTCTTACAGTCCAGGAGTTCTTGTAGTCCAGGAGTCAGGGGAGTAGGCCTAAGCTATCAGTTGGACACCCTTAATGCTGCTGTTGAAATAGGAGAGGCTGTGAGCCCAGTTATGTCTCTATTATCTAAAATAGTGTCTAATAAGGGGTAGGAGAGACTGGAGAAAGGTTAATGGAGAAGAAAAAAAAAGAAAAAAAAGGATATATATATACTATGTGTAATACTTTAAACAATAAAATTAAAAAAAAAATAAAGTGTCTAAAAAGCAGCAGCAGAGTGTATACCCCTGGTGGTCAGTGTGTGTCATAGCAACTGGTCGTTCTGCTGTGGGGCTGAAACTGGCTCTCTGACATCCCCTGAAGGGTCCTGAATTGTGAGAGGGTGCAAACCGGGCCAAGGGACCCCAGGAGGGACACAGGAGATTGGCCAGTCGGGAAGGGACTGTGAGAGGGCTCCAGGGCATGTCTGGCCTGTCTTGCTCAGTCCTGATTGGCCAGACTCCAGCAGCAATCTAACCTACCAGTTGGAGCGTCTGTCCCCTGTTGGTCAGTGCATGTCATAGTGAGTGGTTGAGCAGTTTTAGCATATAATTACCATATTACACTTTGATATTTTGAATGGCTGGCCAGATGACCAGACACTTAGCATATTAAGCTTTTATTATATAGGATATTTAAACTGGTTTCTTGTGGCAGCATATGGCTGTGTCTTGCTTATTAAATCTGATATGACAATTCCTGCCTTTTAATTGGGGTATTTAGATCATTTACATTTAATTTTATTATTAACATGATTGGGTTTAAATCAGCTATCTTGGTATTTCATTTCTATTTGTCTCATGTTTTTGTTTCCTTTTGGATTAATAAAGTATTTTTTTCAAGATTCTATTTTATTATGTTCTTTGTTGGCAAATTAGCTATAATTATGGGTGGCTTTATTTTATGTATTTTTTTAAAATACGCATCTGAAGATATGTTTGTTGATTTGAGAGAGAGAGGGGGAGAGAGGAAGTAAGAGAGAGATAGATAGAGACATCAATGTGAGAAACACCAATGTGTTGCTTTTCCATTGTGGTCCAACCAGGGACTGAACCCTCAACCTAGGTATGTGCCCTGATCAGGAATTGAACCCTGATATTTCAATGTAGATAATGATGATCCAACAAACTCAGCCACACTGGCCAGGGCTATGGTTTTATTTTAATGACTGATTTAGGGTTTATTGTATTCATCTGAACTTTTTCTACTCTATCTTCTAGTGATACTATATTACTTCACGTCAAGTTTTTGAAACTTACAAGAGTATATTTCCACTTCTCTCTGTATTATTGTCATACAGTTAACTTCTGCATATGTTATAAACCACACAGCTTATTGTAACCGCTTTTGTTTTAAAAGGTCAATTATATTTACAGAACTTTAAATAATAAAACTATATTTATATTTATTACCATTTTCCCCTGTTTAGAGCCTGCTCTGCTCACCACCTTCGTCAAAGCAGTCTTAGAAGTACAATTTAAAAACTATGGCTAGAACCTTCTCTTCCTGCTTTCGCCAAAGTTAGTATATCTCGCCTTATTATCTATAAAACTGGGAAGCAGCTGGCTACTAAAAGCACACTGAAGGTGTCATTGTGAAAACAATAAAAAAGGACATTATCCCTTCTTGAAATTTATCAAGCTCTACACAATTTGCTGAATCATTTTCTACTACTTCTATTTGCTGAAATACATGATGCTTATAAAATACAATGCACCTGGAAAACCCGTCATCTTTCCTTCATCATGGAGCTGTTAGAACCTCCAAGGGGAAGTGACAAGATAATTTGGACACTCATCACCCCTCAGTCCTTGGCACTGCCATTATATCCTGAGAGTTCCAAAATCTTGGCAGCCTCTGGATTTGTTTTTTTGAGCTGCAGGTGCTGTGGACAGACAGCATAGCAGATCACTATTAGAAACCTAACACTCAGAGATTAGTTTTTGGAAAGAAGAGAAGATATAGCCACTTTCTACTTTCAATGATGGCCTTCATGCAAAAGAGATGTTGGCACACAAAGCTAACATAAGTGGGCAGGTGCCTGGTACCATCTTTCCCCATTTACCAGCTGTTTTTTCTTCATTAGCATCACCAAAAAAGCTTGTCCTGATACCATCAGACACATAGGGTGTAAAGACATGGTGAAGCTCTGGCATAAGCAACATGCCGAGGCTGGCACAGGAGCATGGGCATAGGTCAGGGTGCCCTTTCCCAGGCCTGCTTGCACTATGAAAGTCAGGATCTTGACTGATAATTTTTATACCATGCTTTCCAAAGACACCTATAGCCATATAGTCACTGACTAATGAGCAGTATAGTTCAGGCTGAAGCTGAGGAAGACCTACCCCCAAACTGGTTAACATTTACTGATTAGACCAAGACATTATGTCAGGGGCTAAGAATATTCACAGAAGTATGATCCATGTCCTTAACCTCAAGGTATTCAAACTGGTTGGTAAGACAGGACATAAATAATAAAAGATGCTCAAGAGATAAATGAAATAAATAAAAGTAGTGATTTAATGAGGCAACACATTCATTGCCAAATGAGAATTACAGGTGAATTTATGGACATCAGAATAAATACTGACTAGCTATGCTATGGTGGTTTTTAGAAGACAAAGATGAATTGATTTTTAAGCGAGATAAAGTCTTCAGAAATGGTCATTTAGTACAGAAATAGTGAACCAATTTGAAGGAGATAAAATAATGTACGTAGTACTAGAAATCAAATGTTTTGGGTAGAGAGAAGCCAAGAAGGAAGCTTAGCATCACCATACTGGTTTTGGTAACTGAGAGATGTTTGGGAATAACACAGATGTGAAAAATATTGGTTCTGAAGCTTTGTCATTTACAAGCTAATGTAACCATGGCTACTCTTTAAATCTTAGTTTCTTCAATTGTAAAATAGGAAGAAGAATATTACTAAATTTCTTCAAAAGGATTGTTAAAAGGATAAAATGCATTTATGTACAGCAATTAAGCACATAACAGTCAGTGTCTGAAACAGTAAAGATTTTATAAATACTATCCAATAGTGTCAGTTAGTAAAGTTTTTTGGGACCATATTTTAAAATAAAGTTGGTAATGAGTCATGGAATTTCTCTTCTGAAATGCAATAAATGTTACCCTTTTAGTAAAAAGGAAAGCAAGAAAAAAAAAAAAAGTCCGCAAACTGCAAGGCCTCACACAAGGCACCTGAGGCTAAAAGATTATACAAGGAGGGAGTGGTAGGGCCCCAGGGCAAACACAGGTGTTTTGATCTCCTGTCCTGCCTCCCTACCTACTGCCCTGCATCATCGCTATACTCACAAAGCCAAGGATGGTGGATGTGGTCAACGAGGGGCTGAACTGGGCACATTTGAATTCAATTTCCCCTTAATTTGTTATCATCCTTTTGATTCTGGACAAACTGTGATATTTTTCTCAGGGTTCCTTATGCAGTTGCCTGCCAGCATCTGATAGCCAGCTGGAGGGGCAGCAATGAAAGTCTGGCATTTGTTAATGAAAAATGTCTAGTACATCCCATAACTTTCTGGCGGTCAGTCCAAACTGGGGCCAAACACTCCCTGTCCATGCTTCAGGTCAGCAGAAAGCGATTCATATTGGTTATGCATTAGAAGAAGGCAGGAGAATCACATGGCTTTTAATGAGTATGTTTAATTGGTGCTTTTTTCTCAGAAGAAGAGAGCATGTCCTCTTGATATCTGTCACATGAAGAAGGAAGATGGAATCCTAATGCCCTCAGCACAACAGGGCACCATTTCAACCTCAGAAGGCAAAAAGCTATGGGGAATGGTCAGGCTGTCAGGAACAGACATTTTCAGTAAAAAGGCTGCTTGAGAAAGGAGCTCTGTCCTTACAGAAAGCTGGAGAGAGAGGAAGGTCAGGATCACTGTCCTTACTTACATATGAGCCAGGATGTATTACTTCTATACTTGTGTATGATGTATGTTTTCCAATGACAAAAAACATTGCAAAGACCTCTTTTTGTTAGTTGGATACCACAGTGTTCTCAAGTTGGTTTGGTATGCCTGGATCACGAGAAACTGAAGATCTAATATATTCAAATCCACGCATGTTCATCAGATGTTTACTACACAGAAGCAAGGGAAATACTGTCTAATGGTGAAATTGACAGTCTCTGCCTTCTAGAAACTCACACTCTACTTGGAGGGGAACATAGTAAAATGTAGTACACAACCTTAGGGTAGTCACTCTGCACACAGTGATTTTCTATTCTGGCCCTTCAGGCCCAGGGGAGGGAGATCTCTAGTGGGGCTATATAGTGTAGATAACCTTTCAACTCTCACAATTGCAGATTGGTCCAAGGATAGACACTGAACACAGCTGGGCCCATCTAATATCTCTCTCTCTCTCTCTCTCTCTCTCTCTCTCTCTCTCTCTCTCTCTCTC
>JAAGEH010000045.1:42582365-42682267 GCA_011751065.1 Lasiurus cinereus
CTCTCTCTCTCTCTCTCTCTCTCTCTCTCTCTCTCTCTCTCTCTCTCATTTAAAACTAAGAGCAAAAGAGACAGGGGCTGGGTGTCATTAGAATCACATTGAATTGATGGCAGTAGTCTGGGTAGAAAGCCAATGAATCCCAAAATTTTCTTTCCTTTCCAAAGTCCTCTCCCTTCAGTTCTAGCAGATATTTACCAGTCTTTTCCAATACTTTCTTATTGTATCAATTAGTTTATATTGGTTTTCTGTTACTTGCATTTAAGAGGCCTGATTAATATAAGTGGTATGAGTTAAGAAGATGATCAGTAGACAATATGTGGAAATAATACAACAGCTGTAATACGTTTATACAATGGGATACTACATGGCCATAAAGAAGGAAATCTCATTTTTTGCAACAATATGGATGGCCATGGAGATTACTATACTAAGAGAAATAAGCCAGTTAAATAAAATACCATATGATCTCACTTATGTGTGGAATCTAATGAACAAAATAAATGGATGAACAAAAAAGAAACAGAGGCATGGATGCAGCTGTTGGGGAGGGGGGAGGACTGGATGAAAGAAGGTGAAGGCATTAGCCAAAGAACATATATGCATAACACATGGACACAGACAACTATGTGGTGATAGTCAGAGGGAAAGGAGGGCAGGGTTTGAGTGGAGATAGGCAAAGGGGAGAGAAAATGGGGACATTTGTAATAGTGTCAACAACAATAATAAAAAAAAAGTCTGGAAATAACTAGAGTTGGGAAATAGGGGAGAAAGCACAGCTATCTTTCTCTAAATGCCTCTAACAAAAATAAATGGAGGGAGCATATCTAGGTATCTTCACAGAACAAAGCTAAAAATTGCAAATAATGTATTTATGAATTTCTTGGTATCTAATAACAATATGGCAAAGGAATTATAACTTGGGAGTCACTTATTTATTTATTTATTTTTGTTCTAATTCTTCTATTAAAATCATGGATGGCCTGACCAGTATGATTAACTTATGAACCAGGAGGTCATGGTTTGATTCCTGGTCAGGGCACATGCCCCAGTTTCAGGCTTTATCCCCAGCAGGGGTGTGCAGAAAGCATGCAGGAGGCTGCCAATCAATGATTATCCCTAATAATCGATGTTTCTATTTCTCTCCTCTCCCCTTCCTCTCTCTGAAATCAATAATAAAAAATACGCATAAAAATAATCCTGGGTGACCTTGGCCGTAATGTTCCCCATCTAAATCTCAGTTTCAATATGTGTAAATATAGAGAGTTATCCTAATTCTCCAAGGCCCCTTTCAACTTTATCACCATTGTTTGGTAGAAATAATAGATTTTGATATGCATCTACATAAGCAATAGCAAAATAAGTTTAATAGCCCAAAGAATCTAGAAAATGGCTAACTACTATATTTTACAAAGAGATTAGGAGCTATACTAAGAATTCCTGCCATCAATTGGAAGGCTTCTATTATTGATTTTCAGAACAGGTCTTTTTTGTCCATCTTCTTTCAATGTACATGCCTGATAATCTGTTTTTAATTGAAGTCAGTTTTGCCACAAAATATTAATGATGGTAATATCAAAAATAACTAAATATTTTGAGTACTTACTATCAGATACTATACTAAGGTGTGTGACTTGCCTAATCTCATTTAATCCTCTCACCACTGTAAGGTAGGAGCTATTATCTTCCACATTTTGTTGATGAGAACATTTAGGTTTAGAGAAAATTTTGCCCCATGTTACACTTCATTTCAGGCCTGCCTTCCTTCAACATTTATGACCCTGATATATTACAGTGAACTATTTCAGTATAACACTTGTGTCATACTTACTATTTATCAAGTGTTTACTATGTGTGAGGAGGTGGGCTAAGAGTTTATAAATTAAGGTAACATTTTGGAACAGGGATTGGAAGACAGATTTTGGACTCATGATTCTTAAGAACATTCT
Organism: Lasiurus cinereus; assembly: GCA_011751065.1. Classification (NCBI taxonomy): domain Eukaryota; kingdom Metazoa; phylum Chordata; class Mammalia; order Chiroptera; family Vespertilionidae; genus Lasiurus; species Lasiurus cinereus. The sequence continues at coordinate 42,584,312 of JAAGEH010000045.1, forward strand.
GAGCATTGGTGTTGTTTAAAAATAAAAGGAATGAACTGAAGAGATCACGAGTTCCTTGTTCCTTCGATGTGTTCTCTTCACATCTCCTAACATGGATGATACTTACAGAAGTTTCAAGAAAGTGTGAATCATTGTGATGAGGAAAGAGAGTTCACATGGGCAACCTTATCTTGCATTCTAAGCTCTTATGAAAATGCTGAGGTTGGCTCTTCAAGACATGGCCTAGGGGGGAAAAATAACTCAGACCTATCAGAAAACCTGTCAAGGAACATGGAGTATTAACAGGGTTAGCCATGCAATCACATGACTTTTTTCTTGCCCAGACTGTAAATCAATAGAATTAATGAAATGGATTTGAGGCTAGCCTCTCACTGAGAGGAGTACAATTTATCACACATGTGAATTGTGCAATGGATAGGCCCCCTGCAGCTCAAGACAAGGATTGATCTTTGCTGCTTTGCAATGCAAACCTCAGTTCTATTATTCCTTTTGCAACATGACTTTCCCTGAGTGTCAGAAAAAACCCAGTGTTTCAGCCAAAGAAAAGATCATAGCGTAAAACCAAATAGTTCCCTGGCTGCTAAATTCTACCACAGGTTTGGATATTCCAGAAGAAACAATAACATTGCTTCTTCTTAGTTTGTTCTTGGACTCTTTGTCTTTTATTTTGGTACAGTAGGTGGACCTGCAACAAGGCATTTTCTCATCTTAAAAAGGATGTAAACAGGACTTCTGATATTCTTGAGTTTGTATAATCTTAAATGGGCGCAAGCTTTGGATACGTGAATGAGCATAGTATTACATGGGACCTGTTTGAATGATCAAATGAGACTAAACTAGAACCCCACAATTAATATCTAATATTTCTATTAGACAAGCTGACATTGATTCTTAGTAAATTAATGTGACTGATGTGATCACAAAGTCCAACCACCTTAGTACAGATAGGACAATTGAGGAGCAACTAGAGGGAGTTACTTTTCCAGTTACATGAATATAGCAGCATAATTGGGACTAGAGGGACCGACCATGCAGTGTACATTCACTCAGGGCTCTTTTCAATATTCTCACACTCCTGCATCAAGTCCTGCTCTACCGTGATCAAGTCAACTATGGATGGAGCCTTCATGAGTACTGAGATGGGTATGGAAGTGGCAGGTTTCTCAGCCCCTTGGCTCAGAGCTGGATGATGTGTATAGTTAATTTGTGATGACTTCTTGGGGGCTTTTGAGGCTCCATGCTGCTTCTTTAGCCAACCAGTGTAGGATTAGGCAGAGTCTGAAACAATTACTCACTGATGTAGGGAAGGTTCTCATTTAAGTACGTGGGCACACAGTTGAGGAGAGAACAGTTTCTCCAAGCATGAATTTTCATGTGGAATATTTCTTCTGAAAGAGAGTGAGGGAGAGGTTTGTATGTGTATCTAGCAGGAGAAGGGATGAAGAGAAAGGACTGGCTCTAGGTAGATGCTGTAGAAACTGTTTTTCCGAAGTTCTCTAGTTGACAATGAACATTAGCATCCTTTCTTGGAACCCAACTGAAGTGGTATGGAAAAAATGAGGTAGTTTCCTCAGCCTCTACAAGGACCTCATTATCTCTTTACCTAACTGGCAGCTTGAGAATGCAGCTTTGGGAGTCCTAAGAAAATAGGCTTAAAAATTTCAGTCAAGGACTGGGCAGCTGTGGCAGAGAGAAATACCACCTGATCCACAAGGAACTTTGTAAGAAAACTACATTGATGGAAATATTTATGAAGTCACCTGAGCTACCCATGTGGGAATGGTGATGGGGAGAGGAAAATTTCATAGGGGGATTGGTTACTGCATTACATTGATGGGGTGCAAGAGCTTGAGAAATATGGGTTATTAAGATTAAGAAATAGTGGAAAACTTAAACATGGAGGACCAGAAGTACTGCCCTCCCCTCTTTTCACTTTTTTTCATTTTTCCTATTCTTTTGGAATTTCTCCTTTTCAGGAATGTTCTTGATGTCCATTGATTTTTAAATCTGTAATTAAATGGCTATGGAGAGGAAAACTACATGATATGATTTGCCATCCACTCTTAGCCTTTTGGTTTATGATCTGCTTGCTTTTAAACATTTTTAAATTACATTTCACTGCTATCTACAAATTGCAAATCTCTATAATAAATGCTGCAAAGCACACAGCCATGAATGAGATAAGGTTTCAGGGCTGCAGGAGCTAGAAATGACAGAGAAGACATATTCGTAACTGCTGCCACAGAAGGCTGCTTGTGGTAAGGGCTTGAGTGTTACAAAGGAAGTATTTTAGAAATTGAGACAGGAAGAAGCATATCTTGCAGGTGACAGCAAAGGGGACTTGACTGGAATTTTTCTGAGATTTAAAATCATCCTGGCAGTAAGATTTATTTTCATTGAAATAAAAATACTTTAATTAAATTAAGTGCACATAAATCTCTAATAACAGAATGTTTATTTTTATACTGACATTTGTTCAATAATCTCTAAAATAATATGTTGATTGTCTTCTGACTTGAACACTTCTTGGTAGAAGTGTCCTGTATGTGTTGTCAGTTTGCCCTTACCAGGTCCCAAGTCACTAGCAATAAATGCAGTTTGACCAGAGGATTTGTTCCCTGCTATTCCATGTAGAGCTATTGAGGTTTGAACAAGCCCCAAAATAGCCCCCTCTTGTCCATCTGGGTTCTGAACCAAGGGGAGTGTAAGAATCTACAATAATAAGAGAAACCAAGATGGCGGCATAGGCAAATACCTGAACTTGCTGCCTCACACGACAATTTCAAAACCACAAGTAAAATACAAAATGGAAATAATCCAGAACCACAGGAAGGCTGGCTAAGTGGAAATTCTACAACTAGAAGGGAAGAGAAAAGCACACTGAGACTCAGAGTAGCTGCAGAAGTGCAGAGGTATGGAGGCATGTGCACAGAGAGGGCTGGCAACTGAGTATGCAGTTATCTTTTTCAATTGGGAGGGAGAAACAAGCTCCTGACTACTCTGAACTCCAGTTCTGGGTGAGACTCTGGGGACCCAGACTCATGCTGGGAGAAACTGAACTGTATGGAATTGGGCAGAACTCAAGGGCAGCTTTCTCTCGGAGGTGCTTGCAGCAATTACCAAGGGACACTGAGACAGGGGAGGCGGGGCTCTTAGGGTAGGGCTGATCGGAAGCCATTGCAGTTGGCTCTGCCCTGAGGCTCTGCCCCATCCAAGCTGTGCATAGAGGCTTTTGTATATGAATGACTTGGTCTTTTGAAATCTAAATTTACCTAACAAACTGTAGCTGAGTCAGAGAGACCCAGAACATCTAAAAAAAGGCCCAAAGCCTCACAGCAGCTTGAATTGCGCCACAGCTGGGCCTCATCTGGGCACCTTCAAAACCCAAAGAAGAGGAATCTGTAGATCTCTCCATAACTCCTGCTGGGTGGCTGCAGGCAGAGGCTAAATTAGGACCTCCTTGGAGATCCAAGAGTCAGTGTACCCAGGTGTCAGAATAGGACCATCCAGAATACAACTCCTCAGATCCATAAGGGACATATTCAGGAGGCAGACTCAGTGAGCACAAAAGCCCCACTGAAGCAAGACTTGCCTCATAAGTGTGTCTCCAGGACAGAAGTTTTCCCATTGTAGACACAACTAATCTTCATAGCCAATTGGCCGGGAGGTCAATTCCTTCCAGTGATACCAACAACAATCAAGGCTTAACTACAACAATACTGTGCACACAGCCCATGAAAGGGTGCACCAAGAGTTGTCCACTTTAGGTAACTGGGGAAGCTGAGCCACTGGGCCCTATAGGACACCTAGCACACAAAGCTACTCTATCAACTTAGGGAAGCAGCCAAAATGCAGAGACAAAGAAACAGGTCACAAATGAAAGAAATGGGATTTTTGTTCCAGTGGTATAAAAATTTAAATGTAGATAGAAAACTGAGTGGGTGGGAGATCAGCAATGGTGTTTGGTCCCCAAACCATGAGCCATACTGTATTTCTACCTTTCCCTTATCCTTCAAAACCAGTCTTTCCACAAGGGTTGTTGAGTCTACCTTTAAAATTGAGCTAGAATCCGTTCATTCTCTTCAATCTCCAACGTTACCACTTTAGTCCAAGCCACCACTCTCTCTTATCCAGTCTACATAATAACTTCCAAATAGATTTTCCTTTTTCTATTTTCCCCCAAGTTAATATGCTCTCTCTGTACCTCAGCCAGAGTAATATTTTTAAAATACTAATTTGATCATGTTACTCCTATGCTTTAAATTCCTCAATGACTTCTCATCTCAATTCAATTGCCTGAACTTTCCAACTGTATTCCTATCAGGGGGAACCTTTACCTTTTCTTTCCTCCTGCCTGGGAAGCTTTTGTCTTTTGCATGGTATGCTCCTTTTTATTCTTTAATTTGTAGTTTAATATCATCTTTTCATAAATGCCTTTCCTGATGCCCTCTCTGTGACAAGTAGCCCTGCCTCTCTGCCCCAGTTAATTTTTATCACATTGTTCTATTGTTTTCCCTCATAGCTCTTATCAGAATCCAAAATTGTCTTGTTTAATTATTTACTTATTTATTATCTTCTCCCTCACTTACAGTTAAGCTTTATCAAGGCAGGGAGCCTATCTTTTTCTCTGCCCAGGGAAGGCAGCAAATATTCAATAAACAGTTGACGAATGAGTGAGGAGGTTTTTCTGGCAGAGGTAATACCTGCATGGGAAATACACTGTTAGTGGAGAGCATTAGGTGAGATCAGGACCAGAGAGAATGTGGGGTAACTGAGTGAGAAGAGATGGACAGGAGATGACAAGAGAAAAGTTGGAAAGAAAGCCCTTGCCAGATTGCAGAAGGTCTCCAATTACTGAGTTGATCCTTTGGGTCCTCTGAGCTCTCTAGCTTAGCTCTCCACCACATCACAGTATATTGCTGCCAGCAATAGATTCACGCACAAGAGCCTGACCAATGCATCATAGGATGTGAAAGTTAGTCCAGGGTTACATTTTTTAGAAGTAGCTCTTGGTGTATCTGCTTTATATTTCACTTTCAAGAAGAATCAGCATCTCTTTGAATTCATAACTTCTTTTTCTATTTTGACTTTATTTGATCACTTTGAGTTGGAGAAACTTAATAAAATGGGTTCCAATAACCTATTGGGGCTTTTTATTTTATTTTATTTTTTTTAAGTCAGCAAATGTACAGATCTTCCTAACAATTAAAAAAAGGCCCACAGTGACTCTAGAACCATTAAGATACATGATAATCTAATTAAATTTCTTAGTATAATTAGTAACTTCTTTTTCCTTCAGGGATATTCATATGCTCTTCAATTACAAGATATTTTTAGGTGTTTTGAAGTATGTAATTTTCTTTGTAAAAAAAAGAGGCTTCATTTCCTTTTTGTTTGAACAAAACCCAACTAATCTCTTTGAATAATTTTAGTTGCCTCTTATTTACTTGGAAATATAAATTATGGCATTTAAAAATCAAGGAGGGATTTCATCACAGCACTGGTATGTCATGGAGAAGGGGCTGAGGTCTTTGAGCTTCAGCATGTGTCTATTGTTAATAATACCAGTCATTGAGCAGGAAGCACAGGGAATCCTCACCTGAGGCCCTGGGTTCTGAATGCGGCTTGAGCTTGCTGCAAGCCTTGAAGGGTGTGCGATGTGTGTGTTGGGGGGACTTCTAATAACCCCACATCTCATTGGAAAGAACTGCTAGAACAAACTTATTTTTTTGTTGTTGTCAAATTGGAAATCAAACGAAAAATGTGATTTGCTTTATAGATTATTTCTCTAGAGCACTTAACTACAACAGAGGTGCCTATCTTTATTAGATATATTAGTGAAGTTAGTATAGGAATTCTCCACTTAAAAGACAATTTTATTTTTGTTATGTGAACAAATTTTAAGCAAACAGAGTTTAAAACATCAGTCTATAATAAATTTTTATAATACATAAATATCTGAAAGTCTAAAATTAAAGCTACATTTTTCATTCTCATCCCAAAATTTGTTCATTGTTGTTAGTACATCATCAGTAGATTAAAGAAGCTAAAGTGGTTGTAATTGAGATGTTACTTGGTTCTTATTTTAGCCCAAAGCTAGCATATTAATAAAACAGCCTATGAGTGTCCTGCTGTGGAAATAATAAACTAAATTTTCAGAATGGGCTTGTCGCCTAATAACAACCGAGACTTATGGCAGCATCATTAACTTTTCACTATCATTTAAGCCCTTTATTATGTTTTCTTTCTGTTGTTTGTAATAATCTTAAAATGTATTCATCAAGCTGAAATTTTGGAAAGGGGATTGGGAGGTGAGAAAAAAGAGAATGTAAAAGAAAGGAAAGAAAGGAGAGGGAAAGAGATATAAGGAGAGAATCCTAAATAATAAAAGCCTAATATGCAAATTGACCAAACTGGAATGACCAGCGGAATGACTGGTCCCTATAACACCAGTGGGCAGATGCTCAATGCAGGAGCTGTCCCCAGCCCCCAGCCCCCAGCCCCCAGTTCAGCCAAGGCAGGTGCAGCAGAGGCCCCCCTGATTGCCCTGCTGGTTGCCCCACAGAGGGAGGTGACCAGCAGTGGTGGTAGAGGGCAGGTCTGGTGAGCAGGTGGTGCCAGGCTGGCCAAGGCAGGTGCCAGTGGGGGCCCTCTGATTGTCCCACAGGTCACTCTGCAGATTGGCCCTGATCACTTGCAAGTCCTAGGGAATCTACCCAGGAATGAATTTTATGCACCAGGCCTCTAGTATAGGAATAAAAGCAACACAAAAATATATTTTGTTTCATTTTTTAAAGTCCTAAAGTGCCTTTTGATTTAGAATAGTAATAGAATTGTGGAGTCTTTCAAAACAATGTTTTATATTAGTTAATTAACAACTTTTAATTTTTAAATAATTATAGATGCATAGGAAATTGCAAAGATAGTATGGAGAGGTTCAGTGTAATTTAAGTCAGTTTTCCCCATTGGTAACATCTTAACATATATGGTACATACTAAAGGCCTGGTGCATGAAAATTCATGCACTTGGGGGGTGGAGGTGTCCCTCAGCCCAGCCTGTGCCCTCTTGCAGTCCAGGAACCCTTTTGGAGGATGTCTGACTGACAGCTTAGGCCCCTCCCCTAAGCCATCAGTCAGATATCCTTAGACTCCTGTAGAGGCAGGAGAGACTCCCGCCACTGCCACTGCACTCGCCAGCTGTCATCTCAGCTTGTGGCTGAGCAGTGCTCTCCCTGGGGGAGTGCACTGACCACCAGGAAGCAGCTCCAGCCCCACCTCTCATTGCCCTGCCACCACTGCTGGTCACCACTGCTCCCCAATCTCCATCCCCTTGCTTTCTCCACTGGCACCTGCCTTGACTGGCCTGGTGCCACCCACTCTTGGGCCCCACACCCTGCTGACCAGTTATTCTGCTGTTCAGCCAATTTGCATATTAGGCTTTTTTTTTAATATAGGATAATATATTTGATAGTATAAAATCAAAACCAGGAAGCTGACATTGGTACAAAGTAAGCATATCGTTCTGTGGTATTTTATCACATGTGTAGATTGATACAACTTCAGCAATCAAGCTATGGAACTAATCTGTCACCACTATGATCTCCCTCTTTCTAACTTATTGTATCCTCATCCTCCTTTGTCACCCCATACTCCTCATCCTGAACTATGGAAAACCTCTAATCTGTTCTCTATAATTATGTCTTTTTTAAGAATGTCATATAAATGGGAACATACAGTATATAGGGTTTTGAGATTGGTTATTTATTTTAAAAATATTTTTATTGATTTCAGAGAGGAAGGGAGAGGGAGAGATATAAACATCAAAGATGAGAGGGAATCATTATTTGGTTGCCTTTTCCATGCATCCCACTTCCATGTGCCAACAAAGTGAGGACCTTTAACCTAATTTACATAAATTCAATCAATTTGACAGGCATTTATTGAGAACAGAACATTTTATGTCAGAAATTGCAGGGAGGTACTCCCTACCCTTCAGAGGCACCCACTGTAGTGAAGGAGAAAAGCATAGCAACATATAGGATTAAACCCTCATCCCTGACATGTGCCTTGACTGGAAATCTAACTGTGACTTCCTGGTTCCTAAGTCAGTGCTCAACCATGGAGCCATGTCAGTTGGTCTGAGATTGGCTATTTCTACTCAACACAATCTCCTCAAGATCCATCCTTCCTATGTATTCATTAACAGGTGGATCCTTCTTATTGCTGAGCAGTATTTCAGGCATGTGTTTAAGTAATTTGATGAATGCTAAAATGCTCTCTATTCAATAAGGCATCATTTAGACAATTCTATGCCGAGAAATTAGAAATCTTATATGATATGTCAGTTACTCTTATTTAGGATCTGATCATGCTACATCAACTCTGAAAAGGGCCCTTCTCAGCACCTTCACAAAATTCCTTGCGGAACCTTGTGGTGATCTGTTTTATTTTCTTCCTCATGCCATGTCCAAGGAGAAATGGCATGCTGGCCTTCCCCTATGCTCTCACTGCATCTTGTTCCTACCTATGTGTTGCTATGCTTTTCTCCTTCGCTGGACTGGGTGTTTCTGGAGGCTAGCTAGGGAGTGATCTCTCTGCAGTTTCTGACAATAAGTGGTGTGTTCTGGATAAATGCCTGTCAAATTGATTGAGTTTATGTAAATTAGGTTAGGGGTCCTGACTTTGTTGGCACATGGAAGTCACATGGAGAGGTTATGTGAAAATGTGATACCTAGGTCTCACACTCGGAGGTTCTAACTTAACTGGTGTGAGATGCAGTTAGGATATTAGGGGTCTCAAAGCTCCCTAGTTCATTCTAACTTGCTGCCAAGATCTAGAACCACAACCTGGGCCAAGGTCAAGAACCTCTGTATTAGTTAGGATTAATTCTATATAGGAGACACTGTTAGGATGTTCTTTTTTTTTAACCTATACACACACACACACACACACACACACACACACACACACACACTAGAGGCCCGGTGCATGAAATTTGTGCGTGGGGGGAGGGGTGTCCTTCAGCCCAGCCTGCTCCCTCTCCAATCTGAGACCTCTTGAGGATGTCTGACTGCCCATTTAGGCCCAATCCAGCTAAGCTTGGTCCTAAATGGGTAGACAGACATTCCTCTCACAATCCAGGACTGCTGGCTCCCAATTGCTCACCTCCCTGCCTTCCTGATTACCCCTAACCGCTTCTGCCTGCCAGCCTGATCACCCCCTAACCACTCCCCTGCCAGCCATATTGATGCCTAACTGCTCCCCTGCTAGCCTGTTTGTCCCTAACTACTGCTCTACCCTGTGGGTCTGGTCACCCCTAATTGCCCTTTCCTGCATACCTTGTCACCCTCAATTTCCCTTCTCTGCTGGCCTGGTCACCCCTCCCCTGCAGGCTTGATCACCCTCAACTGCCCTCCCTTGCAGGCCTGGTCTCTCTCAACTGCCCTCCCCTGCTGGCCTGATCACCCTGCCAACTGCCCTTCCTTGCTGGCCATCTTGTGGTGGCCATCTTGTGTCCACATGGGAGCAGGATCTTTTGACCACATGGGGGCAGTCATCTTGTGTGTTGAAGTGATGGTCAATCTGTATATAACTTTTATTAGATAAAATAGAGGCCTGCTACACAGGTGGGGGCCAGCTGGTTTGCCCTGAAGGTTGTCCTGGATCAGGGTGGGTGTTCCCTTGGGGCATGGGGCAGCCTGGGTGAGGGGCCTGTGGTGGTTTTCAGGCCAGCCATGCCTTTCTCTCCCCATCTCCCCACCACCTAAGTGGAGGCCCTGGTATCTGGGATTTATTTCTCTTCTACAATTGAAACTTTGTAGCCTGGAACAGAGCCAAGCCTTCTGTTGGCACAGCCATTGAAACTTTGTTGCCTTAAGCAGAGGCCTGGGTGGCCAGGGTTTGCGGAAAGCTTGGCTTCCTCCATCACCAGGGGCAAGCCTCCCTCCTGCTCTCTCTGTGGCCATAGCCATCTTGGTTGGGTTAATTTGCATACTTGCTCTGATTGGCTGGTGAGCATGGCTTGTGGGTATAGTGGAGGCATGGTCAATTTGCATATTACTCTTTTATTAGATAGGATATATATGTGTGTGTGTATACACACACACACACAGTGAAAATAAGCATTTACTTACATTTTTAAAGAATATTTGTATTGATTTCAGAGAGAAAGGGAGAAAGATAGAAACATCAATGATGAGAGAGAATCATTAATTGGCTGCCTCCTGCACACTCCCTACTGGGGATTGAGCCTGCAACCTGGGTATGTGCCCTGACTGGGAATCAAACTGTGACCTTCTATTTCATAGGTCAAGACTCAACCACTAAGGCACTCCAGCCAGGCCATTTACTTGCATTTTGATGTTTAGATGCCTCCTATGTATTAACAGAAAAGTTTTGTGTATGAATAAAAATATTATATTATGAATTTTGTTTGTCATGTTGATTCTATGGAATAAACACAAATAGAAAAAGTGTGTTCTATACTCTCCATAAAATTTAAATAAATTCAAAACACATTTCTGAGGCTTTTAAAGTCATCATTAACCAGTGGTTGTCAACCATGGCTGCATGTTAGAGTCAGTTGGGGAGTCTTAAAAATCCCATTGCCTGGGCTGTACCTCACACCAATTAAATGAGATTCTCTTGGGATGAGGCCCAGGTATCAGCAATTTATAAAGATCCCTACATGATTCCAATGTTCAGCTAAGGTAGAAGGATTGTTTCCATAAACAAATGCACTTTCTTTTGGACATTCCTGATTTCTCTCTGTAAACACATACATTAATACTTTTTGAGTACATAAATTTACTTTTATATTTTAATTGGGTGAAAGGTTAGGAAGTATTGCTTACTCTACTCCCATGCTGTAAGAAAATCTAGTTATCACGAATGGCGTGCATTGTGCAAAATATTCGCTAGTTCATTTGTTTCTCCTAAAACAGAGTAAAACAAAAAAGCAAGATAATAAAGAGTAATGATGATTAACCTTATATTCCAATTCTACAGATGAGAAATGAAAGGTGTAGGTAGATGAAATGATGTAGAGCCTAAAATGTAGCAAGCAAAGTGCCTAGAGTTCAGAACTTAAGGAGACCCTCCCACTCAGGGGAGTGAGAGTACAGGTTGGCACCTGAGTGTGAGTGCTGCCTTAACTTGTGCTCTCTAAGTGCCTCATCTCATCCTAGTCCCAGGTCTGAAAATGAGTTAATGCCAACCCCACAGCTAGGCAGTAGGGAGAGAAATGCTAAGATCAGACTATGGGCACCTATGCTTTCCTTACTGCACTATCTTTAGGAATTAGACACTTATATTAGAAATGCAGAATTGCCTCTGCTTTGATTTAGTGTAAGGGGACTGATTAATGCCCTTCCTACCTCTGCCTCCTCGAAGAAGTCCGAATCTTAATACTGAAAACCTGTGACTATGTTATCTTACAGGGCAAAAGAGACTTTGCAGATGTAATTAAGTTAAGGACTTTTAGATGAGGAGATTGGCCTGGTTTAACCTAAATCACAACAGGTAGGCAGAAGAGACAGAGTCAGAGGAAAAGATGTGAGGATGGAAGTGAGAGGTTGAAGTGGTGCCATTGTTAAAAGGATGCCATGAGACAAGGAAAGCAGAAAGCCCATAGAAGGTGTAGAAGCAAGAACATGCCTTTTTGGTATCATAGAAAGAACACAATCCTGCTGACACATGAATTTGATCCCATAGGACCCATATTCAGTCTTCTGACCCTTCAAAACTATAATACATTTGTGTTGTTTAGTCACTACATTTGTGGTAGATAATTTGTTATAGCAGCAGTAGAAAACTCATACACTTAGTTACTTAGTTTACAATTAATATTTGTTTACCAATCAGAAGTTTGTCATTAAAGTAATTGGGTCATTTTTAGATGCTATGTTATATAAAAAAAATAAAGTCATCTTATGTACTTAACACACTTTCAGTGTTAAGTTGCCTGTACTATGGGAGACACCTGGGAAATGAGCCAGCAGAGGAAAGAGCTTCTCATCTTACCCTGGGGTGCACAATCACTGGACCAAATGGTGGGCAGAATCCACAGCTTTATTTAGCATGTTATTGCTCTTTCTCCTGCTGTCTGGATCTCTCTCTCTCTCTCTCTCTCTCTCTCTCTCTCTCTCTCTCTCTCTCCTTTCCGTCTCTCTCCTGAAAAACAAATTAAATATACGATGATACTTCTTCCTAAAATTAAATTTCCTATTAGGGATTGTGTTGGTGGAAGGTAAAATCTAGAGGGTTGGAGGGATTGGAAAATGGGTAAATGATGAGATAGACTTATTCTAGGAGCCACTAAGACTTGGAGCTGGAACCAGGGGGTGGGAATTGGAGACACAGACTCATTATGTGTAAGAATTTTCTAACAGTCCAAGTATTTCAGCAATGAAAAGAAATTTCTTTTTGGAGATGATGATTTCCCCTATATCCCAAGTATTTGAACAGAGATTAGGGAACTACAATGTGGGGAAGAAATTAAATCACTGGATATAAGGTATGAGGAGTTTTAGATCCCTTTAAAATGAAAATTCTCTATTATGAGATTTATATTATTGCATTTCTTCTCTCCTTTTCAGGATATAAAGTGGTCACAAGTATAATAGTTTCTCTTCTCCACACATCTATGATTTTGTTTACTGTGGTTTCAGTTGCTAAAGACAGTTGTGGTCTGAAAATATTAAATGAAAAATTCCAGAAAGAAACAATTTAAAAGTTAAATTGCTCTACAGCCTGAGTAATGTGATAAAACCCTACACTGGCCTGCTTAGTTCATGAGTCATCTTTTTGTCCAGTGTATCCAGGCTGTTTATCCTCCCGGCCCATTAGTCACTTAGTAGCTATCTTGGTCATCAGATCCAATGTTATGGCATCATATTGCTTGTGTTCAAATAACCCTTATTTTACTTAAGAATGGCCCCAAAGCACAAGAGTAGTGATGTTGGCAGTTCAGATATGCCAGAGAAGCTGTAAAGTGCTTCCATTAAGTGAAAAGTTATCTATCTATATAAAAGCCTAAACAACTGGCTGACCGGCTAGTAGCTATGATGTGCACTGACCACCAAAGAGCAGATGTTCAATGCAGAAGCTGCCAAGCTGCAGTCACTTGTCAGCAGTGGTTCTTGAATGATGCACCTGGAACCAGAGAGAAAAGAATCTGATTCCAGGGTGCGTCACCTGAGAACCATCCTCTCGCAATCTGGGACCCTTTGGGGGGTTGCTGGAGAGCTGGTTTCAGCCCGATCCCCCCAGACCAGGCTAAGGGCCTCTATTCCTATATAATGAAAGGGTATTATGCAAATTCTCCCCATGAGTGGGAGTTCAACCAATTGGGAGTTAAATGTCCACTGACTGCCAGGGGGCAGCACAGAACATGACAGGCATTGCTGCGATGGCAATGGAGGCACTACTGGCCCTGATGGGCCCCAACAAGACCAGGACTGTGGTATGATGGTGGAGCAGGTGAGTGGATAGCACCAAGTCAAGGTGGATATGAGCAGTGGCCCTGATTGCCTCACCAGATGCCCCTCAGATCAGCTCTGATCATTGGCCAGACCTAGGGACCCTACCCGTACACCAGGCCTCTAGTATATGCATAAGAAAAAAACAGTATGCATAGGGTAATATCTGTGGTTTCAGGCATTCACTAGGGGTCTTGGAACATATCCCCTGTGGACATGGAGGGGCTACTATAAATGCATGTATATCATCTTCTTACTTCTTATTCTCTTAGTAAATTATTTGCTCACCATAGAAATCCCCAAATGCTAAAGCATAGTGGTTCTTCTCACGTGAGATGCAATGCCTTGTTAAATAACATTTTTCCTAGAGAATGGACTTTAATATCAGATTTTTTTTTTTACTGGCCTATCCAGTGGGGTTATGTGTGAAGTCCACCAAAGTCCTCTTACATTCTAATACATGAGAAGCTAAGGCAAGTATTATAGGGAGATTTTTAAGATTGTCCCTCTTCTTTTTTCATTAAAGTAGATGCCACAACATTTTCCAACCACTGGGTTTTATGTGTATGAGACCGTGAAGGAGAAACCTTCTTTAGAGCCCTTCAAGGTCTGGCTGAGGTCCATGTTTGGCAGGGTCCTGCCATGTGTAAATTACACACCCAGATACATCCAGATCGAGCCCATCCATCACCTGCCAGTAGTGACGTGCCTGCACTGTCTGTAAATCTGGTGAAAATAATGTATTTGTGCTGTGAGATGACATCCTATAATGAGATTGTGATATTCTATAGCATGTGACTTGCTATTTGTGACAAAGATGAATTTCACAGTGTGCATAGCTGCAGAGAGGCTTCTGGGCCTGGTGGACACACATAAAAGAAAGGCCCCTCTTAGGCCATTCCATCAGAGCTCTTCTCTACTGGAAATAATTTCTCAAGACGGCCAGAATGTGTTGCCAAATTGAATTTTCTCTAAAGGAAAAAAAATGTATAGAATATATTCATCAATATTTCCTGATTGTATTTATGGTTTATGATCACAGACCCCATGGTCCACAACCTACGTTAATGTGACCGACTCCTGTGCCCTTGGGGCATATAATCAGTACAAAGTAAAAACTGTCTTTATGTGTAAAATTAAATAATCATGGATTTTCGGATTCTTAATCCCAGAGACACATATGGAAGCATTTTCAAAATTCATCACTTTTTGGGATCCTGAGTTGTCCTAAGTCTCTGCTACAAAAAGATTCAGGTGTTTGAATCAGCAATATCATTAACACTTGAGAGCTTATTCGAACTACAGACTCTTGGGTCCCATCAGACCTACTGAATTAGAATCTGCATTTTAACAAGATTACCAGGTGGTTCTTATATATATTAAAAGTGCTTTTTGAAATGTTTTAGTTTGCTCATCAGCACCACTTAAAATAAGGTGATAATTTAACACAGATACTTCCAAATGTATGTATACATGTGTATAATTTTTGTTGCATTTTGCAAAGCATTTTCATAATCATTACCAAATTTGAACTTTTCTGATAACTTTATAAAGTTTGTATGTGCCTTACTCTCATCTTACAGTTGAAGCACTTGAAGTTCATTGTGATGAACATTTTACCCAAGATGTATGCAGGGAGCTCAACTCAAACTCAAGTCTTTTCTCCCCAACCTCAGTGTTCCTTTCTTATCATTGGTAGAGCATGTGCTATGAGTCTGTTTCTGTCCGCAGGAGTTATGGGAGACTATGAAGCCATTCATACAGTCCCACTATCCCCATCATAAACAAGAATAGACATCTGTAAATGATCAGCTGGACCAAGGGTTACTGTGTGTGGCTCAGTCTGTGCAGCACTGTTTTGATTCCAATAGTATCAAACCTGGTCTTTATTATATTAGTTCTGGATCTGACAGATCCAGCATCAGCCAGTCAAGTTATGGCTGGATTAAGAATTGATCACATGGATCAACTTGGCAAGCTACTAACACTACAATTTTTTTTAAGTACCCTACTGCTCCAGAAGAAATTCCCCAGGCCAGCCATTGAAACACAGACCCATATAATAAGCACTCTGTATTATATACTGCCCCTGGCAAAAAGACTCAAAAATATTTTTGATAGTGATAGAATGACTTATTAGCCATTAAGGGTAATGTATATTGTCACCCTTGCTCTGGGGACTTTCATGAATTGGCTCTGGTTTCCCCAAAGGGCTTTGTGACAGGATGAAGTCAGAGTCAGGGAATGCTAATGAGATACAGGCTGAAAGAGTTCTCCAGATTCTCTTGGGAGCCGGTGGCTATTCAAGAACTTCCTGGGCTTGTGGATCTAGAGGCCAAAGAATGAAGGGGACATGTTTCAAGGCAGGGGTGCAAGAAAAATCTAAGTGTATTAGAAATAGTTCTTCTGTTGCTCTGGTACATCATATGCTATTTTTTTTAATAAGAGCTTGATATAAAATTTTTAACTAAGAAAATTTTGTTTCAAAGAGAACAAACTGATGTACATAATTGAGGAGGAGGGTAAAGAAGAGAAGTAAATTCATTGAGCATCTCATTTAATACTCTCAATTAACATCTCTGAAAATTAATCAGCTTATCTAAAGAACTAGAGGCCCAGTGTATGAAATTCATGCATGGGAGGTTTGGGGTGGGGGTGGGGCAGCCTGCACCCACTTGCAATCTAGATGTCCAACAGCCAGTCCAAATCTCTGATTGGGCCTAAACTGGCAGTTGGACATCCCTCAAGCAATCTGGGATCACTGTTTCCTAACCACTCACCTGCCTGCCTGCCTGATAGCCCCTAACCACTTTGCCTGCCTGCCTGATAGCCCCTAACCACTTTGCCTGCCTGCCTGATTACCCCTAATCACTCGCCTGCCTGGCTAATTGACCCTAACCACTTCTGCCTCAGCCCTCGCCACTGTGGCTTCATCCAGAAAGACATCTGGACTGATGTTCAGAAAGTCATTTGGCTGCCTGGTCTAATTAGCATATTATATTTTTATTATTATAGATGGGCTAGATAGGTCCTTAAGGAAATTTCAATGTTAAAAATTAATGTGGAGCCCTGGCCAGTATGGGTCAGTTTGTTAGAGTTTCATCCCATACACTGAAAGGGTGCATACCTGGGGTACAGGTTCTGTCCCTGGTTGGGCATGTACAAAAGGCAACTAATCGATGTTTCTCTCTCACATTGATATATTTTTTTTCTTTTTCTGCCTTCCCTTATAAAAACAGTAAGCATATTCCTGGGTGAGGATTGAAAAAAAATAAACATAAAAAATGAAAAAGGGAATGTGGAGAACATTGAATATTTTTTTCTGAATCAAGGAGTGGATATTGCAGAATATACATGAACAGTAATGGGAAAAATAAACTGATGCTAACTCAGAATTTAACCTGTGCTCTTACAGATCAATGAATCTCTCATTTAGATTTTGGGAGAGTCAATTCCAACATGCAACTAAGGTACTTTCTTAGTTGTATACAATTTATGTGGGGTTTCCTAAACATAAATAATTCCTTTTGTGATATTAAATATGAATTCTTAAGCTTTACTGGGCTCATCATTTCTTTACTATAATTCTGAGATAATAAAAATGAAACTCTAACTGCATTTCTATTGCCTTCCATCTTTATTCTCCAAAAGTCCAATCATGCACAAATGCACTGACACAACCTCTCTGGTTCATGAAATCACATTTTATAATGATGTCAATCATGCCCACATCTTTGTTAAAATATTAAACATGATTTCTGACCTCCGGCCCACCTGCCACCATGCTGGGGGAAAGTCTACCTTCTTATCTGGCAGTGATGTTCTCTTTGGTAGCTGACTTGCCTTATGAATTCTCATTTATCCTTTTCCCACTCCTTTCACTGAGAATAGAAAGGACCCAATCAATAGTAAAGCAGAAAGAAAAGAAATGCTATGGAAGCTTCTGTGTAGTGCTCTTCCTTGACCAGGAAGTCCCCTGTGCAATAGAGGAATGCCCATGCTCAGTGCAATATGTGTGTGTTAGTCAAGTGCAGATTCTAAAACACACCTGGTTCATTAACATTTCATTACAGAGCATCTCAGGGAAAAAGATGGTAAAGATATTATTCATATAAAGTAGTAATGATTTCCATGATAGAAAATTAGAAAATAAGATGCTTTCATATGAAAGAAGAAATCCAAAATTTCAGAGTGGATTAAGAAAAGGTGAGAATTTCCCTACATGGGCACTCATGCTTCAAGTTTTCCTCTCCTTTTTGTTTTTCTCATTAAGACATTACTTTAAGTCTGGTACTTGTATTAGCCCAGTTTTAGAAATGAGAAACTGAAGCTCAGAGAGGTTGGATAACTTACCCAAGGCCACACAGCTAGCTAGGCAGAGATTGAATTCAAATCTGGAACTGCTGCTTTAAACCACTACAGGCAGTGCCTCACATGAGGTGACTGATGGGTGAAATGTGCTAAGTAAAGTGTAAACTTGCATAGTGCATATTGGGAACTGACAACATTTTTGACTCCTTTGTGTTTATGCTATATTCCTCCTGGCTTCTCCTCCATTCTGGGATGCCTTTGCCACATGTCTCCACCTGTGGAAAACCTCCTCCTCTTTCACAAGCTGCTCAAAGAAATTCTCCCTTCCTTTGTTGGTATTAATACCTCTCACAAGTGATGCACACTGTTTTTAAAAAAACAGTCCCGTTTTTTTTTTAAAATATATTTTATTGATTTTTTACAGAGAGGAAAGAAGAGAGATAGAGAGTTAGAAACATCGATGAGAGAGAGAGAGAGACATCGATCAGCCGCCTCCTGCATGCCCCTACTGGGGATGTGCCTGCAACTACTGGGGATGATTCCTTGACTGGAATCAAACCTGGGACCCTCCAGTCCCCAGGCCAACGCTCTATCCACTGAGCCAAACCGGTTTTGGCAGTCCTGTTTTTTTTTTAAACATATTCCTTTCATATCACTCTCATTTTGGACATTATTTTGATTGTGATTTTTATTTTACATGTTCTAATTGATTTTACTAATATTTAGGAAAGCCATGGATATTAAATCTAACCACATTGCTAAACTCTTAATCCCCATAATTTAAACATTTAATTCTCATGGGTTTTCTAGATTGCTGATCATATTATCTGCAAATAATAAGACCCATTTTCACTCCCCACATTTAATAGATGTGTTTGTTCTTTTCTTTTGTCTTATGTGATTGGATAAGATCTTGAGTCTAATGCTGAATAAGAGTGGTGACTATAGTGCACATCTTTAACTTGTTTCGTATTTAACTAAGCAGTTTCTAGTGTTATTATGACATTTATTTTACTAGTAGGTTCCTGGCATATGTCTTCTTTCTAGTTTGGGAAATTTTGGGAGTATCTTCTGATGGCTTATAATCAGGAATAGGTGTTGAATTTTATTCTTTTTTTCCTGTATTTAGGTTCTTACTTGTTGAGATTATTTTATGGTTAATTTATTTTCTTTGTTAATATAGTATATTACATGGATATTGTCTTTGCTCATGCCATTTTATAGTTTTTACCGATCTATCAGTTTTAACCCCTTTTCATGCTACTTTCTTGCATGCCTGCCATACTCTTATTCCCTGAAAACAGCATGAAGCATTATTGAAAATCATATTACTTTCATATTGTGGATTCTCAATTAATGCTGGATGACATGTCTTTATGAAAATTCATGTCTGTTATGTCACCTGGGGAGCACTATAGTCATGCAGTTTGGATGCTTTTCTTAAATTTTAAATATACATAAGTTGAAGTTCAGGTCCAAGGACTCAAACCAAGTTAGGGCCAGAGATCAGTCTCAAATTTAAGCTCTATTACTTACTTGAGGGAAAAATGCTCTTTTAGCCAATCCATAGATAAAATTGTCCTAGTTTGGTGACATTCATCATCAGAGGCAGCATTCATATTTTTCACATGCGTGGGGAAGCTGGGCAGCGTAGAGATGGAGAGTTCACTAACTGGATGGTAGTTCTTCCTAACTGGAGGGGGAAGGAGTTGATCTCAAGGTAGAGTTTTCATCTTAGGCTCTATCATTGACCAGTAATCAGTCACCCAGACCAATTCAAATGCTGATATAAACACATACCGCAAAAGGCTTGCGTTAAAAAGACCTTCGTTGCTCCTTGCAGGGACCTAATAATAACTATGGGTCAGCTAACAGAACTTGACCTCTCTCAGAATCCCAGATGTACAAAGTTAGCAGAGACCTCAGAAATCATTTTTGTCACTATCCTTTTTTTTACCCACATGGGTAAAATGAGATTTAAAAAAGACAGATGAGGTATGGAAGGCAACCTGAGTGTTAGCAAATGTTTCAGGCAGTCTAGAACTGCCTCTTTTGTTATGGTCTAATTATTTGTTTGCGATCACAAAGAAAGGCCCCACTATGATAATTTTTGTTCCTTATTCTGCAACAGCAGAATAGATTTTTGAACAAATTTGGAAAAGAAATGGTGGCAGTGGTAATTATAAATTTCATGGGCTGTAGGAACAATTAGATCTGAATGCTCCCATTACTGAGGCACAATGATCACAGAGACTGAATCATGAGTGGGGTCCTGGTCTTGTGCCTCTGAATCAAAAGCTGAGAGTACATCAGATTTGGCTTCATTTATTCATTACTGCACCGGTAATATTATATTAGCATCACTGTCAATGGAAAACAAAACCAAGTCTAGGGAACACTGGTTATCAAAGTAAAGTATTGGAAAGACATTTTAAACAAGATGGTTAAAGCTGTTTCTAGGTTTATATACCTATATTACATCTTTGCATTATCATCAAAACTACTTGCCACAAATCTAATTGGTTTTACCAGACATATTACAGAGATACTTGGCAAGATATAGTCCCTGTTCTTTGAAGCCTTCATTTTGTAATATATCCATACATCTATTTTATATCATTATAAGAAATGACATATTTTAACAAAGTAAACAAATTATCCTAAGAATATACATAGTACATAAATGAAGCATGTTGGAAAATGGTGGTATGCAAGTGTATTGGGTCTGGTTGGCAGGTGTATATAGTAAGAGAGGTTGTAAAATATCACAAAGAGACTCTGATTTGAAATAAGAGATAGAATACATTTTCTCATGAAAATCTTATCATCTTTCTTGTTCTGCATTTGCAGGACCTCAAATATTTAGTCAGTAATACTTCTGTTTTTTACACTAATACGTTATTTTGTAACTATTTTCAAGACCTTTCATGCTTGGTCTTCCCAACAAGACTGACTGTAAGATCCTGAAAAATATGAGCATTTTTGAAATTTTCTTCATATCATTTTTGCAGCCAGAAAGTGTTCAGATAATGCATGTGAGTGTGCTGAGGTGGACTAAAATGTACGAGATGCAATCGGGTAAAAGCATTAATCAGATCCACAAAGCATAAGTCCCTGCTTCAAACACCAAGCAATAATGAAAGCATTTAAAAGCCACAAATACAAGGCCTTGAATGTTGCATACCCTGCAGGAGTGAGGTCAGAGAACAAATGCTTTCTTCCTAATGGAGCTTCTAAGAAGACTGCTTCCTACAACTTTTCTATATATTAATCACCACATACTCTAAAGCAAAACAAAACAAAACAGAACAAAACAACAAAAAAAGAATTAGTCTTCAAACTCATATAGCTTCCCATTAGATTTCCATGGTTGCATGATGAACTCTCCAGAAAATACCCCCTGGAATTGAGAGGACATGCCTCGCAAACATCATGCTGCCACCTACTGGTAAAATAGTGCAGAATATTTTCTCTGTTCTAATAAAAGAAGAAAATAATAATAATAATAATAATAATAAGCTTTGTATTACACATTACAGCTAAGAAACACTTTCCCATGCACTATCTCATTTAATGCTTACAAGCTCCACATTAGAAAATTTGGGTTCAGAGAGGATAGCTAATTTTCAGAAAGTCACACAGTGATTAGCAGATATGGGACTTAAACCTTAGAAGTGAAGATGCATTATATATCAACACTAATGAAGAGTAAACCATTATTCCATGCCTTGACAAATATTAAACATATCTTCCAAGCATGCAGCAAAAGTGTGTGGATTCTGTTGTCTGATTAGAGCCTTGCAGTGTATGATTGACACATAAACTCTCACTTTCTGGTTCTATAGCTATCACATTGTCTTCTGAATTGAGTTTTGAGAGGTTGAGGTGGAATGAAGTGTTATAGGAAACAAATCTTTCTCACACTCTTGCAACCAAGATATATTTTCTCCTAGTCTTTTTTTTATCCCTCATTGTTTTCTCAGTTATCTTTAAATACAAATAGAATAAAAAACATTTGGTGGCTTCCTAGGAATCCCAAATCCATACCATAATATTCATGGCTTCCATATCCAGGTTCATTTCCCATTACATACCCCATGCACCCAATCTCTTCTGACCCCTGCACATTCCCTTTCAGATGTTAGATAGTTTCAGCCATTTCCCCATCTGACTCTGCTTAGCAATACCCTATTAATCTGGCAATGACACCTCTTCAATTAATGATGCTTTAATCTCCTAAATGTGTGTTGAGCACTTTTCAACCACCAGTGGGGCTTATTTCCTTCTGTTTTTAGGGTAGCTCATGGTTTCCCTTTCTATTAGTCTATCTCAGTGGTGGGCAAACTGTGGCTCACAAGCCATATGCGGTTCTTTGGACTCTTTAGTGTGGCTCTTCCACAAAATACCACGGCCTGGGAGAGTCTATTTTGAAGACATGGCATTAAAATAAGTTTAAGTTAAAAAAATTTGGCTCTCAAAAAAAATTTCACTCATTGTGCTGTTGATATTTGGCTCTGTTGACTAATGAGTTTGCCGACCACTGGTCTGTCTCATGAATTTGTCTACTTAGAGCAGTGGTCGACAAACTCATTAGTCAACAGAGCCAAATATCAACAGTACAACGATTGAAATTTCTTTTGAGAGCCAAATTTTTTAAACTTAAACTTCTTCTAATGCCACTTCTTCAAAATAGACCCGCCCAGGCCATGGTATTTTGTGGAAGAGCCACACTAAAGAAGCCAAAGAACTGCATGTAGCTCATGAGCCGCAATTTGCTGACCAAAAACTTAGAGGAAAGGGATTAATCCTTATTAATTTCTGTAACTTCCAAAAAAACTTTGCATATATTAAGTGTTTAGTAAATATTTTACTTTACTTGAATTGTCATACCTTTATAAAAACCCAGAAAGCACATCCTTATTGTAGGAGCAGCATAAATCTTTTCCTAATGTGGGTGACATAGGGAGATAGGTGCTCTCGCTGTTGCTTATCAAATCAATGAAGAAACCATCTAAGGCAGGAATCCCACCTTCACTCTTATGTTTGCTGTTTTCTGTATAGAAACAATAATTTTTTAGGAAGATATTTCTTGTAGAGCATCCTTTACACCATCTATACTCATGCATCAGATTCTCGAATTCTTGCTAACAAAAAAATATATGTTAGGGTCTGTTTGATTGATGGTATTTGCAATCAGTATATTGATCTCCAAGAAGGCTTGTCTGGTATTGTACCTAAATAATATTGGCTGCAGAATAATATTTGAATAAATATGCTATAGCTATTTTATCCTCATTATCCTTTTTAGCTTTTATTTTAAAACTAGTGACCTGGTGCATGAAATTCATGCACATTAAAAGGGAATTAATTAGAATACTTTAAAATTGCTATTTGTCCTTTCTCTATAATAGAAATGTCAGAGATGAAAGAAAATTAGTAAAATATATATGAAAATCTCCCACCTGTCAGAGTCTAGGGCATGCCGAGGGACCTAAAGTCAAGTCCCTGCCTACCACCCACACATGCTTCGAAAAGCATGAGAGCCAGACCTGGCCAGCCCTGCCCCCATTGGGTGAGACCTGGCTGTCCCTACCCCCATGAAGCCCCACTAGGTGAGAGATGTGGCCTGAGGTTCCCTGTCAAAACCTGTGGGGCAGGTGGCATGGCCTGAGGTCCCTTGCCCTGGCCAGGTGCCATGCAGCCTCAGGTCCCTGCTGTTTTGTCATGACATTATGGTTACCTGCTAATTTGCATATTCCTCTATTATATAAATAGTTTTTAATGCAGAAAAGTCGCAAAAATAGTATAAAGAATTCTCATAGTGTATTCCGATGAATTTATACTACAGTCTTTGGGAGAGCATTTTGTAGCTAAATAATAATTTATCACATAAAAGGATATTAGAAGCTTATTTATTACTAGAGGCCCAGTGCATGAAATTTGTGCACTGGGTGGGGGCGTCCCTCAGCCTAGCCTGTGCCCTATCACAGTCCAGGAGTCCTGGTATTAATCTCCTGCAGAGGGAGACCCTGCCTACCCACTGTAGCACCACAAGGCAAGTAGCCTGGGCCTCCCTTTATGGGGTTATCAATCTTGGGGCTCCATGTTTGATCACCCCAAAGAGGTAGACCCTGCCCACCTGGCTGGGGCTCTGCAATGGATCGTCCCCTCAGAAGGAGGTCCTGTTCACCTGCCATAGGCTACCAGTTGGTGACCTGGGCCTCACTCTGAGATGGCCAGGCCTCCAAGTAATCACACATCTCACCTGCCTTGGTTGGCCTGGCACCAGTAGGTGTCATAGTGTGGTCGTCTGGATGGTCGTTCTACTGTTTGGTGGTTTGGTAGATTTGGATATTATGCTTTTATTATTATAGATACCAAAAGTTGAGAATGACCTAAATATTCCAAAATAGATACATTATATCAGTATATAAAATTGATAAATCTGTAGCCATTAAAAGCCAAATTCTTTAAAAATATTTAAAGGGACATGCTCAATGTTTTAGTTTGTAAGAACTGCCATAACCAAATACCACAGACTGGATGGCTTAAACAACAGACATCTATTTCTTATGGTTCTGGTGGCTTGCAGATGGCTGCTTTCTCCCTGTGTCCTCACATGGCCTTTCCTCTGTGTGTGCACATCCCTGGTGTCTCTTAATAAAAGAAACCAGTCATACTGGATTAGGGTCCTACCCTTATGACCTCATTTAACCTTAATTATTTTCTAAAGGGCCATTGTTACATTGTAGGTTAGGGCTTCAATATATGAATTTTGGGGGAACACACTTCCATCCATAACACTCAAGATATTTTAACTGAAAAATAAACCAGAAAGCCATGTTTATAGTATGATTTCCATTTTTAAAACACACCCACATATTCAGAGAAAAAATAGTTTGAAAGGTTACATGTCAAAATATTAATAGATGGCATTTTTGAATAATGAGATTATGAGTTATATTCACTTACTACATACTTTATAACATTTTGGACTTTTCTGTAATAAATTACCACTACTTTTCTAATTAGAAAAAATGTACTATAAATAACACAAAACTGTAACAGCTTGTATGTTCTTTCATGTACATTAATGTATTTGATCTCTACAACTATGCTATAAGGTAAAACCAGAAATTATGTTTTTTCAATTTCTATATGACAAAATGGAGGCACAGAGAGGTTAAGTTGCATGGCCAAATATTCAGCTTCATAATCAGAATGGGTTTTCTGACTATTAACCCAGCCAGATCTCTCCATTATGCCACAATTCTCCAAAATACAAATCTAACAATACTCTATGATTATCTCCATTAACTTATTAATGATACCTATGAAAGCAGAAAAATAATAATATCAATATCAAAACAAGTGTTCCATGAGAAATCAGTTGAGTTGTTGTAGTCTTCTATGGAAAAATTTGGGATACAAATAAACATAAATAAATAGTAACATGGATTAAAAATTGTCACTGACTTGTGTTTTTATTCTGCATCCTATTTTTATGATTGTTGTACATGTATAAAAATAAAGCACAATTGTAGGAACAGAGACTCCTCTAGATCAACAATATTAAAAATATCCTGTTTGTAATATAGTATTTCCCATTAAATCTTCATTCCTATGATAAAATAATCACAATAATTACCATGTAAAGTGGTATTTTCTGAGGTGAAGTCTATGTTCTATTTCTGACTTAGTAGAAGTCAATAATGGCATTGAACAACTTCAACCTGTAAGCTGTACAGACTGTAGTGGTACTGGGCATCCTTCTAGGAAGTGGGCATGGTGGAGAACAATGACCTCTATTGAAATGTGGCAGACAACCTCTTCTTCAATTCAAAAGTGCTGCCTTTCTAGCACCATGGAACTAGGATTACAGTATGTGGTATTACCCTTTTATTCATATGTGTTCCATGGACAGAACTTTGGGGCCAGACATCAGGTACTCTTTTAGTGTTAGTGCCTCTTAGCTCTGTCCCAGTAAACTTCATCCAGGCATTGTGGATCTCTGTCAATTTGTGGAATGAAGACAACTGACGTAAAAGGAATGACAAGTCTTCCAAGACTTTTGAAAGTCTTTCAAAAAGTTCCATCACTTGGTACCGGTTGTCTTGAGACAAATGGCTGAGCATTCCCTTCCAAGGAGGCTCTTGAACAGCTGTCAGAACTCATCTGGGTGAGAGATGAAACAGTGACCCAAGGTTAAAGGCTCCACCGTCTGCTGCAAATCCCCTGAGTTATCTAATCTGTCCAGAAGCATAGGCTTCCTGCAAAGGAAGCATTATTTTATGGCTGACCCTTTAACAGAGGGGGAATAACAACTGTTAGAAAATGTAGTGAGTAGTTGTCCTGAGATCATGCTGCCTGGATAAATCTTACAGAGGTTTTAAAAAACTTCTAAAGGACAGATAAACATCTGGAAAGCCCACACAGACTGTGTACAAAAGACATGGTATTGCAATGTGGAGTATTGCCTGGGTTCTTAAAGAAACACACACACACACACACACACACACACACACACACACACACACACAGAGAGAGAGAGAGAGAGAGAGAGAGAGAGAAATACACATAGGAGGATATCATGAGCCTCAAGTCCTGCACATTGTTCAGCCTCCTCCAACCAAAATTTTAATCGGTGACTCTGAAGTACTTGTGGAAATGTGAGTAAGTCTTTTTCCCTTCAGTATCCCTGTCTGTAGAACAAAACTAACAGCCAAAAAGAAAAGAGGGGATTAGAACTAGATGATCAAGCCTTGGCATATCATTGTTTTTCATCCTTGTACTCATAGTAGACATAATTAGTTGGTCATTGCATTGGCCCTAACCTGATGCAGCCCCAGAATTCTCACCAGCAATTGGTATTAATTAATATAAGAAATGGAACCCATTCTATCTACTTGAAATTTAGTGATGCCTATTGTCCTTTTCCTCAGCTGTATGACCAGGCGTCATGACTTTGACTCGTCGTAGCATCTCTGGCACAGCACAGCATAATGGCCATCAGCAGGACATATTGAGAATACTAGCACAGAGATAGTTTTGGGGGGAATTCTTGGGTTTCCCATATGTCACTCCAGGGAAAAGGCGTGCAGATCAGAATTAGAACCTAAGAGCAGTGGAAAACCATTGCAACTGCAATGGAGTGTTTCTGAGCATTCTCCCTAGTGAACTCCAAAATACTGAAAAGAGGGAGAGTGTCTGGAATAGCGGGATAGAGTTAGAAATATTTCTTTACATGGTTAATCATAGCCTCCTCACTCCCCTTTTAAAACCTAGGCTGGTGTATTTTGACTGAAAGATTACATTTATATCATTTTTTGTATTATTACTAACATAGGATTCATAGAATAAATTATAAAATTGCATTGTGAGAGCTGGAAAAGACAACAGAGATGATTTAGCCCATTGGTTCCCACATACTTTTACCTGCACCAGACCCAGGCTGGCTTCACAAACTCACTTGAGAATGTGTTAGTAGCATGATGTCTGAGCTCAGTTCTCCAAGATTCTGACTCAGGAGATTTGGCATGATTTTAGTAAGTTCCCTAGGTGACTGCAATGATTATGCACAACTAAAAAATTAATGATCTAGTCCAACTTTAGCATCTTTAATATGAGGAAACTGAGGTAAACCTAGAAAAAATGACTTACTCAATCTAGTGACCCATTTGCAAATAAAATGTAAGTTTGCTTTTTTTTTATGACAACAAGCATACGATAACTTGCTTATAATTTGCAACTGTGGCTTTGCCTTTTATTTACTTTTTAATTCTTTATTGTTTAAAGTAGTACATATGTCTCCTTTCCCCCTCCACTGATCTCTCCCGGCCATACCCATACCAAAGAGTAGGCTAATTCTATTGGAGTTTCTTGGGGCGGGGGGGGGAAACAGGTCAGCCATGTCAGTGTGCCCTGCATTTCAATATTTCCAATAATGCTGATATGAAACAGGCTACCCTTAGAAGGTTACGAGGTCTTTAGCCATGGAGTTGATTAAGCATAGCCCAAATGCTATCTAGAAGGAAAGCTGTAGATAAATGCATCAGATGGGCAGTTGAACTTTACCTTCTAGTGCTATGGAAATCTACTTTTTGCCAAATCATTTGTTGAAAAATAGTGAGGAATTGAGACTATATCACCTTTACCACAAAAGTTCTGGTTAAGTTTTAAAAGGCAATGCTTTGTGCCTCTAGATAACCACTGCTCTTTTACTTAACTGCTTGTCCCCCAGTGCCTGCATCAGCTCTCTAACTGGGTTGCATCCCACCAACATATCTCTATAACACATCCACACCCACCACCAGAAAGACCTTCCTATTGCATGATTACATCACGTTGTTCTACCACAAAACCTCCAGTGAGTCCAATGGGCTAATTTCTAAGCATCATTTTGGCAGTCAAACAATTTTATGGTGTGTTTTTTACCCTGTATCTCCAAATTATTCTTCCACAATGAGGAGCATGAATCCTGTTTGAGTCTAACTAGGTTACCCCTGTTTCCAGTTTCATTCACATTCCAATATACTTTTCAATTGCCCATTAAAATTCTACTTACCCTAAAATGTCCACATGTTACCACTTATTCATTAAGAAATACTTATTGTACCCTAACTGTGTACTAGGCATTGTAGATTCTTGGATGAATGACCCACATATGATCTATACTTACAATCTGGTGGAGGCTGACATTTTCCAACAATGTAAGGAGTGGTCCATAAAGGAGAACATGGAAGCCTCTAAAAGGAAAAAAATGACTTAGTGCATGTGCCTTTCCATCAGCGCAACTCTGACCTCACCATATGCTGAAAATTTTTTTGCCCTTATTGTCTAAATATTTTTGTGTACAGATACATACTTAACTGTTGTTTTGTTTCTCCAGTTAGATGGAAACCTCTTGTATGACAGCATCAAACCTTAAATGCTTTTTATACTTAGTCAGTTAGTAATTTTGTCCAAATCATGATAATAATAGGAAAACACTGCTAAGGGAAGATAACATTTCATTATGCTTTACAACTTAAAGGTATTTTGACTTCCATTATTTTATTTGACTCTCCTCCCAGTAATCTTATGAATTAGGTAGTATGATCTTTGATTCACAGTAAGAAAACCAAAGCTCAGAGAATTTAAGTGACTATGCTAAGGTCAAACAGTTAATAACTTATGGAGTCTGAACAAGAACCTAGGCCCTTTAATTTTTTTTTTATTATTATTGATTTCAGAGAGAAAGAGAGAGAGAGATAGATAGAAACATCAATGATGAGAGAGAATCATTGATTGGCTGCCTCCTGCACACTCTCTATGGGGGATGCGTCCTTGACCAAAATCAAACCTGGGACCCTTTAGTCTCACTCTATCCACCAAGCCAAACCAGCTAGGGCGGTCCTTTCATTCTTATTTAGAACCTTTCCCAGTGTAAGATAATACCAAGTGAAAATAAATGAATGATTCTCTTATAATTTCTTACCACACCTATTTTCCTCTTCCCTTTGCTTTTTCTCTGTCCCACTTCTATGCCCATCCATCTGCTTCATTTTCCTTCATTTCCTCTTACAGGTTGCATGCATCTCCAGCTTGTCCATGATAACCCATCTCACTTCTAGGCTGTGATCATTTGTTTTGTAAGAGTTTTGGGGGCAAAGAGGTTGTTGATATCCTGCTGGCATTCTGTATGCAGTTGTCTGAGGGCAGGTTTCCCAGAAGAAGACCCTGAGACAGGACCTGTGTGTAAGTGATTTATTAAAAAGGGCCCCCAGGAGAATCCAGGCAGGTAGAGAGGGAAATAAGATATGGAAAGGGAAGAAGCCAAGCAATTTATGACAAAGCTCCAACTCCAACAAGATCCCACAGGCACACTGGATTGTAAAAGACACATCAGATTGTCTCTACTGGAGGAAAGGAAGCTGGGCTTTCATACTTCTTCACCAGGGGACATAAACTCCAGATAGATCAGCTTTCTGCACGAGTCAACAAAGTGCTTCTGCAAAGAGTCACAAGTGTATCTTTAGAAGCAAAAGCACAGTGGAAATGAGGGAAGTGCACTGCAATAGTAAAAGAATCTGAGGGAATCTGGCTAGAGCACTGATAGTGTTAATGTAATGGGATTTTACATTTTAGGACATCACAAATCTGTGAGGACCTGATGCATGCCTTTGACTCTTACCTCAGAAAAAAGCAAGTGCTTCCTGTGGCCAGCATTCCTGGGTCCTCAAACTCATAAGGCCTCTGTTAAAAATAGCAATTCTAGTGTATCTGAGAGGCTGCAGTGAGGCTGTTTTGCCTAACAACTCACTTGCTAGGCCTCATTCTGACAATTCTGCTCTCCAAGGAAATGCCATATGCTGAGTTGCATAACCTCACATTACCTCATTACTCCTGTAGCTACAGCGCAGGAGAGCGCATTTTTCCAGCCTGCCTAGTTCAAAGAAGAAGCAGCACTGCCATATGACCTCAAGAAACCCTCAGTCCTATTAGCTAGAATGACATGAAGATAATGAATAATAACCTCCCATAGCTGAGAAACATCCCTTGGGAGAGATGGCACACAGACTCACGACCTGGAGAATATGGATAGCAGTCTCCTTGGAAAGTAGGGTGTAAACTCAGAAAATCAAAACCGAGTCTGTGGAGTCCGCTGGCACATATGTGACAGCTTTTCATCTCTTGCCTCTGTGAGGCTCACTTATAGACTCCCTGGGCTCCACATCTATTTAATTAACAACAGGCAACTTCTCCTTCCTCAGTATGGAGAAGTCCATGGAGCTTTACCTTGACAGGTCAGTCACAAAATGACAGATGGGGCTGAGTCCCACTCCCCTTCCCCCACCACCCACTACAGTCTTCCCTCCCAACCTTGGAGGACACAGCTTGGTTATTAGGCTGCATATAGGAAATACCTGATTGGAATTTTCATGCAAGTTGAGGAAAAGACCATACCTTGACATTTGTATATGAACCTCTAGAATTATTTGTATCTAAATTATTTATTCTTTGTTGTTTAAAGATCTTAGGAGCTTATATCATTCCCACTATCATAAAAAATGATTGCTATTAAAGAATTATACAAAGCAAGAGAATAGGATTCTATTTGTGAATAAATATGTGAGTTTATATATGCATTAAAAATATGAACATATTCCAGCAGTCTGCTGAAAGTGGTTACCCCTTGGAAGAGGGTGAGATTACATAGGGATTTTTACATTCTCTGTGGAGTTTGCATTTTTAAAAACAATGAGAAAAAATACAATTATATTTTCTTTTTTTTTCATTTTATAATACTATTTATTTGATTAAAGAATTTTCCTTTTTTGTGTACACTGGAATGTTATATTCCCTATGTATTTTACAGGGTTACAAAACATCTCTCATTTTAAATAATATCCCAAAAGTAATTTCAGAAAAAAGTTTTTGTAAAAGTAAATTTGACTTTAAAAAAATCATATGGACAAGCAACTCTCAAACAAAACTGCATTAATAAGACTTACCTATTTAATTACATGACAGATTTCTTGTCCCAGGCCCCTTCCTAAAAAACAAAAAAAAAAAAACAAAAACACACAAACAAACAAAAAAAACCCAGGTGGAAACCAAGCTGGAGATAAAGATTCTTCCCTGATGCGGTCAGGATAAAGGGAAAGGCCAGATGTTTCTTTGGCAAACAACTCCATCCATGACCATTGGTGAGTGACTGCTTTGCTTCAAGTACCGCACACTTCGTGCTCTGAGTGGGCGTGGAACTCTCCATCAGGGAGCAGAGTCAACCAGTCCCCTGATTCCTCCTTCCTGTGGCTATCACCCCTAGCAGCTACACCAATCCTTCTGGGCACAATACTGAGCTAAAGGTCAAAGACGGGCTGGGTGGTGTAGTCCTCTCAATTGAAAAAGTAATGGATAAGATGGGGCTAAGAAAATAACTACTACATGATGGCACTCACTGGAAAAGACTTGAAAGAGGAAATGGATGGATTTCAGAGACAGCGATCGACTGGTGAAAAAAGGCTGGGCAGGCCAGAAGTGGGAGTAAATGTCAGCAATCTAATACATGCCAGTATAATCAGTTGCTTTTGAAATGCTAACCTCCTGGTGGCAATGCAGTCTCCTGGATAGTTTAGGGCCAATGGAATTGGCACAAGGACTCACTTGAACACACGCCTCCAAAATCATAACCTTGTCTCTGCAAGAAAGGAAAGGACTAATGACACAGACAATAGCCAGAAGGAGGGAGGTGGTGAACCTGAGGAATATAAATGGATTCCAAAGATTATGAGCTATTAGGATTTAGGTGAAGTACCCAAAATGTGGGGAACTGGAAGCTTTGGTAGCACCAGCAGCAGACATGACTATCTATGGATGTGAAATCCTTGGCTGGATATAATCCTTCTCCCAGTCATCTTTTGGTGGGGCTAAGCCATTTGAAACCATTTCCTAGCTGTCTTGAATATTCATAGTACTGTTCTAAACTGGAGGGACCAGCCTAAAAGGAAAACAGCTTGTCAAGAAGTGAAAAAATAAATGGATATAGAAAACGAACGTGAGACATCCTCATCTTTTAACTTCTAAACTCCAAACACCTTAAACAATTCACCTGTATAGTCTAAAAATCAAGACTGGATTAGATCAACTTAGTCTAGGAGTACCCAATAAATACAATACATATACAGAAGATCCCAGTCCTTGAATGTATAGAAAGAACTGAAGGTAAAGAAAAGGAGTATGAAAGATTAAAATTTTCTGCTGAGAAAACTTTTAAAAAAGTATGAAATATAACTATATTTAGGGATTAAAATAAAGAAGCAGCCTAGGCAGAGAAGGTCTTTAACTGGGGGCATTCTCTGGAGCTTGCTTTCCTGCTGGCCAGTAAAATCTGCCAAAGAAATCAGCAGCCTTTCCCTCTCTGTTTGTGTCATTTCTTGGCCAAAGAATGTGCTGTGACATGAAACACTGAAGGTGAGTTGAGAGTCCTTGAGCGCCGAGAACTGTGCATACTAGAAAAAAAAGGGTGTCCAATGGCTTGTAGATTTGAAAAAAAAAATTCTTCAGCCACTATTGGCTTCTTCTTTATTAATTTGAAAGTTTTCCTTTCGGTTTCCTCTTCTTGGTATTACAGGATTTCATACTTATCCACCAGGAAAGTGGTCTCTGTGGAAAACCTTACTGGGCTGATCCCATCTATCTGGGTCACTTTGGTTACCTGTATGTTACAGTAATTTTTTTTGGAGATAAAGGAGACTTAGACAGGAAAGAAGTCATTAAGCTGCCCTGCAATGCTGAACTCGAGGCTGCCACTCTTATTTTTGGCATCAATCACTGGCAGGCACCACTCCAAGGTATTTTGTTGACTGTCGTGTCGATACTCGCCATCGAGCTCACCAATAACCGGTGCGCCAACACCAGATGGGAGTGGGATGGTAATAACCACATCATTCAATTCTAAATTATCTTCTTGTAGCTCGTATTCTATGTTGACATCACAGCCATTTCCACTCTCTGAGGGCCAGCAATTAATCGTCAGTGGAATAAAGGACTCCTCTGTGGTTTGTAGTCTCCACTTTAGCACCCCTACATCACTGTTGACTGGAAATGACTTCTCTGGATTCTTCAAGCCAATTAGAGATTCTGAGGTGAAAAGTTTTTTTATCTACATTTGGATGGGTCTGTAGCTGCACCCCTTTCTTATCTTCATTTTCCACATGAAGACGAATTCGGCCAAATTTATCATCCGAGATCCTAAGCATGATCATGCCATGCAACTCCATATTCTGTAATCCTCCATCCCGTCCACAGGTTAGTGTGATTTTTTCCTCAATCTTCATGCGCACACTTTCCATGTTAATGGGTGGAACATACACTTTGGTGGATTCAGAGGTACGTTTGCCCATATTGGAGGACATGATAGTTTCACCTTCAGATTTCAATTTGTCCACAAAGTTATCCACTTCCTTTCCTTTGGCTCCAAGTTTCAAAAAGCCTTGCTGGGGCCTGAAGGCCTGGCTGGCGCAGGTGCCACTTTTGGTTTATCAGTTTCAATGATAGTCTCTGTAATCATGGCAGCTGTGCTGCCTCCAGAGACTGTGGAACTTCCAAATTCCCCAAATCCTGGTGCTTTTTTGCCCTGTCTCTCTGCATCTCTTCGGGCCTGTTGCAATTCCTTTGCTTTGCGCCGCATCTCAGCCTTGGCCTCACGTTCTTGAGTCTCTCTGACTGCTCTGAACACCTTCTCCTCATGGGAATCCATTTCTGTGAAGGTTCTGATCTGTGCCAGGTTAACATTCTCCCGGTATCCCAGGGCAACAATTTAGTCAAAAGCAAATATCAAATCAAAACAGTGATCAGATCTTTCATTCTCCTCTAAGGCTCGGCAATATTCAGGGATCATCCCGAGAACGCGGCTGCGCTCCTGGCGGCTCCGCGGGGCTGGGCTGGCGAGCTCGGGGTACGGAGCGCACCGGCAGACGGGACCTGCTGCCCCTGACAGGAGCCGGGGCCGCTTCACCACTTACAATTATATTTTCATTAGAAAAATAATGTATTATTAAATCAGTTTCACAAGGAATTGTACTTTTATACTTTTTCCTTAAACAATTATTTTTATTATTCCTTGGCCTATTTTAAATCTTTCCACTATAGTAATTATAGAGTGTATGTAATAATTTTTCTTTGAGCTTCTTACTTAATTTTATTTCATTTGCATTATCCTAAGAATGTAGTCTACATATTTTTATTAATGGATGTTTAATTGTCTATTGATTTGATGTCTACTTTTTATGCCATAGGTCCCTTTGGAAATTATACAGTAACTTTTTGTCAATATAATGTGAAAAATGTGGCTAATGAGAGAGTCTCAAATCCCTAGCAAGTTCTCTGAATTGTTATCACTAGAAAAAGAGGTGATAGATCATTTGAAAAACTGTCCTGGACTTGTTGCAAGCACATTTTTCCTGACTTCTAGTAGATAGCTACTGGATATCTACTATGCACAGTGTTGTGCTTAGCAATTCACCTATATTTCTTGAATTGTAGCATCATGGAATTTTCCCTTAGAAATTTATTGGATAGAGGTCATCTGAGTCCAGGCAGCCTACCAACAAGTACCAAGAAGTAGCCTGAATTTGAGGACCAGCTGTAATCCTTTTTACCATTTAAATCATGTAACTAAAAGGTAGGGCAAGAATATATTTCCCAAAAGGGATGGGACAATATGAACATCAAGTATCATCTTCTCATGGTTAAGGACTGGTTCTTCCAAGAACCAGGCTTTTTTGATGCTCGTAGAAGAGCTTCTGCCTTCTCTTCACTCTACAATGTCCATCTTACTCTCCTTCTGCAACAGTTACTCAGGAGTACGTAACAGATCTCTCTGCCTTCTTCTAGATTGCTTTTCCATTTGGCAACAAATCCAATTAGAGTCTAAACATAGTGCCACATGGCCTGTGCTGTTCGTATGGGCAATTTCCTTCAATCTCTAGGTATAAAGATAGGGTCTAACAGAGAATATAATTTATTCAAGGACACACAGCATCTGCCAGCCCTGTATATGATGGAGGCTGGGGAATCTGCTAAAATGGGTGGCTATGTTGAGTACTCATGTCAGCCTGTTAGTATGTACTGCCACTTTTACATTTCTACATCAATCTATATCTGGCCTATATTATAAAGATTTTCTGCTCTCCCTAGCTGCAAGTTAATTCGCTAACAAAATGAATCTCATCTGTACTTCTTTTGTGATAGCTGTTATTTTTTTGTGTTATGAAAACTTTTGCATCTATATGGAGATGCTCCTTGATTTACATCCTGATACACTCATAATATGCTGGAAATATTGTAAATTGAAAATATGTTTAATACTACACTGTAGAGTATCAGTTGTTTTCTGTTGTGATCACGGGGCTCACTGCTGCTGTCTAGCTTCATGTGGAAGGTCATACTGCATGTCACTAACCTGGGAAAAGATCAAAATTCAAAGTATAGCTTCTATTGAATATATATCTCTTTCATACCACTGTAAAGTTGAAAAATCTTAAATTGAACCATTGTAAGTCTGGGATCATCTGCACTCTCTATTCCCTAGATCCAAGTTCCTTGAGGAAAGAATCCATGTCTTACATATGCATTCCCTAGACAGACTAATAACTTATTTAGTTAATGTTGACTGAAGGAAGGTGTATTTATTTTCTTCTTGAAGGGCTCACACAATTTTTTTGTAGAACAAAATAATATAAAAGTTTAAGAAATGGATCTATCCTTATTACATCAATTAAGGCTTTGGAGTCTCAAAGATTGTATGGCAATGCAGTTGTGGGATGACAAATGGGATGACAGGTCCACATTTAGTTGCCATATTACCTCAGGTAAGTTACCTAATTCTAAGCCTTGATGCCCTAATCTGAACATTAGAGGAAGTGTCATTACCTCACAGGGGTGATACCTGTTTTAGATAAATAATGTATGTAAAGAAATTAACACAATTATTTGCATATGGTGTGTGCTTATTAATTAATTACTGTTACGGAGTACTAGTAGCATGGTTTGCTGGAAAAAAAAGCATTGGCCAAAAATGTTTAAAATAGAAAATTTAAAAAAAAAAGGAAAAGAAAGCAAGTGGCTCCTATTCTAATTTACCTGCTTCTACTTGTCCTGTACAATCCCTTTAATATCATCCCATTCTAGGAACTAACACCTTAATGCTGACCATATATACTAAAATAGTGGTAGGACCAACAACTAGATGGGCCACTTGACAGGAGATAATATCTTTCTTCTCCTCTACAATTGGTTCTATCCCTTAAAATGAATGCAGCCTGGTGTATTTACTGTGGACAGTGATGACATGATCACTCTTCAGTTGGTTCAAAATACAGGAAAACTTGTTGATAGTTCAGTTGGACAGCAGGGTCTTATCTTCTCTTTCCTTTTCTTTCTTTTTGTGTGCTAGAAGATAGGCTGCCTGCTTAATGATAAATGAGCATGACTCTCCATACTGCAATGTAAAGGAAGCATACATTTAATCCTAAAAACACAGGCAAAATTAGCAAAGTGAAACGTATTCCCTGGAGGAATAGAGATAAGAATGCTAATGTTGACTGAAGTGCTGTTGCTTATGGATTTGAAGGGCGGGTGGAATGCTGATGTTTACATAAAGAACAACTTGCAATTGTATTGGCAATAAATGCTTACCCGAGTGTTACTGAAATTAAGATATATGCAATGAAACTGTTCTGCATAGGAACATATAGATGCATAACAATTATTATTATTGTGAGAATTTAACTGCATGATTATGAAATTCCAATTTCAATAGACAAGAAGAGTAGGAAGCATTTTTATTATTTAAATTGCAATAAAGAATAACATTAGATTTTAAAATATAAAAGTAAAAAGATTCCAATTTAACCGGCATAAGTGCCACACAAGCTTTTTATTACATAACATTTTTAGAACAATACTGATATTTATATACAAAATTTTAAATTATCCTAGTGAATTATGATGAAGGAAAAGAGAAATGGCCAGAAACCCAGTATCCTCAAATCCTGATCTCCTACATCCTTCTCCACTGTCTCACCTGCTTTATTAGGAGGAGTGTTTTATTTCCAACATCTGTATAATTCCTTGTGCTTTTGTTATCTAGACTTGAAGAAAGATGAAGCTGTGTCTTTTTCATCTTTCACCAAAGTATCAGTACATGGATACTTGGCTCTGTATTGAATATGCCTTGAGCTGTCAGCCATGTTTTACGTCAATTTAATTTTTTCCCCCTTACCTTTTTTACAAAATGTAAAATGGAAATGGAAAGTACTAATTTACAATTATAGGTCATCAAAATTGAAGCAAGTGTTTGGTGGCTCCATCAGGTAATTATGGATGTTAGGATTGGTGAAGAGCCCAGCAAGATGGAGAGACATTTCACTGAAACTTACTTTCAACCTTCCGTCCCATACTAACTGGGAATATCATGTTAAAACTGGAAGGTTGGGTATTTTAACTTGGGAAATAGCAGAAAGTAGATTAATAATCCATTCTCCAGTGCTTTAATGCTTAATGTATTTACAGACTTCTGGTAGGCTAGAACATCTAGGTGCTTTGTGTGTGTGTTTAAATGCTCAGTTATATTTTATGGATTTGTTTTTATACTGTGAGTACAAAAAATAAAAAAATTCTGGGAAAAATCCAAATCCTTGATGACAACATTGGCTTCACCATAGTTCAGTCTTCTTAATAATGTGATATCTTTCCCAAAATATGAAAAATTATATTTTATCTCTAAGGTAATAGATTCAAGGTATTAGATATCTACACTAATAAAAGCCTCAGTTGTCCTCGCACCTTTGTGCCTGACGTCATCACAAGATGGCTGCCAAAAAGATGGCTGCCACAGGATGGCTGTGTGCACAGTGGAGGCGGGGCCTAGCAGCCACTCTGCATGGTGAGGCCTGGGGGTCCCATGGCTCTATGTGGTGTGGAGGAGACCGGTCCCAGTGGAAGAGGTGGGTTGCAGCAGAGGAGGGCAGTTGGAGGCAATCAGGTCAGCAGGGGAAGTCAGTTGTGGGAGATCAGGCCAGTAGGGGAGCAGTTAGGTGTCAATTGGGCTGGCAGGGCAATCGTTAGGAGCCAGCAGTCCCAGATTGCAAGAGGGATGTTCAGCCTAAACCAGCAGTTGGACATCCCCCAAGGGGTCCCAGATTGGAGAGGGAGGGTACAGGCTGGGCTGAGGGACACTCTCCCCCACAATGCACAAATTTCATGCACTAGGACTCTAGTTGATTATAATGTTGAACTATCTAATCTGAGCAAATCACTTGAAATTATAGAAATGGTTGTTCCTGATTTTAACAGTGCCATAAAAAATGTTTCATTTCATACCTTATTCAACCAGTCATCATAAGCATCTTTCCCCTCAATAATTGGCAGACTTATACATGTAGAGTTTCATATACTTGTAGCCTATTTCTTTGAACAGGAGGTTAAAAAGACTTATACTCGGGGTCTACAATTGAATCACAGCCATAGGTTTCATTATTTCCTTCTTTCAACACTGAATCAAGATCAGGAGGTATGTTGTTGACTGCTACCTGTTCTCTCTGAATAAACCAGTGTGTAGACTGGCACCCAGGAGCAGTCTGTTATCCTCCTGCTAAAGCCCTTCCTTGCTGCCCTTGTAACCTATTCTGACCCCATTTTCAGTCTCCCTTATGGCTTACAAAATCCGGTGCTAACTGAGAAATGTCTCTTCTGTAGTGCGTGCTTTTAGGAATAAGCAGAATAAGAAGTCATTGTGTATTTTTTTCCCTTTTTTAAAGTATAATTGCTAAAAGCTGATTGACACTCTGCTCAAAAAATAAATTTTCATCTCCTTGGAAAGTTCAGCATCTCCTAACAGGCCAAGGGGATGATGATTGCTTGATCACATCATATGCCATTGATACTGTGTAAAGTCTAAAGGTGCCATTGGATAAGTTTGGCAAGAACTCATTCTGCTTTCTCTCTACATAAAATGTTGTTAATGACTTTGTACTTGGTTTTACATATTTCTTGGAAATTGTGACATGTCTATTTTTGCTATGTGAAATGAAAATGACTTATTTTGATATCTGAGTAATTTAGATTCATGAGTTATATTGTCTCATATCTAACTTTAATAACAAAATCAATCAATTGGCAACAAAAACATTATATAGTGTTCATTTCAAGAAAAAGTGAGTGGTTTAGCAGGGAGGCTGCTGTTCTATCTTATAATAATGGAAAACCTTGTGGCTTCATGCCACTAAATGACAGGTTCATAGACAATGAAATTGGGGACAGGGAGCAGATGGGCCACTTGTCCAATAATATCTAATGTTCAAATATTCACTTTTTACTTCCTATGTGGATTTTCCTTTCTCCAGATGTTTGTATAGAATCATCATGCCTTCAGATTCATTAGAAGTGTATTTGCATTACTTTTTAATTAATGATTAATGCTCTAATGACCTACTTTTGAGCCATTTTCAAAGAATGTAATGCAATATAGTAGAAATAATTGAAACTGCTAATTCCATCAAAATAAACAATAATATGAAACCAATGGGGAAATATGATGGTTTGTTGTTTTTTTGTTTTTTTTTAAACAAATTGGACACTGTTAATTGATATAAACAACCAACTTCACCATTAAAATACAATGTGTAGAGGTTGGAAAAGTAATTTGAAGGATGTAACATGATTTCTGGGAAAAATGTTAATTTAAAATTAATGAAAATTCTTATCTCTTCCTCACTTTTCCTTTGAAATTGCCAGCTTGATAGATCTAAGTAACTAGAGTCCACCAGCCATCCAAGGACCAGCCATTAGGGTGCTGCTTGAGGTCTACCTGTTTACCATTTCTTCATGAGAAAAAAGGTGAGAAAAGCAAACAAAGAAAAATTTATCTCTAAATTCCAGACCAAGACTGGTCAGAGGTTAACTAGTGGCTGGCTCATGAAACAGTCAGTCTGCCCCTTCTAGTTTAGGAGTATTTGATCACTGAATGACTGTTGATTGTAGGGTGAGGCTGTGTGTCTAGGAAAGTAACCACTTAATTTAACTTAATTGATTGATTTATTTTGTTATTCCTCACTCCATGATATTTTTTCATTACTTTTAGGTAAAGTGGAAGGGAAGGAGAGGGAAAGAGAGAGAAACATCAATGTGAGACAGTCACATGGATTGGTTGTCTCTTGTATCTCCCTGACCTAGATGGGGATCCAATCTGCAACTCAGATACATGCCC
Organism: Lasiurus cinereus; assembly: GCA_011751065.1. NCBI lineage: Eukaryota > Metazoa > Chordata > Mammalia > Chiroptera > Vespertilionidae > Lasiurus > Lasiurus cinereus. Next base: position 42,624,854 of record JAAGEH010000045.1, read on the forward strand.
TTGACTGGGAATAGAACCTGAGTCTCTTCAGTGTGTGGGCTCTAACCACTGAACAATGCCATCCTGGGTAGAAAGTAACCATTTTAACCAAGGTTTCACAGAGTTACAGAAACACCTGTTTTCTCATGTTATTCTTTATAGCTAACACATGAATATGACCAGTACAATTAGTGGCCTGCACACAATGCATTAAAAATCCAACTTGTAAAATTTTCATTTTCAAAAAGTCTCCTACATCCAGTCATTTCCACATTAGGTTTTCCTAAAGTGATACACACTCATACACTCAGAGCATTCACCAGAGAGTGAAACTAAAGTAGCCTGCACTTTTTGTATTTTTCTTGGGGAAAACTGAAGACATGGGAAATTGCTCAATGATTAATAGGAAGGTGTTCTGCCTGCTCTGTGGAAGTGCTCCAACCCTGTGGTGAGAGGACACCACATCAGAGCTTTTGAACATCAAGTATGAACTCCCTATCGTTACTGTTTCTAGTTAAGGAAATTCAGCTAATCCATAAATATTCAGTGTGTGCCTATTAGAGCCAGACCCTCAGCCAGGAATTGAAGTGATGAAAACACATTTAACAGTCTCTGTGACAGATGCCCATAATTAATTATATTAGAAGGCAAAAATCTACCAGTGCAGTGCAATAAAAAAGGGTAAATAAAAGCTACTAGGCCAAGGGTTGTTGGGAGGAGTGCATCATTTTTTGGCTTGGGCAATGTATCTGACTTCTCTGTGAACACCTTCATAAATATGCAGGTAAATTTAATGACTTTTGTGAAGCTTAAGTGACATAATAGTGTTTGGAAATTATAGATTCTTAACAAACAACTTTCCCTTCCTCCTCCTCTTTTCTGTCTCTCACACATCATTGTTGGCTGGAATTGAGTCATGCTGATCCCATGTCCTATATATCTGTTGTAGTGATTTCCCTAAATTATGCTTAGTAAATATAGATCTAGATGAAATAGTTCACTGATTGTGTTTAGGAAAAAATAACCAAAAAATGACAAAAAGAAAAAAGAGTAGACCTGAACATTGCTGGCAAAAGACAAGCAATCAGGTGCCTAGGCCCAATGGAGGTACTTATGCAGATGGGAAAAGATGGATTTACCAAAAGTACAAGACAATTATAAGTTACCAATGTGAGATAATATTATTCACTTTTCTCTGGCTTGTGCTTGGCTAGCTGATACTGCTGAGCACACTGTAATAATGTGTAATCAGAAGTGACATTTACAGCAGCCCTGCAATTTGAAGCATACGTTCTGCCACACTTTTCAGAGACACTCCCTATCTTTCTCAATCCCCATCTTCTTCCCTGTAGATCTAAAGTGAGATTTCCTAATGTAACCAGGTTATCCAAAATAGAAGAATTTACAAAAGTTGGAAAGGAAAATCTTTAGCTAAAAAAATTATTGTTATTATTTGCTTTCTTATTCTACTTTTTAAATCTATGAGATCAAACAGTAAATCTGGATGATTTTACCTCCAAAATAAATTCATTATAGAACAAGCATTTAATAGACCAGATTTTCAGTATTGAATAGACACCGCCTAAGAAGATATTATTTTTCTTCTTAGAAAATATTACAACCATCATCAAACCCAAACCCACCTGGATTACCTACAATCCTTATGAAAAATAATAAAAACAACTCCAAACAGATAGGCAGACTATAGCTAATCTATCTTTCATTTGATCATTATTCTCATATTTTTAAACCAGCATTTGATTCTTTCAAGTTGCATTTTTACAAAGTTATATAAGCTGGGGAAAAATTCTGACTAACAAGACCAGGGCCTGAAATCCACATCATTTTAGGCAGCATTAGGCATCCATTTGGTCTGCAATCCTGTCCCCAAACTGGGTGGACTCTCTAACAGCAACTAGGTCACTGGTTAGAATCTTGGAGTAACATCCTCTCTTCCTCCCCACCACACCCCTTTACCCAAGTTCTGACCTCGAGGCTGCTCAGTTCCACAGACAATCCACTCAGCACTCCCTTGCTCAGCTGTCTTGAATTATTAATGTATTTGTATTCCTGACTGGAATGTAAGTTATTTGTAGGGCAAAGACTACATCTCATTCACCTTTATATTTCCTAATTGCCCTTTGTGTGGATATTTTAAAATATAAGCATTTGCTAAATAAATGATCAGTAAAGTAGGTCAAATCATTTACTACAAGTGAACATCAGATTCTCAAAAAGTTAATTCTAATTCTAATTGGTATTATAGTTGGGAAAACATTCAGAATAGAAAGCTCTGAATATATATGTATATATGAATACGTATACAATTTGCTGAATTAATGATGGCAATATATATGAATATACATACATATATATTCAATATTGTTGAATGGGATTTTTCCTGTTCATTGCTGATACATTCATGTTGACTTTATAGCAAAATATATTAAAAGAGAATTTAATATTTACTGTCTGTACTAACAAGATAACATTAAATTGTTACAAGCAAATTTTATTAGATAGAAGTAAATACCTAATTAGTTTAAAACTGTAACATATTATAAAACATATTATAATGTTTATTTTGTCAGATAATACCATACTGAAGAAAAATCACCCATGCTTGCCAGATAATATAGCATATATTACTCAACTTCGGGGATTCAAGATATGAGAGATAAATATCTCTATCATTAAACTAATACAAGAACCAGATATTTAAATGCCGACAGCCAGGCCAGAAACATAAATGCTTCTAAGTGGGTCAGTGGAAAATGATGGGGATAGTTGGAGTCTTCCTCTCTAAAGGCACAAGCTTTGGTAGCTCCAGGTTATGGTTGCTGCATAAAGAAAAAAGTCCACTTTTGTCAGAGATGAAGAATGCTGCAAAACTAGATATGTGTGGGAAACATCTTAAATTTCAACTGACTTTAGGTTTTTGGAGGGTGGTGGTAGGGAACCAAAATAGATAAAAGAAAACCTATCTCTTGGTCATATTTAATTCTATAGGCTGTCAATTCCTAGATAAACCACAATATCTTTAAGGTACCTTCTCTGACTCTGAGATATTGATCCTATTGCCTAGAACATCATATAGTTAGCAAGAATTCTTCCATGTTTTCTGCCAAATGCTGCTTATCTTATTCTGACTAAAATTATCAAGCCATTATGTAAATAATACATTATAGAGCTTTCTTTAAAAAAAAAGATAATCCCAGAGAACTACTGATGGGCTTGACCATGTGAGAATGCTGCTAATCTCATCACCATGGAGTCACTCATAGATCTTCATCTCAAAATTTTGTGTCTTTTCTGAGCAAGATCCATTTATTTGGAATATTAAACATTTTGAAAAGGAAAAACAACAACCCTGAAATGGCATCATTTACATTATTCACACCTCTCAGACTTTAGATCTTTGTCAGAGATGCCACAATTATAGGCATGCACCTGCTAAAGTATTATGGCTCTGATATAAAAATTGAAAAATTGTCTGGACTCAGTCATATTCACTTCTCCACATGTACATTGACAACACTATACTGGATCTCAAAGAAGATGCCAATGAGCAATGGTCTTAAATACAATTATATTCTAAAGATAACGTCTTATCACTTTGATAACTTAATTTTTAGACATGCATGTAAAGTTATAGCAAATGTTTTCTCTGATGTCTTGGGAAGCTCATATGTCAGGGTTCAGAAAAGATACTTTGAGGCTAGATCTCATAGCATAAGTTAGTTTGAATGTAATGAATGATTTGACTAGTCAAGTTAGTTTGAGAAAATAGCTAGATGTCAAAGCATCTACAATCTTCATATTATTCAAACCATGCTTTCTGGCATCTCTTTTTTTTCATTTTACAATTCAGCAGCTTCTAATAGCACATCTACCCTTTCCAGTAAATCAATGGAATTCAGTAATTAAATTATTCAATATACTTTTAGTAAACAGTCTCTGGGTACCTATTAGTGGAAAGCTCTGCACTGGCCACTTAGGAGAATGAGACAGATACAACTCTTGTCCTCAAGCATCTGATAGAGTGATGGTGATCCTAGGAATGTACGTAATACTAGCTCTTGATGGCCTGTACTCTTCTTTATTCAAGATTCTTACCATGCACTAGACTCTGATGGAGAAGAAGACTCGCATGCCTTTGCCTTTACAGGACATAAAATGTCCCATACATTAAAAAAAATAAATTCTAGTAACATAAAATTTAACAAATAATAGAGTATTTTTTTAATTCTATAAAGAGATTTAAGGAAATGCCTCATCTTTTGCCATTGCTTCCTTAAATTTTATGTTCTGTCAAAGTAAAACTGCTTATGGGTTTTTGTATACAAGTCATTGTTTCATGACTCAGTTTCTTTCCATTTGTTAGTCTTTTTACTTGGAATTCCCCTGGCCTGCCATGATTTGCCTTCCTGGCAACTCCTATTCATCTTTTCAAAGCCATCTCTATAACATCTCTTGTGCACCACCTCATAACCTGTCACCTCACTGTTTCTTATTTCAGTTGCTGCAGTGGTTTTGTGTGGGCTTCAACCAGCTTCATGCCAGTGAATTTGATAGGACTTCACCTGAGGTCCCCATTTGTAACTATCCTTCCCATACTCAGTGACCATGTAGGCAGAACTCAGAACTAACAGGAGTAGATTATTTGAAGAACAAGAACTGGGTGGTCTTGAAACAGTTTGTATAACACACCAGAGCATCTTCTGAGGAAGAAGAAAAGAGATGAGGAAGGATGAAAAGAATGGAGGCAGCAGAAATGAAGGGAGGAAGGGAGGGAGGAAAGAAAAATACCTGTACAGACCAACAGAATATGTACTGAGGGCTTATCACAATTATCTATTGTGATAAGACTCAAATCAATCACCACAGTAAAAAATTATAATTAATAATCAGTGAATATTATTGACAGGCTAGAAATTCTAGGTCTAAGAAAAAAGTCATAATCCCAGAGTGTGTGTTCATTCAATGTGGCTACGGGGGTCAAAGAACAGGGAGAGATAAGGAAGCATCAGTTATCAGTGGAAAAAATTTAATTCTACCTCTTTAGGAGCAGTTTCAAAGATGGCATAATGGTGGAAGGCATGAGCCAAGGATAGCAGATTGGGGATCAGCAATATTACTCAAGAATTTAACTCAAGTGGTATTATAATGCTATAAAATGGGTTATAATTTCACAATGACCAGCAATTGAATATGAATTCAAATGCTGTTACTGTATTGTTAAAAGTATGATTGTATTTGAATTTTTTTTTCAAATTTTTAATTTTGTATTTACATTGAAAATACAATGTAACTGTGTTTCAGTTCTGAGCATCTACAATGAGTGAAAAGCTGTGAATTTTTCTAAGTAATAAAAGTCTAACATATGGAGAAGCCTCTGGCAATGATTCTCAAACATTATTGACACAATAAATGCCAAGACGCTTGTTAAAATGCAGATTTCTGAGCTCTGGACTAGAGCTTCTAAAACAGAATTTCTACGGGTCTGACCAGGAATCTTTATTATTAATATGCACTGCATGAAATTGTGATGCAATCTAAATCTATGGAGTTTTACAACAGTGGCTTAAACAGACAAGCAAAAACAGTGTTAATAAGAAATATATTAATCTGCTAAGTACATGTGTAAAGACAACAGCTATTAACATCTACTATTCATCATAATTAGTCAAGGAAATGAAACACCTATAATGCCAAAGAAAGAAAATACCTTCTTTGATTTCAACATTAATGAACAGCTCTTTATTTTAAAATATTAGTCTAGTCAAATGGAACATAGATCTAAAAACAATTTCACCCTTAATTTTAAAGCAAAAATTTCAATAAAACCTCCCAAAGCATCACAAAAAAATAAAAAGCATGGAGTTTGTGTTTATTTTCACTTTGTAACTGAAAGCTTTTCTGTGTGTTCCATAAGTGTCCCAGAATTCCCCAGGCTAAATTATGCTCTCAAGAGGACTCCAGGTACATTTATCTTTAGGAATTGCAGACTTTAATAAATCTTCTTTTCCCAGGAAATGCTTAGGTGTTCCCACTTCATTGAGATAGTTATTTGGCACTTCGTTCAGCTCTCTGGTTCTTGCTTTGGAGCATTGCATTGCTTTTGAAATCCTAAGAAAATTTGATTAAATTTTTCTGGCTATTGCTGCTCTCCTAGAACCACCAAACCACAGATAGAGACCCTTCCATCAAGATGTAAAGATTAAAAAACTTTGGTACATCTCTACAATGGAATACTACACAGCTTTTTTTAAAAATTTTTTCTTTATTGATTACGGTGTTACATATGTGTCTTTATTCTACCATTATCCTCCCATCCCACCTCATTCTCTCATCCCCCTGTTGTCTGTGCCCATTGCTTAGGCTTATACACATGTATACAAGTCCTTTGATTGATATATCTCCCTTACCCCTATTCTTCCCTACCTTCCCTCTGAAGTTTAATGGTCTGATTGATGTTTGTCTATCTCTATCTATTTTTGTTCATCAGTTTATGTTGTTAATTATATTCCATAAATGAGTGATATCATATGATATTTATCTTTCTCTGACTGGCTTATTTCACTTAGCATAATACTCTCCACTTCCATGCATGCTGTTGCAAATGGTAAGAACTCCTTCTTTTTTATAACAGTATAGTATTTCATTGTGTAGATGTATCACAGTTTTTAATCTATTCATCTGATGATGGGCACTTAGGCTGTTTCCAAATCTTAGCTATTGTAAATTGTACTGCTATGAACATAGAGGTGAATACGTCCTTTCTGATTGGTGTTTCTAGTTTCTTGGGATATGTTCCTAGAAGTGGGATCACTGGGTCAAATGGGAGTTCCATTTTTAGTTTTTTGAAGAAACTCCATACTGTTCTCCATAGTGACTGCAACAATCTGCATTTCCCTGCAGACCTGGTCACCCCTAACTGCCCTCCCTGCAGGCCTGGGCTCCCTCAACTTTCCTCCCTTGCAGGTCTGGTCCCTCCCAACTGCCCCCCTCTGCAGGCCTGGTCACCCCTAACTGCCCTCCCCTGAAGGCCTTGTCCCTCCCAACTACCCTCCTCTACCAGCCAGTCACCCCCAACTGCCCTCTCCTGCTGGTGTGATCTCCCCATCTGCCTGCCCTACAGGCCTGGTCCCCACCCAATTGCCCTCCTTTTAAGGCCTGGTCACTCCTAACTGCCCTCCCCTTCTGGCCTGATCACCCACAACTGCCTTGCCCTGCTGGCCATTTTGTTAGGCCATATTGTGTTCACATGGGGTCAGCATCTTGTGTGTTGAAGTGATGGTCAATTTACATATTACTTTTTTACTAGATAGGATAATGATCCAACTTTAATATGTTCCAGAGGACTGTTAAAGAGGGAACATTTCCCAAATCATTTTATTGCAAGGATATTAGAATAAAGGAAATTAACAATTTAATCTCTCTTATACATATAGAACCAAAAACCTTAAATAAACCAATAGCAAACTGAATAAAAGAAAATCATGACTTAGTAGGATTTACTTCAGAAATGGAAGGGTAGGTTAACAATAAGAAAGTAATCAATGCAATTTACTATGTTAATATAATCACAGAGGGGGATTTTAATATATTGTGTTCAGAAATTGATAGCTCATGCAGAAAATATCATAGCAATGTAGTAATATGAATAATGCATTTAATTAGCATGATCCAGCACCTATATAGAGAACCTAAATTATTTTCATGCATGCACAAAAACATTCTCCCAAACTGACCTTATATAATGGCAAAATGGGACTCACAACAGATTCCAAAGAACTGATATCATACAGAGTTAGTTTAATTATCAAAAACAATAAAAATTAATTGAAAAGTTTAAAAAAAATAAATTCATTTGAAAACAAGGCAACACTTATCTTATAAGTTAAAGAGGTAACCATAGTTGAATAAATAAAATATTTAGCTTTAAACAAAACACAGAAATTACATATAAGATGCTGTGATGTTTTGTTTATTTAAAAAAATCATGAAAATAAATGAGATTAAAGTTTTCTATCAAGAAAAAATCAGAACAAACAGAAAGAAAATAGGGAAAGAATATAATGAAAATTTAGTAAAATAAGGAATTAAAGAGAAAAAATTATCAAAAGCAAAGAGCTAGTATTTGAATAACAAATAAAATATGTGACAAAATTAACTGGAAAAAGGAAAAAAATCACCAATAAATACTGAAAGAAGTTGGAAAAGGAATATATTACAATACAATTGATTTTTAAGATTTGTCAAAAGAATACCATGAACAATTTTTGTCAATAAATTGGAAAGTATAAATTAAAAATCTGACCAAGATGTTTAAAAATCAACAATTAAAAACTTAAAAATTGAGTTAGTAGTAAAAATTCTTACCAACTAAAATAATTTTATAGATAAATGTCTCCAAACTTAAATGGCATAAATAATCTCTTTAATATGCAAACTGTTTCAGAGAATAGAAAATGGAGATATGTTACCCAGTTCACTTTTAAAGCTATTATTAAAATCCAGTATTACTAATGAACATAAATGCCCAAATCATAAATGATATCATCAAAACAAAATTTAACACAGTATTGCACACACATATTTGAGCAAATTAGACTTACTCTAGGGAACAATAATTCAGCATGAAGCTATTAATATAATTTATCAGATGATAGGCTTGATGGGATTGTGAGATGTGCCTTAAAGAGAAAATTGAAATGGAAAGGAATATTTATTTTATTTTGTTTCAATAATATCTAAAGCAATTATGACAAAATCATTCTATCTTTGTAATGAGAGTACATGTAATTATTATATCATCTGTACTTTTATGATTTTGAAAAATTTCACTCAAGTCTCTACCAGCTTACAGCCAAGGTTTTCTGTATTAGCAATAGATAAAGCTATTTCTTATGAAGAAAACCTTCCTATTCTCTGATTTATTTAATGACTGTGAGGCTTTTGCCTTTACTCTTAAAAAAATAAAAGTCATAAGTATGGCTGTGAATAAGAAAATCAGATAAGCCTTAAAGGTCATGAGTGACTTTTTCTGGGGTTTCTTTCTTTGTTCTTCCCACAGTTCAAGGATCTGAAATGATGCTTTTCTGTGAGAAGGACTTTGTGTGGTAAGGAAATAGCAGGTCATAGTACCCCAGGCAGGTTGTGAGGTAAGATGACACGCTGCAAGATGTAGCAACTCCTGGATGCCTCTCCTCATAATGTAAGGATTTGATTCCATTCGAGGCCACTGTTTTCATATAAGACTGCCTCTGAGCCAGGGCGAGATATTCATCTCCATGTGATGTGATCTGTCGCCTGACACACCATCTGTCTCTCTCCTCGGAGAGGCACAGCAGAGAAGCAGAGGTGGAATTTAATCACTAAGATCTCTAAGCTGTTGAACTCCTAACTACCGAGCTGCTGTTAAGCTCTCCAACCCCTTTGCTGGGGAAGAAAAGATTCGTTTTGGCACTTAACTGAAACTGTACCTATTTTTTAAATGATTGAAATGATTGATTCTTCTCTCCATTATGAACATCATCACATTAAAGTTAAATGATGCTATTGATGATAGTGCTAATTTTAGCAAACACAAGAATACCAGGCTTTTTCATGTCTCCTCAACCACAGGGTTTGTTTACATGACTTTGGTTTCTGTCTTGACTATAGATGGTCTTGAGAAGGTTGAACAAGATAATGTATGCAAACGACTTAGCACATGCCTGACACAAAGCTGCTGTTCAATATGCATCGATTGGCCTATGACCTTTACCTTCAACCTCATCCAAATCCTAAAGGTAGAATTAGAGGACTGGTTCCAGGGTCATTGGGGGAATTAGCTGGAAGTAAGTAGACTTTCAATTGCTGCATGATAGTTTTAGAAGGTTCTGGGTAAGGATCTGAGGAAGAGGGAACCCTGCCCTAGGCCTTAGACTAGGTATAAGCAAAGTTTTTTGTAAAGGATAAGATGATTTGTTTTTTCCAGGCCACTTAGAATCCCTGTCACATATTCTTTAAAAAAAAAAAATTTTTTTTTTACAACCTTTTGAAAGTGTGAAAACCATTCTCAGCTGAAAGTCCATACCAAAACAGCCTAAGGGCTGTGTTTAGTTCCAAGTCTATATGGTTCATGGAACCTTGCCGACTACCTACTGTGATATTCCCAAGGCCCAAGGAGTGGCTAGGGAATGGGCTTGAGTGGAAGGTTGTGGGCAGAGTTTGGGATGATAGCTGAATGTGTACACATATGTGCATGAAGCCCTTATGGTAGAGAATGGCCATGGGAAAGAAAGAGAGGGTTGGCTGTGGGGTCAGGTCATGTGGCTAGATTTCAATGTTATCTTGTTCTGATCTGAAACTCCAAGGTGTCTGAGAATTTTATATTTAAAACTGACCTCATTTAAGATAGGTATCTTATCAATGAAATGTAGATTGTGTTGAATTGTCTGTTTAACTTAAGTTCATAAGTTTTATAAATTTAGGCTTAGAATACATGGGCCTTTATTTACATTCTTATGCAGAGTCCCACAAATGTTAAAAGCAATCTTGTTCTAAGCTATCCAATGCTCTGTCTTTGAAAACAGCTCAACAATTTCTAAGTCAATTCCAGGATAACCCCAATAAATCTGTTGCTAATATGTATTCCCAATGACTGTCCATTGCTTAAATTATATCAGACTAGAGAGACTAAGAACTCAGCCAACTGCTAAGTGCCTCAATCTGTCCCAAAAGTTCTACCTTGATGAGTCTAATCTAGGAGTCAGCATCCCAGATCTCACTTACAACTCAAATGCCAACAAGGGTCTGGGTAATTAAAATGAGAGAAGCAGTTCAGGTGTTCAAAAAAATTCATACTGAGGAGGGAAAGTACCCCCTAAGCTGGGCAATTGCCACTCTTCTAGGGACTGCTGTTAGAGAAGAAGGTTGGCCCCAGGTTGCCAAAGTTCTAATTTTCTTAACAAACAAACAGAAAATTTGACAACCAATTTAAATTTTAAAAAAATCCATGTTGGTCAAGCAAACTTTAGTATACAAAATGGCAGTTGGTCCCTTCCACTCTAATTCTTTCTAACTAAGTACAAGGTGTGCCCAGAGGGGAAACCCCTCTCCTATGCCTTGGTATCCAGTATGCAACCTTTCTGCATGCTTTAGTAACTAGAGTTATAAGGCAAAGAGCACATCATAGTGAGTCAGGGGGTCTGCTTTGCCTTCCCTATTCCGTGAGATTAGGAGCAAGTTGCTTCTCAGTTCTTTGTTCCATCAGCTCAGGGGACTGGCTAAATGGCATTTCAGTTTTCTTCCCACTTGCATATTTTAGATTAAAAAAAATTGTAGTCAGAGATGTAACCTAAATAAAATTTAAACATGCTAACATTTGTTTCATAGCATTGTACCACTGCAAACATTATTATAAACTTGTAATCTGTTTATCACATTTTTTTCAGATCTGACTGTGGTAATAAAAATTTGTTAAAACTGAGTTTGCAAGTCGTTTGCAATGCACTATTGTTTATATCGAATGTCAATAGGAAATATTACCTTTATATTCTCATTTCACACATAAAAATATTCTTTAATTAATCATTTACTAGCATCCAGAAAGCATGATCATTATCCTTCCTGCTCCTCCCTTCCCTGCATTACCCTTCTGGTGGAAATGCCCCAAGGATAAACAACAGGAAACTATGACAACACATTTTACATTATTTTTCCTGTGTTTTGTTTTTCAGACCAAGCTATGCACAAAAACTCCTGGTTTCTCTGCTTCTAGGATAAAATGTCTATACAAAGCAATTCTGCAAGTATAATGAGGATGATTATCTATACTAAGAAAAGGGTAATATGCTAATTAGACTGGGAGACCTTCAGGAGACCTTCTGGACATCCTTCTGGTCAAAACTATGGTGGCAGGGTGGAGGCAGAGGCTGTTAGGGGTGATTAGACAGTAGAGGAGGGCAGTTGAGGGTGATCAGGCCAGAGGGGGGAGGCAATTGGGGGCAAGTAGGCTGGCAGTGGGGGACAGTTGGGGGCAACCCTGCTAGCAGGGGAGGGCAATTGGGGGTGACCAGGCTAACAGGGGAGGGCAGTTAGGGGTGATCAGGCAGGCAGGCAGGCAGGTGAGTAATTAGGAGCCAGTGGTCCTAGATTGTGAGAGGGATCTCAAATTGGAGAGAGTGCAGGCCAGGGTGAGGGACTCCCCCCTTCCTTTCCCCCATGCATGAATTTGATGTACCAGGCCTCTAGTATTTAATAAAATGTGACAATGTGCCACAGGGGATAGTGCCACACTTCTATCGACAAAGGAGGAGACACAGGGCACATTTTTAAAACTCTAAACTCAGTGCCAAGAGATGCCAGAGACCAGCCTCAGAGGGATTTTGGCAGACATATGCAAGGCCAGTCTATCAGTGATGAGGAATATCATGAGCCTTTTTTTCCCCCAAGTATTTTTTTCTTTTTAAAAGCAATTTATGGAGATATAATTTATATAGCATAAAATTCATCTATTTTAAGTGTACATGCCAATGGATTTTAGTATATTTATTGAGTTGTGTAAACATCAACAAAAACTAATTTTAGAACATTGCCATTAACCTAAAAAGAAACCTCAGGCCCATTTACTAGTATAGTTACCCATTCTCACCTCCAACTCCAGGGCAATGACTAATCTATTCTCTGTCTATATTTGCCTTTTCTTGACATTTTGTATAAAGGAAATAATATGTTCTTTTGAATTTGGTTTCTTTTACTTAGCATAATGTTTTTGAGGTTCATCAATTTGCAGTAATTTCTTCCTTTTTATTGCTGAATATATTCATGGATATACCACATTTTTTTATTCATTCACCAGTCAATCGACATTTGGACTATTTCCACTTGTTGGCTATTGCAGATAATTATGCTATAAACCAGTACAGATCTTTTTGTGTGAACAGTCCTTCTTGACTTTATAAAGAATTAAGGTTTGTAACTAAGTTGCCCATTTTTGTTGTCATATACTAATATATCCGAGGGAAATAAAGATATATCCATGTAACATCACTCTTGCTTACTTGCATCCTGTTTTGCAAGAATTAATTTATTCACACAGGCAATTTATAATAGCCTTTTGGGGGACAATCACTGGCATTTGCCAGGCAAATGAACATCATTTGTTGATGTTGTTATAGAAGATAAAGATCAAGACTGGCTCTATTTGGTCCTTAGCTTGGCTGCATATATTTCTAAAGGGTTGCTCTGTTGAATGGCCAAGAGCACTTTTCAGTGGACCTACAAGGGAGATGGCTTGGGTTCAATCATCTGGCCTGCTTCTTTGTTTCACCAAGGCCAGTTCTCTCTAACAGCTACATTTTATCTTTCTACATGCTCAAAGGAGCTAGCCTTCTATTGTTTTCTGTTCGCAGATAACAACTGGAGATTCCTCTCTTAACCCTCCACCCACTCTAATACTGCAGCAGTACCTGCTCCCACCAGCTTTTCCCCCTCTATGCATGATTAAAGGTTTTATTATTAACCTCAGTGAGTGAACCCTGAAAAGCAAACAAAGCCATATGCTCGTGGCAGAGTTTCCTCAGATATTAGAGCATCATCAGAGTGATTCCCTGATCTATAATGAAATAAAGGGCATCCATTTTCTGTCCTCTTCTGAAATATCCCTGGATCCCTGGATCTCAGGCAGTCTCTCTTTCTCAGATGCTTTCTGGCCAGTGCTCTCACTTTAGCTTTTCATCCTCAGAGTGGAATGGTCTTTTCAGCCCTTCTTTTTCTTTCTTTTTTTTTTTTTTTAAATAATTCCCCTCTTTTAGAACCCAAAGCTGAAGACAGAGGTAAGGTGGATGTGTGAATTAGTCTGGAGATTTCTCAGCTACCCAACCCATCCTTTCTCTAATAAATGTAGGAAAAATCAAATAGAGTCATTCTCTGACGACTACAATCCAAACATCTTTGCCCATCCAATTGTCAGCTTATATTTTGAACTTTTCAAGTAACTACAATGATTTTTTTAACAGTGATTTTTAAAACCTACATTCCCTTCACTGCCAAAGTCCTTTATTAAGAAGGTTTTGGGAAAATACTGTCTACAGACCGACCTGATTACATTCCATGCTGAGGGTCATTCTCCATTGCTTCTTCCCTGTGCCCCACAGTCATTCTAAACACAACACACAAATCAGAAATGTGTCTTTGCTTTAGAAGAACAGCATCTTGTGAACTTTCCAGAATATTACTGATTATAATGACATTTAAAGGGACAGAAAAGCTCATTAACTAAGAATGTTTGACATAGCAGATGCAATTTCTTTGAACTCTGAACTCAAACTCTAATGAGAGATATTACAATAATTATCTTATGATACAATAACATTAGCCCAGAGGTTTTATGGTCACTCCTCTCTTTTCCTTAATAATTTGAATGGAATTCTTTTCATTTTTTTCCCAGCCAGCTCTGAGTTTGAATCTGCCTCTACTTAGCTGCTACATAATCTCTCTAAGATTTGTTCATAAGTAGGTTTGGGGCAAATATTGACTACAGACAGACCTGATGACACTGGCTTTCAATTATTTTGGGGTAGCTCAGGAGTGAGGGGTTTCCTGGGACATGGGAGCTTTCCCTGTTAAAAGTGGGAGTCCTAAGACAAGTTGGTCACATGAGTATATGAGTATTAAATATGCATCTAAAGGTTTTTGTGAGGACTCTGAGCCCTTACAAAGCCTAATCGAAATAATTTTAAACAAATGAAAAATGTTTTTATTCAACTCATTTCAATAGTCTTCTTTTTAAAAAAAATATCTATTTATTACTATTTATTATTTATTTATTTACCCTTCCCTCCCCCCAACCACCATTTATCCTTACATGGTTTTATCTCCACTTGATAGCCCCTTCAGTTGTTGAATGACAACTTTCAGAAAGCAGAATAAAATAAGGATGGATTAGTGTTTCCTTTTGTTTAAGTGAAAAATTTTAAAAATTATGGCAAAGTATATGTAACATAAAATTTATCATTTTAACCGTACAACTTAGCACTGTTAAATTGTACACAGATTAAGTATATTCACATTATTGTGTAACAAAATTCCAAAACTAATTTTATCTTCTCATCTTCTCTCTCTCTCTCTCTCTCTCTCTCTCTCTCTCTCTCTCTCTCTCTCATATATGCCTAATCAATCATCCAACCACCTGACCATCTGACTTGTAGCTATGACACACATTAAGCGGGGCAGATGCTTAATGCAGGAGCTGCCAAAGGACAACAACTTTGCAGAGTGTCCTCTCACACTCCAGGACCCATCAGGGGATGTCAAACCGCTGGTTTCAGGCTGTTTCCTCCCCATGTTAGGCCAAGGGATCCCACCTGCCAGAGATGCCCTTTGAACCCCAGCACTGCCCCAGGTGCAGCTGGTCAGGAAGCGACTGCAGGATGTTGGCTCTAGGATGTGTCCAGCCCATCTCGTCCAGTCCCCTCGGCACCTTCTAATTAATTTTCTTTCAGTATGCATCAATCCATGCACCAGGCCTCTATTTTAACATAGTATCCTCATGTTTCATTCATATTATAGCATGTGTAAGAATTTTCCTTTTTTTTTTTTTTAAGAATGAGTAATATTTCATTGTGTGTGCATACCACATTTTTTTAAATCTGTTTATCCATATAGAGATACTTGGGTTGTTTCTACCTTGGGGTTATTGTAAATAATATTGTTATCAACATGTGTGTATAAATATATCTTTGTGACCCTGCTTTCAATTATTTTGGGTACACACCCAGAAATGGAATTATTGGATGGATTACTGCTTCTTAAACTTTAATGTACATACAAATAAACAGGGAATCTTGTTGAGATACACATTAGTTTTTATTAGGTTCCGGACTTTGGTCTGCATTTCTTATAAGCTCAAGGATGATATCAGACCTGCAGGTGGGCAGACTACACTGAAGTACAAGGGCATAGGAAAAAAAAAAGAAAAGTAACTTGGAAGTGAAAAGACCTGAGTTATGAACAGTTCTGGCCCTGTCACTGACTGGAGATATGGCCCTGGGTAAATCATATAAACTCTCTGGACCTATTAGGCCATTTACAAAATGAAGGTTTTGGGCTAGATAATTTCTAAGGCCATTTTTCTTCTTGGATAGTCTGTGCCATCATAAATGTGCCTTGTATAAATTTTCTTTTCTTTTACACATTCACAATAAAATACATGAAAAACAATAACTCCTATGTTGTAATATTGGAAGGATTTCTGGCACGTCTAGAAAGCCATGGAAATTAAATTAATAAATCAATAGAACTATCAATTACCACACCAAAGAGGAAATGAGAGTAAATAGATTTGCATAGAAAGTAGGGCCTTCTCCTCAACTCTGTCAGTTCCCATTTATGAAGGTATTTATCAATTTTCCCCTGGGCTAATTCCCCCTGGGCAGCCATTCCTATTAAAAAGAAGAAAAAGCAGAGCCATTTCATAGTGAACCATAGGGGAAAAAAACTTTCATCTGAAACACTCAAGAGGAGAGTGGTTTTAGTTATATATAATTTCTGATTCAAGGACAAGCAGAGGGAAAGAAAAATAAAATAAAGACTCTCAACAAGATTTCAAAGTTATTTGTATGAGTATTAAAGTTTAAGTTGGATGGAAATGGAACTTTTAGGGGTGAGCACACTCTAATGCATACAGATATCCTATCTAATCAAATAGTAATATGTAAATTGACCATCATACCAAGACACAAGATGGCCACCCCCATGTGGTCGAAGATGGATGCCCCATGTGGAGACAAGATGGCTGCCACAAGATGGCCTGCAGGGGAGTGGCAGTTGAGAGGGACCAGGCCTGCAAGGGATGGCAGATGAGAGTGACCAGGTCAGCAGGGGAGGGCAGTTGTGGGGGGACCAGGCCAGCAGGGGAGGGCAGTTGGGGGGGACAAGGCTTATAAGATGAGGGCAGTTGGGGGGACTAAGCTTGCAGGGGAGGAAAGTTGGGGGCCAGGCTGCAAGACAGGGCAGTTGGGAGGGGGCAGGCATTCAGGAAATGACAGTTGAGGGTGGACAAGGCCTTCAGGGGAGGACAGTTGTGGGGGATCCAGGCCAGCAGGAGAGGGAAGTTGGGAGCCAGCAGTTCTGGATTGTGAGAGAGATGTCTGACCGCCACTTTAGTGGAATTATAATGTTGTACATCTGAAACTTATGTGTATTGTTATTAACCAACTAGAGGCTTGGTGCACAAAATTTGTGCCTGGGGGTGATGTCCCCCAGCCCAGCCTGCACCTTCCAATCTGGGACCCCTCAAGAGATGTCCAACTGCCCATTTAGGCCTGATCCCAATGGGCCTAATCCAGGAATGTTGGCTCCCAACCACTTGCCTGCCTGCCTGCCTGCCTGCCTGCTTGATTACCCCTATTTGCTTCTGCCTTCCAGCCTGATCACCCCTTAACCACTCCCTTGCCATCCTGATGGATGCCTAACTGCTCTCCTACCAGCCTGATTGCCCTAAATGCCCTCCCCTGCCAGCCTGGTCACCCCTAACTACCCTCCCTTGCTGTCCTGGTTTCCCCCAGCTGTACTCCCCTGCAGGCCTGGTCCTTCCCAACTGCCCTCCCCTGCAAACTTGGCCCTCCCAACTTCCTTCCCTTGCAAGTCTGGCCCCTCCTAACTGCCCTCCCTTATTGGCCTGATCACCCACAACTGCCCTCCTCTGATGGCCATCTTATGGTGGCCATCTTGTGTCCACATGAAGCAGCCATCTTTGACCAAATGGAGGCAACCATCTTTGGTGTTGGAGTGATGGTCAATTTGCATATTACTCTTTTATGAGGTAGGCTGTTATCTCAGTAAAAAAGAAAAGGAAGAAGCACTAACCCATTCACAATTCCACTTCAGGGTATATGTACAGAAATCAAAGGGAAATTTCTGATTTTTAGTGTTTGTTAAGGTGTAAATTCTCTTGCATGACCACTTTCAATTTACCAATGTGAACCAACTGGCTAAGCAAAATTTCTGAAATTTATCTATCAGTTTTAATGAACTAGGGCAAACCAGCTTTAGCATACCTTCAAAGCGTTAAATTGATATTAGATAAAAGAATCTAATAATCTCTTTCCCTCTGTTGCAGTTGTTCTCAACCCTGTCTGAACATTAAATTCACCACAGTGGCATTTAGAAAGCACTAATGCTCAGGCCTCATCTCAACCCAATTAAAATCAGAAATTCTTAGCATAGAGACACAAGCAAAAAACTCCCTCATGTTTTACACACTGCCAAGGATGAAAGCAATAACATTCCTGCCATCAATGTCATGCCATCAAGTGATCTGATTACATTCAATATTCCAGGTTCATCCTCCTACCAAAATGGTATTAACAAAATCAAAGAATAAAATATGCAGAAGTGAATAATACTTCCCTAATCTATCAGATAACTTTGGGTGGGCTATGGAGATTTTAAATCCACTTAAGGATATTGATGTTCTGATTAGACCATGGATGATCAAATGTGCTTAAACAGATGATAGGTCTTATTCTAAGGCTGAGTAATTAAAGGGAACCAACAGGTTTAAATTGGTAAAACCAGATGAGGCTGGTAGCAGTCATACCCATTGAGTAGAAGTCTTACTCTCCTAAATCCTACACTTTATACTTGGGCCTGGCAAAACTTTATGGAGAGTATGGCACTTGGGATTTAAGAGTGGGTGGGAAAATATGAAGTTGTGATTAAAGAGGTGGAATTTGAAATTAAAACTTTCAGAAAATAATTGCATTCAGGAAATGATCTGGTATAAATTGGGACTGAGGGTGTGGTTTGCTAAAGAAGTATAGAGTGAGAGATCACTGGTCTAATCATCCAAGACCAGAGAATTTATTGAACAAATGATAAATAAGTGATGGGAAGTCACCCCAGATCTGATGGCAGAGGATGGGTGGAAGGAGGAAAGGGCTGAGAAAGAGAATAATAATATAACATCTAATATTTATTGATCATCTACCAAGTTTTAGTTACATCAGGAGATAACTTGTATGTATATTCTCATTTAATTCTCAAATTAGCCTTATGCGGTAGTAACTAGTATTATCATGTCTATTTTATAATTGAGAAATTTGGTAGAGAAGATATCTTACCCAAACATAGATTATGTGTTGTAACTGTAACGCATTTACAAAATCAAGTCTCCTGACTCTAGAATCTACTTTTTATACTTCTACACTATTGCCATTGCTGAACATCTGATATATATTTGACATTGTGCTAGGTGCATTATCTCCCTGAATTCCTACAAAAGTCCTAAAATGTTGTCATCTTAATTTTATGCATAGGAGACTAAGGCAGCAGTCAAGTAAGTTCTCATGGCTAAAGTGAGTAGGAGCAGCAGGGTCAATATTTGAGCTAAAACATGGCTTCAAAGTATGTATTTTTTTTGTGAAGTCATCAGCATCTAGTCAGCTAATGCTCTGACTCCTCACATATTGCTTGTAAAAATTCTTCTTTCTGTTTTTTGTCCAGTCCGCTCCACATGGCAATCCGACCTACTTTACACTGACTGGGAGTACATAGTTACTCGACCAAGTTCCAATCCTGCCTTCAATAAACAGTCTGACCTTGAGCACTTATCTTTGCCTCTCTGCCTCAAATTTCACATTTATAAAATGCTTTACTTTCCAAGGCTAAGATCCTTATTTCTAATTTGTGTCATGCCCCAATCATGTTGATGTCACTTCTGAAAACAGAGGGCTCTATTCATTTAGTACTCTTACCTGCTATGAACCAAGGTTGACACTTTTTGAAGGACATAGGGTGATTTAATCCATCCTTTTCTCCATCTGCTCTCTTTTGCTGTTTGTAAGCAATGTGGTTTATGGCAGCTTTTATCTCCATGGTCCTCCAGGGACAGAAAGAGGCAAGGCTGGAGTTAGTGGGAAGGAATTCTGTTATGGCCTGGTTCATTGAGAGTGACTGGCTCTCCATTTGTCTTTGTTGAATGAGCCAATCAGCAGAGTTAGGACTCAAGGTTTTTTGCACATTCTTTCTGGGCTGATCAGTGATTCATAGAGTCCATTAAAATGCCTGGATGGCCAAGAGCTCAATTTTCCCAGATGAAGCCTTCTTGGCAGTGAAAGAGGCTATTTCTCCCCCTTAGTAACCATTGAAGAGTCAGCATTGGTAGCCTTGGGGAAAATACATCTCAGCACACTATATTAACCTCCCTGGCACTGCCTGGTGGCCCAGGTCCAGTAGTTAGCCAGCCGGCGTTAGGGTTTATGGTTGCCCAGGCATTGATGAGTGACCATGCTGACCATGCAGCAATGCTTAGCAAGAACTTATTACTTCTAGGTTCTCTAAGAGAACAAGTGAGAGCAATTTATTGAGTTCTTTTCCCACAGGTTGGAAGTCTGGGCAATTTATATGCTTTCATTTTCTAACATGTGGTTAGAAATCTAGTGAGCTGATTTCTAAAACATGCAGGTTACAGATTTATGTATCAGTGGGATTTGCAGGTTTTTCCACATTCTGAACAGTGAGACTTAGGCTATTATATGGGTTTGGTGATGGGTCTACTGCACCATAAACTAATGGATATGACCGTGGTGGTAATCTGTGAAGTCCCTATGTGAGAAGTTAGTGTTATTGCTGAATCCTCTGCTTTGCTATATTCCATTTTCTGATTCTGCTAAGGGAGAATTGTCTCTCTCTCTTTTTTTTAAGTTTTTTAAAATTGATTTTTTAGAGAAAGAGGAAGAGAGAGGGAGAAAGAGAAAAAAAAAACATTGATGTGAGAGTGAAAAATAGATTGCCTACCTCCTGCACACGCCCTAATGGGTGGAATGAGCCTGAAAAGCACACAACCCAGGCATGTGCCAAAATTGGGAATTGAACCAGCAACCTTTTGGTGCACAGGATGATGCCCAACCACCTGAACCACACTAGCCAGGATAGAGGAATTGTCTTTTTAATGTCTTTCTCAGTTGCCCAGTGCCACACCCAACTCCATTCTTGATATTGAATTGATTTTCCTCTGTACTCCTACATTTCTGTCCCCTGCCATCTCAGGGGTTCTGCTCCAGCCTCTTCTTTCTTTCTCCTCCCTCTACTTTGATAATTCCACCCACCTGTTGAGGGGTGGCTTCTGAGAGTTCTCCACTCAAGAGTTCTCTGCTGTTCTCAGCTGCCCCTAGGTGCGAGAACACTGGACTCAGATCTGTAACTGCTGACTTCTTACAGCTCAGTTCTCATGTCGTAATGATGACAACAACAGCAACAACTACCAATACCTGAGCACCTATCATGGAGCAGAGCTATATGCACATTGCCTGTAAACCTTATCAGAACAGTATGAGATAGTTATTGATATTATAGTTCACATAAACTAGGAAACAAAAACTCAGAGAAGTTAAGCAACTTTCTGTAGGACACAGAGTTAGTAAGCAGCAGAGCCAGAATTCCAACCAGAATCGACTAATTTAAAGAGCTTATTGGGTTTCTGTTATACTAAATTGTTTCTCTTGAAGGTGGACATTTTATATTTCATAGATTACAACCAAATATATACAGTGGGGTGAATATGAGTAGACCAGAAAGAAGCAATTATGACTAAGAATATCTTCATAATGAAGGTAAACCTATTTTTCTGAGCATAGATTCACAGATAAAATGAGGATTTTCCTGTGTAGGCAGTGAGGGTAGACTGGGATTTACTTCACTAATTTTCAATATAGTTCTCACCTATTTAAACATAAAGTTAACGTTTATAGAATGTTACTAGCTTCTGTGAACTGGGCACTGTAATATAAAACTTCATATATAAGGCAGGGTATAATTAAGATACAGGTACACAGTTAGATTAAAAGACTGGTGTATGTGCGAAAGACAACATAATAACTAGAGGCCTGGTGCACTGGATTCCTGCACTGGTGGGGTTTGGCCTGCAGGGATTGGCCTGCTGTTGGAGCACTGCTCATCCCAGATAGTGGAGCAGCATTCCCATTGTGGGAGTGCACTTACCATCAGGGGGAACCTCCCATGTTGAGCATCTGTCCCCTGGAGATCAGTGTATGTCATAGCAACTGGTCAATTGGTTGTTCTGGTTGTTTTACCATTTAGTTGCTAGGCTTTTATTATATAGGACTAGAGGCCTAGTGCATGATATTCATGCACTTGAGGGGTGAAAATTCCCCTGAGCCTGGCCTGCACCCTTTAGCAGTCCAGGAGCCCACAGGGAATGTCTGACTGGTGGGGAGTGGGCCTAAACCACCAGACAGACATCCTTAGCACTACTAAAGATGCAGAAGAGGTTCCCACCACTGCTGCTGTGCTCGCCAGCCTTCAGCCTTTATTCTTGCATTGAGCTTCTTCTCTCTGGTGGTCAGTTGTATGTCATAGTGACCAGTTGTTCTGTGGTTTGGTCAATTTACATATTAACCTTTTCTTATATAGGAAGATTATATATAATGATAAGGGATACTATTTCACTCATGCTTTAGCGGAAGGCACAGAAAAATTTGAAGTAAAACAAACAAACAAAACAAATATAGGAATGTTTTTTATCATTTAATTAAAACCACTAAGTGGCTTGGTCAAGACCTTAAAAACTATGACCACAGGATGAGATACTATTTTTTATTTAGTAATTTAAGAGGTGAAAAAATAATTCACGTAGAACTTAACTTCCTGTCTAGAGTTTGGATACACAAAATGTCTTAGAAATATGCTATTAGTAGAGCAAGGACAACAATAATGAAATCTTCATAACTTTTTATGGCACCTTTTACAAAGGTGTGTTTGGTTTCTTAGATGAGTGATTATTCAGACTATTTGTACTTTATAAAGGGGTTTTCAGAAGTGAGCTGTTAGGTGGGAAAGTTTCTGATAAAACTGTGAGTTTAATTTTGATATCAATTTGACATTTTATTATGCCTTTGATTTCTAACTCTGGTGGACAGAACATGCTCGGGAGGGTAAATGGTTAACATAGGAATGTTTACTTATTTGAAAGGTGCACAGTTTGTAATAACAAAGAATTTGCCTTTGCTATCCTATTATCTAGTGGATACTTCCCATAAGATCCATTGTAACATTCATAGAGCTATTTTCTTCTATTCTCTGTGTATCTTATATAATAAAGAAGTAATATGAAAATTGACTGTCATACCCTCGCACAAGATGACTGCCCCCATGTGGTCACAACATAGCCATCACAAGATGGCTGACAGGTGAAGGAAGTTGTGGGTGATCAGGCCAGCAGGGGAGGGCAGTTAGAGATGACTGGGTTGGCAGGGGAGGGTAATTGAGGATGATCAGGCAGGCAGGGGAGCAGTTAGGTGTTGATCAGGATAGCAGGAGAAGGGTTAGGGAGTGATCAAGCTGGCAGGCAGAAGTATTTAGGGGCAATCAGGCAGGCAGGCAGGCAGGCAGGCAGGCAAGTGGTTGGGAGCCAGCAGTCCCTGGGAGATTGGGCCTAAACTGACAGTCAGACATCTCCAGAGAGGTTTCAGATTGGAGAAGGTGCAGGCTGGGCTGAGGGACACTCCTGCCCCCACCCCCCAGTACACGATTTTTGTGCAACTGGGCTTCTAATATAAAATAAATGTTTTGGAGTTTGGTACCTTGTATTGCTTTATACCTGGATAGAGCATACATTAACACATTTTCCTTTAATCTTTAACCTATTGGCCTCTTAATTGATCAAGTCTAATGGTAGCTTCTAAATCAGATTTTCAGGAAGTTTTAGTTACTCTATAATCTCCCCCATCTTCCTCAGATACACCCCAGATGGATTTATAATTCTAGTAAAATAGTGTGTTTGCTAGATAAATGCAACACCAAGGCTAAGCCTGGAAAGCCATTTGGTTATAATATAGATTCTGGTACTGCTGCTAGTCAAGTCATCTCAGATACACTTATGCTTTTGAAAAGATTATTAACAACTAGAGGTTCAGTGTATGAAATTCATGCATGGGAGTGTGTGTCACTCAGTCCAGCCTGCACCCTCTCCAATCTGGACCCCTCGAGGGATGTCCAATTGCCCATTTAAGGCCAATCTAGGAAAGATTGGGCCTTAACAAGCAGACGTACATCCCTCTCACAAACCAGAACTATTGGCTCCCAACTGCTTGCCTGCCTGCCTTCCTGATTGCCCCTAACCATTTCTGCCTGCCAACCTGATCACCCCTTAACCACTCCTCTGCCAGCCTGATTGATGCCTGACTGCTCCACTGCCAGCCTGTTTGCCCCAAACTGCCCTCCCCTATAGGCCTGGGTTCCCCCCTTCCTCAACTGCTCTTCCCTTCAGGCCTGGTCACCCCCAACTGCCCTCCCTTGCAGGCCTTGGTTCCCTCTTTCTGCCCCTCCCTGAAAGCCTGGTTGCCCCCAACTTCTGTCCTCTACCAGCTTGGCCACCCCTAACTACCTTCCCCTGCAGTATTGATCACCCCCAACTGCCCTCCCTTGCAGGCCTGGGTCCCCTCCAACTGCCCTCCCCTGCTGGCCATCTTGTGGTGGCCATCTTCTGTCCACATGGAGGCAGCCATCTTTGACCACATGGGAGCAGCCATCTTGTGGGTTGGAGTGACAGTCAATTTGCATATTACTCTTTAATTAGATAGGATTAGATAGGATAAAGGCCTGATGCATGGGTAGGGACCTGCTGGTTTGCCTTGAAGGGTGTCCCAGATCAGGGTGGGGGTTCCCTTGGGGCATAGGGTGGCCTGCACAAGAGGCCTGCAGAGGCCAGCCACGCCCCCCCGGCAACCCAAGTGGAGGCTCTGGTATGTGGGATTTACTTTTCTTCTAAAATTGAAACTTTGTAGCTTAGAACACAGGCTAGGGCAGGCCAGGAAGTTTGGCTTTCTCCATTGCTGGGGAAATCCAAGCCTCCTGCTTGCTCTATAGCTGCAGCAATCATGGTGGAGTTAATTTGCATACTCGCTCCTGAATGGCTGGTGGGCATGGTTGGTGGGCATGGCTTGTGGTGTAGTGGAAGTAGGGTCAATTTGCATATTACTCTTTTATTAGATAGGATAATTTTGTGAGAGTGTACTCTTCATTTAGAATCCATATGTCTAGAAATAGAAACAATGCAAGTAGTCCATAATTTAAAAACCAAATACTCTAATTTAAAGGCAGAAGTTTTAAGTCACCATCATATGTACCTTACACTGAGATTCAATGCTCTCCTCAACTAACCACAATCTAGTTTTCTAGCATCACCCATGTTATCACCTGTTCCACATTCCAGTCATAATAGATGAAATCATCACTCCTGATCTCTTGACTTTTGACATTCCTTATCCTTCTACCTATAAAATAATTTCATGTCTATCCTCCAGGAGTAACTGTTGAACTCATCAGTTTAAGGCTCAGCTACAAATATACATTAAACAATATCCAACCCTCTACCTCCTGTGGGCCACACCCCAACCTTAGTCAGTTGAAATTAAATGTTTTCTTCTTTGCGTTTCCAAGGTAATTTATATTCCTTGTTTGTAATATTAAATTAATTTCCTTGGGATAGATCTTACCATAATTTATTTCAGAGTATTTCCATGTCAATCACAAGATAGCAAGTTTATTAAAGACAAGGAGACTGTCTCAAGCATCTTTTTATTTCCCCCAATGGAGTTGAATTGGTGAATCAACTTCTAACTAACAAATTCCATATGAAGCATTCACAGATAATAGCATAGAAGTATTGTATAAGGGTTTGACAGATTACAGTAGTTTTGTTTGTTATCTTTCTTTATGTAAACCACAAAATCTATAAAGCCAGTTTCCTTCATTTAAAAAGTCTGCAGTAAGTACGATAATTAGGTAATCGAAATTGGCCCATCATTGAAAAGGTCGTTTCCGAAAAGGAAGCCCTTATCATAATTAGCCCTGAAGAGGCTTTATTTCTAAAGTTATTACCTTCTTCTAATTTGCTCTTTCTTTAATTTGTAATGTTTAACTATTAAACTTACCTACAGTTTTAGCTCTACCAATCTCAGTAGCTAGGAAGCTTTTCATGGGCAACACAACTCTTTGAACTAGTTAGTGCTAAAAGATACTTTAATGTCTTATCATCCTTCTAGGTGGGGTTATAGTTTGAGGCTGAATAGCCCATTGTTAGAAATGTTTATTATCCATTCTCTGTTTGCTATTCTTTTTAAGATTTATTCACTGCTCTCAGTGACTCTTCCTTAATTCTCTGAAATCATTCTTCTAGTTCAGTGGTTCCTAACTGGGAGTGATTTTGCCTGCGTTTTGTCATCCCTGGGATTCTGCTACAACCGCTCCTTTCCTTCTCCTCCTTGCCTCCATCCACCTACTCATGAGGTGGGTGACTTCCAAGATCTCTCTGCTCTAAGTATTCTCAAACAATATTTAGAGACCATTTTGATAGTCATGATGTAGGAATGTCATTATTAGCATCTCTGCATGGAGAATCTAATGATACTGCAAAGCATCTTATAATGCACAGGACAGCACTTCACCCCAAAGAATAATCCAAACCCAAACATTAGTTTGATATTCAGTGATGAAAGAAACTATTTAGTCATTTTCTGTATATTTTCTTTATAATAACTACTAGAGGCCTGGTGCACAAATTTTTGCATGGGTAGGGTATCTTGGGGTGGCCTTCGGGGATTGGGTCCCAGCTCCTGCCCCCAACCTCTCAGCCTGGTAGCCCTGCCTGGCATCCCACCATGAACTGGTGCTACCACATCACCTGCTCCACCATCTCACTTGTGGGTTGGTCATTTTGGGCCAGGCCCCCTGCCTGGCTGCCTCAGCACCTGGGAGGTGGATGGCAGCCCCATCCCCCCTGCACCACCACCACTGGTCACCATCTGAGGGGTGATTGATGGGGGCGATTGGGCACTTACTTGCACCCACCTTGGCCTGGTGCTGCCTGCTTATATGCTCCACCATCCTGCCTAAGTCCTGCCTGCTGCCAGTGCCCATTGCTGACGCCTGCCATGTTCTGTGTCACCCCTTAGTGGTCAGTGCGTATCATAGCAAGCAGTTGAACTCCCAGTCAAACTCCCAGTCGAGGGGACAATTTGCATATTAGGCTTTTATTATATAGGATTTTATGGTGATTATTAATGTCAGGTGTTTCCTATTTAATGTAGTCATAGATATCTCTAATAAAGAGATATAATTTCTACCTAGAAGTTAAGGTTTTGGCCCTATGTGTACTTTTTTTTTCTTTTCACAAGCTTTGACCTTCCTTCCCAATGGGTGCTTTAAAGGTAAAAGTTATAATCCCAACCATATGTTATTTAAATAAGTAGTATTTTATGCCTACAGGGAACTTGCTATAGCAAGAATACCATGTACATAAGTTGATCTTGCTGTTGTCCTTTTGACTCATTAGACTTCCAAAGTGAACCCTCTTTTGCTGCATTTGGGACACTATGGCCAGACCTGTTACAAGTAACCCTAAAATATCTAATTGTGGCAGAGAAGAATTTCCTTAGTAGGTGTACTTCAGTACTGGTACTGCCCTTTCCCAGTCTGAGAAGCAAAATGTCCTCATGCATTTTTGGGCAGGCTTGAGTGCTAAGGTAATTCTTTCTCAGGCCAAAAGGAGAGATTCAAGTTATATCATTTTTTCAGATGTTAGGGCCCATGTCAGGCTTTGTGTTCTATCCTACATCAGCTTCTCTACATGGACAACTTGACTCCACATCTAATTTCTAGAGCACAAAGAGAAAATACAGATTCGTAGCACTTTGGTTCAGTAACTTTAAATTCTTTATTTGTATAAATCAACTTTAAAATTTTCATGGAACTATCAGTTGATACTCCAAAGATCCTAGGATTCTTTCTCAATGCTATCTGTAAAATACCAGAAAAAAGAGTCATTTATTTCATTATTAAAGACTCAGTAAGATAAAGGGCAAAGTAAAGATGCCTTTTGGGATATTTGAAATGAAATAGCAACTTTGTATGTTTTATGTGTGCTGGTGTAGATGCTTTTGGAAAAGAATTTTTGGGGTAATGTGCTTTCTCTTCCCAAGATTACAATGTACAGCAATAATTTTCCCTCCAAATCCCTATAATAAGAGCTTCTTACCCACCTGCAATTCATTCATACTAATCAACTACAAGCAAACCACAACAGATTATCTAGAGTGTTTTTCTTGAATTCAAATATATTTTATTGGAGCTCTTGTTTGCCTCTTTGTTTTTTGTCAGTTTCTTTTGCTGCACACAGAAGCTTTTGAGTTTGTTATACTCCCATTCATTTATTTTTGTCTTTACTTCCCTTGCATTTGGGGTCAAGTTCATATCATGTTCTCTACAACCAAGGTCCATAAGTTTAGTAGGTACTTTTTCTTCTACATAATTTATTGTTTCAGATCATATATTTAGGGATTTGCTCCATTTCGAATTAATTGTTGTACATTAATAGATCTTGTATTATAGAAATTTACACCTGACACCTATTTGATCCTATTAACCAATGTTACTCCAACAAATTTAATTAAACACACACACACACACACACACACACACACACACACTAGAGGCTCAGTGCACAAAATTTGTGCACTGGGAGGGCATCCCTCAGCCCAGATGCACCCTGTTATATCCCTCTCACAATCTAGGACTGTTGGCTCCCAACAGAACGCCTGCCTGCCTGCCTGATTGCCCCTACCCAGTGGTCGGTAAACTGTGGCTCACAAGCCAGATGCGGCTCAAGAGCCATGATTTACTGCTCTGTTGACTAATGAGTTTGCCGACCACTGGGATAGGGGCTTAATCACAAGGAACAACAACAGCCCGTAATTATTGGAATCAAGACTCTAGGTCAGTGGTCAGCAAACTCATTAATCAACAGAGTAGCAAACCACGGTTTTCAAGCTGCATGTGGCTCCTGAGCCACAGTTTGCCGACCACTGCCCTAACCCTTCTGCCTGCCAGCCTGTCACCCCTTAACCACTTCCCTGCCAGCCTGATTGCCCCCAATTGTCCTCCCCTGCTGGCCTGGTCACACCTAACTGCCCTCCTTTGTAGGCCTGGTCCCCCACAACTGCACTCCCCTGCAGGCCTAGTCGGCCCCAATTGCCCTACCCTGCAGGTCTGGTCCCCCCACAATTGCCCTCCCCTGCCAGCCATCTTGTGGTGGCCATCTTGTGACCACAGGGGAGCACCATCTTGTGCGAGGGTATGATAGTCAATTCAGATATTACCTCTTTATTATAAAGGACTTTTACTCTTATTGGGTGTGAGGTAGACTTGTATGAAGAAGTGCTAACCTCAGTATGAGTCAGAGTGTTCAATCCTGTATATAAATTGACTTTGCAGTAAAATAGACTCCTGTTTCATAATCTTATTTGCTAACTTTGTTTTTGCCTTAAGATACGTCTGTGATTGAGTGAAATCATTTTGCTTTCATTTGAGAAAAAAGCAGTGACTCATTGGAACTTAAGAGAAAGTGGCATAACCAAGAATTCTGTAAATTCAACACAATCTTTGGTTTCTATATCACATCATTTCCCTGCCCAAGTACACAGACCCACAGAGACACCATCCATACTTTTAATTCTAAAGGCTAATCTTGTTTTAAACTTTCTGTAAATACAATAGCTTAGAATGTTTTTACTTATGCCTGGCTTCTCTGACTCAGAAGAGTCAGAGTTATTCATGTTGCTAGTGTATATAGCTGTAGTTTAGGTATTTTTATTGAGTATAATATTCCACAAAATGAATTTATCACAATATATTTGTTCTCTCTATTGTAAATGGACCTTTGGTTTGTTTCCAGCTATTACAAACAAAGCTGCTCTGGCGACAAAGTGGATGGATCTGGAAGACATTATGCTAAGAGATATTTCAGTTACAGAAAGACAAATACTTATTCCACTTATATAAGGCATCCAGAATAGTCAATGGTATAGAAGTAGACAACAGAATGGTGTTCCTGGGGGATGGAGGCAGGGTGACATGAGGAGTAGTTCAATGGATATAAAGTTGAAAAGCAAAAGGCAAAAGATTCACACAAAATGAAGAGATAAAAGAAAATGCTATGTCAGGTGATGAATATGTTTATTAGCTTGGTTATGGTGATCATTTTACAACGTACATATGTCAAATCATCAAGTTGCATACCTTCAATATACACAATTCTTATTTGTCAATTATACCTCAATACAGCTGTAAAAAGAAAAAATCTTCAAAACTAAAAGTAAAATTATTTTTAAAGTGTTAAAAAAAACTGCTATCAATATTGTCATACATTTTTTTTTGAGTTACAAGTACACACTTTTCTGTTGAATATAAATCAGGAGGTAGAGTTCCTAGGTCAAATGGTATGTGTATTTTCAATTTTATGTTTTTTTCCAACTTTAAAAAATATTGCCAAATACTTTTCTAAAGTAGTTGGACAGATTTACTCTTTTAAAAATAAATATATTTTTGTGGTTTCAGAGAGGAATAGAGAGGGAAAAAATAGTGATGAGAGAGAATCATTGATTGGCTGCCTCCTCCACATGCCCTGCTAAGGATTGAACCTGCAACCTGGGTATGCACCCTTGACTAGACTTGAGCTCAGGACCCTTCAGTTCCCAGGCCAGTATTATCTATGAGCCAAACCAGAGAGGTTGACAAGTTTACTCATAAACTAATAGTGTTTAAGGACTCTTATGGCTCCATATTCTTCCATCATAACAGTTGGGAGTGTCAGTCTCTTTATTTTAGTCATTCAGGTTGCTGCGTAGTGATATTCCATTATGCTTTTAATTGAAAACTATTAGATTTATAGAGAAATTTAAAAGATAAAATAGAGATTTCCTATATGACTTTCATTTTTCCATGATATTATATCTTCATTACCATGCACATTTTTGAAATCTGAGAAATTAATGTTGGTATATTTCTATAAACTTATTTGGTTTTCTTGTTATTTTCTCTTATGCAAATAATCTCTTCTAGGATACAATCTAGGATACAACATTGTATTTGACCATCATATTTTCTTAGTTTCCTCACAAGCTTATCTTTGCCGGTGTTTAACTTCACCTGAGCCTTGTTCTTTTGAAAAATAACAAGGCAAAGAAATCCTTACCCTTTTGTTTTCTGAGAAATGACAAATCCACAGAGGACATTTAGCTCTCCCATATTCCAACATAAGACCCTTCTCCACTTTTTCTCCATGAATCAGATAAGACCCATCTTCATCCTTCCTCATCTGTCTCATAAGACCCCAGTATGATTCCTTTGTTAACCTTCGCTTTCCTAGGCCTCCTTTATTTTCGCATTAGTGAATGTTCTTCCATTTACAATACCATGAAGGAGATCATCTCCTTAACTGTCTGATACATTTACTTTTGATAGCTTGATGCTGTGCTTCAGATGAGGCTGGACCTCACTTTAGATCCTTGTTAACTCCATCTTCATAATGGGGCCTCTCAGAGACCCTGGTGTTCAGTCTCTGACTGGTGATCTGCAGACCCAGTGTTGTGTCTGACTCCTGACCCTATGTTTTCAACTCTTATCTATTGGTAGCACAGTAAAGATTTGATTTTGATTATTTTTGAGTAGTCATTTGATTCTGGCACTGTTACTTTTGATTTCATGGTTTAACCACTTGACAATTTCTGTGAATGGATTGATGGTTCATAGAGCTCTTGTTTCTGTTGGATGAAATGCAACAGAGAATCTGTTTTGTTCATCTCTTTTGTTTGCCTATTTGTCTATTTTGAGCTCAAATTGAGAATTTATATCAACTGGGAAAAGAAGAGCATTTTGATTTGATGCTATGAGTTTGTAAGTCTGATGTTTATTCTTGATCCAGGACTAAAATTTTAGAATTGAAACTAAATACACTCCATTTGTGTCTGTCTGAAATTCAGAAATATCTTTTATCTTTCATTGTGTGGTTCTGTAATATTTTCCTATCTCTAGATGGTACCAATAAATTATATTATAAAATTTCTTAAAGGAGCTGCATTCTTATTGGGTTTAAAGATAAATAAATGCTTATATAAAATAAATATGCCCAAACTCCCCAGGAATTAAGGAAATTGAATTTCTAGTATTTACAATGTGCTAAAAATTTCTTAGAGGAACTAATTCAAATATTTTAAGAAACCAAGCTCACATATTTTTTGGGAAATATTTGGCAAGTATAACTATTTTAACATATTTAGTTTAATAAAATAGCTATGTCTCTTCTGATTTATTAATATTAAATAAAACAAATATAGATTTTATTCTATATGGGTATGTTCTTTCTGAACTGTACAAGTTTACTTGTCAAATAAGCTTGCATCTCTTCTACTTACTGCTTAAGATTATGTGAAATGTAAACTTATGCTTAACCAAATTGAATTATTATTCTGACAAACTTTATTTGAACACTATTTATGTTATGTAGCATGTAACTTAATTATAATTCCTAAGATAATTTAGATATTTGGGTTATTTCTAAGTGAGAAGGAACACTTAATTAGATATATTAATTCCTAAACATAATTTTGAGCTCATATTCTCTGCTTCTTATTTGTGTATGTACAGAGGGTATATATACTTGAGGCTGTTAATGGCAGTATTTCTTTTTTGCCCCCTTGAGAAGTTGTTCAATAGGCATGTTTATAGATAAGGAAAACAGAAAGTTCATGGAAAGAGAACTTGGTTATGATGAGTTTATAAGATTTTCCCAAAAGAGCTAAAATAGCAAATATTATACTAGTATTAATGCATTGCTAGAATTTGGTTTTCTTTTTCTCCAAGTGACCTTTCTTCTGGAATATTGGTCTGCTCTTACTAAGAGGTTGGAAAGGTTACTTTTTATCTTTCATGTAATCTGCCTAGATAGCACAAAACTCTGTGCTTGATGTTGACTTTATTGTGTCCTTAATTATTTAAGAATTTAAAATTTTCTCACATGTGAAAAAGTTATCTCCTAGGTAACCTCCTACATTTATATTTAAAATGTTTTATTGTCATTTAGTTTAATAGATAGCTAAATATTTTTTCTCAGTCCACGTTTGTTCCTATCTATTTTTTTACTATTAAGTATTTAAAGTTTTAAATTTTATTATGGTAAGACCCATGATCCTATTTTAATCAAGTTCAAACATGCTGGCAATTTTATTATTATTATTTTCTAAAATTGAATTTTAACTAATATCTTTTGTACCTAAAACTGTCTTTGAGACTTGACAGAAGGCCCTTAGAAAATCACTAAGGATTTGTTCTTCCAGATTATAAAGGGAGAGATGCAAGGAATAGGCTAATTTAATATGTTATTATTGGTTAGTTGCACGGGAAATGTTGTCAAATCAGGAAAAATGTTTAGCCTTCTCTAGGTTAAATTTGTATAGGAAAAATGTTATTAACACAAATGTTTTAGATATTGTATACTGTGTGGGAAAAAACTAGAGATTTGTCAATGTTGTCAGATGATTCTTATCATCAGATTTCAGGTGTTATTTTCTTTAGTATCAGTGATGACAATATTATCTGTCACAATTTTAGCTATTTTTAAAAATGTTAACTTGATTTTATTGTTTTAATTTGAATCTAGCATATTCCAGGCCAGTGGTTTTTTTTTAATTAAATCTTTATTGTTCAGATTATTACATTTGTTTCTCTTTTTTCCCCTCCATAGCTCCCCTCCACCCAGCTGCCACCCTTCCCTCTGCCCTTACCTCCCTCCCATTGATCTCATCCATAGGTGTATGATTTTTGTCCTGTCTCTCCCTGTACACCCCTCATCCCTTTACCCCTGAGAATTATCAGTCCACTCCCTTTCTGTGCTCCTGATTCTATTATATTCACCAGTTTATTTTGTTGATCAAATTTTTAATTCACTTAATTTTTAGATTCATTTGTTGATAGATATGTATTTGTTGTTCATAATTTTTTGGCTTTTACCTTTTTCTTCTTCCTCTTCTAAAAGAGTACCTTTCAGCATTTCATATAATACTGGTTTGGAGTTGATGAACTCCTTTAGCTTTTTCTTCTCTGTGAAGCTCTTTATCTGCTCTTCAATTCTGAATGATAGCTTTGCTGGATAGAGTATTCTTGGTTGTAGGTTCTTGCTATTCATCACTTTGAATATTTCTTGCCACTCCCATCCGGCCTGCATTGTTTCTGTTGAGAAATCAGCTGACAGTCATATGGGTGCTCCCTTGTAGGTAATGAACTGTTTTTCTCTTGCTGCTTTTAATATTCTCTCTTTGTCTTTTGCTCTTGGTATTTTAATTATGATGTGTCTTGGTGTGGTCCTCTTTGGGTTCCTTTTGTTTGGGGTTCTGTGCACTTCCTGGACTTGTAAGTCTATTTCTTTTACCAGATGTGGGAAGTTTTCAGTCATTATTTCTTTAAATAGGTTTTCAGTATCTTGCTCTCTCTCTTCTTCTGCCACCCCCAGAATTCTGATGTTGGTATGCTTGAAGCTACCACTAAGACCCAGAGTCTCCTTACATTATCTTCACATTTTTTGATTCTTTTCTCTTCTTGCTTTTCCAGTTGAATGTTTTCTGCTTCTTTATATTTCAAATTTTTGACTTGATTCTTGCCTTTCTCTAATCTGCTGTTAGGACTCTATATAATATTTTTTATTTCCATCAGTGTATGTTTAATTTCTATTTCGTCCTTTATCATCTCTAGTTGGACCTTTTCCATCTCTAGTTGGCTTTTTTGCATCTCTAGTTGGTCCTTTTTCATCTCCTCTTGGCTCTCGCTAACTTTATCCAATTTTTCTAGCATATTCTTGAAAAACCTTATAAGTGTGGTTTTGAACTCTATATCCAGTTGTTTTTTTTCCTCCATTTCTTTTGTTTGTGATCCCTTCCATTGTCTCGGAATTTTCACTATGCTGGGGAAACTTCTTTGTCGAATTCAGCCTTATGATACCAGACTTGCAAAACCGAAGAAGCCTCTGTTGAGCTTGGGATGGGTGGCGTCTCAGGGCTTAAGGGACTGCCTTGCCTTCCAGTCTGCCCCGCTCTCCACGGCCCCTGAGTCTCATGTGACTGGGTAATTGCTGGAGCAGTCCTTGTGCACATGCCTGCAGTGCCTCTAGACTGCTGCCTTTCCAGCTCCCCTGCACACCAGGACCACACGAGTCTAGGTCTCCAAGGTTTCACCCGAAACAGGGGCTTAGTGGAGTCAGAAGTGACACAGTTGGGAGGGTCTGTCTCCTGCCCACTTGTGAAAGCCAGCGGCACAATCAGCAATCTGTCCTCTGTGCAGTGCCATGCGCGCCAGCAGACCTCTGATCTTTTGCGACTCCCCTAAATTTCAGTGCACCTCTCCCTTTTCACAGTCCAAACTCCCCCCGTATGAGTCTCGGCTGGATCTGGGGTTTAGTGTCGTAAGATAAGAGGTTCAGTGCTGTTGGGAGTCTCCGTTTCCCTCCTGCCAGAGAAAGCCAGCCAGGTACTCTGGCACCTGCTCTCTCAGCGCGCGCGTCTCTGTACCTCAGCTTTTTGCAGCTCCTCTGGGTTTCTGTGAGCCCCTCTCCTTCCTTCTAGCTGTAGAACTTCCACTCAGCCAGCTTTCCTGTGGTTCTGGATGATATCCGTTCTGTCTTTTAGTTGTAGTTTTAAAATTGTTGTGCGAGGCAGCAGTATAGGTGTTTACCTATGCCGCTATCTTGGATTCTCTCCAGGCCAGTGGTTTTTAATGAGAGATTCACATACTCACCTATGGAGTTACATTAATATACAGATGTTTACAATCCACTTTCCCCCCTTTATTGTTAAGGCATTACAAATGTGTGCTTATCCTTCCATTACCCCCCAAAACCTCCCAATACTGCCCTCACCTTTGCCCCCTGTTGTCTGCGTCCATTGGTTATGCTTATATGCATGCATACAAGTCCTCTGGTTGATCTCTCCTTTACCCCTCCCATCCCCTACCTTCTCTCTGAGGTTTGACGGTCTGATTGATGCTTCTCTGTCCCTGAATCTGTTTTTGTTCATCGGTTTATGTTGTTTATGATAATCCACAAATGAGTGAGATCATGTGAGAGTTATCTTTTTCTGACTGACTTACTTCACTTAGAATAATGCTCTCCAGCTCCATCCATGCTGTTGCAAATGGTACTCTTGACTTACAGAATCTCTTTACTTGATATTCTTGCTGTAGTATAACTATAAGTTGTTACATCCATTTGGTAAATTCATTGTATATTATGTCATTAGACGATTATATGTTATATCTGGACATATTTTTTTTGCTGTAAAAAAACTATGTTCATCCATTTTTATAAATTAGATATAACACTTACTGTTCTGTGAAAATAGGATTAATCATTATGTTTAGAGATACTTTGCCCAATTTTAAAAATTGATTTTATTATCTTATTTTGCATGCCATAGAAACAACCAACTTTTCTTGTTGGTTGCATTATTCTTGAAATGAACACTCATGGAATCTTTCATCTTTGAAAATTATGGCATAAAGTTAACCACAGCCATTTTAAGTCTCTTGTCATCTAAAGACTGTTTTTTAAAAATTTTATTCTGATGCTTCCCTGAAAGCTCTTGCAATCAGTCATAGGCCAAAGTACTTTTTCTTCACCAAAGAAGAACTTTTTCAGAGCCCCACAGAAAAGATCTATACCAGATACTTTTGAGTCCAGGCATCTGATGATATTGTATCACTTAAACAACATTGAGAACAGATCAGTGATTTGAGTCAGGATTTTCAGAAACAAGTGGGTTCATGAACCATCAATTCAAGATTAAGCAGAATAAGAATTAGACATCAATAAGTAATAAAGGATAATTGTGCTTCTTCTTTGGAATATTGTTCATGTTTTAATGTTATATTTTCTAGATATAAAGGGAATCATTTATCTTGAGCTATCTATAATTTATAACAATTTTGTAAACTATGCTTTTATAAATGGAAAACAATATTTGTAAATGTTATATTTTTTTCTCTGATTGACACCTAAAAATTTGAAAACACATCTTCAGTCTTTTTTTATGGCAAACATAGTTATTTGCACAAGTTTTACAAGGATCTGCCTTCCTTATTAGCAGGTATAATTAGAACTATTGGTTTTGCAGCTGTTTTGTTTAATTTTGGGGCAGGTGTCAAAATCATAACTGTTTTTGTCAGCAAGTTATTTAACACAGGGTTGCTCTGAGAATTATACTAATTTCACAAGCCAGTAGCATATAGGACAACATCTCTTAACAAGCCAAATAAAGAAAGACATTATTCAAAACAAATAACAGATTAATCACACTGTTGTTCTAGACAATGGAAGGTGCAAGAAATAAAGTCCAAATTTAGAGGTTAACCTTTTATATAGTATGATTTCTTGGGAGAGATAGATGGCTTAACCAAACCTGAGCTGAACTGACTTCCAGCTGCCAACACAAAACAAAAGTCCCTTTTTGCTTACGCACGTTGCTAGGGAACAAAGATGCTGGTGTTGGCAGATAGGCTAGTCTTCTCCCAAGGTTATCATCCCAGGGACCATTGCATGGTTCAGCACCACTGACAACCAGGAACATGGCAGGGACATATATATATTCTCTTTCTGACACAGCTTCATGGTTTAGCACTACTGCTGACCAAAGAGTTGCCACAGCAAGAGCAAATATCTCACGATCTTTGGAGAGCTGTTGAGATCAGCAAAACTCAAACATTGCCACCAAATTCATCTAACAGGATCTGAATACCTGGACCAAAAAAAAAAAAAGTTTGATAGATACTTTCCAGGGAGAAGATTTTGAAGGGCAGAAGGGAAGTGAGATCTATGTAGGTGGAGTATCATCCTTGAGGTGGTTGTTATGGGCTAATAGCAGGAGGAGAAAGGACCTAATAGAAGGAAAAAAGAAGTCACAATGTCAGCACCTTCTGAATAAATTTTACTACCCAAGTAATATGTAGTTACTGGAGAAAAATTAGAATGGAGAAAAGAAAATATTCTCCAGAGATGACCAAAGTTAAGATTAAATTTTATCTTTATGTACACCATCTTAAACTTTGATTAGGCATTTATAGGCATTTCAGTATATGTATTTTGAAGAAATCCTAATTGGCTATCTGAGTTCTTAATTTTTGCTATTATAAGCAAACAGTCATTTTTAATATGCACATTTTGATTAGGTATGTGTGTTTATATTACCCTCCATACATATAAAGCATTTTTGGTACTCTCTACTTGTTATAAATAAAGAAAACAATTGATAACATTTTTAATAACTTATTGAGAGCCAGGCAATATTCCAAATGCTTTGCAAAGAATCTAAGCCTTCACACTAATTCCTTAGTAGAGGTGCTAAAGTTATCTCTATTTTAAGATGAGGAAACTGAAACTTCACAAGGTTAAGAAAGCTGTCTAAGGTCACACAACGAGAAAGTGGCAGAACCAAACTGAAACCATCCCTGAGTCCAGAAGCTATAAGTGTATATATCCACAAATATGCAGCCATATACAAAATTTTCCAGATTAAGTGGTAAAGTTGGCATATATCTTTTTATTTTAAAAGCCAAAATCTATCTACACCAACATTTTGCATAGAAGGAATGGAAACTAATGAGTCATTTAACATAATTTTTTTGAATCTTACAACAAAATAAGCCAAAATCAAACCAAAACAAACAAAAATAATCAGAAAAAAGATCTTAATTGGTTTAAAATACCTACTCTTAATCTTTAAAATACCTACTCTCTCAAAGATTAAGGTACTCATACACTCCCCCATCTTCAGATGGTCTTCAATGTGAAAACACTTGTATATAATATAGAGGCTCAGTGCATGAAATTGTGCACTTCGAGGGGAGGTCCCCTCATCCTAGCCTGCACTGTCTTGCAGTCTGGGAAACCTTGGGGGATGTCTGACTGATGGCTTAGGCTCGCTCCCTGGGGCCTAAACCATCAGTCAGACATCCTTAGTGCTGCCTCAGAGGCAAAAGAGGCTCCTGCCACTGCTACTGCGCTCACCAACCATGAGCCTGGCTTCTTGCTGAGCAGCACTCCTCCTGTGAGAGTGCACTGACCAACAGTGGGCAGCTCCTGTAT
Organism: Lasiurus cinereus; assembly: GCA_011751065.1. Lineage (NCBI taxonomy): Eukaryota > Metazoa > Chordata > Mammalia > Chiroptera > Vespertilionidae > Lasiurus > Lasiurus cinereus. The sequence goes on from JAAGEH010000045.1 coordinate 42,663,804, forward strand.
TGAGCATCTGCCCCCTGGTAGTCAGTGTGCCTCATAGCAACCAGTCATTCTGTGGTTCAGTCAATTTGCATATTAGGGTTTTATTATATAAGATAATATGTATAAAAGTCTAACAAGTTCTGAATTTTCATATAATTTTAGTATCAATGTTTCTCTATACAATTAAATGTTTAAATTTTTATTTCTGTGCCTCTCTTTAGTGTTTTGGAGAATATAGAGGCATGTCTCCATGACTATTATATCAAGGGCAAGGAGTGTTTGAATCTGCATGTGGGGTTATACAAAATTAGGCACCATCACTGTCATTGTTATTTTGGAGACCAAAAAGTGGATGCCTTAACCAGACTTGCACACCTGGCAAGAGAAGGAGCTGGAAGCAGATGGTGCTTCCATCTTTCCTGCCCAGTGATGCTCTAAGTGTGCTGTCCAGACTAATTGCTCAGAACACTCAATTTGTATGTCTGAAACCGAGAGTTGTCTCTTAGAAACTTTTATAGCAATTTGACATTGCCCTGACACCCAAGTATGTAACTGGTGGATTCATCTCAATAAAGAGGACATGGACCAGTTGTCCAACACAGCAGGGAACTGCATGTGTTCAAACTGCTTCTTGTCATGCATAATTGTTGTATTGTTTCAGGTATTTTTCCATGATGGATTGGGTTTGGGAATGGGTTATCACATAAAATACAGAATGCCCAGTTGAATTTGAACTCTGTCTGGACAACCATTGATAATATTTTAATAGAACAATATCTCAAAATTTTTATGGGACATATTTCTATTAAAATTATTTTAGACTTATCAAAATTCAAGCCTAACTGGTTGTATTTTTATTTGCTAAATCTAAAACACTTAGGTGGGGGTGCTAGACAGGTGGCCCTTAATCACAGCTAATGTGAGAAGCTCTGCTTCAGTCTCTTCAAGACCCCTGGGTCCAGAATGACTCTCATCCATGGTGTGTTTAGCCTGAGACTAGATCCTTAGTGTCTTCCTCTGCTTCACTCATTTGTTCAACCCCCATATGAGTTAAACTTATTCATGCTTTCTTTTGCTAATTTGCTTAATTATTTTAAAAATCTAAATGCTCACAGCAATACCACTTCTTTGTTTTTTTAGCCTTCAATAGCTTTAGGAAAGTAGATGCTTCTGAATGTTATTTCTGTGCTACACTGAGGATTAGTAAGTTAATTTCTGACAGCACTCTAAAAGATGCAAAAGTGGTTCTCTACAGTTCACTAAACAATAAAATTGTCTCTAGTACACTTTATTGTTATAGTCACCTAAGCTGTTTTGCTGTGTTTTCTACCATTATTCGAATGCATCTTGAAAATTCTCTACTTAAAAATTGATGACAAAATACCTGCTGTATCTTGTCTGGTAATTTGTGTACAGGCAAGATGAACATGTTCTGCTTAAAAAGAACATTTGAGTAGCCCAGAAGGGTAAATGACCTCAATTTCCACATTTATAAAATTGGGTTGTTGGGCTATGTGGGTCTCTGGCATTCCTCAGCAGCTTGAGTGTTCCATGATTTAAAAAGTCACCAGAGAAAGCCAAAGGCTGTGTAGAAAAGAAGAGTGGCAGGTGAACTACTACCTTATTGAAGGGGGAGATTCGTAGGTGGCTAAATGAATGCCCTTGAACACCAGCTCACAAAGATGCTTATTTTTCAACTTTCTCTCAGTCTGTCTCCCAAGCAAGTTAAAGTTCTCCATTTTATAGATTGCATCAAGGTGTATTAAGGGTGAGATGTGAGGAGGTACTGGGCTGGGAGTCAAGAGGACTGGATTTGAATCTTGGCTTTGCCACTTAGTAGCCATATGATTTAGAAACAAATCATAAACTAAATGACCAAAGCTACTTCACACTCTACAAAGGTGGCACAATTCATATCAGACGGGTAAATTCTATAGAGAGAAACATCTGGAATATCTCAATAGGCATTTTTTGGTTGTGAAAAGGTGGGGTATAGAGGACCAGGGTTGCCTCAAAAACAATTAAATACCCTGTCAGACAAAAAACAGGCATACTAGTATTGTTTGTCAGAGGAAGAAATTGGGCCCTTGGGAAAAAAGATAAGAACATTTAGAGCAAAATTTACAAGATAAGCAGACCCCATGCTGAAAATACTACAGCCTATGAAGGATGAGGGTAATGATACAGCAGAGCAAGACTTGGGCAAGGGGAGTTGCCATGCATAAGTGGGGGTCCAGCACTATCAGATCTTTTCGTCTTTTAAGAAAAGTCAGAAATCTGGAAAAAGATCCTCATTTTTAAATATTGGGAAGTAAAATTTTATTTAATTACTGTGCTGCCAACAAAATATGTCTGTAGACTATGTTAAAGCCTATAAACTATTATTTAAAAATATTTGGTTTACAGAAAAGGGATCTAAATGAGGGAAAAAATATATTTAGCCTACCCATGGTGGCTCAGTAGTTGAGAGTTGACCTATGAACCAGAGGTCACGGCTCAATTCCCAGTAGGGGGCATGCAGGAGGCAGCTGATCAATGATTCTCTCTCATAATTGATATTTCTATATCTCTCTTCCTCTCCCTCTCTGCAATTAATATAAACATATTTTTACAAAAATAATAATTTTAGTATAGTTATACCTTTCTGAGTTGAACTATTTTGTGTTTGACATAAGAATCTTAGTTTACTTCAAATTTTCAGTAAAAATTTGATATACACAACAGCTTGAATTTTGATGATTTATTTGAATAAAGGAATGAACGATGTTGCCTAGATAAGCAAAGTAGTATAAAAGGGGTTGGCAATTGCAGGAGTAAAATAAAATAGAGAATCAAGAATTCGGCAGAAGAAATTTGAAAAGGTGAAGAAAAGAGAGCCTTACAATAAGAACATTAGTGCAATGTCCTTGGCTTCTAGAGCAAATGAAATGGGGGTCAATAATTTCCAGTTTAATGTGAAAAGAAAGAGTGACATCAGAAAGCTGGAGAACTTGGAGCTATCCTGTGGCACATACTTAATTTACAAAAGAAATAAAATGACATAAAACTGTTTGAATTATATCTGCTGCTGAAAAGTTCTAAGGATGCAGTAGACTGGAACCAAAAGTAAATAAAGTTTGTGTCTGAGAGGAGCTGAGACAAGTAGTAGGGGCTTGGGTAGTCCTCTTTCTCACAATGTTGGCCACCTGAGAGAAAGGGGAGAAGCAGGAAGACTGCCCCACTGTGACAAAGAAAGCTGCTGAGCCAGTCCAGAACTGCATGTGCACAAAAGCTCAGAGCAACTAGGGAAAATATGTAGAGATCTGGAGAGAGGCTTGTAGAACCCAGTTTATGTATTCATGATATTCCTGAGAAGGGAGGCCATACAGTATATAAATATAATGAGAATTTATTTCTTTGGGAGATGCTCCTGTTATCCTGCAAGTCAGAAGGCAACTGATTCCTCCCTCACTCTACTTTTATAAAGCACTTGGAGCATAACATCAACACTCTCAAAGCCAGCACAGGTTTTCTTTCTCATTCAGAATAGTTTGTTTCAGTCTCCTTAAGACTGAAAGGGTTCTTGGCTTACAAATTCAGAGAAACCAGCATTTCCACTCCAGTGAGGGTTCTGGACAGGTTATGGCAGTGCTATGTTGTTTGCCATATTTATACAGAGGGAGAGAGATTTTGCTGCTTTTTCCATGAGTGTCTCACTGCCAAAGAGTGGGCCAATGACCACATCATCTCGTGGGCCATCACAATAATTAGCGTATATTGAACAGAGGCACAGTGTTATGCACCATTTGCAGAAGCTGGGAGAGTGTTGTCTTATTATAGCCATCTTCCTGGATGACATATCTGGAGGAATGAAGGGCTGAGATCACAGGCAAGATAGTATTTAGTGCTGATATTTATGGAGCATTGCATGGAACACTTGACATAAATTTATTTTTTCTTTCCTAAATCTCACTGAGATAGATACGATTGTTATTACCTTAATATGGCTGAGGAAATGAAAGCTTGCAGAGATCAGGTAAAATGTCCATGACCACACAGCTAGTCACTGACAGATCTAGGACTTGATTGCAGTTACACTTAGTACCTGGTAAGGACTTTAGTGACCACTCGCCTGTGTGTGGTTTGGACTCATTTTTCTCTGGAACTACAGATGCCATACATACAAAGGCACCATGTTGAGAACAAAGGCTGATCGATCTGTTAAATTATCAATAGGCCATCGAATTCAAATTCACAATGCCAGAGCTGGGCCATTGCCAACTGACCTGAAAACCTATGCAATAGGGTGAACTGGAGCTAGATTTTGTCCTACTCCAACTTCTATGATCCCCACACAATTTTCGTTGACCACCTCAACATCCCCAATCTCTAGCCCACAGTCTGGGCTAGACTGAACACATTATGTTAAGAAAAAGAACAGAGAATCTAAAAACATTGACATGTGGGGATAAAAATTCTACCGGGGTGTCTAACTGGTGCAATTGACCATCACAATTCTCTTTCAACATCATTATTACCAAGTGGTCTATTCATTTCTTCTGTTTTATTTTAATTTTAAGATTACCATTAGTAAATGTTTTTTTACCAAGGTAATTTCATGCACTCAACTAAAGCAAAAATGATATAATGCTAATAGTATTTTAATGAAAAATAGCAATTCCCTACCCCACAGTGCCATAGTCCCAAAGGAATCACCTTTATTTACCCTTTCAGCAGTTTCTTCTGCTTGTGACTGACCTTTCTTTTATAAATATGCTGAATTGCATATTTCTTGATTCCTCCATTTTCAACATTAACTTTTGACTTTCTATTATTGTAGGCGAAAATTTAGTGCTTTTCTATACTTTCCCCTTCCTCCTGACTCCATCTTCTTAATGCATGTTTATCCAGGGTTATGGTTAAAAAAGTAATCGTTGCAACTATTTAAATTTTGACTATCTGTGAAAAATATGTTTAACATTCTACCAGATCTGACAGTATTATGAACTACTGAGCCCCCCACTCCCACTTTCTTTTTTCTGCAGATCACCCTCCTAGAGTTCTCCATCCTCCCCCTCCAAGACGTATTATGCTCCAGGTATATCACACAGCTGCCATTCTAGGATTTCATCTGTTATTCTCCTGATTCTTAAGTCTTTCTTTTTCTTATTCTTTGGTGTTCTCTCTTGTTTGGTTGTAGAACAACCTGGAGTTGCTTGATGATGTCTCAAAAAGGAAAGCATGGTCCTAGCTGGTTTGACTCAGTGGCTAGAGCATCAGCCTGTGAACTGAAGGGTCCTGGGTTCGATTCTGGTCAAGGGCACATGCCCAGTTTGCAAGCCCGATCCTCAGTAGGGGCTGTGAAGAAGGCAGCCCATCAATGATTCTATCTCATTATTGATGTTTCTATCTCTCCCTCCCTCTTCCTTCCTCTCTGAAATAAATAAAAAGACATTTAAAAAAGTAGAGCATGGAGTTTGTTTCCCAATGTTAATCAAAAACACCTCCACTGACAGAAAAATAACTCAATTCTCCAGCTAAGTGACATTCTGACTATTCTGTTTACAGGCTAAAATCTTTTTCATTCATTCATAACTCGAAAGCTTTTTTTTAACTCTCCTGTTACCCAAACTTTGGTTTCCAGGTGTCATCAAGTTTTTTACTCTCCATTGTCAGTTTTCTACATGATATCCTAATTAAAAGCCAGTGTCCCCATGGGCATTCTATGGCAAATTCTGTACATTCCTGGGCTGCTGGTGTCCTTAAAGTCAGGCTCTGCCTCAACTGAGCACCATCTCAGTTCTTGATAATAAACTTCAGACTGTCTGCTGATTACTCTGTTTTCTCTCCTGGGATCCACTAGGGAATAATAGGTCAATAACCTTTTGTGGATGGTTGAGTTGAAATTAATCTCAACTTACCAGTTTAGTAGCTCTACAAGTAGAATGTCCCCCACTGCTAAAAATTCCCATGCTTTCTTCTACGTTAGACTCTTGGATACTTGAGTTTTTCTTTTCCTCCAAAGTAGTGAGGCCTAACATAAAGGTCCATCCTCTTCCCAGACCAATTGTCATGAGCCTCCATTTCCACCTTACTCCTGTGCACCAAGTCCCATCATTGTCTTCTTTATATTTAGATGGAGTCTTTGAATGAACCAATTTGCCCTATATTTTTGTCATGTCCTTCTTATATCCCTACACTCTTCCTCTAGACTAACCCTCTCTTATAAACATCCCTTATTTAAAAATTTTTATGTATATGGAATGGTTATTTTTTTTACCACAGTTTAAAGTTCTAGTTCTAGTAGCTAAGTTACTTCTGCTATATGATATGCTACATTTTTAGATAATGTTTAAGGCTCCTTCAAATTGAGCATTCTGTGAGTATGAATATTAGCAAAACATAATGACAAAAGCATGGTCAAGGTTTCAGTCATGGTCAGTTCAGGCTGTTCACAGGTTTCTGGTTTCTCCCATTTGACTGTAATTCATTATTAGCCATTCTTATAAATTTTTTTTGCCAGTCCTTCTTAAAACCACAGACTGCAATAAAAATACCCATAGTATAGATGATCTTGCAGAGGTAGCAAGGATTTTGGTTTTCTAATTCAGGAGAGAAAGCTAAACCATCAGAAAACTAATGAATCATGATTCATTGCAAAGAGAGAGAGCAAGCTAGAAATTCTAAATAGCCAAGGTGATCTCACCCTCTTCTGGACAAGAGCAACAGGCGTGAACCTAGGAAGCAGGTTAGGCAAAAGAGAGGAGGGAAACCAAGTTCAGAGGAAAGGTTTTGAAAGTGAATGTTTGGGACAGTTAGCTGAAAATAATGGCAGATAGTAAAATAAGTAAGGCCATTCTTTAATATAGAAATTAGACAATTAAGGGGCCACAAACTGGAAGAAGAAGTGAAGCAAAGCTTATGGCTTAATGATTGACAGGTCTTCATCCCCTATTCTTGTGTATTCACTGACTACTTTCCCAAAACAATCTATCAAGCAAATTAGACTTCATGAGAAATTCAATATTGCTAAATATTCAGTAGTAACTTCAACAGAATATTTGTTTTAAGACTAAGCCAAAGGCCTTTGGAGATTTAGGCTCTCTTTCTAGATGGGTCTACAGTATTGTAGGACTTCCCACAATAAGTGGAGTTCATGGGCCAACCTATCCTGCTTATACTTTTGAAAGGATAACAGTCACCTATACTATTTTCCTCCATTGTGTGTTTATTTCTGGTCTCACTTTCAGTAGTTAGAGAAATAAGCCTAACCAGGATCCTAAAGACTGAAATCCTGCTGCTTTATCCATTGTGCATCCTTAGGCAAAATTTCAAACATCTCCAAGTTTTCTGATTTGTAAAATAAGGATAACTCCTACCTTACAGATTACTGTGGGAAATAAAATTTAAAACCCTGAAAATCATTCCATAGTAACTAGAATATAATCCTAGCACAACAGCTTAAAAGATTCCTTTGGATCTAGCTCCTGCCTATCTCTTTGATATTATCTTCTACTTTCCTCTTTCAGTTCCTGTTATTGAACCTTCTTCCTTCCTATTGCTCAAATACCAATATCTCTCCCACATCAATGCTGAAATTATCTTTTCCTTGATACTCTCTGCTTGCTCCTTACCATCTACGTCTAAGCTCATGTGAAATCTTTTTTAAAGAATATTTCTTCTTAAATGTTTCATTTCTGCAACCAACTGGTCATGGCCTATCACATTATTCTGTGTTATTTTTTTTGTATCAACAATCACTTTTTGAATTTATTTTACTAACTTGTTTATACAGAGATTAGTTGTTCGTTAGTTGTCTCTCTCCAGTCAATAATATAAACATGAATGAGCATGGACCTGTTAGCAGTTGCACTTGGAATAATGTCTAGCAAGTACATAGTAGATGGCAGTAAATGTTTGATTGAAGTAGTGAATTCAATAAATGTTTGGATTGATATAGTTTAATGAAAAGATTTTATAAACTGTGAAGTGCTTCTTCATGTAAGATGCATTTACTTCTATTGAGAGGGTACTAGAGAGAAAAATGAGAAGGTAAAAAATAAAAAATACTAGATTTTAATTTTGCTTTTATTGCTCTTCAATAAAAAAAAATAGGACAAGTAACTCATTTGCCTGGAGTAAGGCAAGTTCACTTCTTTACCTTTCTGTACATTAGTTTTCTCATCTATAAAATGAGAAAAAAAATGATATTAACTCACAGGCTATTTTAAGGCTTATATTTAATTTTGACAAAAGAACTGTGCACATTGAGGTTGCTCATGTAAGTTTCCATTATTGTCCAATGTACAATCCTAAACTAGAGGAATAAGGAAGTTCTTACTATATTTTTTACTTCATAAAAGCAAAAGTTTTGGTGGTATTGGTAAAAAAAAAAAATTATGCAGGAAGTTTATTTTACCCAAACTCTTCCCAACACATTAAATTCTGTGATCCAGGGCTTCATTTGCATAAGTATATTTGCATGTCCTAATTAAAACCTTTGGCAAAACTCTGAGAAAAGGAATTTAGGCTTTTACCCTTAAGAAAGAAGATAATTCTAAAACAGCCACCACAATTTCATGCTGCAGAAGATAGGTAGTGAAGGCATTAATGTTTGCTTATAGAAATTAGCCTGAGCAGTCATATTAACATCAATTTACAAATGAAGCAGGATAAGTCATTTCAAATAAAGCACATAATATTTTCTTTGGCAATAATTCCTTGCCTATTCTAGCTCTGTGTAATGACGGCTGTTCTAATGCTTTCACAAAGGAGGCTGACTGTAAAAAAATAAGAAAAAGGATGAATGTGTCTCACACTTGACCTGACTCTGTATACTGCATTCTTCTGCTGAGGTTCAGAGGATCCTCAGAGACACACACATATCCAATTCTATCCTTGGGGTCCACTTTCTGACTGTAAGGGAAACTTGGGGCTTGATTGACTCACAATGCTGTGTATGGTATAAGAGTTGGAATCAGTAAGTCTGGGCTTGGATAATAAGTCTGCCATTTATGGATCCATGTGGGACCTCGGGCTAATAATTGTACTTCTCTTAGCTTTTAATCTCTCTGCTGCGAAATGGAGATAGAATTGACATCTGCCTCATGGGTGTGTTGGAGAGATTAAATAAGATCCTATGTGGAAAGATCCTTTGTGAAGGGCAAAGTGCCATATAAATGTCCCACATTTTAAATTCAGACCCCCTTTCATTCCTGAACCTTTTCCACAGGAATTATTACATTGCTCCTCTTGGTAGATAAGACTGCAACACTTGTGGCCCTGAGTGCTCATTGGGAGCATAGGGACATGGCACAGGTGCAGCTTTCCTCCTTCCTGTACACACAGTTGACATTGCTAATGCATCACAACACTTTTTCCTACTGAGTCTGGAATCTCAGAATCCCCACAATAATTTTCCAGCAGTTACCATCAACTCTTGGAATTGTCATGGGAGATATTGATTGGTCATTCCTAAAAAGCCTCTAATGCCTGTGGCCAACGTGTCCCCCACGCTCTTCTTCCAGATTGAGGACACATGGAATGTAAACAGGTGCATAGAGATGACATCCCACAGTGACATACTCACTTCTTAGTCAACACACACATACACAGAGCAGTTCTGGCTTCAACATTGGTTTGTTACATCTGAGTTAATTTTATAGTGGAAAAAAAAGCAAATGTTCAGGGAAATGTTGGCAACAGTACAATTTGTGGTAAATCAAATTGCCTGAAGACATGCGTTAAAGTGTTTTTGGAGAGAACAAAGACTCTAGGACTGAGGAGCAAATGTCAAGTTAGCTCTGGAACTGGTGTGAGTGGATACACCACATAACACGAAGCCTTAATTGCTTCATGTTTTCTTATCAAATAGAATAATTAGAAGACATTTTATTTTTTATTTTCAGTTAAGTCAATTCTTTCCTTATGCTTTGAGAAGAAGTGTGTATATAGAGAACTCAGAGTTTCATATTGAAATTTCTTCCTTCTTAGTTCCTGAAGGAACTCAGCATTTTGTGGATCTAATCGCAGGCTCTTTGTTGGCAATCCAGATGTCAGACAGCAGTCCTAAATGAACAGAAGTTAACCTGCACATCTCAAGCATCCCCACTTGCAATTGGAAAATAATTTATTTTACTCAGTCCTGGTGTGAGTTTGCCAGGCATGAGATGACCTGGTCTATTACTTTGCCAAGGTCAAGCAACCTCACATTTCATGGGAAACTGCTTTTGCCATTACCCAAGCTGGATGAGGGGAACAGCTTTCTATTTTGTGTTATCAAGGATACTACCAAAGAAAGACATGTATAAACATGTTTTTTAATTAAAATAAAAATATGTTTTATATGCAAAAATAGGACCAATGTCTTAGATTTTCACCAGCCTGATTTTTAAAGAGGCAACTCACAATTTTTATGTTAATAAATATGTAGGTTCTAGAAGCAAAGAAGCTCATAAAAAATGCTAAAAACATTAGAAGCAAAAGTTCTTTTTCTAAGCCTAAAGATTGCTGCTTATATTTGCCTTAAGGGTCTGGCATCTTTAAAAAAGTGGATCTTTATTTTGGACCAGGTATATTATAGTTCCTCTTATTAAATGCTAATCTTTCACTAGCCATCTTTTATTTCACTGTTGAATAGTTAACAATGCCCTTGTAGTTCATAAAGCACTATTTTTTTTGCATGTTATACATCTCATTTGATTCTAATAGGATAGTTTTAGTACTATCAACACCAATTTTCTGAGGAAATAGGAAAGCTCAAATGGGTTAAGCCATTTGGCTAAGATCACATAGCTAAAAAGTACAAAGAATAGGACTTGAATCCAGATAAACTAATTCCTAAAATGGTATTCTTTACTACCACATGCTCACTTAAAGAGTGACTTAAGACAGGGATTATGTTCTTGTGTGAAGCATAGAAATGCTTGGGGCCAGGAAAGGCGCCAAGAAGTCAACATGAAAAAGCTGGGGACCAAATAGAGAAAAACATATCCAAAGGAGCCAAAGATGCCAAGTCTGGGATTGGGTGGAGGTGATGTCAAAACAAAAGCAGTTGAGAATAAACAAGAAAACTGATTTGCATATCAGCTTATTTTTACTGTGTACCTTGGAAACTAAATTTGTGATACCTGAGTTAGTGATTAGTTTAATAGGCTAGAAGCAAGGAGGACATTTTATAGTCTTCTCATGCTGGTGAAGGGAAAGTACCTGAAATCTTTTCAGAGTGGACTTCTACAAGTTCTCTGGCTTTGCTGCAACGGGCTGGGTGGCATTTGTGAGTAACTAAACAGGTCAAGGGCTGTTACTGAAGCAGACTGACAGGGACAGTATATTTTAGTTTCTTGTTTCTAGTAATTCAGAATGTCATAACACTTAAATTCTAGTTGATATAGGGATAGAAATTGGCTATCCAGGACTGGACATGTTTAAGAATGAAGGGATTGTGCACACCAGTGTCCGAGAACAGAGCCAAGTAGTAAAAGGAGATTGCTGCCAAAGCATGAAACTAGGAGTGACACATCCATGCAGCTGACTCAGAGAGAGCCAGAGAGACAAGCTCAATAAAATGGGCTGCAGAACAGGGCCCAAGCTTGAGCTTGTTCATCATAACATTGAGTGCTATAACTGTGTCAGGCATATATAAAGTGGACTTATAAGTCTGTCATTAATCTTCAAAGTACTAAGAACTGGTGTATGTATGTATGTATGTATGTATGTATTTATTATTTCAAAGAGGAAGCGACAGTGAAAGAGAGATAAAAAGATCAATGATGAGAGAGAATCTCTAACTGGCTGCCTCCTGTAAACCCCACACTGGGGGGATCGAGCCCGCAAACTGGGCATATGACCTCACCAGAAATTGAACTGTGACCTCCTGGTTCATAGGTCGTCACTCAACCACTGAGCCATGTCAGCTGGACTGGTTATTTTTAAAATATTTTTTAAATCGATTTCAGAGAGAAAGGGAGAGGATAAGGGAGAGAAAAATCAATGTTGAAAGAGAATCATTGATCAGCTGCCTCCTGCATGCCCCCTACTGGTGATCGAGCCCACCATCCTAGCATGAGCCTTAACTAGGAATGAAACCATGGACCCTCCTTATTCATAGATCAACACTCAACCACTGTGCCGGACTAGCCTGGCAGAACGGGTTATTTTTAAGGATTTATTTTTGCAGATGAGAAAAGTGTTTTTCAGAGAGACTCAGTGACTTATTAAAAGCCAGACAGTTAGTAGGAGGCAAACCAGGATTGAAGCAGGAGTCTGGCTTCAAAGCCTATGAGAACAATAGATGTTCTTCTTATACACATTATGGATAGACAGTAAGTTGTGTATGGTGAACCACATTTAATAACTTTGCGCCAAATCCTTTTTACTCATATCAACTATATACAGTGGATTTTGCCAAGTGTTTTCTTTATGTTTAGATATTGCTCTACTTGTTTTTAGGACCCTTGGCCATATTAGTGACCTCCTCTCCTTTCATTCTGAGCTTTAAAGACCTTCATTTAATAGCCGAAAACTCCCTGGGTATAAGTGTCTAGCTAACTTATATAATCTTAAGAAATTTTATTGACCTCATAGTGCCCACTGAGCATCATGGGAACAAGAATTTCAATGATTCAAGCACATCTCTAAGGACAAACGGTTCACAAAGATTTATATAGGCCATTGTCCATATTGTAACATCTTTTATATTTCTTTCTGATTCATTCTACTCTTTCCACATCTCATGACAAGCAGCTGAGGACACAGACAAAGGAGAAAGAGCAAGCCTGTAAATGCAACCTTAATAGATAGCCAATTTGAAGATGGCTATCTTTGGAGGTCTCATTTTGATCTATGAGTGTTCCTATGGACATTTGGCATCACATTTTGGGAAAAACACACACACAAATGAATCTGCTTGCTTTATCTCCACATTGGAGCCAAAGATATATTGTGTCAATAATTTTCCAGAAAACCCCAGGATTACAAATATGCTAAGGCACTTCTAACTATCCCCCTTAAATGAAGGCAGTAATCTATTTTAAGACAAAGGGGATCTGGGTATCATAAAAAGGGAGGGTTTTGAAGAACAAAGAAAAGGGGACTGTAGGCCACCATGTCCAATGACCCCTAAACTCAGTTTCTGTTATAACTCACTACAATTCTTTTTTATGAACTCCAGCTTTCCCAAACAGTAATATATGTGTGGCTTAAAGGATAGTTATTAGAGTGTAGACATTGTTTTAGTGTTATTCAGTGCTTGCTTTTAGTTTTAAGTAGGAGAAATTGAATCTGCCTGAGTTAAGCAAAGAAGTAATCCATAAAATAAATATTGGGAAATTATCAGGAAGGCTGGAGAAGCAGACTCAGAGCAAAAAGAAGAACTAGTCTGATGAGTATGCTGCCATGATGGCCACAGATGACACTAGAACTTGCGTTCACTATGGTCCCTAGATCCCAGATGCAGCCCCTGGTCATCCAGTGAAATGAATTCTCCCAGGCCCCAGGAAAGGAGGTTAATAAAGAGATAAAACAATACAATTTCCTAGCAGTAAAGGACACATGTTTGCGGATTAAAGGGATATTCTGAATTCACAGAACAATGAATGTATGAAAATAAATATGTGTTAAAACAGAAAAATAAAAAAAATAACACTATAGTCTTGTGACTTAGAAAATGGAGATATGTACTAAAAGAAATATCTAAATTATTAAAAATTGTTTTCTCTAAAGAGTGAGAATCAGTGTAGGGAGGAATTCAGGTCACTAATGGTTTTCATTATAAGCTTCGTTAATACTATTCACTTTTAAAACTATGAATCTTTAAAAATAAGCACAAGAAAAAATATTCACAGTGTGTTGCAACTACTCAGTGTATTTTCAGTGCAATACAATGTAAATGCAGGTCAGAAAACAGCATGTGATGAAATTCAATTTTATCTATATCTACATAGAAAGATACAAGTTACACTAAAATTTTTAATAGTAACTGACCCTGAGTGATGAATTTTCCATTGCTGTTTGTTTTTTTCTTTGGAAGCTTCTGAATATTTTAAACATCATTTTAATTATATTTATAAATAAAATGAATAATAAAGCTATTTCAAATTTAAAAATTTATCAGATGGCTGAGCTTTTCATTATAGTTCATAACTTGACAAATATATTTACATGTTTAAAGTTATTTGTGAGTTAAAATGCACTCTAAATCAGACAAAACCTGTGACTCTAATCTAGCACAGCAATGCTACCTTGTTTTGGTTATTTTTTTTCTGCTGCATGTGTTTTGTCTCTCTAGTGATAATGTAAGTTACCTTAGAGGCAGTGATTCTTTCTTAGATATGTTTCCATTCTCCACAACCCAACCACTCTGCCTTGAAAATTATAGCTCTTCTCTCTCTGTATAGATCATTAATTATTAATAATATATATATAGTTATTAATAATTTATATATATATGTTAAAACATTGGCTATTCTAGTTCTCAGACTGTCAAACTCAAGCTGGAAACATATCAAGTCTCTGAGTCTGCAGTTTACTGACTGCAGATCTTAGCACTTTGCCTCTGTAATCATGTGAATCAATTTCTTATTCTCTCTCTCTCTCTCTCTCTCTCTCTCTCTCTCTCTCTCTCTCTCTCTCTTCTGTTGGTTCTGTTTCTCTGGAGGACCCTGACTAATTCATTGACTACTAAATTAAGGTCAATGTTTATTATTTTCTTTGTGACTATTCATGCATCCTGAACTGCAGCCTACTTGTTAATATCATTCTAACTTTATAGATTGTTCTAAATTTGATAACAAACTCTAACCTCCTATGTTTCCAAGAATAACAATATAAAAGCAACTCTATGTGAGTAAATGGTTCTAACAAGTAGATGTTACTCTTACCCAAGTCTCTCTAAAGGACAATGTGGACCTTGACAGGATAAATAGCATTAGTTTATGAATTCAACATGTAATCAGAATAATCAGACATTTATGAAGAACCTATTAGGAGCAGAGAATTATGAGCAGAGCATTATGCTAGGTGTTGTGGGGAGTACTGAAATAAATATTCACCTGTGTTTGAGTGGACCACCAAGGCTAATACTATAGAATCCAATATTATGATGAGTTATACTCTAATTTTTAAAAATTCAGTCTTTATGTTTTCTCTTTTAATGGAAATAATTGTGGCATTATTCATCAATGTACTTCTTCTCCAGAAAGAAAAGGTCTTTTAGTGGAAAGACAAAAAACTATGAGTATCAGTTTCTAGGTTAGAATTTAGATATGATGGTCCTTTAATTGCAATGAATTTTTATGTGCTTAAAAATGTCCTAGTTTTTTCAACAAATATATCATAGGTATAAATAAAAAAAAAATGTACCTCAAGTACAATTTCTGACACACACACACACACACACACACACACAAATTAAAACCTTGATTTTACAATTTAGTGAGTCAGTACCTATCACATGAACCATTGAGATACTTACAATTGTATATCTAGCAACTAAAATTTACTCCAGCCATATAGAAAAGGGGTTCATTTCCAATAACAGGACACATTCTGCAATCTCTTAGGTTCCTCGTCATAGTTAACAAAGTTATATGGTGGCTAATAATGGCACCATTTAATATTATCCAAATATATAGAGATTAAGAATTGAATACTTTTATTAAAATAACAAGTAAGCAAACAGGATAGGATGTGCATATAAAAATATATAAATATAAAGACACAAGCTGAATCCTGCTTACTACTTTTTATTTGGTTTCAGGTGATTTTCAATTAGAGTGAAAGTATCTACTTAACACCAGTGTGAATATATAGCTAGTTCAGAGAGAGCTCCAACTGCAGGCAGTATTGACAGCCATTCCAGTTTGGTGATGGAGTAAAGGGGGAAAATGAGTTAGGTTGAGGAATTTCCATTTATATTAGTGATGCTCCTTCCACATTTATCTTCCTTTTCCAATCAAGTTGTAAATCTTAGTTCCCAAATGTGTACAAGACAGCAAACATTTATTTGTTCTGTGAATTTTCAATTTGAATGTGCATTTCATGTATAGAAAAGCAGTCAATATAATGAGACATCACTGGGAATAGTTATCTAGGCATATTGAAACACGGATAGCTGTTTTCTACATTTCAAGCAAATGAATTTTTTTCATTAATAAATAATATGGATATAACTCTTGATAGTGTTTGCCTCTCATTGAATCAATTTCATTAGCATTAATATTTTTGTAAAGCACACTCCATGCACAAAGCACCTCAATTTTCAATAGATTTGAATATGGCCACATTCATTCAATACACAAATGTAGGTGTTCTTCAGACCTTAAAGTTAAATTAAAACTTTACGTATACAATATGTAAAGTTTAGATGGATAGGTAGATAGACAGAACAAACACATGAATTATATAAATTTCCAAAGGCTTAAGATATTCATGCTCTTATGTGGGATAAAAAGTATTAGTAATAGGAATTAATTACATGATTTCTTTTCAGTCCTGTTTTATCATTTTTAAAATAAGACTTATGCTAGAGTATTGGTTATTTCTTTTTATGCTCTTCACTAATATCACAAGTACATAGGAATTATTTTTTTAATAATGCATGTCTGATCATAGGTACTATGTGTAGAGCAAAGTACACTAGATTTACACTGACAATACTGTTTGGCTCTCAAAGAGACACTGGGCATTTTTATTTTTCTCATTCTTCATTTATAAACTGGAGATAACTTCTAACTCTCATGGTGACTTGAGGTTTGAATGAGTCCGTGTGAATGTTTTGTATATCTCAATCAAGTTTTAATACAGCCAGAGGTATGTCTATTAACTTTTATGATGCTATGTCACCTTGATCTATTTATGATAAATAATATCAGTTGCAGTTTAGGTATTTTATATGCTAGATATTACCCCAACAAGCATTTAAAGCAGCCTCTTGGATACTTGCCTCTCTTTGCTGTTTTGGGCAGCCAATATTGTGAAGATAAGCAATTAAACAGTCTGACTCAGAATCATAAAAATCTGCAGCAGAAGGAGAAGCCATTGTGTCTTTTGTATTGTGATAAGTACCTCTGTTATAGAATGACGATTAGATGATTTTTGAGGGTGCCTGCTTATTAGGCTGAATTGTGCCTAAATTTTAGATGATAAGTTTCTAGTCATCATTATAATATGAGTGCATAGTCATTTTATAATATGATCATAATTTTTTTCTTCTCTTTTCTTAGATGAAACAATGTTCTAAGCAAACAGCCTTGGATTCTTTGGCTCCCACTTCCTTACTTCCACACAGAACCCTTGCTATAGATAGGTGGGTTAATGTTTCTTTACCATCAAGAGAACTCTGACATTATTTCAAGTTATAACTAGGTATTGACTCTCATATGACTTTTCAAACTATTTAATCATTATGAGTAATTTTTATATGGAATGACTGGGGTGAAGTAAAATTAGTTTCTGATTAATGAAAAAAGAGAAGTTTAAGTTAAAATTACAATTATAAAATATTTTCATACTTTAGCTATTAAAATGCACTATTGAAATATTAAAAACCACACTTTAACCACTTTAAGAAATACAAGAGGATAGTAGATTTAATACCTGGGTTTAAATCCTGGCTCTACCAATTCCTGGCTGTAAGAGGAATGTACTAGCTACAGTTTTATAGTCTAACATTAATTGTGTCTGACTGACTAAGCTGCTGTGTAGGTTAAGTAGGTTAACACAAGCACTAAGGACATTGTCATAATACATGCGTTATTTGTCATCATCACCATTCCATCTCCTTTTTTTAAAAAAAAATCTAAATTTACAAAATCCAAACTAATCATTTTATTGGACATTAGACTAGCATTTTTCTTTATAAATTGTAAACTTTACAAGTTTTAACTAAATAGCTTTTTATGCTATAAATAAGAACCAGATGCAAGCACAGCAACACCCCTACTGATATGTTGCACTAAGTTCCGGTACATTGAGAAAGCAGAGTAGTTGTCCTGGCTCATTAATCTGCAATGGTTAAACACTCCAAAGCAATACACTGACTTGTCTTTAACTAACAAAAACATTTATTTAAAGACCTCGGGCGAGGAATAGAACCTAGTATTTGAAATCTGGAGAACCAGGCCATTTCAAAAGTAAAAACCTAAGCAGATTCCTTATCCTTTAGGGAAGTCAAGAATAGTAATCATGAGTAGAGTAGAGAGTGTTGAAGTTGGGAAAATACATGCATGCCAGGGCACATTCCTTGTCCCCAGAATTTTACTTCAGTCCATGGGGTGCTGGGAGTTTAATGGGTCTGATGGATCACTAAAGAGCCATCAGCTTTCTCTCCAGACCTCATTATGGGCTCCTAGCTGCCTATGCTGAAGAAATGGTTAGAGTGTGCTAGATGATGCTCTGCAAACACTGTAAGAATATTTTAGTGATGGAAATATTCATCAATACAGATGAATATAGATTTTTGGAGAGAGAGAGAGAGAGAGAGAGAGAGAGAGAGAGAGAGAGAGAGA
>JAAGEH010000045.1:42682367-42704215 GCA_011751065.1 Lasiurus cinereus
GAGGAGGAGGAGGAGGAGGAGGAGGAGAAGGAGAAAAAGGGCAAAAGAAGAAGAAGGGGAGGAGGAGGAAGATAATTTTGAATTATTTTTTATGATGTAAACTGCATTTGGAAAGAAGCAGGGAAAGGATCATGAAGGAAGGGGAATGTATGAGTGGGATTGGAGCTCTTGATATTTCTGTCCCCTCTCATGTTTAAGGCTCTAAAGATTCTGCAAGTAGGAACTTACAGAGGTGTCATCCCTACCAGGAATCCTAATTGTCTCACCTGGATGTGCCTTATCACCCCTTACCTCAGTGCTGCCTCTTTGCTTAGATTCTTTAAATTCATTGTTCAGTTGGACTCTCTGTAAGCCTTTTTTATATTATAAACATGTTCTTTCCAGATAATGCTGAGATTTATGATTCAGTCCCTCCTGCCTCTGCTCAAAACACTAACTTCTACGTGTTTATCAAGGAGAAGACTTAAAATTATGAAAAAAGAAGTGACAATATGAATAGAAGATTGATTGCTTCCTTGTTGCACCCTTAAAAGGATTTGATACATTTGCAGAGTCACACTTGTAATTATCATGATCAGTAGCAGTTAAAATGGCATAATGAATTTACAGCTTTATTACTGGAGCTATAAATGAACAAGATAGATCACTCCCTGTAAAAAAAAACAGCACCCAGTCCAACTGTGGTTTCTGCTAACAGAAATTCTCCTCAGAAAAGTAGTCGTCTCTACAGGGAGATGCCATTACTGCTCACCCAAGTGAGAAGAATCTATAGCATGGGAAGGAAAATAGCTATAGAACACCAGCTGTTTGCTAATGCAATTGACTAGGCTACATTTTAAACAAAGATAATCTGGTAGGGTAAAATAATGTTGATTCTTCCCCTGACTTTCATAAGCAGGAGTAATAAATTCATCAAAAATACTCATCATTGCCTCTACATCCAGTCCTACTTCCAGATATTAAGCCTCTTTTTTTTTGTCACAAGAATCACATTCAGTGTATCTGTAGCTAGGTACTGGTGGCCTCAGGAATTCTGCAAGCCCCTCACTTTCCTATCTCCCCTTTGCTTTCCTCTTTGTGTATATGCTGTTCCTCATCTCAGATCCCTCATCTTTTTCATAAAAAATTTTTTATTGATTTATTTTTGTAGAGAAAAAGAGGAAGAGAGAGGGAGAAAGATAAACATCGATGAGAGAGAAACACTGCCTCCTATATGCTCCTCCACTCATACTGAGGATCCAGTCTGCAACCCAGGCATGTGCCCTGACCAGGAATCAAACCAGTGATATCTTGATGCATGGGACTGGCTGGCCAGGTTTAGCTCCGTCGTCTTGACCTGCTCTGCTTGAATTTGGTGTAAATGGCTTAGGATTCCCACCTCAAGACTGACTATCATATCAGGAATCTCTGAATGTATTTGAACCTCTAAGTTCCTAAAGGTTTTGGCAAGAGCCCTGCAAGTTTTGATAGATGCACCCTCTATTCTTCCTGGGATATAAGCTAATTCTGGAAAAGCATAAACCTTCTTCTATAGAGGGAAAATTCAGTAAAAGCACAGAACCTGGGAAAAATTAAAGCTGCCATTCAAAAGAAATGGACTACACAGAAGAATGATAGTTTCTCTCCACCTAAAACAGATGATATGGAAGAAACAGGCATATTTAGGAACTTATTTATTTATGTTCTCAATACAATTCGAAGGGTTCTCTATCTCTAAAATTAAAGCAAACAGCCCCCCTCCCCACCAAAGAGGGAACCACTTGATATTCTAGTAGAATTTTTGAGGCATAAATATCATTTCCAAGTTAGAAACTGATGGAAGCAGTAATATGAAATGAATACTACTAAACTCTACATTTCTGAATTACTGTATTAAGGCACGTATGACAATATAACCCCTTGGCCTTAAACATAGTCTGGTGTGACATAGAATTTAAGGGATATATAACATTTTTTCTTTACAGTTCTGTTGATACTGACATCCTTGATTAATATTTGGCAAGATTAATATCCTTGCCAAAGCCAGTTTGGATAGAGCGTCAGCCTGCGGACTGAAGGGTTCCAGGTTTGATTCTGGTCGAGCGCATGTACCTTGGTTGTGGGCACATCCCCAGTAGGAGGTGTGCAGGAGGCAGCTGATCGATGTTCCTCTCTCATAGATGTTTCTAACTCTCTATCTCTCATCTTTCCTCTCTGTAAAAAGTCAATAAAATATACTTAAAAAAGGTTAATATCCTTAATATATGAAACATTCATAAAATAAAGTGAAAATTAACAAAACCAAAAGAACAACCAAAGAATAGTTTATAGATGCCTTGGTCTCCAAAAGCAGAGGCTAAAATAAGACTTTTGTGCAAGTGATTTATTTGGTGAATGCCAGGAGCAGAAGTGAGAAACTGAGTAGATTAAAACAGGGGAAAAGGGAAAGTTAGTGCAATGATGTGTGTTCGAGTTGGCTGTTACTACAGCAACTGAAGCTCTATCCCACTGGGATGTGCTCAAGAGTGCAGAGAGTGCTCAGAATCATCCCACCAAGGGTGGTTGAGGAGAAGCATCTACTCATTGTCTTTCATATTCCACTGTTTAAAAGTTGTCCCAATAACTTCCCAGCAATTCTGAGTTTAGCAGGCCTATTTGCATGGCAGAGTCCTGCCCACTCTATTCTTCATATTCAGAGAAGCCAGGAGCACAGCAGGCACTGAGAGCCACTTGCCTGGAACTACCATATCTGGAATCAGGATGAGGTTGAGAGACATCTGGTAACAAAAAAAATGAAACTACATGAGAAAAATTTACCTTCACTTCCAATCAAAGAATGGAAAAAAACACTGTCTTTTCCTCTGATACACATAAAGTGTGATTTTAAAATTAACTACTCACAATGTTTTAAAGATGTAGTAAGAGAGGAAGATTTGCCCCTACTACTAATAGAAATACATTTTATAAACTTTCTAGAATTAAATCAATGATACAGATTGTTATGGGCTAAATTTCATCTCCCCCATATTCATATATTGAAACCCTAATCTCCAGTACCTCAGAATGTTACTGTATTTGGAGACAGGCCCCTAAAAAAGTGATTAAGTTAAAATGATGCCATTATGGTGGCTATCATTAATTCTGACTGATACCCTTATAAGGACAGGGAATTTAGATACACAGAGAGACAACACAGCCCTACTCAGTTTGCCTCAGTGGTTAGAGAATTGGCCCATGGACTGAAGGATTGTGGGTTCCATTCCAGTCAAGGGCACATACCTTGGGTGCAGCCTTGATTCCCGGGCCTGGTCAGTGTATGTGTGGGAGGCAACCAATTGAAGTGTTTCTCTCAAATTGATGTTTTTCTCTCTCTGTCTCTCCCCTTCCCTTCCACTTTCTCTAAATATCAATGGGAAAAAGATACCCTTGGGTGATGATTAACAAAACAAACAAACAAAGAGACAACAGGGATTGTGCACACAGAAGGAAGATCATGTGAGGACATAGCAAAAAAGGTGCCCATCTACCAATCAAGGAGGAGACCTCAGAAGAAACAAAATCTACTGATTCTTTGATCTCGAGCTTCCAGCCTCAAGAACTGTGAAAATAAAGTTTTGTTGTTTAAGCCATCCAGTCTGTGGTATTTTCTTATGCAGCACCAGAAAATAGTACATAGATCATGAATATTAAATATCTTCAAACACTGTCATCACTGCAGTTAGTTCCTTTCAATATTCATTTCACCCTCCTTACTTACTAATAGAACTCAGGCTTTTTTGTTTGTTTGTTGTTTGGAGAGCACAGCATCTGCTCAGAACTAGGCTATGGTTTATGGTTGATCTAAGCCAATTCTGAAAATCCTGTTCCTTGTTTCCCCAGCATCCTTTGCAAGTAGAGTTGACCATATGACCAGTTCTGGTCAGTGAGACCAATAGTGACTTTTGCTTTCCTAATTAAAAAATAATAATAATAGGACACTCATCCTCCTGCTTTCTATCTCAGTCACAGATGGGATGTAGTACCGCTCTTTACAAATCTCAAGCTTTATATTCTACTAGCTAAGTAATTCCAGTACATCAGAGGTCCTTCCATCCAATAGTTCCAACTTGTGCTAATAAAATCAGTCTCACTGGTCTCATTTATGTAACATGCAAGTTACTGAACCAAATCAGGACCAAAGGGATGAAGTATTCTGATGGACCAGATCAGAACTGTGCTCTGCACCTATGCAACACACCCTAGAGTGTGGTGTTGATATCAGCCTTATCCAAACCACATGGATTGAAAGTGGAAAAGGGCAGTTGTTCAAAGGAAAATTAGGGTACTATACCTAAAGACTGAGGAGTGGATGCTGATCAGATGAGACAACTAATGTCTCCTACACTTGACTAACTTCTACTTGTCCTTCAAGTGTCAGCATGGCTATTATTTCCACTATAAGTTTTTCTGGCCACCCGCACTGTCATCAATTCTACATTGGTCACCTCTATTCTTTTTTTCATATAATTCTGTACTTTGGCTATCACAGCATTTTTACATTGTATTATAATTGCCTATTTGCTTCCTTTTATTCCTCATTAGACTACAAGTGCCAATAGGGTAGTGATCTTGTTTATCTCATTCACATTGTGTCTGCAATGTCTACTAGAGTGCCTAGCACATAAAAAAACACTTGACAAATATTTGTTGGATGAGTGAATAAATAAATGAATAGAGAAAATGTACACCATGGAAAACAAATATAATTGAAAATGCTTCAAGCCCATGAAAATTATGTTTACTGTAGAGAGAATGGATCCCCTTGAAATCTGCAACTGAATGGTAAGTTATATCAGGGCTTGTCTTGCAGATATCTCCTCCTGAAAGTTCATAGTGCTCTGCAGATTTAGAGTGAAGGTGGAGAATTAGACATATGGAGAAGAGAGAGGCATAGAGAGAAATATCCATAAGTGAGAGAAAAACATCAATCAGATGCTTCTTGCAGAGCCCCTACTGGGTATCGAGACAGCAACCTGTGCATATGCTCTGATTGGGAATCTAAAGGTGACTCTTGGTTCATGCATTGACACTCAACAACTGAGCCACCTCACCTTGGGTAGAAGCCCTATTCTTAACTCAAGCACAGCTTAGGAGAAGGTCCTGAATTTGGGGGTATAAAGTTCTCACATACCTAAGAGGAAAGCAATATTTTGTTTCCCATCCTATATAATAAAAGGGTAATATGCAAATAGACCAAATGACAGAATAACTGAACAACCAATCAAAGCATAATATGCTAATGATATGCTAAGGTTGCTCAACCACTTGCTATGACGTGCACTGACCATCAGGGGCAGACAGTCCATTGGTCAACCAGTCTCTATGACATGTACTGACCACCAGGAGGTAGATGACCAGTAGGTTAACTTGCTGCTGGGGTCTGGCTGATCGAGTCTGAGCAAGATGGCCAGACACTCTCTAGAGCCCTCATGCAGTCCCTTCCCAGCTGAATTGTGCACTGGTGGAGTCCTCAGGCTGGTCTGTACCCTCTCTCAATTCAGGACCCCTCAGGAGATGTCAGAGAGCCAGTTGCACCCTGATCTTGCAGGCCACTCCCCTTGGAAGGGGGCCAGATGCAGGGATCATGGCTAGTGAGTGCTGCTGTAATAGCACAAGCCTTTCCTAATCAGAACTGATTGAATGTGAGCCCATGACAGGCACAGTGGAGCCCAGATGAGCGGGAGCAGCAGATAGGAGTTGCAGGCAGCGTTGGACTATGGGTTTCAGCCTGATCCCTGCAGGTCACCCAGAGGGACCCCACCCATGCATAAATTTGTGCATCAGACCTCTAGACTACTACTAATGTTCTTTGTAACTAGTTTCTGCCTAGGAAACTCTATAGGTAGCAGTGGTTATGATGGAATAGGATCTGACTTTTTCATCATTTTAGGCTATGGAAAACATCCATATGTTTTCCCCATAACCTTACACTGATTCCTAAGAGGTACCCGCTCACAAAGCACTTTCCATTTCCTCACACAGCCCCTCAATGACATTGAGCACAAACTCTAGATGAGAAGGGTGAGGCCTGAGAAAGAGATGGTCCAGTTCTTCCAAGGTACTGGTTGGTCTCAGTTTCATACTCCTGATGCCCAGTCCATTGCTTTCCTTAAGAACTCCCATGAAAACACAGAGAACAATGAGGGAATCACTTAGCCATCATAGACAGGATTTTTTTAATAATTTTTAATATTTTGAATGTGTTTTTTGGTACGTCTTAGAGAAACTTCATTGAGCAACTGTTGAGTATAGATTCAAGTGGCATTGAATTTTTTAGGAGCCATCAATTGATTAATTCAACAAGTATTTACTGAAAACTTACAAAGTACCAGGCTGTTGATAAAAACTCAGTAAGATATAAAATGCTACTATGATGTGGCAAATGGTAAGCCATGATCTCAATCCTAAAGGAGTTACTATTCAGATGAAGGAGAAAGACACTTAAATAGTTACAATATGATGTGATATTGAGGAAGTCTCTTAAATTTGTTTCTGCCAGGATTGCCTTACTTTATAAAATCCTGCAAATCCTTTAAAGCCCATTCAAATTCTGTTTCCTCTAAAAATTTCTAGTGCTCTGTTCAGCCAAAATAACTCTTTTTCCACTCTCTTCTCTTATTTATGTATTAACTAATATTTATGTTTGCATCTCTTTCCTGCATTTGAATTTATATTCTTGAAGGACAGAAGCTATATTTTAGCTGATAGATTATCCTTCCTCTCAACTGGTGGGCAGAGTTATGATGTAACCAGCGTCTGCCGCCTGGACATCCCTGAGACATTCAACCACCAATCAGCCTGTGTCGAGTGCCCAGGTCCCAATTCCTTCCTGTTCCCTCAAAAGGCCTGGTCATTGCCACACATTTTACTGTCTTCAAGTCTGGAGATAGTATGATGGGTCCCTTCTTCTCCTTCTTCTCTAATCCTGGTTTTTCTACCTCTTCCGTAATAAACCTCAGTCATTAGTGTGGAATAAACCTCCTCTTTAGACATGCCTTGGTCTCTGACTCCCATTTTCTGTGCCTGGAACCCTACATTAGCTGTCTTTGTATTCTCCAGTTTGATCGGTAGTCTTTTTCATGTAGCAAACACTGAATGTTCGTTGAATTAAAATAAAGTTTACTACATTACTCAAATTAATCCTCATGATATTTCCAAATACATCTATAATTCATATGTTGTGGAACATAAAGAATAATGTTCTTTAGTTACTAATCTTAATTTTGGTAAGACATTATTTGCCTGGACTAGGAAAAGAGTTTATAAGGTTATAATTGTATTGTCATATACTGTGTGTTGTTTCTATTAAAAATAAAGGAAATACAGTGGTACCTCGAGATACAAGTGCCCTAACATATGAGATTTTTGAGATACGAGCCATCAAGTGAGCGATTTTTGCTTTGAAATACGAGCAACATTTGAGATAGGAGTAATTGCGTGGATTGGCCGACTGCACATGACCCACCAGTTAAACGCGACTCGTGGGTCTCATAGTTCCCCACGCCTCAAGATTATGGGACGAATTAAACTCGTATCTCAAGGTACCACTATAAAAAGATCTTTAGACATTATTTGTTGTCACTTAAATTTAGAAAGAAAATGAATTATTCTGTTTTTCACAGAAGTTGAGTTCAAGTTATTCCATAATGTTAATAAACAGAATATATTCTTTTAATTATTTATTAATGATTGCATTTGAAGAAGTTTAGACGGGGGTTAATATAGGAAAGCAAGAATGCTAAAGGTCATGGGAAATAAAATTCAAGATATGGAGGTAACAAGAGTTTGCAGAGAGACTTGAAGGAAAGGAAAAACTTAGTACTAGATATGACATTTAACAGGGGCCATTGCAACTTCTCACCGAAAATACTAGCTGACTGTGATTACGGCCTTTAATCTCACTTCTCTGGTCCTTAACTTAAAGTGGGGTTCATTTAGCTTGAGTCATTTCCATAAAGAATCCTAAAAGAGTATGTGTGGGTTTTTTGTCAGTCTAAATAATAATGTTAAATAAAATAAAGTATGTTTTGGGAAAACTTAGTGAGTTCTAAAAAGGATTAGAAGGAAGAGATTTTGAAACAGAAGTTCAACCTCTAGGACCCATTGTATTTGTTCCATAAGAGGTGAAAACAAAGGTTAGAAAGGAAGGCGGAGAAACAGGAAGTAAGAATCACAGCCAATAAAGCTGCACCATTTGCCCAGACGTCCTTTACCTCTGAAAATCTTTTCATTTACCAATGATTCATTCTTCCTTACATTTTCTTTGGACTTCATTTTCCATTTGTTATTACTGATTATAATAACAAAGCACTAATTTAGCACTCTCACCATATGCTGAGGCTTTGAAAACAAACAAATGACAAAGATGTTTCTTTGAAAAATTCTTTGAGGTTTTAATTTTCAAACACTCATGAAATGTATCTGAAAGGGTTGGTGATTATGATAATTTAGTATTATTGTTTTCCACAATGCTCCCTGAAATTCTGAGCATACTTTGACCACAGAGGGTGCTATTTAGAGGAATAGGTATGCAAGATTCAATACTTTTAAATAATTTCCATACAATGGCTGGAAAACATATTCACATGTGCCCAAGCCAAAGGTGTTTTTTTTTTAATTAAATCTTTATTATTCAGATTATTACATTTGTTTCTCTTTTTTCCCCTCCATAGCTCCCCTCCACCCAGCTCCCACTCTTCCCTCTGCCCTTACCTTTCTCCCATTGACCTCATCCATAGGTGTATGATTTTTGTCCAGTCTCTTTCTGTACAACCCTCACCCCTTTCCCCCTGAGAATTATCAGTCCACTCCCTTTCTGTGCTCTTGATTCTATTATATTCACCAGTTTATTCTGTTGATCAAATTTTTAATTCCCTTAATTTTTAGATTCACTTGTTGATAGATATGTATTTGTTGTTTATAATTTTTTATCTTTTACCTTTTTCTTCTTCCTCTTCTAAAAGAGTACCTTTCAGCATTTCATATAATACTGGTTTGGAGTTGATGAACTCCTTTAGCTTTTTCTTATCTGTGAAGCTCTTTATCTGCCCTTCAATTCTGAATGATAGCTTTGCTGGATAGAGTATTCTTGGTTGTAGCTTCTTGCTATTCATCACCTTGAATATTTCTTGCCACTCCCATCTGGCCTGCATTGTTTCTGTTGAGAAATCAGCTGACAGTCATATGGGTGCTCCCTTGTAGGTAATGAACTGTTTTTCTCTTGCTGCTTTTAATATTCTCTCTTTGTCTTTTGCTCTTGGTATTTTAATTATGGTGTGTCTTGGTATAGTCCTCTTTGGATTCCTTTTATATGGGGTTCTGTGCACTTCCTGGACTTGTAAGTCTATTTCTTTCACCAGGTGTGAAGTTTTCAGTCATTATTTTTTTAAATAGGTTTTCAGTATCTTGCTCTCTCTCTTCTGGCACTCCCACAATTCTGATGTTGGTACGCTTGAAGCTGTCCCAGAGGCTCCTTATATTATCTTCACATTTTTGGATTCTTTACTCTTCTTTTTTTTTTCCACATTTTTGACCCGATTCTTGCCTTCCTCTAGTCTGCTGTTGGATCTCTGTATAATATTTTTTATTTCAGTCAGTGTATGTTTAATTTCTAGTTGGTTCTTTTTCATCTCCTCTTGGGTCTTGCTAACTTTATTCAACTTTTCTAGGATATTCTTGAAATAGGATATCCATGGTTTTGAACTCTACATCCAGTCTTTTGTTTTCCTCCATTTCTTTTGTTTGTGATCCCTTTCCTTGTCTCGGCATTTTCACTATGCTGGGAGAAATTGTGTTGGATTCAGCCTTATGATACCAGACTTGCAAAACTGCAAAAGCCTCTCTGTTGAGCTTGGGATGGGTGGAGTCTCGGGCTTAAGGGACCACCTTGCCTTCCAGTTGGCCCCGCCCTCCATGGCCCCTGAGTCTCACTTGACTGGGTAATTGCTGGAGAGGTCCCTGTGCACCCCTGCTCTCACAGTACCTCTAGACTGCTTCCCCTTCAGCTCCCCTGTGCTACAGGACCATATAAGTCTGGGTCCCCAGAGTTTTGCTTAAAACTGGGGTTTAGTGGAATTAGAAGTAGCGCAGTTGGGAGGGTCTGTCTCCCGCCCACTTGTGAAAACCAATGGCACAATCAGCAGTAGGTCCTCTATGCACAGTACGGTGCTCGTCACCAGACTTCTGATCTTTTGCGACTCCCCTAAATTTCCGTGCACTTCTCCCTTTTCAAAGTCCAAACTCCCCCCCCCCCATATGAGTTTCGGCTGAATCTGGGGTTTAGTGTCGTAGGATAAGGGGTTCAATGCTGTTGAGAGTCTCTTTCTTTCTCCCGCCAGAGAAAGCCAGCCAGGTAATTCGGTACCCGCTCTCTCCATGCTCGCATCTCCGTACCTCAGCTTTTTGCACCTCCTCTGGGTCTCTGTGAGCCCCTCTCTTTCCTTCTAGTTGTAGAATTTCCACTCAGCCAGCTTTCCTATGGTTCTGGATGATGTCCATTCTGTCTTTTAGTTGTAGTTTTGAAATTGTTGTGCGAGGCCGCAGTGTAGGTGTTTACCTATGCTGCCATCTTGGATTCTCCTGTTTCCAAGCCAAAGGCTTTTAATCTTTGCCCAGAAAAACAAATTTGAGATGTAAAATAGTACCTGAGGAACTGACTTTTTACCTTCTAATGAAAGAAAGGCAATAAGGACTAAACAGTTTTTATAGTATTTTATAAATTTCACTTTTAGTACCTGATGGCATTAACTTGCCAGAAATGTCTAAACTAAAGTGCATTTGAGGCAACAATTTTGGGTTTCATTTTAATTCATTCCTCAGTTTTCAGAAAACAAAAAATATTGAAACACAGGGAATAAAATAATATTCAAGATGACAATAAAACACAACCAGCTGCATTCAATTGTGGAATAGGATTTTGAGGAAAGAATGATGATAGGAAATACATGAAGTGGAGTTACTTGAACCAAGCTGCTACAATTATTAACATGGTGAAGGTTGGGGCATGAGGACAGGCTCTATTCTTATTCTAATGACCCTGTGAACTTAAAGTGTTTGAACTTTCCAGTCATGGGTAAATATCTGGATATACATGTAGACATTCATCAGACCTCAATACAACAAACCTGTACTTACTTACCCCTTGAATGTCTTACACATCCAGGCTATGGACATCCATTATCCAGGCTACCTGATGTGACCACACCTCGTGGCTCTCATCTGTAGACCCCCTGGGCATTCATCATCCAGACTGTCTGACATCTGATGGATAATCATCCTGGACCAACCCTCTGGCTAAGAATGCAAGATTATTTATTCTTAAGTATGCACATTTTACTATAAGAACTCTTCACTTTTCTTTCTTTGGAACACTTCTGGGCTTATGCCTCACTGTGTTCCTTGTTTGAAAAGTCTAAGACCCTTGAATAAATCTTTGCCATTTATTTCTAGTCAAAGCCTCCAGATTCTTTTCGAGTTCTTTTGACAATTTTTTAAAAAAGACAAGCTGTTAACTTCTAGTTGCTCTTCCAGGACACTGTTGAGAAATAGAATCTCTGCTTATTAAATCCAGAGCTAAAGTTATTTTTAAATAATTATCGTTTCACTATTTACAGCTCACTAACAATATGTTTAAAACCTAATATGTTCCTCACAGCCGAAAGTGTGATGATAATATTTAATAAAACATAAGCCTGAGAAGCATCTAGACAGGAGATATTTGCCTTGCCATTGAGGATTCCCTATCTTGCACCAATAATTTCCCCTAGCAAATATCCTTTCCTGGGTTCATGGAACATCCTTTTTTTTGTTTCATGAGTTGCTAGTGAATAGATTGAAGAACACAAACTATATTGTATCAGAAGCCTGGGCATTTCAAGATTCCACAGTCTATTACTATTTCATCTTTATTTCTTCTGCATTCTAAAGCCAGTATTTTTCTTCCACTAAAATCTAGGCTCAGTGTGGATTAAAACTGCCCTACAATTCATGGAAATTTGTTTTTCTAAAATCAGCTCTTAAAAAATCTTTCAGTATATAGTCTTTTCAGGTCCTATTGTCCTTGGTTTTCCTCCAAGCTTTGCCTTTTCTCAATCTATTTTTTTTAAATGGCAAAATTTTAATGAATATTCTTACAATTCCTTTGCCAACTCTTCTAATACCCCATATTGAATATCACATTTCCCTAAAAGCATCAACTATTTCACTTCATCTTGGTAACCTATTATGTTCTTCACAAATTAAAGAAACTTATTTAAAGTATGTTCAATTTTACTCTTACTACAAATATATACTTGAGTATATATTTTCCACAGCTTTTTAATCCACTCATCTGTTTGATTTCAGAGAGGAAGGGAGAGGGAGAGAGATAGAAACATCAATGATGAAAGAGAATCATTGATTGGCTGCCCTCTACTGGGGATTGAGCCCACAACCTGGGCATATACCCTTTGACCAGAATCAAACCTGGGACTCTTCAGTCTACAGGCTGATGCTCTCTCCACTGAGCAAAACTGGACACTTGGGTTGCTTCCATAGGTTGGCTATTATAAATAATGCTGCAATGAACATAGGGGTTCATATACTCTTTTAAATTAGTGTTTGGGATTCTTAGGATATATATCTAGAAGTGAGTCATAAAGAAATTCTATTTTAATTTTTTTTGAAACTCATATTGTTTTCCACAGTGGCTGCACTAATCTGCATTTCTACCAAAAGTACACAAGGGTTCCCTTTCCTCCATCTCCTTGATCACTCTTGCTGTTTGTTAATTTACTGATGATAGCATTCTGACAGTTATGAGGTAGTAAATCATTGTGGTTTTAATTTGTATTTTTCTTATGATTAGTGATGTTGAGCATATGTACAAAGAAATATTACTCAGTCATAAAAAATAAAACCTTACCATTTTCAACCACATGGATGGACTTAGAAGGTATTATGCTAAGTGAAATAAGTCAGTCAGAGAATGATAAATACCATTGAATTCGTATGTGGAATCTAAAGAACAATAGAAATAAACAAACTAAATAGAAACAGGATCATAGATACAGAAAACAGACTGATGGTTGTCAGAGGGAAGGGGAGTTGGGGACTGGGTGAAAAAGGTGAAGGGATTGAGAAGTACAGATTGGTAGTTACAAAATAGTCATAGGCATGTAAAGTGCACTGTTGAAAATACAGTCAATTCTATTGTAAAAACTATCTATGGTACCAGTTGGATACTGGAAATATGAGGGGGAACCCTTAGTAAATTATATGATTGTCTAGCCACTATGCTGTATTCTTGAAATTAATACAAAATAATACTGAATATAAATTGCAATTGAAAAAAATTTTATAAATTAAAAAATAAATTTAAAATGTATATACATTTACATTTATATGGTACATTTCACTCCTACAACTCAATTTGATCTCGGTTTGCACTGCACAGCCTCTCTAAAAGCAGGCAAACTATCCAGTCCACTATAGCTATTTTTCAAGTCAGTACAGGTTAAAATATTGTCAATTTGAGGCTCTACTCTCCTTTCCTTCTTCTCTAGGGATGAAATTTGGACTCGAAGAGATTTATATTTTAGGAGTGGGCAGGAGTAGTGAAAGTGAACATGTGGTCTCTGACAGCATCTCCATGGTCTGCTACTAACATAACATATGGTCTCTCCCCTGTTGCTGAGTCCTGCCTGGGGACCATTCTGGCAAAGAGAGAATGTGGCCTCCCTCTTTGACTCTGTGCCAGCAGTGATATATAAAATATTTCATCTCTGTATTTCCCAGGAGGTGACTGAAATACCATACTTTTTTCAGGATAAGCTTTTCTCACCTCCTTTGAAGAACTTTTTGACAGGTAATGGCTCTCACCTTCAGCAAATTTCTATATTCTGTTTCTGACATGAGATTTTGGACCTCTTTCTCACTATTGGTGAGTTATCAGAAAAACTTTGGAAGGAATTGTCCTCTGACCTTGTCTATCTGTATTCATTATTCTGCCACCTAACTCTTCTTTCCATGGGCAGGTGGTACAGGGTGATTGCCAGAAGGGGAATTGTTCTAGAAAACCCTCAATTGGAACCTGGTTCTGAGATTTCTCAAATTTCAAAAGAAAGCTTGTCCCTGTATCCCTTGCCCATTTTTTTAAAAAGTTCCCAATTATTTAAACACCAAAGCCAGTTCTCAATTCTCTGCAATATATATATATATATATATACACACACACACACATACACACATACATACACACACACACATATATATTTTCAGTGGAGATGAGGAAATGTGAAAAAAGAAATGATTGAGCTGGATGGTATTTATTTTCATATTCTCCACCTCATATCTGAATCCTTGACTGTTTACTAAACCCTTCCTCTACCAAATTTGATGTCTTTGTTTATTAATCTTGGCATCTTCTCTTCCATCCATTAATACATCAAAGAGACACACATGCTTCATGGTTCAAATGAGAGGGGTCATGCTTATTAGTGTAATCAGATGTATACTTCATGCTGATTAGTGTAATCAAATGTGTACTCCAGCTTCAGCTGAGGTTTATGAAGGGGCCAAATAAGATTATTGGTGGAGGTGCCAGTGATAACAAAGAAGTACCACAAAATTCAGCAATATGGCTAAGAAGATAAATGCTTCTTTAGATGCATGACAAGTTTCAGCTGCAATTGAGACTAATTAAGGAAAACAAGTTCAGTTATATTCTCATACTTAAATTGTGTCTCATGCTTAAAAATATTAGCACAGTGGGAACTGTTGATTGGAGCCCTAAGATATCATTTTACATAGAACGCCAGAGCTGACTCTCCTTACAGAATGGCAGAAAGCCTGCACTAGAGGACATCATAAATTCACTGGTCCTAATAGCAAGTGAAAACTCCTTTCAGAAGAGAGATTTTGCACACAAAGAGCCCCAAGGGATGATACAGCAATGGAAACATCCATCAAGAAAGGAAAGGGTGTTTAGAAAATCGTTCCTCTGACTCCATCCATCATTCTATCAGACATTGCTGTGTTAATCCATTTACTACCACTGAGCATGAACCCGAAGACAAGATGCAGAAGTGTTCCTTGGGGAGAGCTCTCAACAAAACTTCTGCCGAGGTTAATGTGGACAATGGGGATTTCCCCCATGTTGCATCTAAGGAATATCGAATGCAACTTACCCACCAACATGCAGCTGCAGGTGACTTTCAAGTATGAGTCATTTCTTAATTCTTTGCCTTAGGGAACATTTTTTTTTTACCCTCAAAGTTAAGTTGTGTGTTGTGAATACATGCTATAGCTCCATCCCTGCCTCTTCAATGGTGCATGAATCTACTATTATCTTAAGGATTAGAAACAAAAGAAGGTCTTACTTCTCTGAATGCTACTTTGTGTTATTAGGTTTCCACATATAAAGGAAAGGGTATTAATTAGAAATGCTGCAATGATTATAGCAAAATATTCACAATATTACTTTCTTAGCTTTATAATTGCCTATGGAAGAAAAGCAAATGCCAATTATTTTCAGTGCTATTAAATGTTATCAATTTCAGCCTAACTGGCATGGTTCTGTGGTTGAGTGTCAACCTATGAACCAGGAGGTCACTGTTTGAGGACATGCTGTCAGGGCACATTCCCAGGTTGTGGGCTAATTCCTGAGTGTGGAGTGTGCAGGAGGCAGCCAATCAATGATTGTCTTTTATCATTGATGTTTCTCTTTCTCCTTTCCTATCTGAAATCAATAAAATTATGTTTTTTAAAGTATTATTAATTTCAATGTAAGTATCTATAATGGAAATAATGCTTTATTTGTTTTTGCAGTGCTTAAGTACCTTTTATCACATTTGAGTCATTTGTATGAATGTTCTGAAAGTTAAACAGTTCCTTACTCTATCAACTAAAAATTCATTCAAATAATTAAATAAATGTCTTTTTTTTTCATAAAAATATATGTGAAAGTACATAAGCAAGTAATTACATATGAATGGGAACAGTTTTGGGTGCATCATGCTTTGGTGGTTTCCATGGTGCCTTAGTCTGTGTGACGAGAGAGAGAGAGAGAGAGAGAGAGAGAGAGAGAGAGAGAGAGAGAGAGGGAGAGAGAGGAGCTATGCTTTGTGAAATTATCATGAGTTGTAACAGCTACTTCAGAGAACACACTACCCAGCCAGTGTTGCTCTTTTCAAATGGATCATTTCCTATAGAGATACAGGCAAGTCATTCATCTATAATACTAAAAGGATAATATGCTAATTAGACCAGACATCCTTCCGGATGAAGCTGGGCTGGAGCAGCGAAATCCTGGTCTCTGGTGCCTAAGGATGGCTGAAGAAAGCTTGTGCTGGCAGCCGGGGGAAGGAAGGCCTACTCTTGCATGAATTTTCATGCATTGGGCCTCTAGTTTAATAATAAGTGTAGATTCCCAGATGTAGCTTTAAGACTCTTAGATAAATGTGTAGACTACTAGAATTCACTTGTAATAATGATCACAACATGCTATGTAAAAACGTTTTCAACCTTTCTGAGTTGAAGCTGTTTTTAATATAAAATATTACACAGATATGCTAATACAGTTGATCCTTGAACAACATGATTGGAATTGTGTGAGTCCACTTAAATGTGGATTTTTTTCAATGAATAATGTATTTTCTCTTCCTATGATTTTCTTAATAGTGTTTTCTTCTACTTAGCTTACTTTATTATAAGAATACAGTATATATCACATATAACATACACATTATGTGTTAATCAACTGTTTATGTTATCAGTGAGGTGTCTAGTCTATAGTAGGGTATTAGTGGTTAAGTGTTTTGGGGGAGTCAGAAGTCACATGCAGATTTTTAACAGTGCAGGGTATTGGCATCTCTAACCTCTCATTGTTCTAGGGTCAATTGTAACTTGCATTTTTATTTGGTGACTGGAAAAATTGTAAAGAACACAAGTTTTATTTATTTTTAAGTTTTTATTGTTGAAAATATTTCATATGTCCTCTTTCCCTCCCATTAATCCCTTCTAGCCCACATCCTCCCCTAACCTTAGGCCTTCACCACATTGTCTGTGTCCATGGGTTATGCGTTATGCATACAAGTTCTTTGGTTGATTTCTTCCCACCCAACCCCAACTTACCTCTGAGATTTGACAGTCTGTTTCATGCTTCTATGTCTCTGGATCTATTTCGTTTATTAGATTCTACATATGAGTGAAATTATTTCACTTAGCTTATTTTACTTAGCATAATCCTCTCCAGGTTCCTCCATGCTGTCTCAAAGGATGGCATTTGTTCCTTTTTTAAATTGAGTAGAATTCCATTGTATAAATGTACCACAGCTTTTTTTCCCCACTCATCTACTAATGGATACTTGGGGTGCTTCCAAATTTTGGCTATTGTAAATAATGCTACAATGAACAAAAGGGTGTATATATTTTTTCAAATTAGTGTTTCAGAATACTTCAGATATATTCCCAGAAGTGGAATTGCTGGGTCATAAAACAGTTAAGCAGTTACTTTTAAATAATCACATCATAATCTACATATGATTTGGGTAAAAGCATCTATGTCTAGGACTATGCTTGGTTGCCATGTAGATTCTTATTATATCTCTAAAACCCTCAGTTCATCAGCTTGAAACTTCTATTATTTAACATTAAGTTTACATCCACAGATTTACTTATTCACTCATCCCCTTAACAATTTTTATTTTTGTTTTTTAAAAATATATTTTGTTGATTTTTTACAGAGAGGAAGGAAGAAGGATAGAGAGTTAGAAAGATCAATAGGAGAGAAACATCAATCAGCTGCCTTCTGCACACTCCCTACTGGGGATGTGCCCACAACCAAAGGTACATGCCCTTGACTGGAATCGAACCTGGGACCCTTGAGTCTGCAGGCTGATGCTCTATCCACTGAGCAAAACTGATGAAGGCCTTAACAATTTTTAAAGCATTTCTCTAGGCATTACATGATCCTGGGTCTATGGAGGATAGAAATTGAACCAGACCTTCTGTAGAGAGACCTGCAGTCTCATATATAATAAAACTAACTCTAGGTAGAAAGTAATTCCAGGATTTTTATTTCCAGAAAAATGGCAGAGTAGATACCCTACACAACCTCCTTCACATGCCAAATCATAAAAATAAAATAAGCTTAGATTTGTTGTTATCATATACTTCCAGAAAAGAAAAAAAGATATCTTTCTGTGAGGATTCATCTTTAATCTAAGATTTCCACAGATAAAATTCTAGACTTGCAGTCAAAACCATAAAGCTCTTATAGTGAACAAGGCAAACCAAAGCCAGCAAAAAATTAACACATAACTGACTCAGAACAAAGAAAATTTTAATTATTGGAATTATTACACCTAGATATGCTAATATTATATTTAATATTGAAATAAAATAAATAGGAAAGGAAGATTTGACTAAGAAAAAAGAGAATATAAAACTTGTCAGGAAGATTTAGGAATTAAAAAAATAAACTTTAAGAAATAGATAATAATCACTGATATTTAAATTTTGTTACGTAAGTTATTCTTAGGTCTAAATCTCTGTGACCTTACATTAGACACTGGCCTTTTAGATTTGACACCCAAAGCACAAATAACCAAAGAAAAAGAGGTAAGATTCATCAACATTTTAAAAAACTTTTGTGTCTCTTCAACAAGTAGTGTTGGTACAACTGGGTAGTTGGGTGCAAAAAATGAAGTTGGAGCCTTATCTCACACTAACACAATAATTAACTCAAAATGAATAAAAAAACTAAATGTAAGAGTGAACATATAAAACTCTTAGAAGAAAACATAGGAGTAAATCTTCATGACCTTGGAATTGACAATGGTTTCTTAGATATACCACACAAAAAAATATATTCAACAACAACAAAAATAGATGAAAATGGAAGCCAGAGAAGTGGAATAATATCTTCAAAGTGTTAGCTATCAATCCAGAATCATTACTTCATCAAAGTATATTCCAATAATGAGGACAAAATGAAATACTTCCAGAAAAACACTAAGAGAATGTGCCTTAATCAATTCTCATTAAAATAAGTTTGAAATACTAGAAAGTTTGAGGCACAAGAAGGAATAATGAGCAAAGACATAGAAAATATATGGGTAAATCTAGACAAAAATCAACAATATAAAATAATAATTAATAGTAATAATCTTCAAAATTCTGTACAATAACAGCATATAAATTGAGAGCAACTTGATCAAAGTTAAAGTCACCTGTGTGTGGTTCTTAGATTGTTTGTGAGAAAGAAAAGATAATGATTAACTTTAAACTTTGCACATTAAAATTTTTAGAATGAACACTCACAGGATAAAACTAGAAGGTAATAGAGGCATAACTTCTAATTGCTAGAGGAACAAATGAAATGGGAAAAAAATAGCCAAAAGAAAACCCTCTGTATTAACTCTATAACAAACTATCTTAAAATTTAGCACCTTAACACAACAAACATTTATTATTATTTATGAGCCTGTGGATTTGTGAGACAGTCCTGCTAATTTGGGCTAGGTTAGTTCTCCTTAGATGCAATCATAAATGCAATGTCATCAGGGGCTTTGTCCCAGGAGCTGGCTAGTCCAAGCTGCCCTTATCTAGGACAACTCATCTCTGATCCAAGTGGCCTCTCATTCTCCAGCTGACTAGCCTGCTCCTGTTCACATGGCAACTTATGAAGTGTCAATAGAATGAATGAAAATCCTCCTGAGGCTTTTTCTGTAAAGGTCCACACAGTGTACATCTTAGGATTTGGGGGCCATATTACTCAAGAGTTGCAACTATTTAACTGCTATTTTTGGGGGAAGAAACAAAGCATCCATAGCCAATTTGTAAGTAGATGGGTGTGGCTATGTTACAATAAATCTTTGCTTATAAAGATAGAGAGCAGGCCAGGTTTGGCCAGCAGTAGTAGTGCTGACTCCTGGCCTATATAAAACTGATTGTTACTTCTCTTTCACTTCTTGATAGAAGGAAATGCAACCTTATTGCCAAAGGGGTTTGCTTACAGGGAGGGACATAAAAGCATTCCATTTTTGACAAAACAAAACAAAAAATCCTCCGAAATTTTAATATGTCAAGAGGAAGTAAAAAATAAAAAAAGACAATATAAAGCAATATAATATGAATTCAAAGATATATTATTCACAAATGAACAATAAATGTGCAGGGAATCATCTCTCAGCTTAAAGCTATAAAATCAAAATTGGCAGACCTGCAAAGAGGAATTTCAAAATTCACCATCACTGTGGGAGATTTCAGTTCATTTATCTCAGTAATTGATTAAGCAAATGACACTATGAAGTGCAGCTGAAGATGTGCATCCTGAGCCATTCTGCAATTCTAGTCGCCGATATGAATTCTGAAGTTATTTTTACAAGGATGCACCAAGATTTATGTGCAAGGTGGTCCACAGAAGCAAAATACTGGAAACAACCAAAATCTCAGTCAAAAGGAGAAAGAACAAAGAAAATGTGCTTGAGATCCTAGTAGAATTCTATATGATACAGAAAACGAATAAACTCCAGCTACAAAAGCAGCTCAGGAACTGAGGGTAGTGTACAAAGCAAACTGCAGAACAGCATATACAATCCAATTTCATTTACCTTGTGTTCAAAACATGCAAAACTAACCAATACATTTTTAGGAATAAATGCATACATAGTAAGACTATTAAGATGGTTCTTATCTTTGTAAGTTAGGGATAGGAATGGGATGGGGAAAGTCACATAAGGGTGTCCATTGCATATGATCTCTTTCTAATATAAACCATGTAGACTTCCCTGAGTTTCCTCTTCTCTCATCCATTACTTCATTTGCATAATACATCCTCCATGGAGAAAGGGGTTATGCAGCCTATGACAGATGAGGCTGTGGGTTATCATATATAAACATTTCCCTTTGACCTTATAATTACATTACCCAGAAAATGGAAATTGTATTTCACTCCACTAAGCACAGAAACTTTAAATGCCATTTTTCAAATTTTTGTTATAACTTATACTTATGCTCAGTAACATATAATTCAATTTTCATTCTTTTTTTTTTTTATGGATGAGAAACAACTCTCTGACCAACAGTTTGGAGGCATCAGGCAATGCAGCCCCTCTCACCATTCATCTCTTGGTCCCAGTTTTTATTTTTATTTTTTTTATTTTTTAATTTTCTTATTAATGTACTACATGTGTACATATCTTCCCATTGCCCTCTTCCCCACCCCATGCATACCCTAACTCCCCAGTGTCTTGTATTCATTGGTTATGCTTATATGCATGCATACTAGTCCTTTGGTAGATCTCTTATCTATCCCCCCTCTCCCTAACCTTCCCACTGCAATTTGACAGTCTGTTTGATGCTTTATTGCCTCTATATCTATCTTTTGTTCATCAGTTTATAATGTTCTTTATGATCCATAAATGAGTGAGATCATGTGGTATTTTTTTTTTCATTGACTGGCTTATTTCGCTTAGCATAATGCTCTCCAGTTCCATCCTTTATTGATTAAGGTCTGCATACTTGATTTTAATAAAAGCACATTTAGGAATTTTTGTGTCACTTAAAAGACTCTTCACACTAAAGTCTACAAACCATGTGCAATTGTTCAATACACCAAGAAAAGTGTGCTATTGTAAAATTTAACCTGGTTTGGGTATTTTTCCTAACATGATGCCATTCAACCAAGTGGTCCATCTTTGAATTTGCATCCTACAGTACATGCAATCAAGTCTTGGGCACTCCAGCCCTCCTATTATTATTTATCTAGAATCTCTTACTCACTCCTGATTGGATGAGATAGTTGAGAGAGAGAGAGAGAGAGAGAGAGAGAGAGAGAGAGAGAGAGAGAG
>JAAGEH010000045.1:42704225-42742826 GCA_011751065.1 Lasiurus cinereus
GAGAGAGAGAGAGAGAGAGAGAGAGAGAGAGAGAGAGAGAGAGAGAGAACATCTCAACCAAGGCCTCTCCTGGGGAAGTGACCTCCAGGGGAGCATGACCTTTCTTTGAGAGTAAGAGGAACAGGAAGCTAAAGTACTGAGAGATGACTATCTCTTAGAACGGATGGGGCAGGAGCATGGACTTCATTCCTTCCCTTCCCTTGTCCTAGTGCCCCTGCAGCTTTGGCCCTTCTGGCCTTTTTCCTGATTCATGTTTGCCTGTGGACTCAATGGCAGAAGTGAATTTCCATGGCTTGCCGCTCAGCACTCTCTACTAGCCCAGGGACTTCGCATGCTCTCTTGCTCTACCTACTAAATGATATTTGAGTGTGTTCCATCCCCACTGCCTGCCCTGGATCCCCCCACCAGTCAGAGCTAATATAATCTCCTACAAGTGAGATTTACATAATGTTAGGGCTAAATCTTTATTTGTTTGTTCACACATATTCAATTACCAGTGATGGCTAAGAATGCCATCTGTAGAGCAAGTCTGCTTGGGTTCCAATCCCAGTTCTTTCATTTACCAGTTGTGTGATCCTGGACATGTTGTCATGCCTTTGTTCCCTGGTTTCCTCATTGTAAAATGGATGTAATAAAAGTACCCACTTCTTAGGTTTGTTTCAGAGGATTAAATTAGTTAAAACATTGTAAAGCATGGAGGACATGCCTAGAATGCAGTGAACACTCAGCTTTGGCAATTCTTTCTGTTGTGTTTTAAAGAAAGTTGTGGGTGCAAAGGGGGTTTTGTATCCAGAGACCAAATACAAACTTTGAAAGAGCTTTAACATTAATACCAGAGCAGCAGTTCTCAACCCTTTGGTCTCTGGATCCTTTACAGCCTTAAAAATTATAAAGGACTGAAATAACATTTTTGGGAGGAGTAAGCTATTGATATTTGCCACTCGAAATCAATATGAGAAATATGTAAAATGTTAATTTATTTAAAATAACTCCCTTTCTTATAAATATAAATAATACGTTATGAAAAAACTATATATTTTTTCCTTTTAAAATCTTTATTGTTCAGATTATTACAATTGTTCCTCTTTTTTCTCCCCATAGCTCTTTTTTACCCAGCTCCCACCTTCCCCTCTGCCCTTACCTCCCCCCGCCCACTGTTCTCATCCATAGGTGTATGATTTTTGTCCAGTCTTTTCCTGCATC
This sequence comes from Lasiurus cinereus, assembly GCA_011751065.1. Taxonomy (NCBI): domain Eukaryota; kingdom Metazoa; phylum Chordata; class Mammalia; order Chiroptera; family Vespertilionidae; genus Lasiurus; species Lasiurus cinereus. Next base: position 42,705,429 of record JAAGEH010000045.1, read on the forward strand.
CCCTTAATCCCTTTACCACTGAGAATTGTCAGTCCACTCCCTTTCTATGCCCCTGATTCTATTATATTCACCAGTTTATTCTGTTCATCAGATTTGTTATTCACTTGACTTTTAGATTCACTTGTTGATAGATCTGTATTTGTTGTTCATAATTTTTATCTTTACCTTTTTCTTCTTCCTCGTCTTAAAGAATACCTTTCAGCATTTCATATAATACTGGTTTGGTGCTGATGAACTCCTTCAGTTTTTTCTTATCTGTGAAGCTCTTTAGCTGCCCTTCAATTTTGAATGATAGCTTTGCTGGGTAGAGTAATCTTAGTTGTAGGTTTTTGCTAATCATCACTTTGAATATTTCTTGCCACTCCTGTCTGGCCTGCATATTTTCTGTTGAGAAATCAGCTGACAGTCATCGTATGGGTGCTCCCTTGTAGGTAACTGTTTTTTTCTTGCTTCTTTTAATATTCTCTCTTTATCTTTTGCTCTTGGTATTTTAATTATGATGCATCTTGGTGTGGTCCTCTTTGGATTCCTTTTTTTTGGGGGTTCTCTGCACTTCCTGGACTTGTAAGTCTATCTTTCACCAGGTGGGGGAAATTTTCAGTCATTATTTCTTCAAATAGGTTTTCAATATCTTGTTCTCTCTCTTCTTCTGGCACCCCCATTTTTGGATTCTTTTTTCTTTTTGCTTTTCCAGTTGAGTGTTTCCTGCTTCTTTGTATTTCAAATCTTTGACTTGATTCTTGCTTTCCTCTAGTCTGCTGTTAGGTTTCGGTATAATATTTTTTTATTTCAGTCAGTGTATGTTTAATTTCTAGTTGGTCCTTTTTCATCTCCTCTTAGATCTCGCTAAATTTATCCATCTTTTCTAGGAAATTCTTAAAAAAAACTTATAACTGTGGTTTTAAACTCTATATCCAGTCTTTTGTTTTCCTCCATTTCTTTTGTTCGTGATCTGTTCCTCTGTCTCCACATTTTCGCTGCTTCCCTGAGTTGGTAGAGTAGCTTTGTGTACTAGCTGTCCTATATGGCACAGTAGCTCTGCCTCCCCAGTTACCTGAGGTGGACTCTCTTCGTGTACCGCTTTGTGGTCTGTGTGTACCACCTTGGTGTAGTTAAATATTGATTGTTATTGGTATCACTGTGGGGAATTGACCTCCAAGCCAATTGGTTGTCAATGCTGGGAGAACTTCTGTGCTCGACTCTACCTTAAGACTTGCAAGACTGCAAAAGCCTCTGTGTTAGCCTTGGATGGGGCAGAATCTCAGGGCTGAGCAGACAGCCTTGGCTTCTTGTCAACCCCTGGGTCTCAGTGTCTCTCAGTAATCACTGCAGCCCTCTCTGTGCACAGGCGCACATGCCTGCAGATTTCTACTTTTCTGGCTTCCTTGAGTTTCTGTGCACTACAGAGACCCATATGAGTGTGGGTCCCCAGGGTCTCACCTGAAACTGGGGTTCAGTGCCGTCTGACCTGGATTTCAGTGCAGTTGGGAGGTTCTGTCTTCCTCCTGCTAGAGAAAGCCAGCTACACAATCATCAGTTAGCCCTCTGTGTGCGCACTTTTGTGCACACCTCCAGACCTGTCTTTCACGGCTCTCCTAAGTTTCCTTGCACTGCTCCTTTTTCACAACAGTCCAGACTCCCCCGTATGAGTCTCCCCCAGAACTGGGGTTCAGTGCAGTCAGAAGTGGGGTTCAGTGCAGTTGGGAGTTTCTGTTTCCCTCCCGCTAGAGGAAGCCAGCCAGGCACCCCATCCCATCTTCTCCACGAGTGCGTCTCTGTACCTCAGCTTTTTGCAGCTCCTCTGAGTTCCCAAGAGACCCTCTCTTTGCTTCTAGTTGTAGAATTTCCACTCAGCCAGCTTTCCTGTGGTTCTGGTTGATGTCTGTTCTGTCTTTTAGTTGTAGTTTTGAAATTGTTGTGTGAGGCAGCAGTTTAGGTGTTCATCTATGCCACCATCTTGGTCTTTCTCCTGAAAAACTATTAAAAAACAACAACAAAAAGAATGTAATGGGAACAGTGACACTGCTTTCCATTTTTTTCAACCTCTTCAATGTCTGGCTTAATACTAGTAGAAGACAGTGGATTCTCATATCTGCTTTGCAGTCAGTCTGTTGTTATATCACATATCTTCTAGCCTTTGGAAAGCACAGTATACCGATGAGAATTAGTATGAAAAAAAAAACACAATGGCTTAGTATTAATATGAAAAAAATTATACCTTGTGGATTCCCCAAATGACCTCAGGTAACTCTGGGATACTAGAGCTTGTAAGAGTAGGAAAAACAAAACAAAAATAGGCTTAAGAGTTGGGCAGACTGGTTTAAACCCTGGCTTTTCTGCTTGTTAGCAATGAAACCTCAGAGCTGTTGCACCTGCTCAAGCCCTGCCTGGAATACTTTACCCCTTGCATCTGTGCATGGAGGACCCTTCTCATTCTTCAAGCTTTAGTTTAAACACTGCCTCCTCAGAGAGACAGTCCTTGCCTACCCTACTGATAGCATGTATTTCTTGTTCTTTTGCAGCACTTTTTTTTATACTTAGCACAAAATGAAATCATATTGATTTGTTTACCAGTTTTGACTGCCTGTCCCAGCAGTAAAACAACTCTGAGGTCAGACCCTCTCTGTTTTGTTAATCAGCACCCACTTTGACCCCTCTCATTTTTTCATATTCAATCCATCACCAAGTCCTGTAATTCTACCCATCAAACTATATACAGAAACAGATAACTTCTCACCCCCTAACCACAGTCCAAAAGTATCAAATGGAAAATTCCAGAAGTAAATAATTCATAAGTTTTAAATTGAGTGATGTTCTGGGTCGTGTGATGAAATCCTGCACTATCCTGCTCCATCCTGCCTGGGACATGAATCATTCTTTTGTCCATCATTTCCATGCTGCACATGCTCCCTCTCTGTTAGTCTTTTAGTAGCAGTCTCAGTTATCAGAACTACTGGTATTGTAGTGCTCATGTTCAAGCAACCCTTATATCATTTAATAATGGTCACAATGTGCATGAGTAGTGATGCTGGCAATTTGGATATGACATGGAGAAGCTGGAAAGTGCTTCCTTTAAGTGAAAAGGTAAAGTTCTCAACTTAATAAGGAAAAAAGTTATATGCTGAGGTTCCTAAGATCCACGATAAGAACAAATTTTCTATCTTTGAAATAATAAAGAAGAGAAATTATTTGTGCTAGTTTTGCTGTTTCACCTCAAACTGCAAATATTGCGGCCACAGTACATGGTAAGTGCTTAGTTAAAATGGGAAAGGCATTAAATTTGTAGGTGGAAGACATGAAGAAGAAACGTGTTTCCATTGATGGCAATATATTGTGCCGGAAAGCATGGAGCCAATTTGAAGACTTCAGCCAGGATTCCTGAAACCAGTAACCACATTGACAAAGCTCTTATTAAAGTATATTGTTGTAATTGTTCTATTTCATTATTAGTTATTGTTGATCATATCTTATTGTGCCTAATTTTTTTTAAATATATTTTATTGATTTTCTATAGAGAGGAAGAGAGAGAGATAGAAAGTCAGAAACATCGATGAGAGAGAGACATCGATCAGCCGCCTCCTGCACGCCCCACAGTGGAGATGTGCCCCCAAGCAAGGTACATGCCCTTGACCGGAATCGAACCTGGGACCTTTCAGTCTGCAAGCCGACGCGGCTGTGCCTAATTTTTAAATTAAGCTTTACCATACGTATGTATTATAGGAAAAAACATAGCACATATAGGATTCATATCTGTCTTTGGTTTCAGGCATCCACTGGGGATCTAGGAACATATCCCCCCTGGATAAGGGGAGACAATTATACTTGCTGCTCCCTCTGCTAATCCTAGAAACAAATTCTCTCACTTCCTTCAGGTGTCAGTTTCAATCTCAATCATTTTATGAGAAAGACCTTCTACAACCAGTCTCTATAAGTTAGCCTTCTCCCCGTCCTCATCCACAAGAAACTGATGAGAATTAGTAAGCAACCTTATTCTCTACACATCTTAAGTTTCTTAGTTTTCTTCCTAGTGCTTATTAGCATCCAATATGTTATGTATGTATTTGTTCATATCTTACCTCGCTCACAAAAATGTAAAATCTTCCCACAGAAATTGAGACTGCTACCAAGAGGATAGAGTAGTGAGCTGAGAACAGTGCTTGATGCTTAGCAGGATCTCGAATGTTTTGTTGTATGAATGAATGAATAAAGAGGTCATTTAAATTGTATGAAACTCAATTTCTTCTTCTGGACAATAGGGGAAAATAAAAACTATCTTGCAAGTAATGTTGCAGAGTCAGAATAAGGGAGAAGCTATTTCCCTGATCTCCAGGTCTGGCTCAAGGGCACCTTCTAGTCCTCCTCCAGCACTGAGATTGTCCTTAGGGTGGCATTCGTTGCAAAGAGTTTGCTTACTTGTCTCCAGCTGAGATCTGTTTCATAACCCTAGTAACTAACCCAGTAATACTACATGGTGGATGTTCAACTGATGCTTGATAAATGAATTCATGAATAATTGAGTAAATAAATAACATTGAAATAAACGTTTTAAAAATAATACTTGGTTCTATGCACATTTAACCTGTTTGTGTAAGGAAGGGAAGCTAGTAAATCTGCTTTCAAATCGCCCCAAACTGGCAGAAATAAAGGGTAAACAGAGAGCAGATTAATAGCTGCACTCACAATTCAACTGATGAAGACCAGAGTAAAAACTAAGAAAAAAATACTTATTAGCTCCAAACCATTTCTGGTCCCAGTTATGCAGCTGACCTTGAGTGATTGCAATTACAGTGTGGATAGCAACTGTCCCTTTTAGGAGCAAATCAAATTCCTGTTCTTTTAGTTTTTACTTTTATAAGTAAACGAGAAGCCCTGTGCACAATATACATGAGAGGGTGGGACCCCTCAGCCTGGCCTGCACCCGTGAACAGTCTGGGAGCCTTCGGGGGATATCTGACTGACTGCTTAGGCCGTTTCCCTTGTGGAGCGGGTCTAAGCCACAGTCAGACATCCTTAGCTCTGCTGCACTTGCCAAATGTCAACCTGGCTGTGGCTGAGTGGTGTTCTCCCTGTGGGAGCACACTGACCACCAGGGGGCAGCTCCTGCATTGAGCGTCTGCCCCCTGGTAGTTAGAGCGCTTCATAGCAACCAGTCATTCCACTGTTTGGTTGATTTGCATATTACCCTTTTATTATCTAGGATTCTTGCAAATTAAATCCCACAGTAAAATGTCTTGCTCTCAGTGATATATAATCTTTCCAAATAGAATGAAATAGCTAAGTAAGACTCCTGTGCAAACCGACTTTGTGAACACATTTAGATGAGAAAAATCAGGATGAATCCAATATCAACTACACTATTTTATGGAGAAGAGATAACAAAAGTGCCTTAGTCAACAGTTTCTAGCCTATAAAACTATAGGTTCATTTCAGGAAAAACAGTTATCAGATTTGCTTTTATTCCTATAAAAAAGAGGCTTTTTTTTGGTAATAGAATACCTGCCAGTCAAGGAAAGAGTCTTCTTTCCTTGTCTTCTGTCTAGCCTCTGCAACTAACTGGTCAAGTGACCTTGGTTTCAAATTACATAAACTTTCTTAGCTATGATTTCTTCATCCAGAAATGGAGGAACTGTAGGAGATGACTCCCTGACTCACCTTTCTCTTTCCCCTGCTCCTAGGAAAGTGCCTGATACTACAGGGTGCTTGATAACTGCTCACAGAATTATGACACATGATACTGAATGACTGTGATCTTTTTTGTCTTAGCATTTTCATAGATTAGCAACTATTGGCATATAAGTGAAGCACAGTACATTTTCATTGAAGATTTATTTTTAGTGGTAATAAGGATGTTCAGATAATGTAATTCAAATTGTGGGTAATCTAGAGTAAAAATTTAAAATATATCCGTTCAAATGAATAGGTAAGAAAATCAAATAATTGTGACTTGCCCTTTCCTGATCTTTGCTCAAGAGCCCAGGCATGTGATTTCTGGTTCATTGCTTTCATAAGGGGATTTTATTTTTTTCTCATACAGAGCATCTTCCTAAGTGAGCTCCAATCTGGAGATCTCAACATGGAAAAATCAGTGAGGAAGTGAGGTCTCAGGTTGCTCAATGATTTTAGGGATAATAATACAAATGTCAAACCAAGAAGGAAGCTCTTCTACCATAACAAAGGGAAGAGATAGCATGCATTTATTTATTTATTTATTTATTTATTTATTTATTTATTTATTTATTTATTTTTACTGATATTTTCTTTTTTATTCCATAGCCGAGAGTCACTTTTTTCTTTTTTTTAAAAATCTTTTTTAATTAATTTTTTATACATATCTCCCAATTGCCCCCCCTCCCTCCCTGGCATACCCCAACCCCCAGTGTCAATGTTCATTGGTTATGCTTATATGCATGCATACAAGTCCTTTGATTGATCTCTTATCTACCTCACCTAACTTTAATCTTCCTGCTGTAATTTCACAGTCTGATGCTTTACTACCTCTGTATCTATCTTTTTCTTCATCAGTTTATAATGTTCTTTATTATCCACAAATGAGTGAGATCATGTGATGCTTCTCCTTCATTGACTGGCTTATTTCACTAAGCATAAAGCTCTCCAGTTCCAACCAGGTTGCTGCAAATGGTAAGAATTCCTTCTTTTTAATGGCAGCATAGAATTCCATTGTGTAGATGTACCATAATTTTCTGATCCATTCATCTGCTGACAGGCACCTAGGCTGTTTCCAAATTGTGGCTATTGTAAATTGTGCTGCTATGAACATAGGGTTACATAAATCCTTTCTGATTGGTGTTTGTGATTTCTTAGGACAAATTCCTAAGAGTGGGATTACAGGATCAAATGGGGGATCCATTTTTAGTTTTTTAAGAGAACTCCATACTGTTCTCCACAGTGTCTGCACCAGTTTGCATTCCCACCAACAGTGTTCAAGGGTTCCTTTTTCTCCGCATCCTCGCCAACACTTGTCATTTGTTGATTTGTTGATGATTGCTATTCTGACAGGTGTAAGATGGTATCGCATTGTCATTTTGGTTTGCATCTCTCAGATGATTAGTGACTTTGAACATGTTTTCATGTGTCTCTTGGCCTTCCTTCTGTCATCTTTCGAAAAGGTTCTATTTAGGTCCGTTGCTCATTTTTTTATTGGATCATTTATCTTCCTTTTATTAAGTCGTATAAGTTGACTACAGATTTTGGAGATTAAACCTTTATCAGTGATATCATTTGCAAATATGTTCTCCCATACAGTGATATTTCTTGTTGTTTTGTTGATGGTTTCTTTTGCTGTACAAAAGCTTTTTATTTTGATGTAGTCCCATTTGTTTATTTTTTCTTTAGCTTCCATTGCCTTTGGAGCAGTATCAGTGAAGAAGTTCTTTCGGCATATATCTGAGATTGTGCTGCCTGTAGACTCCTCTAGTATTTTTATGGTTTCCCTTGTAATGTTTAAGTCCTGTATCCATTTTGAGTTTATTTTTGTATTTGGTGTAAGTTGGTGGTCCAGTTTCACTTTTTTGCATGTATCTGTCCAATTTTCCCAACACTATTTATTGAAGAGGCTATCTTCGCTCCATTGAATGTTCATGCCTCCTTTGTCAAATATTAGTTGAGCGTAGTGGTTTGGGTGGATATCTCGGTTCTCTATTCTATTCCATTGGTCTATATGTCTGTTCTTGTGCCAGTACCAGGCTGTTTTGAGAACAGTTGCTTTGTAGTATAGCTCGAAGTCTGGTATTGAGATCCCACCTACTTTATTCTTGTTTCTCAGAATTGCTGTAGCTATTCGTGGTCTTTTTTTGTTCTAGATGAATCTATGAAGAATTCTTTCTAGGTCTGTGAAATATGTCGTTGGTATTTTAATGGATAGTGCATTGAATCTATAGATTGCTTTGGGTAGTATGGACATTTTAATGATGTTGATTCTCCCAATCCATGAGCATGGTATGCTCTTCCATCTGTTAACATCTTCCTCTATCTCTTTTTTCAGTGTCCTGTAGTTTTCTGCATGAAGGTCTTTTACCTCTTTAGTTAGGTTTATTCTTAGATATCTTAATTTTTTTGGTGCAATGGTAAATGGGATTGCTTTTTGAGCCTCTCTTTCTGTAATTTCACTATTAGTGTATAGAAATGCCACAGACTTCTTAGCATTAATTTTATATCCTGCTACATTGCCAAATTCATTAATTAAGTCAATTAGTTTTGGAATGGAGTCCTTTGGGTTTTTTATGTACAATATCATGTCATCTGCAAATAAGGACAGCTTTACTTCTTCTTTTCCAATTTGGATGCCTTTTATTTCTTCTGGTTGTCTAATTGCAATGGCTAATACTTCCAGTACTATGTCGAACAGGAGAGGTGAGAGTGGGCATCTCTGTCTTGTTCCTGTTCTTAGGGGAAATGATTTTAGTTTTTGCCCATTGAGTATGATGTTAGCTGTGGGTTTATCATATATGGATTTTATGATGTTGAGGTATGCTCCTTCTATTCCCACTTTGCTCAGAGTTTTTATCAAGAAAGGGTGTTGGATTTTGTCAAATGCTTTTTCTGCATCAATTGATATGACTATGTGATTTTTATCTCTCAATTTGTTTATGTGATGTAACATGTTTATTGATTTGCAGATATTGTACCATCCCTGCATTCCTGGGATGAATCCTACTTGGTCATGGTGTATGATCTTTCTGATGTACTGCTGGATATGATTTGCTAGAATTTTGTTGAGGATTTTGGCATCTATGTTCATGAGAGATATTGGCCTATAATTCTCTTTCATTGTGTTGTCTTTATCTGGTTTTGGTATTAGGATGATGCTGGCTTCATAGAAGGTGTTTGGAAGTGTTCCTTCTTCTTGAATGTTTTTGAATAGTCTGAGGAGGATAGGTTTTAATTCTTCCTTGAATGTTTGGTAAAACTCTCCTGTGTAGCCATCCGGTCCCAGGCTTTTATTTGCTGGAAGCTTTTTGATGACTGCTTCAATTTCTTCCATAGTTATTGGACTATTGAGATGTTTGGATTCCTCCTCATTGAGTTTTGGAAGGTTATATTTTTCTAGGAAAATGTCCATTTCTGGAGGTTGTTCAGTTTGTTGGAATAGAGTTGTTCATAGTATTTTTTAACAATCCTTTGTATTTCGGCGGGGTCTGTTGTTATTTCTCCTCTTTCATTTCTGATTTTGTTTATTTGGGTCTTCTCTCTTTGCTTCTGGTGAGCCTGGCTAGAGGTCCATCAATTTTGTTTATCCTTTCAAAGAACCATCTCTTGATTTTGTTGATCTTTTGAATTGTTTCTTTGGTCTCCAAGTTGTTTATCTCTGCTCTGATCTTCACTATTTCCTTCCTTCTGAGTACACTGGGCTTTTCTTGTTGCTCTTGTTCTAGTTCTTTGAGTTGTAGGGTTAGGTAATTTATTACCATTGTTTCCTGTTTTTGGCAGTAGGCTTGTAGGGCTATGAACTTCCCTCTCAAAACTGCTTTCACTGTGTCCCATAAATTTTGTATTGTTGTGTTGTCATTGTCATTTGTTGCCATGATGTTTTTTATTTCTTCCTTGATCTCTCTGGTTACCCAGTCATTGTTTAATAGCATGCTGTTTAATCTCCATGTGTTTGATTTCTTTCTATTATTTTTATTGTACAGTGATACCTCGAGATACGAGTTTATTTCGTTCCTTAACCTTGAGGCGTGGGAAACTATCAGACACTCGAGTCGAGGTAAACTGGTGGGTTGTGTGAAGCCGGCCGATCCGCGCGATTATTCATATCTCAACTGTTGCTCGTATTTCAAAGCAAAAATCGCTCGCTCGAGGGCTCGTATCTCAAAAATCTCGTATATTAGGGCACTTATATCTCGAGGTACCACTGTAGTTGATTTCCAGTTTATGCCACTGTGGTCTCAGAAAATGCTTGATATGACTTCTATCTTCTTGAATTTGAAGAGACTTTTCTTATGACCCAACATATGATCTATCTTTGAAAATGACCCATGTGTACTGGTGAAGAATGTATATTCTGTGGCTTTGGGGTGAAATGTTCTGAAGATGTCAATTAATTCCATCTGGTCTAGTGTGTCATTTAGGATTGATGTTTCTTTGCTGATTTTTTGTTTAGAGGATTTGTCCAATGGTGACAGTGGGGTATTAAAGTCTCCTACTATGATTGTATTGCTGCCAATCTCTCCCTTAATATCCTCCAAGAGTCTTTTTATGTATTTAGGTGCTCCTATATTGGATGCATATACGTTTACCAGAGTTATTTCTTCTTGTTGGATTGTTCCCTTTAGTATTATGAAGTGGCCTTCTTTATCTCTTGTTATGTCCTTCACTTTGAGATCTAATTTGTCAGATATAAGTATTGCAACCCCAGCTTTTTTTTCATTTCCATTTGCCTGAAATATCATCTTCCATCCCTTCACTCTCAATCTGTGTGCATCTCTTTTCCTGAGGTGGGTTTCTTGCAGACAGCAGATATATGGATCATGTTTTCTTATCCAATCGGTTACCCTACGTCTTTGATTGGAGCATTTAATCTGTTTACATTTAAAGTTATTATTGATAAGTACTTATCTGTGGCCATTTTTAGTCCTTACCCCCGCGTTCCTTCTTCACTTCCTCTTTCTTTTTATTACAGCAGACCCTTTAACATTTCTTGCATTGCTGGTTTGGTGGAAATATATCCCCTTAGTCCTTTTTTGTCTGTGATTTCACCTTCAATTTTGATTGAAAGCCTTGCAGGGTACAGTATTCTTGGATTCAGACCCTTCCTTTGCATGACTTTGTATACTTCATTCCATTCTCTTCTGGCCTGATGAGTTTCTGTTGAAAAATCAGTAGTTAGTCTTATGGGGTTTCCTTTGTAGGTAACTTTCTGTTTCTCTCTGGCCGCATTTAAGATTCTTGCTTTGTCGTTGCTGTTTGCCAATTTAATTATAACTTGCCTTGGTGTCAGTTTTGTGGGGTTCATTTTGCTTGGGACTCTGTGAGCTTCTTGGATTTGTGTGGGTTTTTCCTTTCCTATATTGGGGAAATTTTCTGTCATTATTTCTTCAAACAGGTTCTCTAATCCTTGTTCAGTTTCCACTCTTTCTGGAACCCCAATTATGCGGATGTTGTTTTTTTGTGTGTTATCCCAAAGTTCCCTTAGGCTCTCCTCTTGCTTTTTAATTTTTTTTTTCTAGAAGCTGCTGTACTTGGGTATTTTTTCCTACCGTGTCTTCTAGCTCACTGATGCGGTTCTCTGCTTCTTCTAGTCTGCTTTTTATACTTTCTATTGAGTTCTTTAAAGCAGTGATGTCATTTTTTATTTCTTTGTGCGTTTCTTCATGCTTCTTCTTCATTTCCTCTTGGCTCTTACTCAGATTGTCGATTTTTTCTTCCATTCTTTTCATCTACCTTATGATCATTTCTCTGAACTCTTTCTCTGGCAGGCTTATTTCTGCTTCTATTTCGGTTACTTCCTTTCCTGGTGATACCTGCCTATCTATTGTATGCAGGCTGTTTCTTCTTCTGCCCATGGTTTTTCTTCTCCAGGTGTTTGATTATGTGGTTCTCTCTCTTACGTTGATTCAAAGGCACAAACTACAAAACGACCCAATACAGCACACAAGGCACTGAACAGAAATGTATTCACAATGTTAATCACCGATAAGGTGACCACCAATGAAAGACAAATTAGGGGCAAGTAGAGAAAGAAGAAGAGGAAAATGAGGGAAAAAGAAAGGAAAGAAGTGCCCAAATCAGATTGGGATAGGGAGAAAAAAAATAACTAAATGAACAAAAAAATAAAATAAAATAAAACAAAATAAAGGAGAAGAAGAAAAAGAAAAGAGAAAGAGAAACAAAGTCAGAGAGAAAAGAAAGCGGATAAGAGAGAAAAGGGGAACAAAATATAGATGTCAGGAGAAAACTCCAATAGAACAGTCACTAATTCCAATAAAGGCCAGCAACCAGTACCTAGAGATTAAAACAAACTGCAAATAACAACTGGTATCGAGGGAGGCGAGGGAAAAGAGAGGTAGATATAAAGCAAGCAAAAAGCAAATTAAAACAAGTAGAATAAGCTAAAACGGTCTCACAAAAAAGTTTAAAAAATCGATATAATTACTGTTCAGGCAAATAGGAAAAAAAGGACATAGAGAAAAAACAACTTTTTGGCTAGTGAAGACAAGAAGGGAGAGGTTTGTATGGACTTGTAGTAGGGGATTTGAAATTAGATATCTAAGTGGGGTGAAATTTTAACCAAGTAAAGAGAAAGAATAGGGAGAATCTAAAGTTGGAAAAGGGAAAGAGAAACAAGACAACAAAATGGGAAAAGTTAGGCGGAAAGTGTTGGCATAAAGGTAGAGTTGAGTTGGAGTAAAATTATGCTAAAGGAAAGATGAAAATAGAATATAAAACTCTAATCCTGAAGTAAAATAAAGAGAAAACAAAATGACACTTGTTTTTTTCCAAAAAGATAAAAAACTAGTAGTAACAATACTAGTTGAAAACAAAAATGTAATAATTAAAAAGGTAAAATCAATTGAGGTGGAAAGAAAAAAAATAGTCTTTTAATTAAAATATGTAAAAATAAAAAGTAAAAAAAAATTAAAAAGAAAAAGAAAAAGAAAAAAATAGAATGGTCATTCACTTCCACTATTATTCTGCTTGGCACTCCTGTTTCCTAGTAGGGAAGGCATTGCAGTTCCCTGTGTTGCACTGTTGACATTTTAATCTCTTTATTCTTTTGTGGTTATGCGAGAGTCAATTTGTGCATCATCCACTGGGTGGCAGTGTTTTGGAATTGATCTCTGAGACAAAGCACAGGACCTCTCTAGGCTGTGCTCAGATTGTGCTACTCTGTGTTTCTCAAAACCGGTTTGTGGGGATTTTGCAGCCAGGACACTGTAATAACTCCCAGGCTGTCCCTCTGCCCCAGAAAAACACGAATCGTTTTCCAGAGCTCCCCTCTGTCAACAGCTTGGAGAGTCTGCCTCCACACTCAGGGATCACGCCCTGCCCACCTCTGCAGACCTCTCCAGAGGCAGCCTTCCGGCAGCCCAGTTCCCACAGTGTGCGCGTCTCTGTCCTGAGGGGCTAGAGACCTCACCTCATCCCAGGCAAAATCTGACCTTTCTGTGTGCTGTGTGGATCTCTGAATCCGCTGCCTGCGTGTCTGTGCCGACTGGAGAGCTGTGTTCTGGGTCCCCCGCTGTTCAGTGAGTAATTCAGCCTCAGTGTTCAGACTGTTGCAGACATCCACCTCCCTCGGCAAGATGGCGTGGTCTCTGCGTTCGCGCTGGTGGCTCCGGCCGACAAAAACCCCTGGCAGTGGGGCTGCCTGGCCAGGAGAGCGCCTTCCAGCAGTTGCCACCTTCTCCTGGAGGATAAGTGACTCTTAACTTGCCAACAAACACTCCCCTTGCGACTCTCAGCTGCTCTCTCTCCCTCTGCCCAGCGACAAAGCTCCAGACGCGTCCGTCTATTCCGCCGCCATTCCCCCCCACCCCCACTTCGAGATAGCATATATGATGTTCTGTTTCCCTCTAGGAGAGGAGGGATTCCTGTGGCATTGAGGAAAGTCCCTCACTGATCAGCCCAACCAGAGAACCTTAGAGCCCTCAGGCAGAGACACAGCCTAGCCCTAGAGGGTTGTGAAGAGAAACACTAATTTACAGTGCCTTTGCAGACACATAGTTTTCTTTATATGTCTTGATTTCTTGATATAACATATGGAACATCTTATCAATCTGTTAGACAAACACAGTTTTCCTAATAATGACCAACAGATCTGCATATATAAACTGAGGAACTCAGCACAAAACCATTAATCTTGCTGTGTATGTTCTGTAGACAGAACATATCCTTATGTAACAGTAGCACATTTTTGGACTAAACTCTTTTTATGTATCCAACTGCTACTTGTCATTCACTTCAAAATCCGGCTCTTTGATCAACTTCCTCCATAAAGCTTCCCCTGACCTCCCAACTAAAAATGACTTTCTCCCCTCTTAGCATTCTACCTCTCTCTGGTGATCCTGAACATTTCTTCCTTTTATTATAGTCACTTGGGCCTGAGTTTTTACTCTTCCACTAGACCTATGAGCAGACATTGTTGTAACTGCTGTTGTAACTAAGCCGCACATGTAGCCTGGCAGAGAGCCTGGCATAGGTTCCCCTTGTTAAGGGTTGATAACTTTGCTTTGATTAACCTGGAATCACACTTAGATCACCTTTAAATTTATTAGGTTTGTGTACTGCTATCTTGTCCTTTGCTGAAGTTTCACAGAAAGACAAAACTATACTCAGTTGTTTGTGCATACCTATGTAATACCTGGTATTGAAGATTTCCAGGCTATTTTTCGGGAACAAGCCCAGGATGTTTTGCAGGATCCAGAGTGAGCCAGCTGAAACTTCCTGAGACTGGCTGGAGCATCATGAAGGACCCTCCAGTGACCTCCTCCTGAATTTCCTTGTTATTCCTCATTATAATACTAAACTCTCCACCTGGGAGATTTTCTGTCATTTTTAACATGCCATGTTTTCTGTCTGTGGGTGCACTGGCATGTCCTCACTTTTACTGGCAATGATGAAATCTATCTCAATATTCATACATGCTTTGTTCAGGGAGGCACTGCTCAGGGAACTATCTGCAGTGTCTTTGTCTGCTGGCTTTTATTTCCTTCTCACAAAATCATCTTGGAGTTGTCTTTTGACTGGCAACTACTGAACATTTGAACCCAGTTCAGTCTAGCAACAATCTGATTATCATTGTCTCCCCAGCAGAGCTCATGACTGCCAAAGAGATATTTGGCATGTTAGTGACTGAACGAAGCATTAATCTAATATCTCAGAATTAAAGATTACCTTTTCATTTAAATATAATCTATTTGATTCAGCTTTAGGAACTAATTTATACTCAGTAGATGGAGTCAGGCTTAGAAGTTGGGAGATAATTCTTACTGCTCATTTACTAAGGATACGTGGGGCGGGGGAGGAATACTTTACTTATCATTTCTCTCCTAGAAGAGTACAACTGAAAGGGTCCCTGAAAATCATTGCGTCTATTTTCAGAGATGCAGAGGAAGAAAGATCTGTGTAGACTGGCACTGTACATTAATGGTCAGGTCAGAGCTGGAGCCTGTTTCCTGACCCTAACCTAGGTGATACAAGTCAAAGTGGTGGTTACTTTGGTGAGAATTCCATGGAAGGCGGTACAAGGAAATTCTCTTAGGTGATCAGTATTCTCCATCTTGATCCAGATGGTGGTTGCACACATTTCCACATTTAAGATTTGTATGTTTGTATATTTTACTGAGTATAACATTATACTTCAGAAAAAAATCTGAATGCAATATTTTAATGAAACTACCTAGTTCTTCATCTGTTATTTTACTTTTTCTATTTCTTACATGTCTGCAATTCTTCTGATTAAAAGATAATGCATATTTAGTAAAATGTCCAACATGTCAGAAATGTAAAAGTGGGAAAATAAATATCTTTCAAAGTATCATTCTCCAGGGAAAGAAACATTATTAAAAATTTATTATACTGTAAACACTTAGAAAGAAGACACCTTCTAAAAAGGACTCCTGGAGGCTAACTTGTCTCAAATTAAAAAAAAAAATCCACCCCTTCCACCTACCCCAAACAGAGCCTAGCAGCCATTTCTGCACCAGGGTCTCTCATGCAAACTGCATTTCACTGAGAAATTTGTGCTGAAATATTAGGAAAATATCAAAATGTCACCAGTTTTTCCATTTATTAAAGACTAAAACAGGTTCATGTTACTGCTATTTCACAGATGTGTTACTAAGCACTGTAGAACAAAAGGCATAACATAAGTAACCAACCAAGTAACTGACAAAGTCTCAGGGAGCTGTGAACTCAGGTCTCCCTGATAATGAATATGTAGCAAGGTTTTAAATTCCCTCACACTATCACTTTGATCAAGTGATCAAAGTAAACATCATTATTAATAGAACAATTTGAAAATCATATGCCATTGATTGGATGCAATGAGAAGAATACAGTATCACTTTTTTAAAAAACTTTTAAAATTATTTATTTATTTATTTATTTATTTATTTATTTATTTATTTATTTATTTATTTTTGGGAGAGAGGTAAGGGGGGAGAGAGAGAGAGAGAGAGAGAGAGAGAGAGAGAGAGAGAGATTGTATTTCACTTATTTATGCATTCATTGATCATTGGTTGATTCTTGTATGTGTCTTGACAAGGGATTGAACTTATAACCTTGGAGTATCAGGATGATGCTCTAACTAACTGATTTACCTGGCCAGGGAAGTATCACTTTCGTGATGGCCCTGCCAGAAATGAATAACCTAGATCAAATAGTGAGTAAACAGAAGAAAACGTAAATCAAGAGATATTCTGCCAGAAAACTAGGCTGTCATCTTCAAAAACCTTAAGGCCATGGAAATGTTCCAAATAGAAATAATTAAGGAGACAGATTATGTGCTTCTGAACTATATCCTTTTGCTATAAAAGACATTATTGTGACAGTTGGTGTAATTTGAATGGATCCTGAGGATGAAATGGTAGTAATTTATCAATGTTAATTTTCTGACTTTAATGGTTGTGTTGTGGTCATGGGGGAGAATTTTCTTCTTTTGGGGAAATATGACATGTTAAAATACTTGGGGATTATAAGGTGTATTGTCAATGATTTACACTCAAATAGTTCAGAGGGGGGAGTTTTTGTGCTATAGGTGCAACTCTTCTATAAGTTTGAGACTGTTTCCAAATTTTAAAAAATCTACTTGTATGCAATAATTTAAACAGTCTCTTTAGATATATTCCACTTTAAGACAAACTATTCACCTGCCTCTCCCTTCCTTCTACTCCTCTGGTCTCTGAGGGACTGTCTATTGTCACTGATTGAGACTTATGTCAACCATCATATGGTCTCTCTCTCTCTCAGCTTAGTAAAGTGTAGTGATGTTCCCTGGCTGCCTCCATCTACATTATCATAGCTCTTGCTTGCATTTTAGACCTTTCTGAGTCCCTGCCACGCTATGCCACTATGTTCAGGAGTAGAGGTAGAACTTCATCCCTGCAAGGAAAATCCATATGCTATACTCTACAGGGTAGAGGATTTTATGATTTCTGACAGAAGCTAGTCTACAAAAGCTGGGACTCTGCCATGCTGACTTGCAGCTTAACGTGGAAAGATAAAATCCAGGGAGGCAAATGTTTCCTAAAAAAGCAAAGAATCAGCTTCAACTGAAGATGAAATTACTATATGAAACTCCTTTTATCATCTTTATCTATGACTTGCTCTTGTTTCACATTTTAGTTTTGAAACATTTTCTCTCATTGCTTCTCACTAAGGAAACTATTCTTTTTGACTCCCCATAGTTAATGCAGCTATTGAATCTTTTATAACTTCCCATTAACAGCCAAGTTCTACTTTTTATCCCTAGATATAATTTCTATGTCTTTTTCAGTCACAGCTGGGGTTCTTTTAAATCCACATAATCTGCAAAATTCAAGTGCAGAATCTAAGCATGGAACTGAAAGTTTTATTCTGGAAAGTAATTAATAACTGGCTGCTTTCAAAGTA
The DNA here is from genome assembly GCA_011751065.1 of Lasiurus cinereus. NCBI lineage: Eukaryota > Metazoa > Chordata > Mammalia > Chiroptera > Vespertilionidae > Lasiurus > Lasiurus cinereus. The sequence continues at coordinate 42,723,000 of JAAGEH010000045.1, forward strand.
CTCTTCAAAAGGAATAATATGCATTTGCATGCTTATTGTGGTTCCTTGATTTTAATTCAGGTGTCATGTGTTCCAGTTTATTTCCACTTGTTCACTCATTAAGTCCATCTTTTTTTAAATCTATAAACAAACATATAAGCATGGTTTTAAGCACTTGTTTGCTAATTCCAACACCTTAGTCATATCTGAATCTATTTCTATTTATCCCCCCCACCTCACCACCTGCCACCCCCTATTACGGTCACATCTTTTTGGCTATTCAGAGATTAAATATCTAGTAATTTTATTAATTGTATGCTGGACATTGGAAATGGTCCAATTTCAAGAGTCCAGGTATTTTTTCTTCCTGGAAGGAGTGTTGTATTTTAACTGACTGGCAGATCAGTGGGATCCTATTGAGCCTTATTTCTAAGCTTTGTTAGGTGGGATCTAGTGCAGCCCTTTGCCTATAGCCTAGCCTTGCTGGCTCCCAGTGCAAAAGGTATCCTCATGTAGGAGAATCAAGTTCTGTCTTTCACACCATGGGCAGTCCAAAACCTCCCAGTAACTCACAGTAATGCAATAGCTCTTTTTGGCCTGTGCATAGTGTTGTATTAGCCAAAGATAAGAGGGCCTCTCTAGATTTCTGGAGCTCTTTCTCTGTGCCACTTCTTCTTCTGGCACCTTGATCCACAAGTCCCAGCTGCCTCAGCACATGATCCTGATGTCAGGTTCTCAGCTGAGTGACACTGTTCTGCTTAGGTCCCCTTCCTGCATCCTACCAGACAATGTCTTGGCTAAAGGCCAGCCACCAGGAGGCTCACTAAACGCATTCTTCTCTCAGGAGTCATATTCCCAAGCTACCCACTGTTCAACATCTGAAAACAGTTACTTCATGTAATATATCCACTTCTGTATTTATTTAAAGCACAAATCTAGACCTGTAGTACCAGGAGCCGAAGACCAAGTTTCTTGCTTTTAGTCATCTGTTTTAAATGTATTCATAATTGTAGAAATACATCTTCTTGACCTTTTGAAAAGAATTCTCTGTGGCATTATTTTCCAAAATGTGTTCCATGAGAAATTAAAATGACTCTGTGTTAAAATAGCTTTTTTTAAAACAGCATTTTTCTTGAGAGTGGGACACCTCAGAGCCATAAAGAGCGAAGATAGATTATAAATTTTCAAGGGACTATATTATGTGCATTTTTCAAGTTCATTTGACTAGAGAATTCATTTTTAAGAGGTTGTCTTCTGGGAGTACTAGACGAAGGACCACGTTTGGGGTAATGCTGCTGGAAAAAGTGACATGAGTAGAGATGTCAGAAGATGGAGCCTGAGCAGCCTGTCCAGACCAACCATATTGCTCTTCTCATTCCTTTACCCTTAGGACTGGGCCAAACTGGAGGAACGTGGACATCCCAACCATAGAACTGGTGATTATGGATGCTCTAGCTGAAGATGGAATTGGTAACCCATCATGTGCAGCCAAGAGTAACTCAGCTTGCCAGTATCAATGGGTGTTTTCTTCTTCTTTTTATGCCATTTTTTTTCCTTTTTCTCATAAAAATGCCTTGCTTTCACCTTGTATTTAGGATACTATTTGGGTTTCTGCCTGAATCTGAGCTTCTTGCCTCTCAATTCTTTTAAACTTTAAACTAACACTGCTATGTGATTGCTACTTATTTTTACTAAAAATGTATATGTCTAATTAAAAAGCAAGCATGGTTGTAACTATCTTAAATATCTTTTAAACTATCTTTTAAATAGAAACTAAGCTTAGCTTCTTCTTTCTCTTTCTAATACATTTTAATCTAAAACTATTTTATAAAGTCCTCAAGCAATGTATGAAGATATATGTGTACATATAAGTAGATTCATAATGGTACATTAGCAGTTGGGCTCTTTCAATAGCTTATGTATCATGGGAAAAAGGGAGACCTGAAATTTTACATTATGAAAACAGGTATTTTGTGTTGACATTTTTTTTCCCCAAAGAAAAAGTCATTTTTGACACTATAAAATAAAGTCAGCATTTTTCATTCGGTAAAGTTGTCCTCTTATCCTGCTGCTTGTAAATGAGATGTCACTCAAGCTGTGAAATGATGAGCCTTCAGTAGTAGCAGCAGAAACCATTGGATCTCTTCTTTACTACTAATAATTAAATCATTAAGTGTTTCTTACAGAGCAATCCTCCTCCAACACATTAATACAAAGCTCTGGGTACAACTGGTCTGGGGTAACTCCTTGCTGCCATATGTCTAAGAATTGTATGGAAAGAGCAGGGAGGTGACAGACTCAAGGACAATAGATTGAGTGAGATTCAAGGCGCAGGGTGCAATCTGGCTGTTCCGTTAACCTCTGTCAAGCAGAGGTCTCTGGGCCTTAATTTCTCCAACAAGACAGTGTATTCTTTGGACTAGGTGATTTCAGAGTTTCCTTCTAGCTCTTACATTCTACAGATCTTGTTGAATAACCCTACATTGACTACAAAATAGAAATGTCATTTTTAAAAAGCTTTGCCTCTCTGGCTGGGAGAAGGAAAGATGTGTTCTGAAAAACAATGGGAAAGATGTAGGTTCACTTTAGCTTTACTCCTGTAAACAGAGCAATTCTTACCCTTCAAGTTTGTCCTTCATGACTTAAATAATTCTCCTAATCACAATCAATTTGTCGCTTGTCAAAACCTTGCATTTTCATTCCTGTTAAGTGACAAAGGTGATAGTTTTTCCTCTGGAACTTCATTTCGTGTTAGCTTCCCACTGGTAGAGGAAGATTACAAAGCAGAGGAGACTTCTTCCCCAGAGATACAACAGAATTTTTCAAAGAACCAGAACAAACTGTTTCCAATCCCTAAATGAAACAGGAGAGGGAACAAGAAGGCATTAGGGATTTAGTTGCTAACAAAGGCAGAGAAAGAAAAATACAGTTGCTATGTTACTTCTTCATAAGCTAAGCTCAGCACAAAGTGAAACAGGATTTCCTAATACAGCTCTGCATTATCCTCAATTGCATTATTGGTTTAGATGATAGCAGAAGGGAAGCATCGAAGATTAAAGCCTTGGTATTCCCTGGAGCCTTAAATGCATCTGATAGTTTTTCTGTAGGAACATTATATATGGACAACCATGGGATGCTCTGTTTGCCTATCCTGCCTGAGGGCCAGGTGAACATGGAGAGGCACAGGGTGCAGTTCCTGGGGCATCCTCCCTGAGGCAGCACATTTACCCAGAGCAGATGAGAGGGTGATGCAGACCGGAGACTGGGTCACAGGTAAAGATGCAGCAGGAGGGTTAGGCCCAAAAGTTAAGGCAAGTTTATGAACTGGAAAAAGCCACTTGAGATCTAACACAAGGCAGATGAGTGCTTTCTCCTTGTTGAGTAATTGGGTTCTGCTTTCTCACTGCGGAACTTTCATACTGTCTAAGCACAGACTTTGGCAAACAGAGCCACTTACTGTGTGAGCTGGGGTAAGAGCTTAATTCTTCTGAACTTCAGTTTCCTCCCTTGTAAAATGAGGATAATACATTTATTAAAAGTAAAAGCGGTGAGAACAATAACTTTAACCTTAGGTGGTGATGAGAAGTAAATGAATAACTATACATAAAGCACTTAAAAATTGGCACATCAAAGTTAAACATTACAATGACTGTGATTGCATCCCACTGTCCTTTGTTTTAGTGTGCTTCATCTATTCTTAGTAGCTACTAGAATACAAGCTGCAAGAGAGTACAGAGGACATCCTTCAGGTTCACGGTTATGTCTTCAGCCTAGCCCAGTGTCTGGCATATGGAAGGCACTTCATGAATATATATTGAGTGAATAAATGAATAAACAATTGAAAAAAATTCTGACCAGCACCCCTAGCTAGTCTGCCTTGGTCCTTGTAAAGGAGGGTCATGCAGCTACCAAAAGCCAGGACACCCCAAGGTGAAAGGCTCTGATCCTGCTGACACATGCCTGAATGTTCTTATTATATGGCTCTGGTTCTGTAGGCAAATGTATTTGCTTTTTATTACACTTCCCAGTAATTTGGTCCAAGTCTTTTTTATATATATATATATATATATATATGTATATATATATGTGTGTGTGTGTGTATATATATATATATATATATATATATATATATATATATATATGTGTGTGTGTGTGTGTGTGTGTGTGTGTGTGTGTGAGTATAACATGTATCTGCTTGTGGTATTTTCACATAAACATTTTTAAATTCATGATGGTGAGCCAAGAGAGAAGTGATATCATTTTGTCCTCTCTCTCATATAATTCCTCAAAGAGAGCAATTACAGCTGGCATTTCACTTCATCTGCTCTTCTACAATAGCCAGTAGATGTACACATACCTCATTATCCTGGCACAGATTTTCCACAATAATAGCCACTCAAAATCTGCTTTAATACCCTTTCAATTGAATGACTGATGTTTTACTGTATCTTTTGTGGGGTCTTACTTCAAATGTATGGACCAGAGAGAAGAAAGAAGTGAATAGAAGAGACATGTCAGTGCTGGTGCAAATCTCAAGCTCAAGAATCATGACCGTGTTGGAGGAGAAGGAGGATATAGAGGATCAGTGAGAAGTCATAGAAAAGAAGGAGGTGGGCAGGAAGGCAGTTAGTCACCAGCAAACTCCCACAACATGCTGTTCATACTTCTTAATATAGCATGCATCACATTTTATGCCACTTTTCTTTTTTAAAAAAGCTGTTATCCTTCCTGGCCAGGTGGCTCAATTTGTTGGAGTGTCATCCCATATATCAAAATGTTGTGAGTTCGATTCCAGTTCAGGATGTGTATGGAAAGCAACCTATCAATGTTTCTCATCTCTCTCTCTCTCTCTCTCTCTCTCTATCTATCTATCTATCTATCTCTATCTCTATCTCTCTTCCTATCTCTTTTAAAAAAATCAATAAAATAATTCCTTGGGTGAGAATAAAACACATTTAAAGCTTTCTCCACCACTATATAGTGGACTGAATGATGTGGATCTTGTTATATTCTAAGAGTCTAACATAGTCTGGTATATAGTAATTCTTAAAAAAAATTCAATGGGCAATTGAGTGGTTGGTTGGATGGATGGATGGATGAATGGATGACCAGAAAATAAGAAAAAAAGAGAGAATTCAGAGTGAATATTTTTATATAGGAGCTATCAAAGTATCTAATACCCCGGAGTACTTTACAGGGTTGACCCAGGTGCAAAGTCTACTTGGATTTGGACTAAAAGAGCCTCTCTACTAGGAAGAGGAGAAGATGAAGGGATACATTATTTTATGCCAGAAAGCTGAGTCTAATATGATAGAGAAGGCCAAATATATCACCACTTGGAAACCAGAATCAAGATCTAAATCTGGAATTGAAGGCAGAAGAATGAAAAAAGTAGACAACAGTTCAGGTATTTACTGGAAACAGATATTGCTATCTCAATAGATTTGTTATGTCTATCTTAGGAGTGCTTATGAGAGGACTGGGTCTTTTGTGCAGAACTTTCCTTCAGATTCATCCCACCAGTGTTGGAGGGGGCACCCAATGCCATAGTGCATGTCCCCTTCCATGCATCCTCACCATCTAGGACTTCAAAGTCCTGAGGCCAAATATGGTTTTGGTAAGAATCCCGAAAGTCTTTGACAAGTGTTCAGGTCATCATCTTAAATTCTGGGATCTAGAAGATGCGCAGATCAGAGTTATGACTGACCAAATGGAGAAGAAAGTGGTGTGAACAAGGTAGGCAAAAATAATAAAGGGGGGTGGTTGAGGCAAACTGTAAAACCACAGGGTTGATTAAATGCATTTACTTGAAAGACTTGAGGTCACAGTCTCCAGTTTTTAATAGGTGCGAGGGCCTCTTGTGCATAATCTCTCTTCCTAGATTCCTGGCTGGCATATTGCTTATTGTTGGTGCAAGGGAAAGTATCTTCTCTGTTCTCTTAAGTACTATGAGGCTACTCTTGGAACCCTCTTGCTACTAAGGAGTCAGCAGTTCTTGACATAGGGAGTTTGGGGCAGAATCAATAGTTTTTTTTTTTTAAAGGTGGTCTGTGTATAGGAGCAGAGTATATTATTGGGGGAAAAGCCTAAGGATGTGGATTGATCAGCTTGTCCTGTAACTGCAATGTTCTAGTGTCCTATTGACCACTCCAGGTTGTTCTTAGTCTTGGAAAGCTATATGGTGGGCAGGTTAGTATGAGTGTGTACGTTCAAGTTTGCAAAACACATTCCAAATAAAAAAATTTAAACCAAGGGAAATAGTCAGAGATCAGATAGTGAGATGGTTTATAAAAATAGATCCTTTTGATAGAGTTGCGATGGATAATGCAGATGCGTAGGAATACTGTGTCAGTACCACTTTGGTGAGGACATTTGACATTATTAGGAAAGTTTCTTGGGCATCAGAAAGCAGAGGACCCAAAGTATATCTTGTTGATAGAATCTCAGGATGTTTGAGATGAGGAACAATGCAGGGCTTTAGGCCTCTCAGGGCCAGCTGTATATTCTAAGAATAACTATTGGAAATACGTATTGTGTTTCTGAAATAATACCCATACAGGTTACCAGAAGAATCCAAGATCAAGGGTAAGGTTTTTAATGGGCTTTGTTGTCCTAACATGTTGGTACAATATCAGAGCTCCTAGGTGGGGACATTCCTTATTGGCAGTCTCACCTGCATCCTACCATTGGCATTTCCACTGCTGGTGGCTACTGTTATGCATACACATCATTGCTTATCTAGTTTAGTTTGTCTGTCTTTTTAGAACTGAGGTGAACTAGATAATCATAATTTTCTAGAGAAAGAACTTTTCTAGGCATGGCAACTCAGCCACCTTCCAGTTTGAGGGCTTTTGTAGTAAGATTTTGGAATAAATAGAATGGGGGATTTAAATCAAAGAACTCAGACCATCTGGTTCCAGTGTTGTTGTTTTTATTATTATTATTACCAGTTTACATTTATTTCTACTTGAAACAACATATTTTATTATGTCATTTAACAAAATGAATTCAAAGTAATTATGAAGATGAAATTTATAAGAATAAATTATTTTTATAACTAAAAAATAAATAACTTGGGAATCATAAAGGAGCTAGTTCAGTCTTTCATTACCCCAGCAACATTGATAAATAACAAGGTAATTTTTGCTATGGGTGGCTATCTTATGCATTATGGGATGTTAACAGCATCTCTGACTTTTATCCATTAGATGCCCCTAAGTAGTACCCTTTTCTCCAAGTTGTGAAAACTTGAACTTGCAAATGTCCCAGGAAGGTGGGGGTGGCAACTTGTCCTCACGTTAGAACCATTGATCTGTTTGATCATTTAAAAGTAATTTTTGCTGACTTTAAAAATCAACATTTACTTCACTTTAATGCAGTCCATTGAAGATACATATTCCACATTAGTATAGAAACGTTGATATGTCAAAGTGAGTTCTGACACTCTCAGACAAAGTGATAGAATAATGGAAGATCAGTGGTTAGAGCTCAGCTGACATGACTTGTCCTCTAATCTCTGTATTAATTTGTTTTTTTTAATTAAATCTTTATAATTCAGATTATTACATTTGCTTCTCTTTTTTCCCCTCCATAGCACCCCTCCACCCAGCTCCCATCCTTCCCTCTGCCCTTACCTCCCTCCCATTGATCTCATCCATAGGTGTATGATTTTTGTCCAGTCTCTCCCTGTACACCCCTCACCCCTTTCCTCCTGAGAATGATTAGTCCACTCCCTTTCTGTGCTCCTGATTCTATTATATTCACCAGTTTATTCTGTTGATCAAATTTTTAATTCACTTAATTTTTAGATTCACTTGTTGATAGATAATATGTATTTGTTGTTCATAATTTTTTGGCTTTTACCTTTTTCTTCTTCCTCTTCTAAAAGAGTACCTTTCAGCATTTCATATAATACTGGTTTGGAGTTGATGAACTCCTTTAGCTTTTTCTTCTCTGTGAAGCTCTTTAGCTGCCCTTCAATTCTGAATGATAGCTTTGCTGGATAGATTATTCTTGGTTGTAGGTTCTTGCTATTCATCATGTTGAATATTTCTTGCCACTCCCATCTGGCCTGCATCGTTTCTGTTGAGAAATCAGCTGACAGTCGTATGGGTGCTCCCTTCTGGTAATGAACTGTTTTCCTCTTGCTGCTTTTAATATTCTCTCTTTGTCTGTTGCTCTTGGTATTTTAATTATGATGTGTCTTGGTGTGGTCCTCTTTGGATTCCTTTTATATGGGGTTCAGTGTGCTTCCTGGACTTGTAAGTTTATTTCTTTCACCAGATGTGGGAAGTTTTCAGTCATTATTTCTTTAAATAGGTATTCAGTATCTTGCTCTCTCTCTTTTTCTGGCACCCTCACAATTCTGATGTTGGTACGCTTGAAGCTGTCCCAGAGGCTCCTTACATTATCTTCACATTTTTGGATTCTTTTCTCTTCTTGCTTTTCCAGTTGAGTGTTTTCTGCTTCTTTATATTTCAAATTTTTGACTTGATTCTTGCCTTCCTCTAGTCTGCTGTTAGGACTCTGTATAATATTTTGTATTTCAGTCAGTGTCTCTAGTTGGTCCTTTTTCATCTCCTCTTGGGACTTGATAAATTTATCCATCTTTTCTAGCATATTCTTGAAAAACATTATAAGCGTGGTTTTGAACTCTATATCCAGTCATTTTTTTCCCTCCATTTCTTTTGTTTGTGATCCCTTCCCTTGTCTCGGCATTTTCACTATGCCGGGGAAACTTCTGTGTTGAATTCAGCCTTATGATACCAGACTTGCAAAACCGAAGAAGCCTCTGTTGAGCTTGGGATGGGTGGAGTCTCAGGGCTTAAGGGACTGCCTTACCTTCCAGTCAGCCCTGCCCTCCACGGGCCCTGAGTCCCATGTGACTGGTAATCGCTGGAGTGGTCCTTGTGCACGTGCACAGTGCCTCTAGACCGCTGCTTTTCCGGCTCCCTTGTGCACCAGGACCACACAAGTCTAGGTCCCCAGGGTTTCGCCTGAAACAAGAGCTTAGTAGAGTGAGAAGTGGCACAGTTGGGAGGTTCTGTCTCCCGCCCACTCTTGAAAGCCAGCGGCACAATCAGCAATCTGTCCTCTGAGCAGTGCCGTGCACACCAGCAGACCTCTGATCTTTTGCAACTCCCCTAAATTTCCGTGCACCTCTCCCTTTTCACAGTCTAAAATTCCCCTGTATGAGTCTTGGCTGGATCGGGGGTTTAGTGTCGTAAGATAAGGGGTTCAATGCCGTTGGGAGTCTCCATTTCCCTCCCGCCAGAGAAAACCAGCCAGGTACTCCGGCACCCGCTCTCTCAGCGCATGCGTCTCAGTACCTCAGCTTTTTGCAGCTCCTCTGGGTTTATGTGAGCCCCTCTCTTTACTTCTAGCTGTAGAACTTACACTCAGCCAGCTTTCCTGTAGTTCTGGATGATGTCCGTTCTGTCTTTTAGTTGTAGTTTTGAAATTGTTGTGCGAGGCAGCAGTGTAGGTGTTTACCTATGCCGCCATCTTGGATTCTCCCCTGGTTCCAGTGTTGATGCCCTGTAGTCAGAGACCACCAGGAGCACATCTGCAGGTGAACAAGCTGAGTTTCTCACTTGAAATGAGGGGACTGCCACCATGGGGAAATGTGAGTTGTTTCAATAAGAGGGTGTTAGAAAGAACTTAGATGGTTTGGTTAGGCCATTATGAGCATTATTTGGAGAGTGTTAAAGGATATGAGGGCTTGTTGTGGATTGTGTACTGTCAGGAAGGGGAATGATTCTATGATTGGCTATCTTAATCTTCATCTAGAAGGAGGGAAAACTAAAGCTGTAATTGGTAAAGAAGCAACAGTTACTGCTCTTAGGAGAGGGGAATATTTAGCTTTTGTGGTTGCAAAAGCTAGCTTTTGATTGGACTTTGCTTTTGTCTGTGCCTAGAAGAAGTTTGGAAGTGGTCTTCTTTAGTGTCACTTCATCACAGTATGGAGTGACCTTGTCTGACATTAGAAGTCAGTGCAATTATTTGTGTTCAACAAGAGAACAGATGGCCTAGCCATGAGCATTCAGGCCAGCTGCTAATAACATCGATACCTAACTGTGATAGGCCAGGTGCCCATGTCAGGAGCTGCTTTTCTCTTCTCAGCAAGCATGTCACACTGTAAGTTGCAAAGGCTCTGTTAGAGTAAGAGAGCATAATTCACTCAGATGTTTCCAATGAAGAGACTTTAATGAAGGGACTCCTTTCAGAGAAGTAGGCCAGGTTAAGGAAACAGTCAAGCAAAGGTGAGGCACCCAGACACCAGCAACAATGGCAAGTCATTACCACTACTGCCACCACCACCCCTGCTCAGAGCTGATGGACAAGGGCAATGATTACTTTTACTGGACCTCTAGAGAAGGGGCTGACCTCCAGAAACTGGAGTTTTGGAGACATACAGCAACTATCAGAAATGCTTTGGGGAAGGAGAAGGAATGGGGGAAGAAATATCCAACCCTTCTCTCCTGCAAGTGGCTTCCACTGCATAAGTATTAGTAGAAGCCAGTTTGCAAGAGAGCTTAGGTTATGCAATGAAAGCTTTCCAGGACTTGTGTCAGGACAGAAAAGAGCAGAGAAGTAGTATAAAGATGAGGATGAAAATAAGCAGTGGAACTTCCAATACACAAGGCAGCTAGGTGGCTTGAAGTAGTCAAGACATGTATAAACCATGGATATAGATATTGTGGAAGGACAGTAGCATGCATCCTGGATAAGATCATTAGCACATGGAATTAACAAGCAACAAACAAGTTAGAAATAAGCTTTCTGTTTTTGAGGAAAAAGGTATCATTAAAAGAAACTATAGGCTGGCCTTAAAACCTTCTGACTATAAAAATCTTTGAGCTTCCAATTTCTCAAAGGACAGAGTTAAGGATGATAGAAAACAGTAGGCTATGGAGTTCCTCCAAAAAAACAACAACAACAACAACAACAAAACACCAGGTCCAAAGTTTATTAAGAATTTTACCCACTATGTAATAAGAGTTCTTCCTAAGATTCACTCATCAGTATTACATTCTTGCCACGGACCACTGCCTTCTGAATTGGCCGAACTTCCTTATCCCATAGAGAACCTTTTATTTGGATGTCCTGTTTAGGTCTGTCCCTGTATGGGAAGACAGGGAGGGAGGCAAGAACCCATCTTTTCTATATTCCTAGTCACCCATTCTGGATGGAAAGGACCACAATCTCTAAGAGATCCTGGTCTTAGAGATAAAAAGACAATACAACGTCCAATCTTAGTATTGTCTTCCTTTGGGAGGAAAGTAAATGGAACTTTGGGGAACATATGGGATTGTAGGAAGTTCTGCCCTAAATTGTTTCCTTCAATTCTTCTTTTTCTTCTCTTCAAGTATTCAGTGAACACTTATATTTTAAAAACTTTTAAAGGTGGATTCTGCTCTCCTCACCCCCACCCCCCACAAAACATAGATACTTTTTTAAGGCAGGAGAAAAGGTTGAGATAAACTGGGTTTACACACACATCACATTCATTTGACTAAAGAAGTGCAACATAGGAAATACTTAATTACCCTTAACAAAACAGTGTTTTTATTTATTTTTATTTTTTAATTTTTTTAATTAATGTGTTACATGTATACATATCTTCCCATTGCACCCCCCCAGGCATACCCTAACCCCCCAGTGTCTTGTGTTCATTGGTTATGCTTATATGCATGCATACAAGTCCTTTGGTAGATCTCTTATCTATCCCACCTCTCCTCAACCTTCCTGCTGTAACCTGACAGTCCCCTCGATGCTTCACTGCCTCTGTATCTATCTTTTTGTTGATCAGTTTATAATGTTCTTTATTACCCACAAATGAGGGAGATCATGTGGTGTTTCTCCTCATTGACTGGTTTATTTCACTTAGCATAAGGCTCTCCAGTTCCACCCAGGTTGCTGCAAATGGTAAGAATTCCTTCTTTTTAATGGCAGCATAGAATTCCATTGTGTAGATGTACCATAATTTTCTGATCCACTCATCTGCTGACGAGCACCTAGGCTGTTTCCAAATTGTAGCTATTGTAAATTGTGCTGCTATGAACATAGGGGTGCATAAAACCTTTCTGATTAGTGTTTCTAGTTTTTTAGGATATATTCCTAAGAGTGGGATTGCTGGGTCAAATGGGAGTTCCATTTTTAGTTTTTTTAAGGAAACTCCATACTGTTCTCCACAGTGGCTGCACCAGTCTGCATTCCCACCAGCAGTGCACGAGGGTTCCTTTTTCTCCGCATCCTCACCAACACTTGTCGTTTGTAAAACAGTGTTTTTAAATGAGCATTATGCTTTAATGTCTAACAATTAAGATTTGACTCTGAGACCTGCCTTGTTTATATTGCCCCCATGTTCTGCTTCCATGAATGAGTCCAGTTTATTCGCTATATATATATAATTATTATTTATTTTTAACCCAGAGTATTTATCTCATGAGCTGCAAAGCCAAAGAAAGCTCCAGTGTCCTCTTATAAAATGCATACTTGTCTTCTTGCACTATGAGGATGGTGTGACCCATAGTTGCACTGGCTGAATGTGCCTGCACCTGGCAATCAGTCACTCTTATGGAGACTGCATCCTATTAAGCATCAACAGAAAAGAACTCTGGCCAAGTAGAAACAGAGGCAGAAAATAAAATTTTCATCTCTGGTAGTGAATGAACATAGATTATGCCAAATCTTTGCCTGGTGTCCCTGCATATGAAACATGCACAGAAAAGTGGCCAGATCTGTGGCTCATTTTTCCTTCATGCTTTATTTTTTTAATCACACAGCAAGTACATGGGACACAAAACTAGCTCTATGTTCTACAGAGAAGGTGTAATAGACCAATGGATAGTATTCTCCAGTGGAGAGTTTAGTGACAAAGAACTGTGCCATGAGTGTCCACAACCATGTGGGAGTGTTTTCTAAGAATAGAAACACTCTCTCCTCCACTTAAACCTGCAACTGCCTTTCTCATTTTGTCTCTTCCCCCAAAGAGCTCATTTAAATAGATCTTTTCTGGAATCACAACATTGCAGAATGTTGACATAGGAAAGCTCCATGAGCAATTTTGCTTTATCACCTTGTTTTAAAAACTGGAACGCTAAGCCCAAGAATGATGAAGCGATTCACCCAGGTTCAAATAGCTAGTATCAGGTTCAGGATTAGAACTTCAAGCTTCCCTCTCCTGGTCAAATGCTTTTTTCTTATTTACAGACTAGTGACCCAGTGAATGGATTCATGCACATTGAAAGAAAATTAATTAGAAAAAGATTCATGTGGTAATTACATTACTGCAAAAAATTACATGTCAAAATCTATAATAATAAAAGGGACATGGGAGGTTGGCCAGCCGGGGAGGAACTGCAGGAACTCCAGGGCTTGTCCAGCCTGTCTTGTTCAACCCTGATCAGCTGGACCCCAGTAGCAAGCTAACCTACCAGTTGGACCATCTGCCACCTGGTGGTCAGTGCACATTATAGTGAGCAATTGAGCAATGTTAGCATATCATTAGCAGATTATGCTTTGATTGGTTGATCAGACACAGCATATTAGGCTTTTATTATATAGGATAGCACTATAAAATTAAAAAACACATGCAATTGGCACCAGCGAGAACTTTATGTGTATCAAGCATGTGTGAGTCAATATATATTTTTAAATTGCCAATGTATGTCACATGTACCGGCCTGTCAGTCAGTTGGCTGGTTGATGAATAAATGTCAACAAAAACAACCAAATTCATGATCAACAATGACAGATTGAAACACATGCATGTAATTGGCACCAGTGAGAGCTTTATATATATTGCGCATGTGCGAGTCAATATTTATTTTTAAATTGCCAGTGCACATCACATGTACTGGCTGATTGGTCAGAAGGACATATGGTTGGTCACTTAGCCTTTTATACATATAGACTAGAGGCCCAGTGCTTGAAATCCGTGCATAGGTAGAGTCCCTAGTGGCTGCCAGCTGCTGCCTGGGGCCTCCTTTCCCCCAGCTGCCTACTGCCACTGCCAGCTAGAGGGAAGATGATGCCCAACATGATCTGAGTCACCCCCTAGTGTTCAGTGAACATCTAACTCCCAGTTGATCAAACTCCCACCTGTGGGGACAATTTGCATGTTAGCTTTTTATTATATAGGATACTTTTCCATTTACATTCAGATTTCAACAGAATCCAGTTGGTATTAAACTATAGTTCTAAATTTTTAATGCTACTAAAAAGAGTCATAAGAGGCCACTCAATGTTTTATTCAAAGAGAAACAAGTAATGCTCCTTGGTTTCTTTTATGAATTGCATCCTTGGCACTCATATATTGTCTTCCAACAAAGATTTTTGCCTGGTAATCTGGAGTGAGATATATTGACTTGCCAAAAAAGGTAATTTATCCTGGAGAGGGGAAAGTCAGCAATTGTAGGGGAAAGTCACAAAAAGGATGATACAGTAGTGTCATTTATGACTGCTAAGGCTGAAAACAATTCAATTAATTAATTCATTCTTGACTCATTTTATAGCTACACTAGAGGTTTGGTGCATGAAATTTGTCCTTTAGCCCAGCCTGCTCCCTCTCAAATCTGGGACCCCTTGAGGGATGTCCGACTGCAGTCAGACACCCCTCTCACAATTCAGGACTGCTGGCTCCCAACTGCTTGCCTGTCTGCCTTCCTGATCACCTCTAACTGAAACTTTGTAGCCTGGAGTGGAGCCAAGCCTTCTGCTCCCACAGCCATTGAAACTTTGTTGCCTTAAGCACAGGCCAAGGTGTGCTGAAAGCTTGGCTTCCTCCATTGCTAGGGGCAACCCAAGTCTCCCACCTGCTTTCTCTGTGACCATAGCCATCTTGGTTGGGTTAATTTGCATACTTGCTCTGATGGGCTGGTGGGCATGGTTGGTGGGCGTGGCTTGTGGGTGTGGCAGAGGTATGGTCAATTTGCATATTACTCTTTTATTAAATAGGATATTTAGGGCCTGTAATGTTTTCAACATTTATTCTAAAATTCATCAGGAACACAAAGGTACATCAGGCCATATCTGCTCTCAATGAGCTGTCTTCTAAAAACTAAATAATGGATATTAAGTAGGGTATTTTGATTGGGTAAGAGGGGAGAAACATCAGATGTTTTTGAAGGAAAAGGTTAGCTGGTATGCACCCATTTTCTCTATGTAGCCATTTTTTAAAAAATAGTTTTATTGAAATATGATTGATAGACAATAAACCACATATATTTAAAGGGAACAATTTGATACATTTTTACATTTATACGCATCCATGAACACATCACCACAGTCAAGATTATGAACATATCCATGCCCTGCAAAATGTGCTAGTGCCCTAAATAACCCATATTTTTTATCCCTCCTTGACCTTACTCCACAATCCCCAAAAAAACACTGAGGATCTGTCACTGTAGATCATGGTACATTATCTATTATTTTATGTATATGGAATCATCGAACTCTTTTTTAAAAATATTTTATTGATTTTTCACAGAAAGGAAGGGAGAGGGATAGAGAGTTAGAAACATCGATGAGAGAGACATCGATCAGCTGCATCCTGTACGCAGCCCACTGGGGATGTGCCCACAACCAAGGTACATGCCCTTGACTGGAATCAAACCCGGGACCTTCCAGTACACAGACTGACGCTCTATTCACTGAGCCAAACCAGTTTCGGCATCAAACTCTTTTTTGTTTGGCTTTTGTCACTCAGCATACAATTTGAGATCCATTTGCAATGTTCTGTGTAACAACTGCTTAGTTCTTTTTCATCACTAAGTAATATTTCACTGAAGAAATGCATATATACATACATACACATGCATCACAATTTGTTTATCCAGTCATTGTTGTTGGAAATTTGGGTTGTTTCCAATTTTGGGCTATTATAAATTAAGCTATGAATAATCATGTGCAAGTCTTTATTCATGTGGACATATACTCTTATTTATCTTGAGTAAATACCAAGGAGAAGAATGGCTGGGTCATATGGAAGGTGAATGTTTAACTCTTCATTATTATTATTTTTTAAATCAATTTCAGAGAGAAAGGGAGAGGGTGAGAGAGATAGAAACACCAATGAGGAGAGAGAATCATTGATTGGCTGCCTTCTGCATGCCCCCCACTGAGGATCAAGCCTGCAACCCTGGCATGTGCCCTTGACCAGAATTGAATCCAGGACTCTTCAGTCCTCAGGCCTATGCTCTATTCACTGAGCCAAACCAACGAGGGCTAAATGTTTAACTTAAGAAACCATCCAACTGTTTTCCAGAATGGCTGTACTATTTTGCATTCTCACCAGCAATGCATGAGAGTTCCAGTGGCATTACACCCTTGCCAATACTTGGTATGGTCATTCTTTTACATTTCAGCCTTTCCAAAAGTTTCCTTTATAGGTCCATTTATACCCACTGATTTATAGAGAGGCTGGTTCTTTGGGGGAAAAAAACACATTCATCCTAAATTTCATTTACTATTTGTGTTCAGGTATATATGCCTGGCATTGTAAGTAGAGACAAAATTCACCATCAGGAAAAATTTAACACCAAGGAAAAAGAAGGGTGCCACAGGCAACCAGAAATGGAACCAGAAAAAAATTGTCATTTTTGGAACTCTGTGGAGCTCATCTTGCTCCAGTTTTGCTGGTCTTATGTATATGCACAGGGAAGGGAGTTGTTACATCCCTCAGCCTACAGTACTTGAAATGCACACACTACCTTGTTACAAGTCTCTTTCCTACCCAAGTATCACACGGAAGGTGTGTTGTTCTCTGTGGATGAGTTGTTTCCATTCTACCATCATTGAGTGCAGTAGCTTCCCAGCTCCACCAGGTCCCAAGTGGTGGCAATGGTATTAGTAACCAGAAATGTCCATGCACGTTAGTTAGTCACATCCACACTGATATTTTTAGGGCATGGCTTTTATTTCGCCTATAGCCAATGCCCAGCAAGTCTTATGTAGTTAAACTGAGACTGGACATGTGGTTTCACATAAAAATGGTAGCAATGGTGACAACTGGGCAATGGACTTTGGGGGCTATCTAAAAAGCACCCAACGTTACTGGTGGTAGAGGTTGGTCTTTCATCTAGATAATAGAATATGTCTCAGGCATTATATTTAATTTGATCTTCTTGTAGAAATTTGTATATTTTATTTTATTTTTAAAAAGTTTTTATTGATACTTTAGAGAGAGAAGAAGGGAGAGAGATAGAGATAGAAACATCGGTGAAAGAGAATCATTGATCAGCTGCCTCCTGCATTCCTCCTACTGGGGATCAAGCTTGCAACCCGGACTTGTGCTCTGACCTGGAATCAAACCTGTGACCTCTTGGTTCATGGGTTGATGCTTAACCACTGGACAACACTGATGGGATGAAATTTGTGTGTTTCAGACATTGTATTTAATTTTGTGTCCTGAAGAAAACAGTCTAGAAAACCTCAGAAGGCCAGGGTTAAAGTATAAATAATATTATATTATTACCCTCCATTCTCCCTGGTGACGTTTTTATTTTATTTTTTAAGTAAGTTCAAATTCTTTGCATCCTCTAAACTTCATAATAATCTCGCAAGGTCAGCAGGGCTGGGGAAAGGGTCATTTTTCTTGTTTTGTACCCAAGGTACCAGAGACTCAGTTTTTAAGTGTTCTACATGAAATCATATACATTTCAAACTGCAGAGCCAAGACTGGAATTCAGGCCCTCTAACTATAAGCCAGTATTTTTTCAGCTCCACTAGAGAGCAAATCAACAGGGAGGCTGCTCAACAGCCTCTGAATTGTCAGAAAGCAGAATTTGTAACAGTACTGATGACAGCAAGTGAGACAGGATAGCTTTTTTTTTTTTTATCAAGTTATAATTTTGTGTTATGAGCTGCAGCAGAATATCGTTCATTTATCCTGGAGTATTTAGTAAGATGCATTTTACTTTCATTCATAGATGAGGTCTTTCAGGGTTGTGAGAATTGGCCCATGTGATTAGCAAAATAATCTCCCTGTGAGAAGTACTAAGAGGTAGTATGGGGAGCAAAATAAAACAAAGGCAAGCTCATTCACGTTTTCCTGCCTCTAAGATTTCTTTAACCACCATACACTTGTAGTCCTGGTTTAGGAATTGGGGACATAAATATGAGTAATAGGCCACAAAACTGGGCTTTGATACCAAGGAGTTCACAATCGACTGGGAGAGTGATAAGCACACACAACAAGCTCTGCGAATAAAGTGCAATGAAAGGCAAGAAAACAAAAATACTGCTTAATTTGACCTTTTACCATTGAAACAGGAGACATAAGGGCATAATGAACATGGAGAGAAGATGACATCTGGCATGACCAGGAAGTTTTCAGCGGTTGTATGTGGCCAGAGATTTAGTGTGGGGCCTGGGGTGGTCAGGCGGAAGAAGGGGGTGGAAGTGGGAGATGAGAAGGATAACGGGATCTGATATCAAGGCCAAAGTGAAAGGCTGAGGCATTTCCGTCTTCTCTTGCAAGTGGAAGAGGAGGGTTTCATCAGAGGTATGACATGATCAGATCTGAGTTAGAAACAATTCCAGAGGCCTGTGGAGGTTAAACGGGATGAGTGGGCAGAAAAAGTAACTCAGCCAAAAAAAGCATGCTTTGTTGGTAGCTGAGCTCTTTTTGCATTTCCTTTTCCTTAAATTGGCCTTTACTTTTTTATGTTTTTGTGTGTGTGTGTGTGTGTGTGTGTGTGTGTGTGTGTGTGTGTTTTCAGTAGTTCCAGGCATTCTGGAGATGTGAGTGCTATTTCCAACCAGTCCAGGAGTTACCTCCATTGGTCAGTGAGCCTAATTATCAGAGACCATAATAGCATTAAACTATCACTAAACACCAGTCTGAGAGTGCTGGGGCAAACATTGCAGAGTGGCTCACACACAGGGCGGGACATCTATACAAAGCCACAGCACTTTTAAGTATGTCTGTGTCCCTGGTCCCATTGCAGGCCACTTTGCTGCAGATAACATCATGTACTTTATACTCAAAATGCCAGGCCTTGCCTTCTAGGATGACAGTATTGGCTAGATAAAACAGAGAGTAGAAATCAGTAGCCCAAGGGTTCTTGACCGTTTTTCCTAGTAATAAGTCACAGAGAATCAATATTCAAAGTTTAACAATAAGAAGTTGAGCATCTGGTGGCCTGGGGAAGAGTAAAAATTAGTTATCTACTTAAAAAAAAAAAAGGGAGGGAGGTTGTTCCAGGAAACCTAGAAGACACTGGTTTAACTAGTTCTATAGTCTAATAGCATCAGAGAGTATGAGCAGAGAAAGAGAAAATAAAGTCACATGAACCAAAAACTTGGTTTAAATGACTTAGTGTCTTGTATTGAATGATTAGTTTCTGGCTGAGTTCCCCAGTCAATTCAGTGAAGAGCCAAGTTTTATATATAGTCCAAGCCAGAGAGAAGGACATCTGGCATCCATTTTACACAAGGCAATATCTTTTATATCTTTTGAAACAAATATCATACTATAATTTCTTGTGCAGTTCTTTTTTACTTAGAAATAAAGTATTTGTTTTATTTGTGTCCTTAAAACTACTTAAAGTTTCATTTCCACAATATTCTTCTAAGTATCTACTCGCTTATTATGTACTTTGGAGAGCAATAATAACAATAAGTAACATTTACATAGCATCTAGAAGGCATTATTCTAATTATTATTTATTAATTTGTTGAATCCTCATATTAAATTAAAAAGGTAGGTTATCATAGAAGATAGTAAAATTGGAGAACAGAGAAGATAAGTGACCTGCTGTGATCACACTGCTATGCATGGCAGAACTGGAATATAAATCCAGGCAGTCTGTCTTTAATTCTCTGAGCAGAGCCTGGTCA
>JAAGEH010000045.1:42742926-42861798 GCA_011751065.1 Lasiurus cinereus
CCTACTCCTTCTTTAATAATTCAATAGAAAAATCTTAAAGCCATTTTCTACTAGATTAGAGAACCTGCCAATTGGATATCAAGATGCTTTAACCAGGGCAACAGGCCTGAGTCCTCATCCCAGATGGCACATTTGACAAAAAAGTTTTCACAGCCAGTGGTGATTTCCATTAATTTTGCCCTTTCCTGTCTCTCCTCCATGCTTTGTTGCCTGAGTGGACATTCATTTTAAAATGGTCCACCTCACATGTCATCCTAAATATCATTATAAAACATGAAAATCTCTCTTTACTCTTTGAACAGCTACAGGAGAAAACAGAGGGGTTGTTACACAATGTCCTTCCTCTCATATCATGTAGGGCTTACTTAAAGTCTGATAGTGCAGGTACCTGTATCTTAAGGTCCTTGCTTTCATACCCTCTGCTTCTAGGACTCTGGGATTCTGAACCATTGTGCTTTTGTGTGTGCTCCCAAGAATTGGAGGCATGGGACAAAAATGCTTGAGATTAAAAACTAAGGAGGCTCTCCTTATCTCTACTCTCCCTACCCTGAGTCCAGTATAACTTGCTTTCTTATCTGTTGCCACCTTTTTCAGACCTGAAATAGTTTTCGCTCAACAGTTGATATATTAAGGCATTGATAGCTCCTGAAAGATGTGAAGAGTTTATTTGGGCATCCAAATGCTAGTTTCTTTTCCAGACTCTCTTAGAACTTGGAGGACACTCTCATGGGCCACACAGCATCAACGTGTGAAGAAGTGAGCTTTGGTAAACTATTTTTTAAAAATAAATAAATCCCTATGCAACATTCTGAATATTTGATTTATATAAAAACATGGTCTTGGTCTTTTGCAAAGCATGGACAAGAATGTGAAATCTAGTAGGAAAGTATTGCCTATAGCACCTGTCCTTATCTCCCAAACCACCCCATCTCCCGACCCCACCACCAAGATAGCCACATTAGTCCCTCAAAGGCAATGTCCCCCTTTTAAAGATTGTTCCCCAATCTTCCTCCCCCTTCCTTCCTTCCTTCGTTCATTCTTTCCTTCCTTCATTCCTTCCTTCATTCCTTCCTTCCTTCCTTCCTTCCTTCGAATTCAATAGAAAAGTCTTAAAGCCATTTCCTACTAGATTGGAGAACTCTCCAATTTGATATTAAGATGTGTGAACAGGGTAACAGGCCTGAGTCCAGATGGCACATTTGACAAAAAAGATTTCACAGCCTGTGGTGATTTTCAGATTCTCTTAGAACTTGGAGGGCACTCTCGTGGACACTTAGAACATGAGGGCACTTTCCTCAACTTGTCTTCTCTTGTCCTGTATTGAAGTACGCATACCAATACCACTTCCTTCCACCTGTCTGCCCAGTTCTCCCTTTGATACAGCCTTCTAGCAACCCTCTCTAATAGAATTACATAAGTCATTTTCCCACATAATTCTTTGAAAATGTTTTCATTTGATAGATCAGTAATTAAATTGAAAAGATAAGACATATACATGGTTCTATTTTCAAGATGTGAAGGGTGGAAAAATAGGGGCATTACAGGTTGAAAGCACTGGATTTCACAAGGTACCAAATCTCTAATCAGCTGTGGGATATAACTGGGGTGTACCAAGCAAGGCATCTTGTTGGCATGGTGCTTTTATTAATCATACTATTCGACTTTGCCTGTCTCCCTCTCTAAAAGCTAGAAAAGCCAAATCCTTATTCAGCCTCTCTTGCAAATAGGAATAGCCTCTGACCCACTTCTAGTCATTAATATATAAAGAAAAGTCTGCTACAAGATTCTAGGAGAGGTATTGGTCTCGCTGTTAAGAGAGAAGTGCAGGAGGAAAATAGGATCTATCCCACTGCTTCCTACTTAGGAAGGTGGTTGTGTGAGGACATGATGGTGGGAGCTGCCGCCGCCCTCCTACAGCAAGGAGAAGGCCAAGGGAATCGCAGAGATGCTGATAGAGGGGCTTGATATTATTCTTTTGCCGAAGTAGTCATCCACCTCTATTTATTGAATCCTTATTAGGTACCAGGCACTGTACTAGTGCTGGGTATTGATATGTCCCTGCTTACAGGGAGCTTACATTTTAGTAGAAGGAAAGATAACCAATAATAGAGTCAAGAACCGATCTGGAGAGTGATAGGGGTGATATTTTATATAGGTTGATAGAGAAAGGTATATCTGATAAAGTGACATTTGAGAGAGCTGAAGGGAGTGTGGGAGCAAGTCATGCAGATATCTGGGGGGTAGATAGTGAGAAAGAGTGCTCCAGGAAGAAGGAATGGCATATGCAAAGGCCCTGAGGGAAAACCCATTCAGCTTGTTCAAGGAGCTGCAGGAAGTACTGTGTGAGCCGCAGGGGAAACGGAAGGGAATGAGGCAAGAGAGATCACAGGTATCAGATCATTTAGAAGCTTAAAAGCTGTGGTAATCATTTTAAATTTCATTATGAAGGACACAAAAAACTGTTGGAGGAATTTGAGTAGGGAAGCAAAGTAGTACATAAATGTTACCTTTTTGCTACTTCAAAAGTCTTCTGGCTGTTGGGTACAGAACATTTTGAAGGAGAGCGAGGAAACAGGAGACAAGTTTAAAAAAAAAAAAAACACTAGGGAGATGAAGGTAGCTGGCCATAGGTGGAAGTGATAGAGGCAGAGAAAAAGGCTAGGTTCTAGATATATTTTAAAGGTCATACCACCAGGATTTGCTGATGGGTTTGATACTTGGTATCAGACTTCTTATATACACTTCTTGTTTAGTCCACCATTAATGTGGCATTCTCTTACTTGCAGCTGAAAGTATTCTTGACATAGATGGGAGCAAAACTATTCTTTCTTCATATATTCTTTTCTTTCCAGTTTTATGAATTCTAACTGAATCATTAGTCTTGAGTCATTACAGAGTTTTTTCTATAATTATTAAACTCCATTAAAATATAATAAAGAAAATTGAGACACAGATGGCATAAATGATTCAATAAAAGTCACACAGCCGATAATGAGCATTGAGATTACAATTCAGAATTTGGATTGCAATAATAATACAAGATGCTAACACAAAATAGCTTCAGCTGTTTTCACATGACTGGGCGGTGGCTGAGTCAGTGTCAAGGCAGGGCGGCACTCTCACCCAGGTACTTAGCAGACTTTGGTGTGGAGGGGGCTTTTCCTGGCAAACTGGGCACGTGGCCTCATTGCCTCTCTAAAGCAAAGCTAAAGGAGAAGAGCTTGGGTTTGCTTACTGGGATTATGCCATGGAGAATCACATGGGAGAAAAGGAGAAAAATCCAGCTCAGAAAGAGAAGGATAACTTAAAGCCTTCTTTTAAGAAAAGCAATCAGGGCTCCTTCTTATTGGGTCAATCACAAGACTGAGCGAGTCTGGCTTACACTAAACGATAATAGTAGACCCCTTGTGAGGGCTCGGGAGACTTTCACTGGAGCAGTGCTGGCCAAGGAGAGGCATACTGCCAGCCACATATATAATTTTAAATATTTTAATAAGCATGTTAAAACATAAAAGAAGCAGGTGAAATTAAAGTCATATTTTATTTCACTGACTATGTGCATCTGTTATCATTTCAACATGTGACACAAGCCACATTTCAGGTGCTTGATAGCCACCTGTGGCAAACAGCTGTCATCTCGGACACCACATCTTCAGAGAACCACATGTGAAAAAATTCTTAAGAAGAAAACTTCTGTGAAGAAAGTACACAAAAAATTTTAAACAATTCATTATATTTTACTGGTTTCAAGGTATTTTAACTCAAACACACACCGTTCCTAATCATTAAAATCTAAAATAATATTTGAGACTATAAAAAGGCTATCAAAGATTCAGCAGTGGAAGGGAAAATGGAGGTAATACACATCAAGACTGATATCAGGACTAAATGAGGTACAATATATATTTTACAAAATACAGCATTGTGTGAATATGCCTCTCTGACTAGTATTACTTTTTTATCTTATTAGGATATTGGTTCTTGGCTATATAAACACTTCAGATATCTGTGGATGATTCTCTCCCTCCAGTATTACTGTGCTCTGTGCTTTTAAAAGTCATTCTATATTACGAAACACCGACCAGGAATACTTTTGAAACTGGTGGTATTCTCTCCAAACATTCAAGGACTATATGGATTGGCACACATGGAAGATGGAGAGAGTTTTCAAATGGAGCAGCAAATGAAGTGGGGGAGAAAAACACTGCTGATTTCTCAAGCCTTTCAGAAAAAGCAATCTCTTTTCTGGGAAATATAAGTACATGTAAATATATACAAATGTGTTGCTTTTTCCCCCTCCTTAATTCCTGAGATTTCTGAATTTCTCTGTAATTACAGTTAGCAAGGAAAACATCCAGGCCTGTGACAAGCAGCTCTTAGCAACCTAACAGCCCTCAGAGCACAGTAATGCACCAATTACCACCCAGCTCTTCAATAAATACGATAGGCCACATGTGTGTGCACTTACAGAACTTCATGGGTTTCCATGGATATGGGAATTTTAGTGCTAAGGCACATTTACTAAAGCTCTTCTTGTCACCAAGAGTCCTGTAAACACTTGTGTTTTAAGTTTTGTGCAGAAATTTAGCATTTTACAGAGGATCAAGTCAGAATTACTGGTTTCCAAATGCATTTTATAATTTCCCCTTAGGGCAAAGTCCCTAAACCATTTATATTTGTGTCCTCTTTTTAGTGCTGTGCTTTTATTTATTGGATTAATAAAAGAAAATAAAGGTTTAACTATATTGTCAGTGTCGCTTTTAAGTGATAGTTATTTGTGCTATGTAAATGTTACAATGAATAAATACAACAACTTGCTGGGAATTTAAAATGGAAAGAGGTAAATATGGTAGGCAGGAATGGGAATATTATGAATCTATTTAGTCATTTCTCTTCCTGAATATGGTGAAATGTAAGTGTCATTTCTAAGGATACCCCTTGTGTTGTATCTATCGACCAATCATAGTTTGAATTTATTCAGTCTTTTAAAAAATATTTAGTAAATTTGTTCAGGTGACATTAGCTAATAAAATTATATAGGTTTCTACTGTACAATATTACAATACAGCATCTGTATATTGCACTGTGTGAATTTATTCTTTCTTATACATATTAT
The DNA here is from genome assembly GCA_011751065.1 of Lasiurus cinereus. Classification (NCBI taxonomy): domain Eukaryota; kingdom Metazoa; phylum Chordata; class Mammalia; order Chiroptera; family Vespertilionidae; genus Lasiurus; species Lasiurus cinereus. The sequence goes on from JAAGEH010000045.1 coordinate 42,748,043, forward strand.
TCTCTGTATTTTTATTTTTTATTTTTTTAATATATTTTATTGATTTTTTTACAGGGAGGAAGAGAGAGGATAGAGAGTTAGAAATATGGATAGGAGAGAAACATCAATCAGCTGCTTCCTGCACACCTCCTACTGGGGATGTGCTTGCAACCAAGGTACATGCCCTTGACGGAAATCGAACCTGGGACCCTTCAATCTGCAATCCGACTCTATCCACTGAGGCAAACTGATCAGGGCACTCTTTGTATTTTTAAAAGACTTTTTTAAAAAAATCTGTGAAAATGGCAGTCTATTTTATTATTTTTCCCATTTCATGCATGTCCCATGTCACAAAGCTAGCAAGTGGCATGGGATTAGAACCCAAGACTCCTGACTCACTGTCCATGGCTTCTCCATTGTCTTTTCTCTGTGCAGAATGCAGGCAACTTCTATAGAAGGCATACACATTTCCTTCCTTCCTTGTCATATACTGATAGGTCTCTGTGCCTCTGACCTGGACTCCATTAAATCATTCTTCTCTCCATCTGTCCCCTTGACTGCCCCAGAGACTCGGCTCAGCCTAATTTACCAGGCTTATTAATTTCATGTGCAGATAGCCATTGGGAAGCAGCAGTCACAGCAATCTCACATAGCCTGGATGCACACTACACGAGGACTCTGTAGGGAAACAGGTTTCTAGTTCCAATCATATTGACCAAGAATGTACAATGCTGATTGAACGGAAGCCTCAAGCAATTTGTACAAATATCCAATCTGAGCAGACATGTTGCCTGGATAGTCCAGTTAAGAAAAAAAGCTTTCATTTAAACAGCATAGATATTGGGAGGGTGAGGTTGGAACTATTTGAATGATTGCCTCAAATCTCACTTTTTATGCTCATGCAGCCAACAATCTCTGAATTATCTCAGCAAGTATCTCTGTTAAAAGCACCAGATCTTTACAAGACCATTTTATTTTATTTTAATTTTTTGCATTTGGCTTCATTCACCTTGTAGGAATAGGTCTTTTGTTTTTGTGGGACTTTTTTCTTTTGTTTTCTTTTGTTTTTTTCTTTTTTATTTATTTATTTTTTTGTCTAGAAAGAAGACTTTGCTTTTTACTGTCTGATAAAAGAGGGAGTCTGAGGAGAGGAGCTCTTGACTAAGAGGCCTGCTCTGGTTCCCACCCCATAGATCCTGAGGTGAGAAGCCCCGTGGCTCAGGACTCAGAGTTGCCAAGACCTAAATATGAATTTCTTGTGAAGATTAATTGAAATAAAAGATATAAAAATGCTTAGCTAATTGTAAAATGAGCATCCTAAAATAGGGTATTTGGGGTTTTTTGTTTGTTTTTGAGGACTCTTTAACATTACACAATGCCAATTGGTTTTAGTTTCCAGGTGCTAAAATGCAAATATTGACTCTTGTTACCTCACAGTGCTTTTACTGGAATGTGGACTTGACTTATTCAACAACAAACGTGACTAAATCATCTCTTTTATGATTATTTAATGTTTCAACCTATCACCCCAACTAGGCAGAGTGCCACCCAAGTGGGTGCTTCCTCTAATGTAAGAGCCAAAATAGCAGGAACTGGTTGGTTGAAATCTAACATCTTCTCTCATCATATACCATGTGCATCCTTGAGATCCCAGAATTACAACTCTAGATTCAGACAAATTTGGCTATTACTGCACAAGACTAATTCCTCATTCTTTCTGAATGGAAATGTTAGCTCTGTGCTCTTTATCCATAGAGTACCTATGAGTGATGAACTACCTCTCTGATCTATAGAAATAGGGGAGCTTGGAGCTCTCGGGAACCTGTTTCTCCTACAAATTCCATCCAGGAATCAAACTGGAGTCACTCTGAATCAGATGCAGTTTGTCTATACCTGACAGGGATCTAGGAGTAAAAATACAAGATTTACTTCATTTTAATTCTACTGTGATGCATTTAGTCACAAATACCCCAAAATGAAAAGGCAATTTATCATTTTACCTTGACTGAGCAACCCTTTTTGGTTGACATTCATGAATCCATAATATAGGAAGGAGACTGGATGATTAAGTGCCCGATTAGAGAAAAACAGATTAACCTGGCAAACATAATAAATTTAGCTCATAAGCAGGATGGCTTTATAAGTGCTCACAGTTACTGTCTTGTATAAAATCATGAACACTTCCTTCAGAGATGACTCACTGAAACGGGTACACAAAGGACATGCATGCTTTTGGCTTTCTCTTTGAGACACTGAAAGGGTATTGAAAAGCATATCTGACTCAGTCTAGAACCAAAACTATATTAAATATGGAACATGTAAGAAAAATACAAACTCATACAAAACAAAGCTACAAGCTCTCAAATGTTCCAGTTTCCACTTTGCCAATAATTGTATCTAGGCCCCACATGCTTTCAATGTCTTTCTAAAGGTGCCAAAGCCAGGCAGATACACCCTTAACCTTCCAACAGCACCTGATTCCTTTATAAAAGCTGCTGCCATTTGTAGGTAGTCCTCTCTACCTAAAAACACATAAAATTAGCAAGCTATTTCAGCCTTTGAATTAGAACAGGGGGAAAGAAGCTTTCCTTTTAGCTGAGATTTCATTTACATCAGAGTAAAAACCTAGGTTGTGATTTACTTGAAGAGAAGTCCTGTGCAGTGCTCCAAAAATCACTCTTGGCCAGCAGTCTGCCAGGCTTCCTTACTTAGCTGGTGAGTGGTTCTGGCCTCCCTTTCTAGCGCTGAGGAAGAGGATACTCTCCATGCCCAGCTTTATTTTTAAACTCATGGCCCTATTCCTGGAGGCCTTTGCTGGCCTACCTGGCCTAAGAGACAGGCCCTGCTCTGTCACATGCATCCAAGTCACAATGAATAAGGGACTTGTTCTGCTTGTCTATCCAAAAGCCGGGGCTGCTAGGGACAGGGTAGGGAGTTGGGAAGGGAAATGAGCTGCCTGAGAGAGTCTTGTGTCTGATGAAGGCCCCATCCAGAGCCAGGTAAATTTCCCAGGGGGGAAACTGGTCCCTGGAGGTCTAGGGGAACAGGGGCCTGCACATCCTTCCTTCCTGCTTTCTCCTTTCTCCCCTCATCCCAATTTGAAGTTGATTTTAAGTTGGATGGTGGTGACAGGAAGGGGTCGAAAGGGAGCAGGGTCCATGTGTGTTCTCAGAGCCTGTGGGTGCTGGATCAGGATGGCAAGCACATCGCTGGGAGTTTTGTTTGTTTGTTTGTTTGTTTTGTTTTGTTGTAGTTGTTTGTTTATTTTAGAGAGGGTTCTTTAAGGCCAGACCTTCTCCCACGTTTGCTGAGTCAAAGTCTGTAATGTTTACTTTAGGCGCAGGGACAGGGATTTTTCCAGGTTTTTTCCACTGGCATGAAGGAGTTTGCCTAGAGCTAGAAGGGGCGTACTTTTAGTGGGTGTAGGGTGTATTCCTGGTGCAGAGGAACATTTCTGGGCTCATGAAGATGAGTTAACTTTATAACCTCAGTTACCATAGTTACCCGAATGTCCCAGCAACCAGGAGGGGTGTCAGTAGTTAGGTATGGCGCCAGGGCTGCTTTTTAACTCCTGTGTGGTGGTGGTGGGGGGGAAGGGGGGTGGTGGCATCAGTGCTCCTGGGATGAGGAGGGCGCAGCAAGAGTGTGGGGTGGCGGGATGGCTGTGAGGGGGGGCCATTGACTCAAGGAAAAGGGTGCCCTTCTGTGTCGCTAGCACCTCGGGGTCTCCAGGAGGCAGGGAAGGGGAGAGGGTGGAGGTGGGGACTGGCTTTGGCTCTGGAGATTGGTAATCCTCTGCTGTTGCCTTGACCTCCCTCGGAGCAGACGGAGTGCGCCCACTGCCCATTAGCAGGAGGGCAGGAGCTGTGAGGCCAGGGCTACCCTAGGATCCCTGCACCTGCCACCGGTGGGGGAAAACCGATCTGCTTAAGAGTGAGGAGTGCTGGGGACAGGGAGGGAGGACCTCTGGTTCCCAGACAAACTTGTGTGAGCCAGCTATAACGGAAGAAGGGGAGAAGCTCCAGAGAGAGCATCTACTCTTCCTTTCTCCCTCCCTTCCTCCTTCCCTCCCTCTTTTCTTTTCTTTTCTTTTCTTTTTTCTTTTCTTTTCTTTTCTTTTCTTTTCTTTTCTTTTCTTTTCTCTTCTTTTCTTTTTTCTCTTCCCTTTCTCCCTCCCTCTCTCTCTCTCTCTCTCTCTCTCTCTCTCTCTCTCTCTCTCTCTCTCTCTTTCTTTCTTTCAACAAATGGGAGAACAGAGTTCTCAGGGAAAGAGACTCACTTCCCCAAGTCACACCCCATTCAGTGGCAGAACCAGGACTAGAAGTGGGTCTGGCTTACCAAGGTTTTTAAGCATACTGTCCTCACCAAAGTGGAGATGAATAGTAATCTAAGTAATTATTATTACATAATATTAAGTTTTGGAAATATGGATGGTGCATTCAAGACTGCACCGGGAAAACCCAGCTACTCTGTCCTCCTTGTGGAGCTCCTCCTCCCTCATTCATCAACCACTCACTCAGGGGGCTGTTATTTGTGGTAGGCTCTCTGCAGGGGACTGTGGGGGTGGAGACAAACAGAAACCAGCTCTCCACATCAAGTAGAAGACAAAATTCCCCAGACACCAGTACCACAATAGGCATCTGATACAAGGCTCTGTGGAAACTCGGAGGAAATTCTGGCTCACTGTGGGGAAAACTCAGGGAGGGAATGGCATCTGACCTCACGTAAGAGCGGGCCATTTAGAACTGGGCAGTGCATTCCAGGTAAGAAGGTTCAGCATTAACAACCAAACTCCAGGTGAGTGTGAGGAATAGTTTGCTTTGCCTAGAACATAGGGATAAGAAGGTCACAATTATAGAGGGCACAATTGGGGTGTCTGTAGTGGGAGCTTTGAGGGGGTGGAGCACTCCAAGTGGAGAATGACAATGCAATGGCTGCAGAGGGTTCACCTGGTTGGAAGGTTATCCCTCAGCTAGAGTGAAGATGTTGGGCCAGGCCTCCTTGTAGCTCTGAGCATCTGTGAATGAGACAGCATGGGAGCACAAGGCTTCACGGAGCCATCTCAGCGTAGCCGGGCTGTGGATGAAAATGCCGCTGGAGAGGGAAAGGGTCCACATTGAACTGGGAGACTGTTGGGGTAGCTACTCCAGGAGTAGCTTGTGATGGTGTTTCTGACTTCCATAGCATTCTTGCGAGCAGTTTGTGAAAAAGTGCTCTTGGTATTCCTGTAACATAGGTGGCCTCACGGACAGGAGCAGCCGTTAATCAGCCTATCTCTCTCTGTGCTGGGCAGTTACTTTCTTTGATGCATCCCCAAGGGCCAACATGGCCCTATAACCAGGGCAGCCTGTTTCGGCAGTTGAAAGGAGAAATTGGTTGTACAAAGATTATAGACCTACCTTTCTGCCATTCTTTATTATAAACTCATCAAACAATTATGTGCAGATGAACTGTTCAAAAGAAGTATTTTTACTTTAAAGGTCAGACACACAGTGCAGTAGAGGACTTTATGAATGCATCTTTAATTGGTTCTATGTTATTACTTATGAAAAACTGTATTACATACCTGTACATGAATGAAATGGGTAGAAGGATCCATGTAAATCAAACTTCCAAGCAAAGCATATTACAAGCACTTCCCTAAGGCCTGAGTCTGGGCATCTTCTAGCCCCCTGCCTTGCCACCTCATCTGAGGACAAGAGCAAGGGTTCCTCAAGGCTCTATTGTCATCACTCACTGGTTCTACATATGAATGTTTAGGAACTTCCCATGTTTTTATATGAAATATATATATTTGTGTGCTTTGTGGCTTCTCTATCTGATGGGGTATTTGGGAAGAGGGACAAGATAAAATATAACAATTCCTTTGGTGAATGATGTTAATCAGTGGTATGAAACAAGAGTGTACAGTCTGGAATAAGAAGACACACCTGGAACTGACATCTTATTCTGTCCCTCACCACCTGTGTGACTTTGGGTTTGACATTTAACTCCTCGGAGTCTCCCACTCTTCATCTGTAAAATGGTGGTCATAGCAATCAGCTGACAGTGTGGCAGCGTGAGAGGAGGGCTGCAGAAATGTCAGCAAGGGAGGGAGAAGCAGTCAAATTAGGGGCCTGACCTTGGAGGTAGACTAATCTGAGTCCAGGTGTGGGTTCTGCTCTTTCCCGATGTGTGATTTTGGATGAGTTCCTGAATTGCTGTGCACATTAGGAAATAATTATATCTATTTTGTGATGTTGATTTGAAGATTATACCTCGCGCAGTTTCTGGAAAACAGAATGAGAGAATGTTGTAGTTGAGAGGGACCTTACAAGGCCTAATTACCCTACTGTCCTCTCTCCTCGCCCCTGCCATGGAAATTTAATTTTTTTTATCAATCTTGACTGTGTTTAAATACTGCAAGTGGCAGAAGCTGCTATCTATACAAGGTACTCCGTTTCATTATTAAATCATCTTCAAGGGAAAAAAGTATTATGACATATGGCTTAAAACTGCCTTCCTGCAACTTCCACATATTGGATTTCTTATATGCTCTATTTTTTTAAAAAAGCAAAAAAGCATTGGTCTTTTAAAAAATACTGTTTTAAAATTTTGAGTAAGTGTAGATTCATGTGCAGTTGTAAGAAATAACAGAGAGATTCACTGAACCTTGTACAGTTTCCTCAATGGTAACAACTTACAGAATTGCAGTACAAGATCACAACCAGGAGACTGACACTGACCCGCTGGAGATGCAAGACATTTCCATCACCTCTAGAATCTTTCATGCTGCCTTTTTATAGCCACACCCACTTCCCTCTCATCCCTGGTAATCACTTTTTGTTCTCTACTTCTATAATTGTGTCATTTTGAAAATGTTACACAAATAGAATAATACATTATGTAACCTTTATCATTGGCTTTTTTTTTTCACTCAGCATAGGTCTCTGGAGATTAATCCAGGTCCTTGAAGGTATCAAAAGTTTTTCCTTTTTTATTTCTTAGTACTAGTATTCCAGAGTATGGCTTACCACAATTTGTGTAACCACTCACCTATTGAAGGTCATATAGGTTTTTTTCCAGTTTATTGGCTATTATGAATAGATGCTATAAATGTTTGTGTGAATATAAGTCTCCATTGTCTCCAGTCTGTGGGGTAAATGAATGCAGTTTCTGTATCACTTAGGGGAAGGCCTGGGGATGGCAGAAGCAGGGTGAAGGGGGTAACAGGGGTAAAAAAGGGGACATCTGTAATACCTTCAACAATAAAGATTAAGGGGGAAAAAAGAAACTGATGGACTTCTTCCAGAGTGACTGTACCATTTCATATTCTCACCAGCAATTAATGAGTGACCCAGTTATCCTTGCCATTGTTTCGTGGCCAATATTTTTAATTTGTGCTATTGGGATAGGTGTGTAGGGTTACTGCATCATGGTTTTCATCTGCATTTCCATAACGGCTAGTGATGTTTAACATGACCTGCCTGACATATGTGTCTTCTTTGATAAAATGTGCCTTTGTGTCTATTGCTTAAGTTCAAATTATATTCTTTGCTTTCTGATTCCTGAGTTTTGAGTGTTCATTATATGACCTCCATATGAGTCCTTTCTTGCATATATGATTTGTAAATATTTTCTCCCACTCTTTTTGTCCATTCTTTTACAGTGCAAAAGTTTTAAATTTTGAGCACATCCTATTGTCAGTCTTTTCTTTTATGGATAGTACTTTTGGTACCAAGTCTAAGAACTCTGTGCTTACCCTAGATCCTGAGAATTTTCTCCTATGTGGTTTTTGTTTATGCCTTATAGCTTTATATTTTACATTTAAGTTTATGGTCCATTTTGAATTATTTTTTGAATAAGGTGTGAGACTTAGCTTGAGTTTCGTCCCCCCACCCCCATCCCAAGTGAAAGTCCAGTTGCTCCAGCAAAACGATGCGTTAAAAATCTTTTGGAAAATAGTATATGAGCTTGGGCAAGACAAATTATCTGCCTGGTTCTGTTTTCTCTGTCTTACATCTGACGGGGTTGCATTCGGACTAGATAAGTGGCATTCAGGATCCATTCCTGAAAGTGGAAGGTCTGGGGTCGCAATAGCCTCAGGAGCAGCAACAGTAAGGAACAGATGGGGTTCTCCTGCTCCTCCCTGACTTCACTCAGGGCAGGGCTGCTTTTCATGGTTTAGATTTTTGAGGGTCTGTCTGATGTTTGATTTGATAAGGGCCTCACTGCTAAAACCAAGCTTGAAGAGCACGGAGTCAGGTAACATCTGAAGTGCCTTTCCAACTGTTTGGTGTCAGAAATCATTTTCCCTTTAATGTTCACCTTCAGGCTCTTCTCTCTGTTTCTTGAGAATGTACTTACTAATATGAAATGTTTTTTCTTGTTATCTTGTCATCCCTCTTTATTAATATGACAGGCTTCTAGAAATCAATGAAATAACATTTCAAAAACCAGTTTACAAGGTATCTGTCAGAATTTAAAATGTGCTAACTATATTAACATTTTGCAGTGGAATCATCCATTCTAAAGAATGATCGTGGTTGAAAGAGAGGATAAGGAACAAAAATCACATGTAAGCCATGGACCCATCTTTCAATCTTTACAAACAGCCAGCCTTCTCCTACCATACACCTGCCTAGCTCTTGCCAGTTCACAAAGCACTTGCAACAGCTTTCAGACAGTTCATGAAAGGTTATTTGCACAGCTGTCTTATGCTTTCTTATGCCTGCCTTCAAAATGATGAAACTGAGATTCAGATAATTTGAATGACTTTTCCTTAGTAAAAGACCTAAGACAAGAGCTCTTATTTTTAACACCCAGTCCAGTTATTCTCCCATATGTGTGTGTATGTATATGTATGTATGTGTATGTATGTATATATGTGTGTGTGTGTGTGTGTGTATTAATCCTCACCCAAGGATATTTTTTAAAAAATATATTTTATTGATTTTTTACAGAGAGGAAGGGAGAGGGATAGAAAGTCAGAAACATCGATGAGAGAGAGACATCGATCAGCTGCCTCCTGCACGCCCCACACTGGAGATGTGCCCGCAAGCAAGGTACATGCCCCCGACCGGAATCGAACCTGGGACCCCTCAGTCCGCAGGCCGACGCTCTATCCACTGAGCCAAACTGGTCTTGGCCCAAGGATATTTTTTCCAATGCTTTTAAGAGAGAGTGGAAATGAGAGAAGGAGTAAGGGAGACAGAGAGAGAAAGAGAGAGGGGAGAGTGAAACATTGAAACATTGATGTGAAAGAGACAAATTGTCTTGTTGCCTCCTGCAATGAGCAGTGACTGGGGTCAGGGATTGAACTTGCAACTCAGGTATGTGCCCGTGACTGGGAATCAAACCCACCATCCTTCGGTGCATAGGCCAAAACTCCAACCACTGAGCCCCACTGGCCAAGGCTCCCCTTTGTATTTTATAAAGTAAAGATTTCAGTGGGTATTTTTAAAAAGTTGACATTTTCTACTGTCACTTTTTAAGATGTTAAATGGATTAATAACAAATTAACTCAAATAGTTGTAGTTTTTTAAAAAAATTAAAGAGAGTTAATTGAGATAGTGCATTTGAAAAAAAAAGGTTACACTACAAAGTGCTGTTTAAATGATGGTTATTATTGTGAGCTTGGCTAGGTCTCTGAATTCTAGCAGGCAGCTGTGTGTGCTTGTGGATTCCTATTCATTGGAAATATGTTTGTTTATATCATAGTATATTGTCCATTTTTCCTTTTAGTACCCACGTGTTCAAATTGGGAACTGCCATATTAATAAGGCTCAAACATATTTGACAGGGTGGTTAGACTTAATGATTTCCATAAAGTTGTTTTTAATAGTTATTTTTCAACAGATGGACAGTTTATAGGCCATGTTCATGTGCCAGTGTGATGATTGGTGTTTTCAACAGATGGTATACAAATACTTGGGAAAACACCCTCTCAATATCAACTGCTATAAAAAAGACTTTGAGAGTGCCAGAAAAATCATGGTTTGTCTTCCGAGTCCTTAGCTGATGCTAGTATGATTATAATTTTGATGATTTGGAAGTTTCCTTTTCTGGCACTTGGATTTATTTTGTCAATGAGTGTACACATCAGATGATGTGGAACGTTAGATGATGAGGAACACTTTGTTGTCAATTAGATGTTCAACATGGATTTCACATTAAAGCTTTTGATTTTTGATGGATGTTTGTAACTTCCTCTTATTGAGTCATTAGACTTCTGTGCCATACATAGAACAGTTAACCTGCCATAAAAATAAACTTAAGAGACATATGTTCTTTCTGAAAAGTACTGATTTACAAGGGAAAAAAAACATGGTCAAACTTAGACTTTTCAGACATGCTCATCATGATGATGAATTCCCCAATCTCCCAAATTACCCCCCTTCAGTGCGAACACCTTGTCTTGGTTCTGGAATCAGTAAGTGAGGAATCAGACAGTAAGCAGGGCAGGAGGGGGGAGGGGAGAAATCTTTGTCATTGTTGTTGTCACAATGACAAAGGGCATTCACTGATATGCTGTGGGTAGAGGCCAGCTTGCCTACACAGGCACAGCATAGTTCGGCCCAAGGTGTAAATGTCCTGTATTCTATTAGATGCCTGAATATCTGACTGGACACTCATCCAAGCCTAGAACTTATATCTGCTTAAATTAACTCATAGGGTAAGTTTTGCAATACAGCATTTTTTTCTTGCACAGAATATTAGCAGCCACTCACCCGTCTGCTCTTTGATTTTATTATGCTGCTATATGAAAGACTTCTCATTGTCTGCTTTTCAATTCTGACTTTTTCATGCTCAGAAAATGCAAGAATATAGATACTTTATTATGTCTTTTGTGTAATTATTTACATAATAAAACAGATATTGATATAAATGCCCTTCCCTATTCTATTCCAAATACGGCATCATATTAATGTTCTTGAAAATTTTGTCTGTAGGTAAATAATATTATCTGTAAATTTTTGGACTTAAAGAGAATTATAAGATGCTCATTATAATAAAGGGACCCTGGGGTTGATTAGGATGAAAAGCATTGCAACAGACAGTTAAGCAATAGCAGACAAAGTCTCCACTTGTCCCACTTGTGCACACATAGTTCGGTGTTGGAATCATTCAAAGAAACAGATCAAGGCATGAGGCTAAGTCTTTGATAAGGAATGTGATCCCAATAAATTCTGTCTTCCACCGCTTCTATGGAAGTCTTAAACTGATTTTCTTTGGTCAAGTCATGTTGGTTAGATTTTCTTTATGTCTGTCATTACAGATGGCAGTGAATGATTTTACTTTGACCTACCCTGGCAACCCCCGGCCTGGGGACTTGATTGAAGTGTTTCGTCCTGGCTACCAGCACTGGGCCCTGTACTTGGGTGATGGTTATGTTATCAACTTAACACCTCTAGGTAAAGTTTGTTTCCAAAAGCTTCTGGGAACATTTTAATTTTTTTAAATTATTGTTATTACCAGAAAAAATATCATGAACAGAATCATAAAACTAAATAAACTAAAATATAGAAAGCAGATAAATATAGCTGATCTAAGTTTAGGGAAGAACATTTTAAGACCAAAGTGGTGTTGAAGAAATCACAAAGGCCAGTTCACATTGAAATGTAAAATTTCTGGTTAAAAAACAATAACCCACAATTAAAAAGTAAATAATCAACCAAGAAATATATTTGCCACAAACATGACAAGAATCACAAGCATACAAATTATCTCAATTCATTTAACATATATTTATAGATTACCCAATATGTGTCAAATGCTATTATAGATGCTAGATATACATAAACCAGTTCCTGCATGGTGTAGTTTATATCCTTGAAGGGTTGGGGGAAAGAGAGAGAGAGAGAGAGAGAGAGAGAGAGAGAGAGAGAGAGAGAGAGAAGAGAGAGGGAGACGGAACAGAGAGCAATGTTAGAATAAAGATAAGTAAAGATAAATAATATGGAGAAAATCAATCATAGAAGCAGAAAAGGAAGTGGTAGGGGTTAAGGGGTACTATAATTGTAAGTGAGGTGGTCTGGAAAGTCTCATAAGAAAGTAACATTTCTGAACTTGAAAGAGGTGAGAAAACTGAGCATATTATATTTGGGAAAAGAGTTTTTCAGGCCAAGTGGACAGCAAACACCCAAATATTCAAAAAACAAAAACAAAACAAATAATTAGATAAAGAGTTATAAAAAATTTGCAGAAGAAGGAAGCAAAAGCTAACACCCATCTTTAAAGGTTTTAACTTTTTAGTCATCTAAGAATTGTCAAATAAAATGATAGATTTTATGCTTATCACATTAGCACAGGTTAAAAAATGGCAACAATCGTTGGTAAGGTTATAATGAAATGAAAACAAAGATATTGCTGATAGAAATGTAAGTTGACAAACTAATTAACAAAAACAACTTAATGAGATGTGTTAAGAGTCTTAAAGGAGTCCCTATGTTCTTACCCTATACTTGTACTTCTACGAATCTGTTCATGGGAAATATCTAAAAGACATAAATGGAACATTTTTGTGGAAGGGTGTTCATGTCTATCTCACTCATAATGGTTTAAAAAATAGTCAATGACTTAACATTCAATAAGAAAATGATTAAACAAATTATTATTTAGCTGCAAAATATTAGGCATCTGTGTTTTGGCAGGTTTCTTCAGTTGCAAGTAACAAATCATACTCAAATTAGCTCAAACAAAGTATTCATACCTCTCATTGTTTCACTAAGGGAAAATACAGAAAGAGTAGAGATGGTGCTGGCCTCTGGGCTGCCTACAATGAGAGGTATGAATACTATTAAGACTCTGTCTAACATCTGTATTTTTTTCTATTTGTTGTCCTCATTCTCTCAGGCCGTGTCTCTCTAAGGAGCCGAACTGATGACCATCAGCATCCTTAGGCTCTCATTCTTATAATCTGTTGACCCAACAGAAGAGATAGCTAATCCTTGTCTGTTGCAGTTAGAAGAATCATGGAGGATGATTCTAATTCATCCAGTGGGTGCCCAATACCCACGGCTGGACCATCACTATGCCCAGGACAATGGGATGCTCATTGGCCTAGATAGTTTTTTTCCAGAAGAGAAGTGAAGGGATGAGGTGCTAAATAGCAAAAAACTATAGCCACTATAAAGCCATTAAAAAGATCACATTTCTAGACATGGTTAATTGCATGAGAGATGATCCTCACATGATATTTATTTGAAAGTTCTAGATTAAAATATAACATGCAACATAAAACCCAGTTTGCAATACACACACACACACACACACACACACACACACACACACACATATATATCCATGAATACACACAGATACATGCACTTTTATATACATGCACCTTAAAAAAGACTTAAGTACATAAAAACAATAGCAGTTATTTCTAGGTGGCAGGATAATGGAATATTTATATTTACATGTTTATGCTGTATTTTCTACATGTTTAGAAATGAGCACAAATTAATTTATTAGGAAAATATATGCAGATAAATAACCTGGAGTATTTTTTCCTTAAAATTACCTTCAAAGAAAAGTGTTGATATGCCTTAATCTTACTATCTTGAAGTAGTTTTTGCAATATTTTGAGATAGTTGCTTTTTGTTCCAGAATATTGAAAATGGAAATGACAAATACAATGACACTTATGATACAGAGCTGCTAGTTTCTGGAGAGCTTGGGGATTAACATTTAACAACTTTCTACATTATTCCTGCAATGTTCACATCTGAGAAACAATGAGATTTTGGTGCTCTTTTTTTTATTTTCATGTCATAAGTTTCTTATTGATGTGGTCCAAACACTGAGCATTGATTCTGTAGACTGAAATTCAATTTCCATTTATGTTGTTAACTACTCATGTGATATTTTGCAAGCCAGTTTACCACTCCAAGCATCAATCTCCTCATCAGCAAATTGATTACATCAGACCAGTAAAAAAAAGTTTTATAATTCTAACTAGAATATATGTATGTGGTCTAAAAACTTGTAAGTGTAAGAACTCTCAATGTATAAGATTTGGAAATGTTGCTCCAATGAATAGAAGCTTGTTAGATAGAAAAAAGGAGGAGCAGGAAAGGAAGTTTGCTTTCAGTCATTACTAACAGGAAAAGTGTTAAAGCACTGGTTATGCAGATCTTCTCTCACATGACTTATTGGAAAAATAGCATCTTGAACAAATGAAGAGAGACTGGAGTCTGCAGTAGAGCTGGACACTGAGGAATTGCCTGTCCAGCCTTGGACACTGATTAAGACTGGCCAGGATACAAATGTCTCTGGCAGTCTAGGCAAATGCTTACCTATAGAGGCAGCAAAGACTTAATGACAGGGCATGAGGCCTTATAACAGGTGGTTAAGCCACAGCCTGAGGCCACATGTAGCAGACAGTGCATACCAGGTCAGGTTCAGGTTCAGGACGTAGTTTCTTGGCCAAAGAAACTGACAAAACAAAAGCAACAACTCCACCTTACCCCAGCTCACCCCTCAGAGAAATGAGGAAACTGCAAATTTCAAATTGGACCCAAATTAAAGCATAGTTGAAAGAATAAGTGTAAAATTGAGGTAAGGATAAGGAATGCAGTTTAGACACTAGGACAACCCTACTAATTATAGTGCACTACTGCTCAAGCCCAACAATATTAGCTGGGAAGGGTTCACATGCTGGAAAAGAGACCACTTTACAGAAAACATGGACAATGGTGCTATCTGAACTCTGTCAGAGACATGTACCAAGATTTCTAATAATGCTACCAAGTGATAGAGAACTTATTAATCTAGAAGGTATATAGTTGTCGTACCCAATTTACTCTTGGAGAGATGTAAATTTTCCAAAGTCGTCTTGCATTCTCACTCACACGTTATTGAATAAGTATATTGATAAATTGCAATAAGAGCTTAGGCTGGTAAGCTAAATGACTTCTGGTTTGATATGATACATTTGGAACAGAGATGGGTTCAGTTATCCCAGGACTTTCAAAGTCTTTAGATGGCATGGAAATTCCACTGGGCTGGGTCACTGCAGCTTGCTAACCAGAATTCTCTTTATAGAGGGTGGCATTCCTGCATCATTTACAAGCGCCAAGTCTGTATTCAGCAGAAAAGCCCTGGTGAAGATGCAGCTCTTGAAGGATGTTGCAGGCAATGACACATATAGAATAAACAATAAATATGATGAAACATACTCTCCCCTCCCCATGGAAGAAGTCATGCAACGGTCAGAGTTTGTTATTGGACAGGAGGTGGAATATGACGTACTGGTCAATAATTGTGAGCATTTTGTGACTTTGCTTCGTTATGGAGAAGGCATTTCAGAGCAGGTGAGTCTTCTTTAAGAGATAAGGAGTTTCTTACATTGGGGGAAAAGATAACTATTGATTATGATAAGGTTCCCAGGCCTCACACAAAATGATAAGAATACTGAAAGACAAAGCAGGAAACTGAGTTGTCCAAGATCATGCAGCAAGTTAATGACCAAATTGAGACTAAACATGGATATTATAAATATGAGGTAGAAGGGACTTGAAGCACAATCAAGACCATAGTTTTCTGTTAGTTTATTGCCTTTTGTCTTGCAGTATCCACCCTTCATCTCCCATTACCCCACCATGCAGCAGTCTTAAATCAGTAATCTTATACATATACTGAAAATCATATGCCGAAAAAATTGTTGACTTTTTTGAATGGAAGTTCATTTGCCAAAAACAGATGGTAATTCTAACATTCTTTTTCATTAGCTGACAGAGGCCAACTGATGACATATCTTGGTTGGTTTGTAAATGTTTTATATCTCTTTGCAATGTTAATTTCAAATAAATTTTATGCTTTTAAGTAGATTCTTTGATTCCTAGAGCTTTTGGATTATTTTTAATGGAGTAGTTATTTTTCTTTTATTGTTTAAAGTATTACATAAGTCTTCTTTCTCAGCCACTCCCACCTCCAAGGGCAAGCCCCCACAGCCCCAGTGTCTATGTCCATTGGTTATGCTAATATGCATGCATACAAATCCTTTGGTTTATTTCTAACCTCCTTTCCCCCACCTTCTCTCTGAGGTTGGATGGTCTGTTCAGTGCTACCTTGTCTCTGAATCTATTTTTTAAAAATATATTTTATTAATTTTTTACAAAGAGTAAGGGAGTGGAATATAGAGTTAGAAACATAGATGAGAGAGAAACTGATCAGCTGCACTCCCACACACCTCCTACTGGGGACGTGCCTGCCACCAAGGTACATGCCCTTGACCAGAATCAAACCTGGGACCCTTGAGTCGACAGGCTGCCACTTCATCCACTGAGCCAAACTGGTTAGGGCTCTGGATCTATTTTTGTTCATCATTTTATATTGATCATTATATTCTACATATGAGTGAGAACATGTGATATTTATCTTTCTCTGACTGGCTTATTTCGCTTAGCATAATGCTCTCCAGTCCCATCCATGTCATTGTAAGTGGTGGAAGTTCCTTCTTTTGTATAGCAGTATAATAATATTCCATGGTGTAGATGTACCACAGTTTTCTAATCCATTCATCTGCTGATGGACACTTAGGCTGTTTCCAAATCTTAGCTATTGTAAATTGTGCTGCTATGAACATAGGGGTACATATATCCTTTCAGATTGGTGTTTCTGGTTTTTTGGGATATAGTCCTAGAAGTGGGATTACTGGATCAAATAGCAGTTCCATTTTTAAATTTTTGAGGAAACTCCATTCTGTCTTCCACAATGGCTGCACCAGTCTGCATTCTCACCAGCTGTGCACGAGGGTTCCTTTTTCTCCACATCCTTGCCAGTGCTTGTCATTTGATGATTTGTTGATGATAGCTATTCTGACAGGTGTGAGATGATACCTCATTGTTGTTTTGGTTTGCATCTTGGATGATTAGTGACTTTGAGCATGTTTTCATATGTTTCTGGGTCTTCTGTATGTCCTCTTGAAAATGTCTGTTTTTTGATTGGATTGTTTATCTTCCTTCTGCTAAGTTGTATAAGTTCCCTGTAAATTTTGGAGATTAAATCCTTATCTGAATTAGCATTGACAAATATGTTCTCTTATTAATTACACTATTTAGGAATTTTATAGATTTTTGATGACACTCTCTAATAAAATATCTGTTGCTGAAACCAGATTGGCTCAGTGGATAGAGCATCAGCCTGTGGACTGAAAGGTCCCAGGTTCGATTCTGGTCAAGGGCATGTATCTTGGTTGCAGGCACATCCCCAGTAGAGATGTGCCTATGTATTTCTTCCAATTAAAAAAAACAAACAACAATAACATTGTAGATGAATTTTAAAAAGGCGAGAAAGGTAGGTAGGATATGGCCCTATTTTTTTTTTCTAATTTGTACTTTTCTGTATTTTTTTAAAAATTAACAGGTTTTATTTTTTAGAGCATTTTTAGGTCCACAGAAAAATTGAATGGAAAGTATAGAGTCCTTATATCTCTCTGCCCATCACACATACATAGCCTTCCCCATCATCAATACCCCTCATTAATGTGGTATATGTGTCACAAATGATGAGCCAAGATTGGTACATCATTATCCACAAAATCTATAGTGAAAGAAAGCAGAATGTGTCACCCCCAAATATATCACTTTAGAATAAAATTATTTTGAGCTGAAGGCATTGAGAAGAAGCAGATACACAAAAATCCCTTTTCCCTATTTGCCTAAAATCAAGACACACATTTTCACAAGTGTCCCTCCTCCTCTCTCTACTAGGAAGGACAAAACTTAATCACTGGGACAACCTGTGATTAAGGTAAGACATTTATCAGCCTGGAGGGGGCATCAGAAAGTCTGTATGACAAACTTTACTGACAAGCCACTATTTATCATTAGTTTCCCATACATTTACTTTCCTACAGTTTGCTCTCCTTGGAAGCCTAAAACCACTTTCCTTTGTCCTATAATTTCTCTACAAATGTCTGCTCTTTGTTGGAAATGCTATATAAGCTTGAATTCTAAGCCACATCTTTGAGTTACCCTTCCCTGAGGTGCACATAAACATTTCTGGATTCAAGAGTTAACTTTATAACCTAAGAGTAGAAAGGAAGAACTACTCTTGCACAAATTATATGCATTGGGCATCTAGTATGTCAATAAACTGTTTTTCTCTGGCCTTTTATAATCTGTCTTTTATTACAGCAACTCATCTGAGAACCAAATATGAGTAAAGAAAACATTTTTCCTCCTACAAAAATAGTTTCATTAGGGTTCTCTCTTCCTGTTGTATATTCTGCAGGATTTGACAAATTATGTCATTGCAATATCATACAAAATACTTTCTCTGTCCTAAAATTGTCTGTGCTCTAGGCCTATTCACCCCTCCTCTACTTAAACTTCTGGTAATCACTGATTTTTACCGTTTAAATGTGCATTTAAAATTCCTTCATGTCTTTTCATGATTTGATAGCTCGTTTCTTTTCATCACTAGATAATATTCCATTACCTGGATGTATATTCACCAACTAAAGGGTATTTTGGTTGCTTCCAAGTTTGGGCAATGATGAATAAAGCTGCTATTAATAGCTTTTGTGTGGATTTTGTGTGGATGTCTTTGTCAGCTTGGGCCGCTGTAACAAAATATCATAGTCTGGGTTGTTTAAGCAAGACCTTTATTTCTTAGAGTTCTGGAGGCTTTTGCAGGTTTTTATGTGGATATAAGTTTTCAACTCCTCTGGGTAAATACCAAGGAACATGATTGCTGGGTTGTCTGCTAAAAGTATGTTTAGGTTTGTAAGAAACCACCAAATTGCCTTCTGAAGTGGCTGTGCCATTTTGCATTCCTCATTCTCACCAGCACCTCATGTTGTCAGTGTTTTGGAATTTAGCCATTCTAATAGATGCATAGTGGTACCTCATCTTAGGTACCATTCATGCCATTGCATGAATCCGTATGATGCTCAGCATCTTTTCATATGCTTATTTGCCATCTGCATATCATATTTGGTGATGTGTCATTTGTAATCATTTGCCCGTTGCTTGCTTGTTTTCTTATTGTTAAATGTTAAGAGTTCTTTGCATATTTTGGATAAGAATCTTTATCAGATTTGTCTTTTGCAAAAGTTTTCTCCCAATCCCTGCTTTCTATATTTTTTAAAATTTCTGATATCAACATTTCTCACTGTTGTGCCGGAACAACTAATAAAATGAGCCTGTCTCTGTGGGAGATGGAAGACCCTTGAATAGGCCTGGACAAGGAGACACACGGCACAGCCTGACTGGGCTGCACTGGCCGGTACTGCAGCCTGAGAGGCTACCTGATCAAGTCTGCAGCCATCTGGGATCCAGCTACAGTGTGTCTAACACAGCGCTCCATACTCAGCTGAGGTTTCATTGGGCAAGTACAGATCCTCAGAATGAGGCCTTTATGTGGCCCCCAGACAGAGAACTCTGTAAAGGATGATGACTGTAGAGTCAGGTTTAGTGATTTTATAATCAATCCTAAGTAAGCCATAAAGTAAAAGCTCTTGTTCATCTGGTTCACCAAGAACAGTCCTTGATGTTATAACCTCACAGGTCAGATTCCATTATATGCAACCCCAAGGGATTGTTTAAATTACATGGGATTTTGCCATCTAGACTGCAACTTGAAATAAGCATTTGGGATTTGGGAAAACGTGTGCACTGACAAAAGTGGATTTAGTATTACTGGATCTGGCCCGTGCAGTCTTTGGTTTAGGATCAACTTGCCTATCCCCTCCCCAGGCCTTTTAGACTTATGGGATTTATCTCATATTTTGTGTTTCTAAGTGGCTGAAAATACTCAGTGAGTTAGGTCTGCATCTAGTTGGTCCACTCCCTACCCACAGGACCTAGAGTGCACCCAGAGCTGGATCCTATGGCCATTTGACACCTCTGTTTAAAGATACCAAAGTACCTTTCCGCTTTTTCATTGTCTGCCACATTTTCCTGTATAAACCTTCAGGGGAGCTCAGCATCTGCCTGGAATTGTAGGAGAGTTGGGCTTGATTCATCTTTGATTATTGATATTGTCTTGTGTCTTGTATCTCTCCCTGCCCCTTTTTGCACCTCAGGTGCTATGTGGGTAGCTGTAAGCTCACATGAATTCTGGCTCTCTCCTGGAGAATAACGTAGGTTGCAACTAATTAAAAATTACAAATAAAATAAATAAACCAAACAAACAAAATTAGGGTTATAAACTAAAATATGATTTATCTGTTGTTTGCCAGTGCCATTCTCCCTGGCAATGGGAAAGGTTGGCAGATCAGGGGGTAACTATCTTGGGCCTTGTCCCTGCAGCCCACCGGATGGTGACGGGGTGTGAAGGGTATGTCATTGCACTCCTTTCCTGGCCAGGGCTCTTTCTGCCCATTCCCAGCAGGGAGGCCCAGTTAGGGAGGCAGCCTGTGTCAGTAACATAGGGATGGCAGGCTCACAGGATGTGTGCCTGAGGCCTGGGGCCAGACAGAGGGCATTCGCAAATGTGAGCTGAGTCAGGCTTTCCAGCATTGGGGCAGTTCTCCAGAATCCCTTGGGGAAAATGTTTTGCTTTGTCTGGGAGCCTGATTCTTAAATTCTAGAGAACACCTGTTGTTTCCATAATACCTGATACTGAAGTATCTGGATGTGACTGTTGGGTCATAAAATTGTACTCAAACCCATGCAGATGGAAGGCAATACCAGCCAATTACCATAAAAACCATGAATATTCATTAGACCCCTCATGATGATGATTAATACCCTAAAAGCTATAACTGTCTGAACTCTTTTATGGATAACTGAGCTTGCAAATGGTTTATTTTAGTTTGTCTACATGGGAATTAATTTTTGACATGATAATTAACATTATTATTGATTTCTTCTCAAGTTTATCAGAATACAAGTAGTATCTACCAAATAAGAGCTTACAGATATTTAGCTCAGATCACATCCCTGAATTACTTTGCTAACAGACATTCTTGAGTCAGGAAAAACACCTTCCTCCCCCCACCCCCAAACCCCTCCAGCTCCCCCCCAGCCCCATCACACCCACACACTATTCACTGTGGTATAGATCCAACCAAACCAGTATGTGTTTATGAGGTACAATTGTGTAAAAGGTGAACACAGTATTCAAGAGTCAACTTATAGCTAAGTCTGGCCTTATGACCTTGGACAAATCACTTTTAACTTCTCAAATTTTGCCAAAGATGAGTAATGATTGAGATAATGAGTTTATTAACGGTTAGGGACTCTATAAAGACTATATATATATATGTAGTGTGTGTGTGTGTGTTTATTTATATCTTTGTCATAATTATAAAATTATAAATACCATATTCATACAAAATTTAAATTTTGCATTGAACTTTAAATTTATTCATTGTACATTAATATGGGTCTTCAGTTTAAGCAACAACGAAAGCCTGACCAGGTGGCCAAGTGATTGAGCATCAACCTATGAACCAGGAGGTCACAGTTCAATTCCCAGTCAGAGCACATGCTGCTTGGGGGATTGATGCCCGGTGAGGGGCTTGTAGGAGGCAGTTAATAGATGATTCTCTCTCATTATTGATGTTTCTATCTCTCTTTCCCTTTCTCTTCCTCTCTGAAAATCAATAAAAAAATATATATATATTTTTTTAAAAGAAGCAACCCAAAGCTTGAGTTTAGGATACTGAGTTGCCTTTAGAATAAAATGTGTTTTTGTTTGCTTGTCATTTCTTTATAGGCCAACAGAGCAATAAGCACCATTGGTTTTGTGACAGCTGCTGCTGGAGCCTTCTCATTTCTCAGCTTGTTTTCAAAAAGACAAAGAGCGAAATACTATTAACAATTTACTGAAGAGATATTGAGACTGAAGAAATTTGTGGGAGGAGGCGGGGAAGGAATGCCCTGGGATAAATACTTATTTTCAATGCATCATTATACTTTCAAACTCCAATGATGGATGACGGGCTCTTTAATAAATTGCTTACTGATATTATCTCATCATTGAGCTAAGAAAATTTTTCTTCCTACTGGCATAGATTTTTCTGTGGCAGTTTGGACAAGAAGCAGTAACCTTTTTAGTGATCCAGCAGAGGATTTTAACAAAATCACATTATATTTTATCTTATACTATAAATATGTTTCCTTTTCCCTGAAGGTGTCTATTTTGTATTTGCTAGAAGAAAAAAGTACAAATTACATGTGATTATTTAAAAAATGAGAAGAACTCCAAATTGTTAGGGTTGACATCTACATTTAAACTCCTTTTCTGGTTAGAAAAAAAAATTGGGGAACTCAGCATTTGGCTAGGCAGATTGAGGAACTCTGATTAACAAGCCATTTGAGGGTACACACCTGTCCTTTTGCTCCTGCATAGAGGGGTGGGAAAGGGGGCTTTTGCTCCAGTGTTTCAGATCCGGTGATTTCCCTGAAAATGACTCATTTATCAGAAGTCTGTGACAAATAAAAATGGGCTGTTACTTTTACCTACTTTGTTCCCTGTGGATTTTGAAGTATTTCAAGGATTTTAACCTAGAAAGAGATCCTTAAAGTAGATGAAAGGGGCCATATTTAGAAAAAAAATCCCATTACTTTTTTAAAGTTTTCACTGAAGGTCAAGGAGCATTATGATTTTGTTTTTGCATTTTATTGATTATGTGTTGAATGAAACAAATTACTTTTTAATACCTTTCCAGTAGAATTCTTGTTGGCAGCAGGTGGTGAAAAATGGTTGCAGGTCTCTATACCCTAAGATTTTATTGGACATTGTAGCATAGCACTGCTTTACAAAGCACATTAGTAGCCAGTGACATCATTAAAAGCATGACATTAGACAAAGGAAAAGTTCAAGTAAACATTGAGGGTGAGTGCAATGAAGGAAGTAGGAATTTATACTAATAAAAGGGTAATATGCTAATTAGACTGGGAGACCTTGCAGATGTCCTTCCGGACAAAGCCATGGTGGCAGGGCCAAGGCAGATTCCAGGCCAGGAAGGGAGGGCAGTTGGGGTGATCAGGCTAGCAGTGGAGGAGGGGGGCACAGTTGGGGTCAAGAAAGCTGGCAGGGATGACAGTTGGAGGCAAGCAGACTGGAAGCAAAGTGGTTAGAGGTGATCAAGCAGGCAGGGAGGTGAGCAGTTAGGAGCCAGTGGTGCCAGATTGTGAGAGGGACATACAACTGCAGTCAGACATCCCCTGAGGAGATTGGAGAGAGTGCAGGCTGGGCTGAGGGAAACCATCCACCCCATGCACGAATTTTGTGCTCTGGGCCACTAGTATGATAAAGGGACAGAAGACTCAATGAAAGATTTGAACCTATTAAATGGATTCAGATTTAAACCCAGGGCTGAAAATACTCTACAGTTTAGTTGCAGGGTTAAAAATAGTAGTAACAGAAGGAGTCATTTACTGCAATCAGAGCCAGTAGAGATCTTATCTCTTCTTCTTCCTTGTTCCCTGACTTTTCCCTTCTCAATCTTATGGCATGTCCCTTCCTCCACTGGACCTGGGTGAAGGGATCGGAGGGAGTAATGGATGTCTCCTACCAGATACCATGATCTAAAAATACCCATTCATTATTTTTCTAAATTTAGTTTCCTATTTCTTTAATGTTCTATCTTCAAGTAATAGTTTTAAAACAATGAGCATTTATCTAGTACTGTCAAATTAGGGTGAGACTGATGGCAGTTTAATGTATTTACCTTTCCCAAGATATGTTTATCCTATATAATAAAGAGGTAATATGCAAATTGACCCTCACACCCTTGGGCCACAAAATGTCTGCCCCCGCATTGTCCCAAGATGGCCACCCCATGTCATCACAAGATGGCCACCCCCACATCATCACAAAATGACCACTCCCATGTCACCACAAGATGGCCACCACAAGATGACTGCCCCCACATCATCACAAGATGGTCACTCTCACATTGTCACCATATGACCAGCAGGGGAGGGCAGTTGGAGGCAACCAGGCTGGCAAGAGAGGGAAGTTGGGAGAAACAAGGCCTGCAGGGGAGGGCAGTGATAATTGGGCTAGCAGGGAAGCAATTAGGTATCAATCATGCCATCAGGGGAGTGGTTAGGTGTTAATCAGGTCAGAAGGAGAGCAGGTAAGGGGCTATCAGGCTGGCAGGCAGAGTGGTTAGGGGCAATCAGGCAGCTAAGCAGGAGTCAGCAGTCCTGGATTGTGAGAAGGATGTTTGACTGCTGGTTTAGGCCTGATCCCTGTGGGACCGGCAGTTGGACCTTCCCTAAGGGGTCCCAGATTACCCCAGTGTACAATTTTCATGTACTGGGCCTCTAGTCTTTTAATAAAAGTGACTTTGGAGGGCAAATCTTAAACCAAAACAGGAGTCTTAGGTGTGGTAGAATTAAAACATTGGTGGATGGGGAAGGGAGCAGAAATGAGAACAGACCTAAGAATAATTCATGTCAAACCTTTCTAAAGAACTCTGGACTTCACCACTTCAGAAGACATGCTAGATAATGTCAAAAATACACTTTTAGTTTTTTAAATTTAATTTTATTGTTTGAAAATATTACAGATGTCCCTCTTTTCCCCCCCAATGACCCTCTTCCACCTCAGAGCTCCACCTCCCCACCCACCTTAACCTTACTATTGTCTGTGTCTATGGGTTATGCATATATGCATGTAAGTTCTTTAGCTAATCTCTTCCTGTGCCTCCTCCTCTCTTCTCTCTGAGATTCTTCAGCCTGTTCCATGCTTCCATGTCTCTGGATCTATCTTGTTCATCGGTTTAGTTTGTTCATTAGATACTACATATAAGTGAGATATGAAACTTGTCTTTCTCTGACTGGCTTATTACACTTATGTACTTTTATAAATTTATGGATTAATTTTTTATATAGGTAGTGTTCAAGGCTCCAATAATTTCACCCTTGAAAGTGAGCTCATAGTTAGTCATCAATGTTCCCATAAAAATGGCCACTTCTGTTCATGGGCAGTTTTTTTATAGGCCAGCAATTTTCAACCAGTGTGTGGTGTGTCACAGGAAAATTTAAAACATGCAGTACCCAACTATTTAGTCAGGGGCACCAACTTCTTTTCTCGTAGATTGTCAAATAAAAAAATGACAACAGCCAACACAACAATAGCCATCAATGTAAATGAATCAAAATTATACCTATTTTGTTGTCATATCAAGAAAACATACATTTTTTGGTGTGCCACAGAATTTTAACAATCAGTTTATGTATACCACGAGATGAAAAAGGTTGAAAATCGCTGCAATAGGTGATCATTTCATATGTGGCCATGCACATTGTGCTTTTATCAAAGTTTTTTTCCAAGACTATGAAACCTTTTTCTGAGCATATATTTAGCAAAGTTAAGTATAAACTTCAACTTTAACATATTCTACATCTAAAGAAATCTGTGAAATGAAATGATCACCTATCAGATACCAAAAGGGTTGTTGGAAAAATTGGGGCAAAAAAAAATTTATTAAATCAAGATTTTAAGAAATCTTTTTATGCTATCTGTCACAGGGTATCAGTTGAATCCTCTTGCACTAATGGTCAAATTACTAAAGGCCCAAGTTACATATTTTTTATGTTGACATATGATTTTTAACCACAAGATAAATATATTTTTATCTTTTTATCATTTATCAGTAGCCACTAAATAAGACACATTTTGAAAATTATCGTTCTCCAAGAGCTGTGCATCAAAATAAAAACAAGGTTTTGCAAATAAAATGTAAATATAAAGGTTGTTTTTATAAAAATTTGCATTCATGCTATTGGTTTATGTAACACAGCTTTTAATCTTATTTACAGAAACAAATTAATGAGATGTAAAAGTATTGTTTTTACTTCTAGAGGTTTCAGAATTGTATATACATTATTGAAAGCATACATTAGTGTTTGGCATATAACTGGCACTCATGGAATGGGATGGTTACCTAATTGCTTATGAACTATTAAAGTTCTGTTAAGTTAGCAAAATTAGATTTATTGTTACAAATAATGCCTAGTAAATAATGTACAATGTTCACTAGGAATAAATGTCTCTCAGGTCACAGTGGAATTGATATGTACTAAAGAGAATACACAATATATTTGTAAAGGATAGACACTTCTTGTGGTTGTTAATGTGCACTGAATAACTGATTTATATAATGAAAAGATGAAATAAACTTAAAAGTTGTTTAGTAGTCTGAAAATTGTCATGGTGTAGATACAAACATTATGGGTCCATCCCTCCCCCTAGGGATTGTGTTTTAAGATGAGTAACATGGACTTTGGGCCAACTTTTAGAGTAAAAAAAAAAACAAAAACAAACACAATTTAAGGATTTTACCTGTCAATAATGAAGAGTAAATAAAGGTGCTGTGCTTCTTTAATGCAAAAGTACATTTTAACTGTTTATTTCACTACCTTTTTTATTTATTCTGGACATAGCTTATTGGCTCCAAAACAGTTTGGGGAAATGCCATCTTTGGTGGGGTTTGCTTAGATGCTAGCTGTGCCCAAGCCAAGATTATATACAATAAACAGACCCCTCCATCATTCTCCACTGCCACACAGCTCCAGGTCACCACAGTTAGAGCTGAATTTTCTAAGTAAATGTCTATTCTTGTTTGTCTCTATACAACTGTACAAAAGGAGCAAAAGGAATTTTGTGACCTTAAAAAAATACTTGTACATAAATGTTCTTTGCAAGTGAATGTAAGGTTAAGTAAACTTGTGGCAATTTATTCAGAGAAGGGTGTGTTTTTTAAATGCTTTTATTTTAAATGAAAATAAAAATAAAATATATCTGTAAAACTTTCAAAGATCAGATTCTTTTTTAATTTTCCTTTTTTTTAAATTTAAAAACATTGATGTTCATACCATTGATTTCACTACTGAGAAAAGCTGTACATTTTAACCAGAATAATGCTATGTAATGTGAATAAAGATTATTTTTTTAAAATACACAATCCAGGCAATTTATTTTTCTCCTCAGTGGTAAACATAAGGGGGCAGAAGTTTAAGTTTACTTTAATTGAAGTGAAGGGAAGATTTTCTGAACACATCTTCCCAGCCCTAAACCAATGGCTTGATGAAAGTCAAAATAAGCGTAGTTAAGGTTCTTTGTCTCAAAGCTCAGTACACTGAGAAACGTATTTTGAGTCCTCAGCTGGAGAGAGAACAGATAAGGGTAAGTTACCCTCACCTCTCCACAGTACTGTAGTTTCTGGGGAAAAGGGGATGCTGTTCAGCATGGCACAACAACAATTCTGATTACAGTCTGGTCCAAAAATGCTGCTCTGTGGTTTGGCCTCCCTGCTGGAGCTTTCCCTTTGGAAGCGGTCCAGGGCTTTCATAGCCTCGGTTGATGTAGAACCCATGTTGGCCATCACCTGAATAGTCGGTCCTGTTTGTGGGAGGCCAGGTGGAGTCTTCTGCCAGCTTCCTTTGCCAGTTCCTATATTTACTTTTCGAATAGAATCCAAATTTATTTTTGATCAATAGCCAGAGCTCTCGATTTTGAAGGATGGCATCCTGGGAAATATCGCGGAAAAAAACAAACCATCATCCACTCCCACTGCTGCCTGGTCACTGGTTTCTCCCCCTTGTAGACCCCTGTTACCACCACAAGATGCTCCCCCACCCCTGCCCCGCTGAGATGTGCTTGTTGCTGCTGCTGCTGTACTGGCTTCTCCCCCCTGCAGGCCCCATCAAGTCTAGCAGCTCCCCTCTCTTTCCCTTAAAAAGCAAGTGTATTAGTGTTCTCAGAAATCTGCTGAATTTTTACAGCCTTTCATTTCCACAGATTCCTGGTTAAATTCTGGCTAATGATTCACTTAGAATTAATTTACTGCCAGCAATCACCAGGTATTGTATTCAATAATGCACTCAAAATCAAGAAAAGAAAAATCAATGCTACCTGCCATATGCCACCTAGAAAATGACAAATAAAGGCTTGTTGAATGAATAAATGGACTCTTGTAATCAAATAGATTTTGTTTTCCATTTGAAGCTCTTTTTTTAAAATCTAGGCTCACATGCACACAATTTTTACACATAACAATACTTGTCAAAATTTGCATTCCACTTTTGCTTATACTAGACTTTCATATACAATTTGTAACTACAGTCTTCTTAATACTCCTTTTTAATGATTGTATAGCATCTCTTCAAATTTCTGTATAACTATTTAAACAAATAACATCTTTACTTTAGAACATGTGAGTCCAGTCTAATATTTTACCACTGTAGGTAATAATATAATACCTTCATGCCCTTTTCCTCTTGTTTTTTTTTTAATATAGTTTCAGTTAAAGAGTATGAGAAATTTTATATTAATTGCATTCACTGGAATGTGTGTGTGTGTGTGTGTGTGTGTGTGTGTGTGTGTGTTTAAAAATTTGGTTTATTCCCTTTCCCAAAGAACATATGGTATATGAATCTTAAAAAAGAAAGAAAGAAAACCAACAAACAACTATCTTTTTAAAAATATAGAAGCTTTCAGTGAGTAGGTAAAGTGATTTAGTGACAATAAGTAGAAGAGAAATGCTGTCAAAGAACTTCCAAGAGTTGACTAGAATGAGCAATGGCTTCCCTTCTCTCTTAATTAAGGAAGGTCTCCTGAAGACAGAGCTTCACTGTAAATGGTCTCATTGAATTTCCAAGCTGAAAGGTCACTTGGTCCAGTCTCTAAGGGATAATTTAGACCACTAGAAAAGTGCAATACAGTGCCTTCAAGTGAGGCAAAATTAGAGCTAATTTCATGGTATGCTTTCTATGCTATAGAAACCAAGGGCATTTCTATGTGGCCTTCATTCTATTAGAAAGTTTCCCCCAAAGGGTACACTCACAGTTTTTATAAACCCTTCTTAACTAGCACTATTGGGGACAAATGTGTTTGTTCTAAAAAATGAACATCTGTGGAGAATGAGACCCTTGATTTGTTTATCTCCTTGGTAGAATAATAGGAACCACACAGAAATCACTTTACCTCTACAAAGAAGGCCACGCAGAACTGAATGAGGGCTGCCACCAAAATTGAAATCCTCCATGAAGTTGTGGTTGGGATCAACTGTGGAAAAAGAAATATTACTATTAGACTTTTCATACCTTACACTTTGAAAAAAAGTATTTGATTTACATATTTGTAACAACTCTCTGAGCTTGGAGGTAGGCATGATTTTCAGCACTTTACAGACGAGAAGGTCAGTACCTTGCCCAGGACTCAAAGCCTATAAATAAAAGGCAGAATTCAAATGAGAACTGACTGCCTCTTGTCCTGTGCTTCCTCAGTGCCTGATGACAGACATGGAGTAAATGTGCCCTGGACTGCAGGCGTGAGACAGGGCATTTAGAAGCCTGTGTGTCTCTCTTCATTTTTGTCTTTTCAAATGCAGCAAAAAGGGTATATGATTAAATAATTCATCTAATTACATTATTGCTTCTAATTTCCCCAAAGCTAAATCTACTTGAAATTCATTCTTTCAGTAAAATTGACCTATGAGTAAACATAAGGGGGCAGAAGTTTAAGTTTATTTTAATTGAAATGAAGGGAAGATTTTCTGAACACATCTTCCCAGCCCTAAACCAATGGCATGATGAAAGTCAAACCTACCCAAGCCACCTCCTTTTAAGGAACAAAGGGTACATATTGACAACCAACTACATTTATTTAATGAGTGTAAGAGCTACAGCTTCCCATAGCAAAAAACAAACAAACAAAAACATGCACACACACACACAAAACAAACAAACAAACAAACAAACAAAAAAAAAACTACATAGCCCCTTTTCTGCTCCTAAATGGTAGAATATGGCTAACTTAAGTAGAGGACTGAGCTGCCGTAGAAGTGAAACTACAGGTCCTCCACAGTATCAAAATGCTCACTTTTAATTCTCATCTCTATTCTGATATGAATTATTTTTCCCCCGAGTGAAGGCAGCCTTTCTCTCGGTTGTGAAAAACAGTACACTGAGTGCAAGGGCTGTCTGGAGAGGCTGTAAGATATGGTAGTGGGTCAATACTTTTCTATTTCTCCCACAGTGTTGGGTCCAAGAACTGGCTCACTAACCTCTAATAAATTTAATTTTAACCCACTGCACCCTGGATCAAATGGTGTCCACTGGAATCAAACTCCTTACAGTCAGTTTCCAACAGATAAAAATATGATTGGCCTATAAGCCTTTTTTTTCTTACTCCTCACAGCTATGGTATGAAGGATTTCAACTATATATTTTAAAATATTAAACTTGAAAAAAATAATTACTGAATTTAAAGCATAAAATTTATTATACCCAAATAACACTGAAGAATAAAGTATCATATATATATATATATATATATAATTTGCACTTCTAGTAAATAGGAATAGTTTCTCAGTGATCAGAGAGACTATGATAACAACAGAATTTGAAATTACAATGCAAATATGGTCCCACTGCACATGTGAGTCATAACATATGTGCAAATGAATACCACTTACCTCCATCCCTCGGTATATATCTTGAAAATCAGAAAACAGAATGAAAATTGTGAGGCCCAAGACAGTTATCAGCAGAAATGAGAATACATCTGAAGAAACACCAAACATTACTTTTAGATGCTAAAGGAATGTTTCACATAATTTGGCACACATTGCAGAATCAATTATCTCTGTTGGGCAAATACTAGATATATCTTTGGATGTTTTGAAATATTCTCATATGTTTTAAAATATGTTCAAATGCTTATAAGACAAAGGTGATATTTTAAAGTCTTTCCTAGAAAGGCTGGGTATAGAAAGCTGCTAATAAGTGTACTATAGTAACTCCCAAAAAGGAGCTATTTCAACTGAGAAGTCTTGGTGGGGGGGACCAGCGGCAGGACCTTCTGCAGTGATCAGTCCATGTAAATGGTCACCAGACAGACCATGTGTCTACTGAGTTGTGCATTCATGGACAGTCAGTCCTCTTGATAGTACCTCATTCTTCTTCGTTGCCTACAGAATGCATACAAGGGTCTTCGATTCATGGCTTTCTACAATATGGTTCCAGATAGCCTTTCTAAACTGACCTCTGATTCCTCTTCCTTACATGCCCAGGGAAGTTAAACCATAAACCTGGTGCTTCCAGAGGCCCAACACTTTCCACCTTCTGTCTCTCTGTTCACAGAATTCCCTGTGTAGATGGTATTTTTCCTCTCTTGGCAAGTTCCAATTAAAAAAAAAAAAAGCACAGTTCAAATATGACTTTATCTTTAAAGTTCCTCAATTCTCCTTTACAAAATTTTATTTCATATGGTGTGTATCATGATCTTTGCATGCTCTCATTTATGTATCAACTAGACTGTAACAACTTAAAAGTAACTTTGTACTTGCTTCTCTCTGGGGCTCTAAATTGAAAGAGTAAATGAGAAACTAGCCTGCACATCTGCTGGGTTCTCTCTCCCCAGCCTGCCAAAACTATTTTACTTCCCAGAATGC
Organism: Lasiurus cinereus; assembly: GCA_011751065.1. Taxonomy (NCBI): domain Eukaryota; kingdom Metazoa; phylum Chordata; class Mammalia; order Chiroptera; family Vespertilionidae; genus Lasiurus; species Lasiurus cinereus. The sequence continues at coordinate 42,779,370 of JAAGEH010000045.1, forward strand.
AATGTGTCAACATTACTGCTCTTACCCCAAACTTCATCCACTCCTGTGTCCATCAGAGCTTTTAGGTACTTTGTAGATGGTGCATTGGAAATTCTTTGATAGAAATAGTACTGTAGCATTTAATCAGAGTTTCCATGACATAAATGATTCTCATAATCCTCAAAATTTATAAACAGCCCTAGCCGGTTTGGCTCAGTGGATAGAGCATCTACCTGCAGACTAAAGGGTCCTGGGTTCAATTCCAGTCAAGGGCACGTACCTTGGTTGCAAATTCCTCCCTAACCTGGGCCTTGGTAAGGGCTCATGCAGGAGGCAAACAATCAATGTGTTTCTCTCACACTGATGTTTCTCTCTCTGTTTTTCCCTCTTTCTTCTACTCTCCCTAATCAATGAAAAAAATATCCTTTGGTGAGGATTAACAAACAAACAAACAAAATTTATAAACAAACTAGGTTTTCTCTTATGCTCATTATTCCAATATTGATGGTCTACTGGCCCTCAACTCTACATAGGTCATATCAAGGAGAAATCAATGGCAACTGCTTCTCTACTGCAGGTCCTAATATTTTAAACAACCAGTGCTCTGGTTTCACCCTTGTTCATCTATACCCACCGTCTAATCTATGCTTCACTTTATATACACAGCTAGATACAGCACCTCCTGGAGAATACCCAGGCTTGCTCAGGAAAGACGTGAGGCAAAGAGGAGAAAACTTGGGGCTGCCTCTCCCCAGATTAAGCAATCTGAGCAGCTTAGTGACAAGAAGATCCCAGGAAATGGCCATGTGGAATGTTCATTTTTTTCATTGTTTCCAAGTCCCAGGGACCCAGATGTTGGGAAGATGATGCCCCAAATGTTCATCCTGATAAAGGCCTGGTGCTCACTAGCAACCGAGTACATATCACATTGTCCTCAGACTAAGGATCTGAAAAGCAGCCAGCACATGAATGAACAGTGTGGAAACAAAATTATAAGGCTCTCTTCTTTAATTCAGCTTTGATTGGAAAACGTAATGAACAATTGAAATGAATGCTGCCCTTCTTGGTTAGTCACTGTTGATGAGGAAATTTAAAGAATCAGGCTGTTTATACAGGTGATTTAGAAAGAAAAGACCTGGGCAAACCATTACAGATTATTTTCAGATAAGTGAATATTCACCCCTGTTTCTATAAAAATTTAACCTGTGCTGAGAACAGATTGACAGTTGCCAGAGGGGAGGAGGGTTGGGGAACTGGGTGAAAAGGGCGAAGGGATTAAGCACTACAAATCAGCAGTACAGAATAGTCATGTGGATGTAGATTACAGCATAGGGAATATAGTTAATAATGAAATGATGTATGTGTTTGGGGCTAAGTGGGTGCTTGGGGCAACAGGAGACAACTCTGTAAAGTGCATGGTTTTCTGCCCACTTTGCTGTGCAGAATAGTGTTGAATACAAACTGTGTTTGAAAAAAAATGTAATCTGTACTTTTTTAAAAAATATATATATTATTTATTTTTTAAGAGAGGAAGGGAGAGGGATAGAGAGTTAGAAACATGGATGAGAGAGAAATATTGATCAGCTGCCTTCTGCACACCCCCGACTGAGGATGTGCCCACAACCAAGGTACATGCCCTTGACCGGAATCGAACCTGGGACCTTTCAGTCCGCAAGCTGACGCTCTATCCACTGAGCCAAACCAGTTTCTGCCTGTACTTTTTTATATATCTCATCATAAGTTGATCTTCTGCCAAAGGCTGTTAAAAAGGGCAAAGACTTTTCTATTGTATCAATAGAAAATTGCTTGTATATTTGAATAGTTCCAAGTAGTTTTGACTTATATAACCTTGAAAAATATGATTTATTCCATTGGTTAGAACTTTTTTCATTTTAAATTATCAGCTATATTTGACATAGGGGTTTGAGCTTACCCAAAAGCTTTAAATCACTATGTTGTAACTAATCCAGCTCTAAAAAACTCAATTTAAGCAAAAGGACTCTGTAGCTACAATTCAAATTGAAGTGCTAGCTAATATAATATATCTTCTTGTGAAATATCTATATCTATAAAAAGCCAGTGACCAGAATGCTATAACGACTGGTGACTATGATGCCCCTGGCACTCAGTGAACAGGTCGATCCGGGATGGGGCTGGGTGGTCAACTTCCTGTGGCCCTTCCCCCTGGCTGGCCTTGCCTATGATGCCCCCCCACTCTAATCAGGGGCAGGACCAGATGGCCAACTGCCCATAGCCTCTCCCCCTGGCTTGTCCCACTCCTGATTGCCCCCCCATCAATAAAGGGGGGGTGGCCAGCCAACCACCTATGGCCCTGGCCCTAGTCACTGGCCTCCAATTGTTCCCTACCACCACAACTGGGAATGGGGCCCACTGGCCAATCATTTGCAATCCCCCCTCCCCCAGTTGGCTCAGTCCTAATTGGGCCTGGACCCATGCACAAATTCTATATATAGTATATATATATATATATATATATACTTTTACCTGTAAAATATAAATATATATATATATATATATATATATATATATATATATATATATATAAAAGTCCAGCAACTGGGAAGGTGGAAGGGACAGAATGGCCAGAATGACCAGTGGCTATGATGTGCACTGTGGCAGCCAACCAGCCTGATCCAGGCCCTGATCGGCCCCACCCCCCAACCGGCCTGGCCCCAATTGGCTCCTAACACCCTGATTGGGGGTGGGGTAATCTGGCCAACTGCCCTCAGCCCTTCCCCCTGCTGGCCTGGCCTTCACCTGTGCACAAATTCATGCACTGGGCTTCTAGTATAGCTATAAATAAGTAAAAAATTTAATTCAGTAAAATTTATAAACCACCCCAAGGAAGTGGGGTTTGATCAAGAATATGAAGATGATTTAATGAAAAGTTTATTAATATAACAGACTAGCACTTGGTTACAGGACAACAAAGAGCATAATTGTCTCAGTAGGTGACAGGAAGGTGTTTAATGAAATGCATCTCCCATTTTGGATTTGAAAACACACTTCTAATTATTAGAAGTAGGATAATTTCATGATAATAGCCTACCTTGAACCAATATTCAAAATTATATTTATAAGTAAATCTAATTATTATATTTTATTATATGTATTAATAAAAATAGTTCTAGTAGTTTTCAGAAGCCTGAGTAAAACTATCTGCTATTAGCACTATTATTTAACATTGTCCTGAAAATTCCAGACTCTACGGTAAGACAAACTATACAAAAAAGTATAGGATTAGTTTCTTAAATAAGTGTGCAGGATCTATAGTGCAAAAAACAACAAATATTTTCTAAGAGATATAACAGGAAGCACAAAGATATATAGAGATAAGACATATTCTTAAATGTGGAAATTAAAGTATATAAACAAATGCATTTTTCCAAAAGGGGATTTTTTTAAAAAGCCTGAAAATTTATTCTAGAGTGTTTTTGGAAGAATAAACAAGAAAGAAAAGTAATACATATTTTTTAAATGAAGAATAACAAGGATACACCAATCTTACTACTTATAAAAGCATATAAAAGTCTAATTTCTAAAATCAAGTGGTAGATCAAGAATAGGCTGGCATATCAATAAAACAGAGCAGGTAATATAGAAAATATTAATCTTATAAAAATTAATATATAGTACAACTAAGTGGGGAACCTTTTTTCTGCCAAGGGCCATTTGGATATTTATAAAATCATTTGTGGGCTATACAAAATTATTAAATTAAAAAGTAGTCTGCTATATTTGGTCAAGCATTTAATTAAATCACCCCTAATACCTTGGTAGGGCCAGACCAAATGATTTTGCAGGCCTTACTAGTATATGGCCCATGGCTGGATTTTCCTAACCCCTGGTATATAACATAAATATAATATTTAAATTTATATAATACAAATTATTCACATGAGAAAATATATATATATATATATATATATATATATATATATATGAATATAGGTATGATAATGGTGGCATTATATTGAGTTGAGAAATAAGGGATTAGGAATATTAAATAATAAAATATGCTGGGAAAACTAGGGACTAATTGGATAAACTAGTTTGATCTCTACTTTATATTATATCTTAAATTAACATTGGGTTTTAAAAAGCATTAAAAGAATTTTTTTTAATTACATAAATGATAATATGATTTTGCAATGAGAAAAAAATTGTGCATAAAGGCAATGGAAAAATCACAAAGGCATGAACAGCTCATACAAATAAATAAGAAATATAATAGCAACCCAATAGAATCCAATTAATAAAAATGTAAATGAAATTCAGAGAGGAAGAAATGGCTAATAATATGGATACATGTTCATCCTCACTGGTGATTAAGGAGATTTACAGAATTGTTTAAATAACTTCCTCAATGTTATAAATTATTACAAGGTTATATTTGAATTGGTTGGAAAGCCTTTTACAAAACATTTTGACATATATGTAGGGGCTTAAATTCATTCTTGATGGCTCACAATTGATTGTAACAATTCAATAGTGCATGTGCTCCCATGCCAATGAGCAGGTTTCTCCCATGGGCTCTACAACCTATGAAAATTAGCATTTAGTACTCAATTTTAGATCAATGCAATGGTTTCCCTCTCAGCCATTCACCTCAGTGATTGCACCTCCAGGGAGATGGAGAGGGAGGAGAAAAATAATATTAAAGAAAAAAAAGTAAACTTCAGATACTTACAGTTTGTGTAGATGGGTTTTCGAAATGGCTTTCCCTTAGAAAAGATAAATGCTACTGTGATACAGTTGATGGTCACGATGGGCCACAGAGTGGTACTCTCAAAACTTAAAATTGAACCAGGAATCAGAGTTGTATTACCAGTCCAGTTTCTTTCCAAACTCGTGTTTGTTGAGAAATTACGTTGGTTGTCCAGAAAGCACTCACTACAAAAGAATCACCAGCATTTATGGGTCTTTTTATTTCATTTTTCTCCAGATGGTGGAAAAAAATTAGTTTACCACAACCACAGAACCTCAGCTTTCAAACTGTTCCAGCCAATAACTACCAAGATATAAAGCTCTTGCAATGTCAAAGCAGAAATAAAATCCAGGAAAAATCAAGATTGTTCTTTGTGCAGCACTCCATTTAGAAAAAGTGATCTGTATTGAAAGGGCCTGAGTGGCCATTTTCTATGGAATTCCTTTTAATTCAGAGTAAATGTGTGTGTGGGGTCCCATCCAAGTGCTAACTAGGCCTGACCCTACTTAGCATTCAAAATCAGATTAGATAGGATGTGCTGAGTCCTGATTTTGAATCTGCCCACCCTCTCTTCACACAACCAAAGGCTCTTCCAGAGGATTTGAACATAACACTCTCCTGCTTATGAGTGCTTATGGCTTTTTTTGCCAATAAATTAAGTTGAAACTTCTTAGGCAAGTCCAGAAAACCTTCAGACTTTCATCTCAATGTATCTTTTCAGCCTTATCTTTTGCTAGTCTTTATAGACTCCTTATTTTCTGAACATATAGAAATATTCCCTGCCCCCCAAATATCACTATTTGCATACCTCTGTTTCAGTTTCAAACCCACAAATCAGTTTCTGAATGTCTTTACATTTGCTGGCCAGCATAACCAGTGCCCTCATTTTTTTCCTCTTAGTGCTGCATTTAGCTCATTATTTTGCAAATATTCATTCACATGTTTTTATTTTTCAGTCCTGGGATTAGAGTTCCTTGAATGTGGAGTTTTCCTTTTGGTTTTATTTATTTATTTTGTTTTACTCAGATTTTCAACAAATCCTTAGTACTAAATCAGTGATGCCACAAAGCATTTTCTCAGAGAAATATTTAAGATATGGGTTTCCTCAGTTCTGATGGAGCTTTGAGCAATGTTTATTTTTTTCAGTTTCAAACCCACAAATCAGTTTCCAACAGTTTTCTTATTCCACTTGAAACTTTTTACTGATATTATAATTGTTTATAAATAACTATTCTTTTCCCATTGTGACCTCAAATGCAAAACATAGTCTTATTATTCTTGGCTCCCTGGGGTTCCAAAAGGTGCTTTGCATAGAGGAGATGATGAGTTAATGTTTGCTTAATAGATTAATGAAACAATCAGAACTTGAGAAACCAAGATGTGGCATAGGTAAACATCTAAACTGCTGCCTCACACAACAATTTCAAAACTACAACTAAAAGACAAAACGAACACCATCCAGAACCACAGGAAGGCTGGCTGAGTGGAAATTTTACAACTACAAGGAAGAGAAAAGCACACTGAGACTCAGAGGGCTGTGGAAGGCAGAGGCATGAAGGCATACATGCACGCAGAGAGGGCTAGCAACTGAATATATGGCTGGCTTTCTCAATCAGGAGGGAGACAAAAGCTCCAGACCTCTCTGAACTCCAATTCCCAGTGAGACTCTGGGGTCCCAGGCTCACATGGGGAGAAACTGGATTGTCTGGCAGTGGGCGAAATTCGATGGCAGTTTTCTCTCAGAGGTGCTTGCAGCTATTACCAAGGGACACTGAGACGCAGGAGGCCTCTTAGGAGAGGGCTGACAGGAAGCCATAGCTGTTTGCTCTACTCAGAGATCCCATCCCATTGCTGAAACCATTGCTGGTTGCTCTGCCCTGAGACTCTGCCCCATCCAAGTTCAGTGCAGAGGCTTTTGCATATGAATAGGTCCTTTGAATTCTAAACTTACTTAACAAATTGCAGCTGAGTCAGTAAGACCCAGAACATCTAAAAGAAGGCCCAAGGCCCAGGAGCAGCTTGCATTGCTTCACAGCTGGGCCTCTTCTAGGCACCTCCAAAACCCAAACAAAGAGGAATCTGTAGATATCTCTGTAGTTCCTGCTGGGTGGCCTCAGGTAGAGGATAAATGAGCATCTCCTTGGAGATCCAAGAACCAGTGTACTTAGGGGTCAGAGTGAGACCATCCAGATTACAACTCCTCGGATTCATAAGGGATATACTCAGGGGGCAGACTCAGTGAGCACCAAAGCCCCACTGAAGCAAATCTTGTCTCATAAAGGTGTCTCCAGCACAGAAGTTCTCCCATCATAGAAACAGCTGATCCTCACAGCCAAGTGGCCTGGAGGTCAATTCCTCCCAGTGATACTAACAACAATCAAGGCTTAACTACAAAAAGACTGTGCACACAGCCTACAAAAGGGTGCACCAAGAATGTCCACCTCAGGTAACTGGAGAGGCTGAACCACTGGGTCCTATAGGATACCTAGCACACAAAACCACTCTATCAACTCAGGGAAGCAGCCAAAATGCAGAGACAAAGAAACAGATCACAAATGAAAGAAATGGAGGAAAACAATGAACTAGATATAGAGTTCAAAACCACAGTTATAAGGTTTTTCAAGAATTTTCTAGAAAAGGCTGATAAATTTAACAAGATCCTTGAGAATATGAAAAAGGACCAACTAGAAATTAAGCATACACTGACTGAAATGAAAAATAATATACTGAGATCGAACAGCAGACTAGAGGATTACAAGAATCAAATCAAAGATTTGAAATACAAAGAAGCAAAAGCACATAACCAGAAAAGCAAAAAGAAAAGAAAAAATCCAAAAATATGAAGATAGTGTAAGGAATCTCTGAACCAACTTCAAGTGTACCAACATCTGAATCATAGGGGTGCCAGAAGAATAGAGAGAGCAAGACACTGAAAACCTATTTGAAGAAAATGACCGAAAACTTCCTCTACCTGGTGAAAAAAATAGACTTATGAGTCCAGGAAGCCCAGGTAACCCCAAACAAAAGGAATCCAAAGAGGACCACATCAAGGCACATCATAATTAAAATACCAAAATCAAAAGACAAAAAGAGAACATTAAAAGCAGCAAGAGATAAACAGTTAGTTACCTACAAGGGAGCATCCATACAATTGTCAGTTGATTTCTCAACAGAAACTATGTAGGCCAGATGGGAGTGGCAATAAATATTCAAAGTGATGAATAGCAAGAACCTACAACCATGATTACTCTAACCAGCAAAGCTATCATTCAGAATTGAAGGTCAGATAAAGAGCTTCACAGATAAGAAAAAGCTAAAGGAGTTCATCAATACCAAACCAGTATTATATGAAATGCTGAAAGGTATTCTTTAAGAAGAGGAAGAAGAAAAATGTAAAGATAAAAATTATGAACAACAAATATCTATCTATCAACAAGTGAATCTAAAAATCAAGTGAATAAAATATCTGATGAACAGAATAAACTAGTGAATATAAATGACAACTTTAGACATCATTTGGTACTTTTCAAACTATCTTTCACTAGTTCCTGGAGTTCTAATGCCTTCACAACCACAGTGGAGTGAGGAGGAATTTGTACAAGCAAGACTTCAAAAATAACAGCACTTCATTTGCCTTTCCTTTTGGAGGTCAGGCAGGCTTTTTTGGAAAATATAAGTTAAACATCTATGGCATAGTTCACCTCAACTAACCCTTAATCTATAGTTAAAGAAATTAAATCTCAGGGAATTGGAAATATTTGCCCAAATTTAAGCAAATCTCTTACATAAGCGAGGACAGCTGGCTTCAGCCCACATACCAAATCTAACCCACCAACTGTTTTTATGAATGAAGTTCTATGGAACAACAGTCACATCCACTTGTTTACATGTTGTCTGTCTATGGCTGCTTTTTCACTCTAACAGCAGATTCAGTAGTTGCAACAGAGACTATTTGGCTCACAAAGCCAAAACTATTTATTATCTATCCCTCTACAAGAAAAGCTTGCCCACCTCTGGTTTATATACTATCCAGTCTATCAGGGAGTTAATTCAGTAAACCAACTATCAAATCTAATACCTCAACAACCAATGTAAAAATGTTCTCTTATCCATTCCATATGGCTCACCCCAGAACTACACCAATCAACTGTGTTCTGTGTTCTATTTCACCACTGGTATTTTGCAGTGTGGAGTCATAACTTTTGTTAATCAAAATTTTAGAGTATAGTTCAAATCCAGTTGTACAATGTCTTTGGTAGTCATCATCTCACCTTTGGAAAGGAAAAGTAAGAAACTGACCATTACCTGTATCTGTAGACCTCACAGTACCAGGGCTGCTGCTTCACGAAGAGAAATGCACAGACTTGCACAACACAGGTGAAACAGGTATTCAACAAGATGGAGAGCAGCAAAGGGGGAGAGAGGAGCTGCCCTGCTGGTCGGTAGGGAGCCAGCTTTGGGTAGGCATGAGTTGAACTCACTGAAAGAGAAATGCATTTTTCCCAGTTACACTTTCATTGTTGAGAATAAAAGACTGAGATGCATATTATTTTGAGTCTTGCCTTAAGGCTTAGATTCAGCACATGTGAATTTTGAATTTATATATAGGAAAGCACATTGTCCAGTTGCAGACCCAATGCTATCAGGCTTTGCCTCTTTCCTTTGGTTTTATCTTCAGAAATGAAAAGTATGAATGAAAAAGTTCTGTATTAATAAATTTATCATATTGCATGGGGCAAATATTTTCTCTATAACCAGACTTAGCAGGAGTGGTAAGTAAAAGAAGAAAATGGCCTTTCACATGGATAAGCATTCCTATTATTTCTCAGTGATGATGGAAAAGTGGAGAGTTGAGAGAAGAGTAAGAAAGCATCTAGGTAAACTAATATTTATAGGGTAGCACATTTTTTTAAAAAAAGAATTTATTCTGTTGTTCATTCAGCCAATATTCTCTGAGTATTTCTATCTATCAGGATAAATGTTAGAGACGTGCTCTGTTCCCTCCTGGAAATGTGTCTCAATGGAGAACTACTAGAGTACATTAGACTCAGTTAGGAAACAGAGCTCATAAAAAAAAATCTTGCTTCCAAATGAGAATATTAAAACGTAGTATCTATATGCCCCTGAGAAGCCATACATTCTAAGAAGTATATATATATATATGAAAATGGAATGTACTTCTTAGGGCAAAGCAGGAAAGAAGCATGGGAAAGTCAGAAATTAGATACACCACATTTAAAGGTTTATATCATAGTCATGGCTCAGTTCTTGCCTTCATATCTGTCACCTTGTCCCTTTTCACTGATTTCTTTGATGTGAGGAAGAAAATAAAGTGTGTATGCTTAGGTTTGTGATGGGCATTGGGTATCCAGTTTGGGATAATCAAACTAACATTCTTTTTCAGTTTTCTCTATGTGTTTTATGGGGTAATCACTTTAAACTCTCTGTATAAAATGAATGTGTTATAATGTTTACAAGGTCTCATCTCCAAAGGCTCTTTCAACTTATTTAACCTAAGGCTCCATGACTAAGGCCTTACCTTTATCAACTTAAGCAATATTTCCCCAAGAGGGTGCTGGCCAAAGGTTATGGGGTATTCAGAGAAGAAGGAATCTCATCTGCCTATCAAAGAGCTTGCAGTCTAATAGAAGAAATAGATGGGTTGTGTAATAAAGATTTTGGCTGGACTTTGTCCCAGGGTATTGGGATATTATCTCAAAAACCTTGGAATAAAGAAATGGGGTGGCTTTTATCCCCATTTCTTGGGATATACCCTCTAAATCTTTGAGATTTTCTGAGTCTATAAGAGTATCTTTGCTATTTATGGTGAGTCCTGATAGGTCATTCCAATAAGATGACTCAAGGTGGGTCTGAAGAGAGTTTGTGCTAAGGAGATGACTCAGGATGAGATCTGGCATGCCAAAAACAAAAGACAAAAAGCAAAAAACAAAACAAAAAAAAACCCAGCTGTGTGATTGGAGAATTGGTACTTTGAGACTCCTGACATCAGACTGATCTTCAGAGAGATAAGAGGAGCTGGGATTGAGTTCAACTTCATGGCCAATGATTAAATCAATTATGCCTCAATAATGGAACTGCCATGGGAACTCCACACATGGGAGTTCAGGTGTATTTCCATGCTTGGCATATTATCACACATTGATTTGCCAGGAGGATAAGGCAAACAGACTCCCGATGGAGAGACAATGGAATATCATCTCTGGGACCTCTCCCAGATCTGTTTAGCTGGATCTGATTTGTATCCATTTGCTATAGCAAAACTGTAATCATGTGTGTAGCACTTTTCTGAGTTCTGTGAGATGTTGATGCAAATTACTTAATCTGAGAGATAAGTGAGAAACTCCAAATTTGTAGCAGCTGGTCAGAAGTGCAGGTGGCATGGGAACCCCCTAACTTACAGCTAGTATCTGAAATAAGGACAGCCTTGTTGAGGTTGAGCCCTTCACCAGCAAAGTTTGGCCTAAATCTGGATAGCTGGTCTGAGAAGTCATTAAAGGGCACACAGAAAGGGTCACACAATGTGGGCTGTGGTCAGAACTGAGGAGGGGTGAAAGGAGACTATCCTCTATCTGTAAGAAGATAGAGGCAGAGGCTCCAGTGCTTGGAGTTCTTTCTACATTCAATACATAAGGTAGAATGTGGTCACAGAGTTCATAAAGAGGCTATGGGAAATGAAAAGAGGTGTAATTGCACCTGTGCATCTGGCTTTTCCCACTTTGGACTTCTCTTTCTCAGATGCACATTGGGTTTCCAGCATTTCTTTTTATACAGCGACTAAGATAGATTGAAGTATTGGTCTCATCAGGATAAAGTAGACTTTATCACTCCTTAATTCTGGTTTCACTGACTGATTTTATCTGACCAAAGAAATATTATAAGAGCTCCATGGCCTTCTTGCACATCTGGGCTTGCTCTCTGTGACCTGCAATAGGGAGAGGCCTAGGTCTGCTCATTCAGCCTGGCTCCTGGATGAAAAATATAGATCAGACATGAATCAAACACATAGCCTGGACCAAGACCAACTCACCTACATCCTAAAGCAGAATGGCTCAGCTAAGCCCACCTATATGAATGTTGAATGACAATCAACCAACAGACCCACAAGTGGGTGTTGTAAGCTAAAGACTTTTTTAGGGTAGTTTGTTAAGAAGCATTTGTAATAATAACTGATTGATTCAGAGCCCTTATATAAAGAATATTTTAACTTTTTCCTAATACTTTCTGACAAAGAATCTGTATACCTGACTATAGATAAATTAAAAAATAATGACTACCATATTTGACAAAGGAGGCAAAGAGTATATAATGGAATCAAGACAGTCTCTTCAATAAATGGTGCTGGGAAATTTGGTCAGATACATGCAAAAAAATAAAACTGGATCACCAACTTACACCAGACACAAAAAAGAAACTCAAAATGGCCAAAGAACTTAAATATAAGATGGGAAACCATAAAAATCCTACAAGATTTGATAGACAGCAAAATAACAGACATATGTCATAACAATATTTTTACAGACACAGCTCCTAGGACAATGGAGACTAAGGAGAAGATAAATAAATGGGACTACATCAAAATAAAAAGCTTCTACACAGCAAAAGAAATCATAAATAAAACAACAAGAAAGCCCACTGTATGGGAGAACATATTTGCTAATGATATTTCAGATAAGGGTTTAATCTCCAAAATTTACAGAGAACTCATACAACTTAACAAAAGAAAGATAAACAACTCAGTCAGAAAATGGGCAAATGACCTAAATAGACACTTTTCAAAAGAGGACATACAGAAGGTGGAGAGACATATGAAAACATGCTCAAAGTCACTAATCATCCAAGAGATGCAAATCAAAACAATAATGAGATACCATCTCACATCTGTCAGAATGGTTATCATCAACAAATCAACAAACAACAAGTGCTGGAAACAAGTGCTGAGGAGGATGCAGAGAAAAAGGAACCCTCCTGCACTGCTGGTGGGAATGCAGACTGGAGCAGCTACTGTGGAAAACAGTATGGAGTTTCCTCAAAAAGTTAAAAATGGAACTCCCATTGGACCCAGTAATCCCACTTCTAGGACTATATCTCAAGAAACCAGAAACACCAAACAGAAACACCTATGTTCATAGCAGCACAATTTACAATAGCTAAGACTTGAAAACTGCTTACATGCCCATCAGCAGAGGAGTGGATATTTTATTAGACAATAAAAAAATTATAATGTAGATGGAGAAACCAAGATGGCAGCATAGGTGAACACCTAAGCTGCTTCTTCGCACAACAATTTCAAAACTACAACTAAAAGACAGAATGAACACCATCCAGAACCACAGGAAAGCTGGCTGAGTGGAAATTCTACAACTAGAAGTAAAGAGAGGAACACAGGAAAATCAGAGGAGCTGTAAAAAGCTGAGGTATGGAGACACGTTCGTGGAGAGGATGGGTGGAGGAGGATCTGGCTGGCTTCCTCTAGTGCAGCAGTTCTCAACCTGTGGGTCGCGACCCCTTTGGGGGGTCAAATGACCCTTTCACAGGGGTCGCCTAAGACCATCAGAAAATGCAGATATTTACATCACGATGCATAACAGTAGCAGAATTTCATGGTTGGGGGTCACCACCACATGAGGAACTGTATGCAAGGGTCAAGGCCTTAGGAAGGTTGAGAACCAGTGCTCTAGCGGGAGGGAGCTGGAAAATCCCAACTGCACTGAACCTCAGCCCCAGGCGAGATTCATAGGGGGAGTCTGGACTGTTGTGAAAAGGAAGGAGTGCACGGAAACTTAGGGGAGCCATAAAAGACAGAAAATCTGAGGGCGTGAGAAAGTGCATGTGAAAGTGTGCATGAAAGTGCACACACAGAGCGCTGACTGCTGATTGTGCCTGGCTTCCTCTAGTGGGAGGAAAATAGAACTGCACAACAGCACTGAAATCCAGGTCCAACTACACTGAACCCCAGTTTCAGGCGAGGCCCTGGAGACCCAGACTCAAACGGGGCCCCTATAGCGCACTGAAACTCAAGGGAACCGAAAGGCAGAGGTCTGGCGGCAAGCCCACATACATAGACACAGTTGATCCTCACAACTAATTGGCATGGAGGTCAATCCCTCCAGTGATACCAACAACAATCAAGAATTAACTACAACATCGCCAAGACCGGTTTGACTCAGTGGATAGAGCGTCGGCCTGTGGACTGAAAGTTCCCAGGTTTGATTCCAGTCAAGGGCATGTATCTTGGTTGCGGGCACATCCCCAGTGGGGGGAGTGCAGGAGGCGGCTGATCAATGTTCCTTTCTCATGGATGTTTCTAAATCTCTATCCCTCTCCCTTCCTCTCTGTAAGAAATCAATAAAATATATATATATTTTAAAAGAATTAACTACAACAAGACTGTACACGCAGTTCACAAAGGGGTGCACCAGAGTATCCACCTCAGGTAACTGGGGAGGCAGAGCTACTGAGCCATATAGGACAGCTAGCACACAAAGATACTCTACCAACTCAGGGAAGCAGCGCAATATGCAGAGACTAAAGAACAGATCACAAAAAAAAGAAATGGAAGAAAACAAATGACTGGATAGAGAGTTCAAAACCACAGTTATAAAGTTTTTAAAAATTTCCTTGAAAAAAATGGATGAATTTAGCGAGACCCAAGAGGAGATGAAAAAGTACCAAATAGAAATTAAACATACACTGACTGAAATAAAAAATATTATACAGAAACCTAACAGCAGACTAGAGGATTGCAAGAATCAAATCAAAGATTTTAAATACAAAGAAGCAAAAAACACTCCACTGGAAAAGAAAAAAGAATAAAAAAATGTGAAGATAGTGTAAGGAGCCTCTGGGACAACTTCAAGCATACCAACATCAGAACTATGGGGGTACCAGAAGAAAAGAGAGAGCAAGATAATGAAAACCTATTTGAAAAAATAATGACAGAAAACTTCCCCCACCTGGTGAAAGAAATAGACTTATAAGTCCAGGAAGCACACATAACCCCAAATAAAAGAAACCAAAGAGGACCACACCAAGACACATCATAATTAAAATACCAAGAGCAAAAAACAAAAAGGGAATATTAAAAACAGGAAGAGAAAAATAGTTAATTACCTACAGGGGAGCACCCATTAGACTGTCAGCTGATTTCTCAACAGAAACGATGCAGGCCAGATGGGAGTGGCAAGAAATATTCAAAGTGATGAATAGCAAGAACCTACAACCAAGATTACTCTACCCAGCAAAGCTATCATTCAGAATTGAAGGGCAGATAAAGAGCTTCACAGAGAAGAAAAAGCTAAAGGAGTTCATCAACACCAAACCAGTATTATATGAAATGCTGAAAGGTAATTCTTTAAGAAGAGGAAGAAGAAAACGGTAAAGGTAAAAATTATGAACAACAAATAACTATCTGTCAACAAGTGAATCTAAAAGTCAAGTGAATTGAAAAATCTGATGAACAGAATAAACTGGTGAATATTATAGAATCAGGGGCACAGAAGGGAGTGGACTGACAATTCTCAGGGGAAAAGAGGTTGTAGGGGCAGGGAGAGACTGGACAAAAATCGTACACCTATGGATGAGGTCAATGGAAGGGAGGTAAAGGTAGAGGGAGGGTTGGGAGCCGGGTGGAGGGGAGATATGGAGGGGAAAAAAGAGAAACAAATGTAATAATCTGAATAATAAAGATTTAATTATAAATAAATAAATAAATAAATAAATAAATAAATAAATAAATAAAATGACTACCAGGTTAGTATTTTGTAAATGTTGTCTTTATTTCCTCAAAAAGCAATAGAAAATAGGTGTTTTTATCCTCTATTTTTTAGATGAAGAAACTGAGAGTTAGAGAAGTAGAGTCCTTTGTTTCAAGACGCACAGTGTATAAGTGATGTAAACTTAAGTCTGACTTTCAAGCCCTACGTTTTCTGCTCTACAGCATAATGCAGTGCTGTGGCTCTCATGAATTAAAAACAATAAAACGGATCCCTAAAATACAAGCTTAAATAATAGTATTGTTTCTCATCAGCCAGAAAAGCTTCTCTGAATTGTCCAGGTTTTTTTAAAATGATGATGATGATATATGCTATCAGAGTGCATGCAGAGGAATGATATATTTTATTCAGAATTAAGCATATTGCTCATATTGCCACTAAGGTGAGGGTGTCTTAATTAAATTGAGTTGTTTAAACATACACTCAGCAGACTATGGGCTCCCTGAGGGAAAACAACCTGTCTCATGCCACTTTAGGATCTTACTGAACCTAGCACAGGGCCTGCTGTATGGGAGGATTTAGCAGTTTTCATTCCTATTCTCAAAGTACAGTTCTTAATTGTTCCACATTATTTGGGTATAATATAGTATGCTTCTCTCTCTTTTTCATATATATATATATGAGAGAGAGAGTTTTCAGAGAGGAAGGGAGAAGGAGAGAGATAGAAGCATTGATAATGAGAGAATCACTGATTAGGAAAATAGAGATTCAAATGAGTCACCATTTAGTCATTTGCAAGGTGAATGAGTAGAAATCAGATGAAAATGGTAAGAAAAGAAAGAATAAAGGAACAAGTTGATTTCTTGGAAATAAAGAAATCAACCTTGGGTGTTCTGGCCCTCCTCTGGGCCAAGTGCTTCTGAATTTCTCTTCTCAGATTTTTTTAGAATTATATTCCTTTATTTTCTTGATCTAATTTGAGTATATCTTATTGAAGAGAACAAAGGTATAGCAAGGAAAAATTCCTTTCAAGGGGACTTTTAGACCTATTAGAGTCAAATTGGACTTCAAGGCATATATTATATTAATTAACTTCCCTGACTTCTTCCTACTTTTCTGCTGAATTTTCCCTTTAATATACAAAGGTGGGCAAAAGTAGGTCTATAGTTATTTGTAGACAAAAAGATATGCAGATTATGATTATTACAATAGCTTTATTAACTCAAAAGAATGACACAATTCAACTGTAAAACTGCTTTTGCCCATTCCTGTATTATATCTTATTTTATTAGGTGCCTTTTTGTGTTGATTCAAAATCTTGTGGAAACAAAGCAGGTATATATAGACAAGCAAGTATATAAATAAATTAAATGTTTGATAGTATTGTCTTTTATCTCATATTAACTCAAGCTTAAGGTCAAAACCATAACCTGGGAACTTGGACATGTAGGGGTCCTTGGTAAAAGTGATTTTACATTGATCATTTAATTGTCAATGACTCTTAACACCTGCAGATGAATGTCCACATTTCTTGGCCTGGTAGTCAAGGTCCTGTGATCTGACCCAACTCACTTTCAAATTTTATCTTTTGCTATTTCTCTTCAAATGCCCTACAGTGTGGCTAAATTGAAAAACCCATGCTCCATATTTACCTGCTCTCTCTTGCTCATGTTATTTTGTTTTACTTTGTTTTCTTCTTTTAGTAAAAAAAAAAAAAGTTTCAAAATCTATCCATCCTTCCTGTTTTGTTATAAATACTACAACTTCTATGAAGCCATCCTTAACATCTCTCTCTCTCTCTCTGTGTCCTCCATTACTATCTCCTTCTTAAATCTCAGATTATCAGAAGCAATCTCTGCTTTTTCTGAACTTCTTGTTTTCTGGCACTCACTACTTTAGATTTGCATTTCATTTATTCATGTATGTGATTCCCCCACTAAACTCTGAATGTTAATAATCAGTCTTTTTAATTAGCAGACATGTACATGCCTAATACGTAGGAGATAGACATGTCTAAGAGGATGGTGAATGAGGCCTTTCCTTTTGTAAAGAAATTAGCCCATTGTCATAATTCCATAGTACCTAAGTGAGATCCATATTAGTCCTTCAACTGAAAGCAGGAAAACAGCCGTGATCGTATAGTGGTTAGTACTCTGCGTTGTGAAAGCAGGAAAACATACCCTCAAACACACACAATTACCTATGTGCAGACTATATATGAGAAAATTATAGAGATTATCAAGAGATTTTTAAAAGGGAATTTTTAGAAGGAGCAAGAACTGTGTTTTTCTTTCTTGCATCACCTTAACCTAAAGTAAAAGGTTATAAGAATCACCCTAAGAGAAATGGTTTCGAGGTTAAAATATGAGAGGGAAGAGAGAGGAGGCAGCAGTGAGAGCAAGCTATATCATTTACTAATTGGTAGCATAAGCAGAAGCTATAGGAATTATCCAAACAGGAAGTGTCTTGAGAAGAATCTGCCAATGAGGAAGTCATCTGGGGCTAGAGGTATGTACCACTGGAAGGCAGTTGCTGAAAGGAATTCTGAGGAGTTGGAAGGAGAGAGCACCACTATGTCAAGCAGAGATCTAGTCCAGACCAATCCACAGAAACTCTGAAGAACCCAAGGACTCACCAATGGGCCCCCTACAAATTGTCTGAATTTAAGATGTCTGCCATGTCAGGAGACAACTACAACACTCCCACTTAAATAAAAAGTTCTTTGTTCTTATTGCTCTCATATTCCCTGAAACAGGTTTTGAATTTAGGTGAGTAGAAACTATTGTAAGGAAAGCAGAGACCATGGCCTTCTCACCTACTGCTTGTTCCAAACCATAGGTCAGATTTGATATAGGGAACGCAAAGCTCTGAATTAGATGAAAACTCAAAATGTTAACTTACAGTAGCTAGATGTTTTATAGCTCAAGATGAGTTCATTTTATAACTGGAATTGACCAGGAAATGATCTGCTTATGGGGATAACTGAGCTTATAGGAATGGGAAAGTAATAGTGCCTAAAGGCAGAGGGTAAAAATCAAACAGAAATAGCTGTTTCTTCACTCCATTTCTCAACTTCACCCTGAGCCCAGTCCATTTACCAAACTAGCTACATGTTTGTTGAATAATATTTGGATAAAATACTGCCATTCTGATAGAACATCATGCTTCTGATCTATTACCCTTGTGAGACTTTTTCTCCCACTGGCAACAATGATTCTGCCTTGAGTCATTCCAAGTTTCCCACTGAGCCTACTTTGAGATGAGAGGCTAACTGGCCAACTGGCATGAAAATCAACAGGATAGTGCCATGAGAAAAAGTAAAGTATACCCCCTGCCATGGGAGTCAAATTCATAATCAACATCATGAAATTAAATACATAAAAGCTCAAAATAACTTACTCAAGGTCATCTGGCATTCTGAGGAGAGGCTAAGACTACCACCCAATATTTTGGATTTATAATCAGTCTACTTGTACATAGTCAAATTCTTTTCAAGGGCTCACCAAATTAGCATTATTGCAAAAGAAGAAAAAGAATATAGAAACACATGGCGATATTAATTTTGTAACGAGTGCTCATAGTATGTGGTGCATTGTATTATTTTACTTCACATGTATTATTTTATTTGATTCTCACAACACTATGAGGACATTTTCTATGAGGAAGTTATTTGTTTCATAAATAATTTTACAAAGGTCACAGAGATAGAGAGCAGTGGAGGATGGCAATGGTCTTCACCTTCATGCTACAGACTGCTAGCTTAGCTCTTAGAACTTCCTGGTGTTCTTTTTCCTTTTTTGGCATCACTGACCATATTCATAAGTAACTAATGCAAATTACTTAAAAATAACCAACTCTTCAGAGCAATATTATTAATTCAAAATTATCTAGTCATGTGAATATTAATAACATCCTATATAATAAAAGCCCAGAAACTGAATGGCAGAACAACCAGAACAACTGGTCGACCAGTCTGCTATGATGTGCACTGACCACCAAGGGGCAGATGCTCAATGCAGGAGCTGCCTCTTGGTGGCCAGTGTGCTTCTATAGTGGGAGCACCACTCAGCTGACTGGGATGAGCCACTGCTCCCGCTGTGAACCCCAGACTGCTGTGCAGGAATTGGGCTGTGATCATAGCCTCCTTCCAGAGGCTGGAAGGCAGGTTCATGGCCATCGTGGAACTGAGGCCTATTCTGCCACCTCTCAGTGCTATTGTCCTTGGGTCTGGCTCCAACCGGGTCCCCTGGAGAGGTGAGTGGTCTGGCTCCATGGAAGATGCCGGACCTGGGAGCAGCTGCTCAGTGGGTGGGTCCACAGCTGTTCAGCTAACCAGGATGAGTGGCTCTCTCACAGCAGGCCAATCCCTGCAGGCCACACCCACCACCAGTGCATGAATCCCATGCACCAGGCCTCTAGTGTAGAAAATATCTCTATGGGCTATGAATAGACATTTCAATCCTAAGAATCAAAATTTATATTACTTACATTTCTGATTCTAATAAATTTTGTCATTGTATTGATATAATAAATGACTTCAACATCAGTTTTATGTTTTAAGATTCAACATGAAATTCAGTTATTAATATCCTGCCCTGCTTGATGTTTTACCTGTTATTTTTCAAAACACTTTCATTGTTGAACAAGGAAAAAGAAATGACTACATCATTCTTTTTCTTTACTCTGTTCAGGCAGTCACCTTTCTCACTTATTGTTAGTATCGAACTTGAGTTCTTTGATAGGAAATACTGTATCAGTGTCATCTGCAAGGAAGGAAATAAGCAATAGCTGCTGTAAGCATGCACCTTGCTTTTGAAGGAATTTCACAAGAATAAAATGCTAGAATTTGTTCTAACACATCAAAGACTAAGCAAGAATCTGGTTTTACGTCAACATGAAGCATAGCTGAATAATGGAAAGTGACCTTTGGGCTTTAAGAATTCCCTTTCTTTATTTCCTGTACATTTTTCTATGTACAAGGCTCAAACCTACAAAGAACTCAGAATACATTGACAATTTTATGAGGCTAAAACCTATTTGCTTTCAGGATATTTAATGCCATGTCTAAGGACTTTAAGCCTCAATTTTCTCCCAGATCCACTTTCAAAAATATTCATAGGAAATGAGGGTTTAGTAGTTAAGATGCATCTTTTTCTGAAGCTCTTACTTGTGTGAACCTGTCTAGAATGCCATGAATAAATACAAACAGTAGTTTATTTACTAAAGAGCTTACTTGTTAAACACACCATCAAGGTAATGGCTATATCTTGCATGATATATTGGTAATTCCCAAAGAGTTGCAGTTGCTGAAAAGGAAAGAAAAGTATGTATGACTATTGCTTCTGCCATTTTAGCATTTCTAACAATTTTTGAGAATAGACAAGAAGCAACTATTATTGTTCTCTCCTCTTTAGGAAGAAAATGACTTACCTTAGGTTTCTAGCATCTTATTGGAGAGAATGAAATCAGATTACTATTTTCCCAGTGTCTTACCTAATTCCATATTAACAATGGAGGTGTGCCAGTTGGGAAACACTCTCTTACTGGCCACAGTAGTTTTGGCACCAATAGTGTCAGCTGAATGGTTGAATTTTTAACATAATATATTGAAGCCTAAAAGTTCCCTGGGAATTTCAAACTTAAAATTTAAAGTTAAGGCCAAAAAATACTCAACATGTCTCTCTCTATTTTTATTCATAGTTTGAGTTCACATCATAGTACTTGGGGTTCATTCACTTTCACAAATTGAACAAGTGTTTCTAGCCCAAGTAAGCCCATTGCAAATTTCAGTCTGGTACACTTGTCTTTCTGCTATTTATATAGACACAGAGCATCCTTTATGTTCACATTTATTTAGTTGAAGTATTTAAATAGGAGTCAACAGTCTCTTGGAACCTGCCTTGCAATATTCCTTCTGTAGACAGGTAGGTCTTTTTATCTGCTACACAGCTATTGAATGAGCACTAAATTATAATCTGATTCTAACTAATTTACAAACCAGATATGTGCAAATGAAAAACACTTCTGGCCTCTTAGAGGGTGAAGAGGTGCAGGTCCTTGGATGTAACCTTCTAATTTAGGTCTAGACCATCAGAGTGGATGGGTTCTGCATGGACTAGGGTTCCAACTCTATCCATGAAACTTGGGAACTGAAGTTCTACTTTCCTATTTTTGAGAGGGTGCAAATGGTTCAAAAGTGTCCCTCTCATCTTACAATTCTTCTTCTGTCTTCTTTGCCCTTCTCATATCTTTTGCCCTTATTATCTGCTCAGAATGGGAAAATGATATATGCAGGGTGAGATGAAATAAGGAGGAATTTTTAAAAGCAGTTTCAGTTTTCATTCTAGGAGCAGCTTATATAGAATTACAGAGGGCTTTGGGAATCAGCCAACCTAACTTTCCAGAGGCAGATAAAGGCTTGGCAAAGGACAAGATCTAATTTGTTCTTAGCAATAGAGTCAGAACTTGAATCTAGGCTTTCTGACTCCTAAACTAAGTCTTGGTTCTATGCACCCAGTTGCCCCTTAGCCCTCTGTGTATGTGATCTTTGCTAGTGGTAAATGCTGACATCCTATAGCCTTTTCATTCACCTCTCAGATGTCTCAGAAAACAGCAGACTAATTCCTCCCTGAAGTGGTCCCTAAACCTAGAGCCTCATTTTATTTTAGAGCAACTTATGACTGAACTAATAAAATGTACTTTCAACCTGAACATATTTCTCCCATACAGTTAATTAATTCTTAAATGTTTATTTTTATCATTTAATTTAGAAAGTCATTTTTTAAAGAATTGCTCATATTTTACTAACGGCACATCTAAATGTGTAATATCTTGGCAAGTTTAGAAACAAAGTTCAGGCATGGAAGTTTTTCTAGCCTTTGAATCCTTCAAAGTCAAATTCTATTTCTTTTTCTTTTGCCAAAAATATTCCACAGTTGGTGACTGATCCATTTCCTGCTGAGTTATATTTAGGCTGTTCTGAAGCTTTACTCATTATCCACGGGAAGAAATAGAGGCTTGAAGAGGTCAAATGTCTCAAGAGAAACAACACTCCTACAAAACAGAGCCACATCTCTTTATTTCTAGTTCCATGTTTCATGCACAGCTATACTAAGTTCCCAGTTTATAGACATCTATTTTGAAAATTGTCATTTATTTATAAAACATTAAATCCTGTGTAGGAGCTGCACCCCATCAAGAATAAACCAGCGATGTAAATGCAATTAGAACTAGAAAAAATTATTTGGTTCATACCCAATAGAGCAGTGATGTACCAATAAACTGGATTATTCCATACATGGTCAAGTATTTAAATACCCCGAAGGATGAAACCAGAGCAGCACGACCTTCTCTGTTTAAGAAAAAATAAGAATACTGATTATGCATGATACACATCTTCCATTCTCTTTTATATTTCAAAAGGAGTTTATTTTTGATAGCTATTGACATACATTCACTTAACCATTGATTCATACTCTCAACTATTTACTTAATTATTCACTCATTCATTCTCTCCTTTAATCATTACCTCACTCATTAATTCATAAACTCACCTTTAGAGTTTATGAGGTACCAGAATTATGCTGAGTCATAGAGGACATCAATAATTCAGGCTCAGTCTATATTCTCAACAAGCTTTCAGTGAATTAGGTAGATTAAGATGTACATTATAAATACAATATACAGTATTATGATTTGGTGAAAATGTCAAGCATTGACTTGACTGTGACTCACGGCACCTGAACAACACTTGCTTCATGAGGACTGAACTGTGTGTGCCTCAGAGTTCCTTAGAGACATAAAGCTAAAGTACCGGGGCTCTAATATTTTAGGAAGTGTGGATGGGACTGCAATATCTGAGACAAAATAGGTTTTATTAGTTTCAATACACCATGAAGAACCCAGGGTGATAATCTGAGCTGGTGTGGAGATCAAAAGTGAAAATGGCAGCTTAAAAAGTAAATATTCTTCCCCTTTAAAAAATTCTGCTTGAGCTCTTGCTCCTTTAACTGAGGCTTAGTGGGGCGATGGATTATGACAGGTTGAAGAAGACAAGATGAGGTAGTGCAATAGGGATGTGGGAACTGGGCAAACAACACTTATTGCAGCCTCCTCTTGTCTAGGAAGAAGCAAATCCACAAGTGAGGTAGCCCACATCCTCTTTGTTTCCAGATCCTAGTGACAGGGACTGCTCAGAGAGTGTAAACAGAACAGGGACAGGGAAGGAAAATCTAAAAGCTAAATAATAACCACCTTGCCTCAGGCAAATGAGAAAGGCCAGGAGGGAGATGGGCAAGATGCTGTGGGCAGCTATTTTCCTCCAGGCTATAAGGCACCATTTGTTTTTAGCACAGAGAATGGGGCAGAAGACAAACTCAGAAGGCACAAGCATGTGAAGCCTGGATCATCTTCTGACATAAACTTTGTGATTCCATCCTTTATTTTCTGTAGTTTTGTGTGTGTGTGTGTGTGTGTGTGTGTGTGTGTGTGTGTGTGTGTGTATATATATATATATTTTATTAAGATGCTGACTCAAAGGCAAGTGCAAAAAACATTGCAAGTAAAGAATAAAGGATGTTTGCATGGACCTCCAGCATTACTGCTATTCCTAATCAGCATGAATCTTAAGCAGCTTATTCGTTTATTTATGCATCCCACAAACAATAATGAATGCTCTGATGCATCCAGCATGGTGTGAGGCACAATGATAAGAAATTAATAAGGTAAAGGATTTGAACTACAAAAACAGTGTTTCAAAAGGTAAAAATGAAAACTCATGGATCTGGACTTATGCATTTAAAACTGTACCTCATGTCCCTCTGGAGGATGTTTGCTTTGGAATAAGCATGCATCAAGGAGAGCAAGGGTACAATGTGCCTAACAGAGCTGAACCACTTCTAATTTTTATAAATCTATGAAATATAAAAGCAAAGAGTTTCTACCCTGAAGTCTTACTAAACCATCTGCCACTAGAGAAATCTTGCATCCTGACTTGTAATTTAAAACAGTATATTGCATTCATAAATGCACCAGGCCACATGTGTAAGAAAGAACACCTGAAGTTCAAATACCATTGCCTTTTGATGGAGCAACCAGGCATTCTGTGCAAGCATCCTGAAGCTTAAACTCCCTATGCAAGGTCTCCACATCTGGTGCTCCAGCTTCACATCCACAACTCCCACATGAGAATCCTCCCAGCACAATTAGACTATTGGGCCCTGCACTCTCCAATGAAAACCCTATTCCTAAATACAGCTCTTCATTTCTCCTACCTGGAATCTCCTCCCAGCTTCTTTCTGTTCACAGGTATCCTGTACCTCTTTTAAGTGGTAGCTCTCCTGCTGAAACCTTCCCTCTGTCTAGAGCTATCATATTAAACTACTGGGAAAGTTACTGTTGGATGTTAATTTATTTAAAGCTAATTTGCTGAGCACTCTCACTTATCCTGCAGAAGTTCCTCTGTTTTGTAATGATATCTCCATCTATCTATATTCTTCATTGGGATGTAATTCCTCCAGGGCAAAGCTTTGTCTCATTCTTAATCTCACATATTTCCAAGCACAGTATTTAAAAAGAGTTCCAGGAGCTGTATTGATGATGGAAAGCATGAATGAGGGCAAGGGTCCTGAGCATTCTCATTTCATAGTCACCATGACATGAATGAGTGAGGCACTAGAGATAGCAAGGAAAAGGCTTGGAGACAGTCTCCAAAAGCAGTGAAACATGAAGCCTGATTGGCTAGGAGTGAAGAAGAAGAAGAAGAGAGAAGAGTAGAGGGAACTCTGAACTTCTGAGCCTGGGTGAGGGACTCTAAAAACCATATTGTCCTCAGAAGCAGGGAACCTGGAGTTAGGAAGAGGAGGCAGGGGAGGTGATGATGTTTGAGATTGTGGAAAGACACAGGTGCAGCAACCCAGTGTTCAGGGAGATGTATCCGGCTGTCTTCCTGACATGCAGCCAGACACAGGCACATGGAATTTCTAGCCTGGAACCTTTAGGTGAGTGATCCCTGCCAGTAGCTGCCCATTCAGATACACCAAGGGACCTATCAGAGAACTTCCTGGTGCATATCTCAAGATTTGATGATGTCTTCAAGGCTATTGGTGTGAAAGTTACCTAAAGTTACCCCGCAACAGGAGAATGAGACTTATTAACAAATATAAAATCTATTGTATTATTCTTAACTATATTTAAAATATGAGTAAAGACATCAGAAATGAGCAGAAGCAAGGGAAAATAAACAATTTTTATTACTTCCCCTCCCTAAGTATGCCAATCAATTGTAAAAGTCTTTTATGAAATCATTTTGGATGTTCACTAATTTTGGGGGGTAGAGGGGGACATAACACTATTTGGGAAAGCTATCTGATGGAATATTCCCTTTCTGCTTACTCACCCTGTCAACTGCTGAGAGAAAAGTTCCAGTAAGCTCCCAATGTACAACATAAAGGAAAGGAGAAATAAGAAAAGCAATTGCTTTTTAAATACCAACTCTAGCTTTCAGCTCTCCACATGACACAGCCATTTATCCTTTAAGGCTCAGCAAAAGTCACCTTTTTGTGGCTTTTACCAGCATTCTCAAGCAGCACTAAAGGCTCCCTTGCTTGGTGATCCAATAGCAGTTTATCCATACCTCTGTTGTGACAATTATCACTAAGTTATAGTTGAATTCTTCCTAGAGCCAGACTCTGAGCCTATTGGTCATGGGGGTGCAAAAGGAGGAAGTGGCTTACTTGATGAGATGAGGCACACACTCGATGTTGGCTGTTTTTGAGGTGAAAGGTGAAGCTACAGATGCCTCTTGCTCTGACAAGGAAATACCCGCATGAGCCATTTTCAAAGCCTGGAATGACAGATCCACGTTACACCCATGACTCCTCAGGCCCGGCTTTAACTACTTAAACACCATGAGGCTATTCTTAACATTATAAAGTTTATAACATTGCACTCTTCCACCCCTAGACTTCTGATTATGTTGTCCTTTCCTCCAGGATATCCTTTCTCCCCTGTTCTACTAAGTCACCAACTAAAGAGATGCCAATTAAACAATGATTCAAAGGAAGAAGAATGGAGTTTGTGTGTATGTGTTTGTGTGTGTGTGCACTCTCATGTATGTGTGTGTATGTCTGCATATTGGTTGTGGGATATAGACATAATAAATAAATAGGAGTAATCATTCAAGAAATCTATTAAAAAGATGACAGCATTTGGATAAACATTTATTATCATAGTTCTTACACTTAGCAGGTCATCTTGATGAGCAATAGGAAAATAAATCCAAACCCCACCATTTCCTAAGCCTCCTGACCCAGCCAACTAGATAACTGTTGGAATAAAATATGGGGCATACAGCATCTTCCCTGGACACAGGAACTAGATCACATGCATCAATGACTCATACCAGTACATATGTTGCCTCATTGAAATGAAGACTAATTCATTTCTAATCAAGACTGAAAACTGTTCACAGAAACAGACTCAGAGACACAGAGAAAAAACTGATAGTTGCCAGATGGGAGGAGTGCTGGAGAGCTGGGTGAAAATGGTAAAGGGATGAAGATGTACAAATTGATAGTTACAAAATAGTCATGGGAATGTAAAGCACAGCATACGGACTATAATCAGTAATATTGCAATAACTAGATTTGGTGTCAGATAGGTATTGGAATTATTAGGGCAATCACTTAGTAAATTATATAAATGTCTAATCACTGGGTTGTACACCTAAAACTAACCTGAAAATAATATGGAATCCCAACTCAAATTTAAAAATAAGAAAAAGAAACATTGTATTTCTAAGAATTATTATAAACATATCAAATGAAAACACGAAGAAGAAGAAGAAGAAGAAGAAGAAGAAGAAGAAGAAGAAGAAGAAGAAGAAGAAGAAGGGGAAGGGGAAGGGGAAGGGGAAGGGGAAGGGGAAGGGGAAGGGGAAGGAGAAGGAGAAGGAGAAGGAGAAGGAGAAGGAGAAGGAGAAGGAGAAGAATGAGAAGACTGAGCCCTAGACAGGTGGCTTGGTTTGTTGGAGTGTGTCCTCATGCACCAAAAGGTTTGATTCCTGGTCAAGGCACTTAACTGGAATGTGGGTTCAATTTCCAGTTGAGGAGCATGGGGGAACCAACTGGTCAACGTTTCTCTCATCAATGTTTTTTTTCTCTCCCTTCCCTCCCTTCTCTCTAAAAATCAATAAACATATCCTTGGGTGAGGATAATAATTATAACAATAATAATTTTTAGAAGATAGAACTTTTCAGAAGGTACACAGAGCAGTGACCAATAAAGAGACCAAGAAGCCCTTGATTCTACTGGAATGTGTGGGCATAAAGTAAGATTGTGTATTTTTACTGCTCTATAGAACTACAAAATAGCTGGATACTAACTAAATTCATGGTCAATAAATATTAAAATATTTCCTTCTTTCTCTCTGCTCTGTCAGTATTTTGCATCTCTATCATATAATTTAGTATCATCTTCTTTATGTTAAGATTATTTTTTATGCATGATTATTTTCCCCACCAGACAATTAACTCTTTAGAGGTAAACCCTATATCCCTTTTAGCACTTGATTTCTTTGTTTCATCTAAATTCCACATAATTAATGAGACTAGGCACTCATTTTAAATTTTAAAGAATGGATTAAATACTAGTTTCTCATGAAGTATAAGGCAGAAAAATTCATCCTAGTTCTCTAATTATAAACGTGGTTTTACACAGAATTTTGAAGAAAACACTTAAAAGAGAAGTAAAAGAAATACCCAGATCTTAAGTACAGTATCTAATATTTGAAAACATAAAGCAATCTTTTTCACTTCTTGTCCCACACGTTAGCTACTAAAATGTTTTCTTGCATAAATCTTCAAGGTAGAGTATTACTTCAACCATGTATTTAAAACTAATATTATAAAA
This sequence comes from Lasiurus cinereus, assembly GCA_011751065.1. Taxonomy (NCBI): domain Eukaryota; kingdom Metazoa; phylum Chordata; class Mammalia; order Chiroptera; family Vespertilionidae; genus Lasiurus; species Lasiurus cinereus. The sequence goes on from JAAGEH010000045.1 coordinate 42,807,720, forward strand.
CATGTACTGCCTTCTACTGTGTTTGAGAAATAATCTGCTGAGAATCATTAAATTTAGGTTTTGTTATTGTGTGTAACAACTGAATAGTTTGTTCTAAAAACACACAGATATGGTTAAATATTTTATTTATCTTGGTTCAGTCATCAATGTATATGAAGACTGAAGGCAATAAATCAAAAGAAGACTGATGCTTGAAAGGGCAGTGACAGAAAAATTGAGAAAGATTACTAAGAGCAAAGATGTGTTATTAGAGACCAAGGTTAAGATCACTCATATCATCATATGCCCAGTTACCATGTCAAATACAAAAGTTGGGCAGTTAACAGGGATGATAAGAAAAAATGGGTTCATCTGAAATATAGTGTTGGAGGAGAGCTCTAAAGACACCTGGACTGCCTGAAAGATGAACAAATGGAGCACATTAAGCCTGAAACATTGCTAGAGGCGAAAATGACAAAACCAAAGCTGTCCCATTTCAGGCACATCATGAGAAGGCAAGGCTCTTTGGAAAAGAAAAACAATAATGTTGGGGAAAATAGAAAGCAGCAGGGAGAGAGGAAGACAAATATGAGATGGATTGACCCCATAAGAATAGCTCTAAGCGTGACTCCCATGAGTTGAGCAGGGCTACTGAGGACAGAACATTATAGACATCACATATTCATAGGGGCATCCAGAGTCAGCGCTGACTCAACAGCAGGAAACACATGATTTCATTGAGTGTAAAAATTTGGAGGTAAAATAAACTTTAAAAAACTAACCCTTAAATAGAAATTTGGCAGGAATAATGCAATTTGCACATAATTCAAAATCTTTAATCATTAGTTTCAAACTTTTCCTTCACTAAAGATTTACCAGCTATGTAACTTCAGGTCAAAGAAAGAGGTTGGGGGGAGAGGGGGCTGTAAGAGATCAACCGAAGGACTTGTATGCATATATATAAGCATAACCAATGGATACAAGACACTGGATGGGGGGGCAGGTGAGGGCATGTACTGGAAGATAGGAAAGGCCGGGGGGACGTCAATGGGGAAAAAGAAAAGGAGACATATGTACTACTATTTGTAATACTTTAAACAATAAAAAATAAAAATAAATTCACTTCCCTGGACTCATTCTCTTATTGATAACATGAGAGATTTAAACAAGCTAGTCTTGTAATGTCCCTCTCAGTCTGAAATTGGAGAATCACAAATAATCAAGTGATTGTGGCAGAAGGGTAAAGAGACAATCTTCAGGGGACTGTGAGGTTTTTAAGAGGGATATTAGTAAACTGCCTGCATTAGCAGAAGTAATTACAACTCACCCCACAGTCATTGGCTCCATCTCCACACATGCCCACATAATAACTGCAGGGGAAAGTAAAAAAAATTAATAACAATGCCTCACTTGAATAATTTTTATCATACATAAGTAATTCAAATGCAATATGTGGCAGAGAGAGAGAGAGAGAGAGAGAGAGGGAGAGAAAGAGAGAGAGAGAGAGAGAGCGCCCTGAAGACATGTGGAATTAGGCTTCAGGCTTCAGGAAAACAAGATAAATATCTCCAGAGGAATGAAGCCATTGTATTAATTAAATTGTTTTCACCAACCATATAAAAATGGTAGTGATATTGCAAGGATGTCTACAAAGATCATCACATACTTCAAAAGAAGTCCTGCTTTATTATAACCATCAAGGTGAAGTTTAAGGGTGCACAGTCATAATCATAGCACTTGCCACAGAACCTAATGAATAGATCATGACCTAATCCATCCATGTTTTGGTTGCTACCTGCTGCTGAGAGTTTAGAGTGAGGGTAGCTGGATGAGAAACATTTGGGAAATAGTTTAACAGATATAACTGGAACTATATCTTGAAGCATCTTGGAGTAAAAATGAGATAATATGCTCCCATTATACCATCTTGGTGTGCAAACACAATGATCCTATATAATAAAAGTATAATATGCAAATTTACCAACTACTGGAACAACCGGTCAGTGGGGGGCAGGGCCAGGGAGCAGGTGTCACCAGGCCAGACAAGACACATGCCAGTGGGCAGAGGGAGGGAATGGTGATGGGGTAGAAGGGACAGTGGCAGCAACCATCAGCGGCAGGGCAATGGGGGCTAGTGCCATCCTCTGATCATCTACCTGGTCATCTCCTATAGAGGGAGGCCACAGGTGGCAGCAGCAGTGCGGTGATTAGGGTCAGATCCACCAGGCAGATCTATAGGTCTATAAATATTTCTCTCTGCATTAGCAGGCATGTTCAGCCCACCTTGCTCAGCCCTGATCAGCCAAACCCGGCAGCAAGCTAACCTACCAGGTGGAGTGTCTGAACCCTGGTGGTCAGTACATGTCATATTGAGTGGTTGAGCAGACTTAGCATATCATTAGCATTTTACGCCTTGATTGGTTGAATGGATGATTAGATGACTGGACACTTAGCATATTAGTCTTTTATTATATAGGATAATACATTAAAGGTATTGATTAATGACACTAATATTAAAAGCTCAGCAATAATTTGTTAAAAAGAAAAACCACATGAAATAATCAAATCAATACAAGGAAAAATAAAGATTTTAGAGATTTTCCTTATTATTAGTTACAAAGAAATGAACAAAAATTGCCAAAAGTAAATAAATTCATATTTGGCTAATGCAAATGAAAATCACCTGCTCATGTACATTTCATACCTATGTATATTTGGTGAAAATTATTTCCTTTCTTAGCCTTAAAATACATCTTTGGTCTCTGTCACATAAGGAATTTTACATATTCTAGTGTCCCCTGAATTCAGAAAGATAATTCAGACAATCTTATGCACATTGCCAATGATATAGGCATGAAAAAGAAAGTCAGAAAATTGAGACTACAGCTCATTCTGAAACTGCATCTATATATCCTGAATTGATTTTTTTCCTTAGGGAAATATAGCTTTTTAGTTTTAAGCACTGAAGTTGGCAAAATTTCTCAGACATTTCATGAGGGTAAAACTACTTTCATCAGCCAATCTATGTATATAAAAGGGTAAGCATCTTTCCCACTGTCTGATCAATTGCTATAATGCGCATTGACCACCAGGAGGCAGACACTGAATGCAGGAGCTGCTGTGATGCATACTTGCCATTTACAGAGAAACAGCAGTGTAGACCTGTGTAGAGAGTGCCTGGGAAGGCACATGGGCATTTCTTTAATTATTGTCAGCTGAATCCAGTGGCTTCTGCAAAGCCATGCCCTGGAAACACACTTTGCTAAAGGCAAAAGTGTTGTCAACTTGACCTTTAGCCCAGGTGCCAGGGGGTGGATTTTGTTACTTAAATCCAGCCAAGCACCAGGAATAAATAGGATCAGGGCCCACCCTAAAATGCACATAATCTCCTTTGTCTTGACTTTTAGTAAAACTTCCTGTTTTTCTTGCTGTATAAAATAAACATGCTATATTGGCTCGGGATCACTGTTCCTGTCCCTGTCCATGTTAGAGGACAATGGTCCCACCTGGCTCTAGCTTTTTCCTTCTATCTCTGTGTCTGTCTCTTTCTTTCATTTTTTCAATCCCTAGCCACCCCTACTTAGGAACTGGACTGCTCTCTAGCCCCCTCTGGACACAGAAAAGAGAGAAATATTTATAGATCTGGTCAACAAAGCAACACTTAGCTTCCCCCAAGTGGGACACAGGGCCTGCCACTACCCCAGAGCAACAACCCACTAAATTGCAGTCAACACTGCTGAGACCTCATGGCCAGCCTGGAAACAGGTTGCTGTGGGCTCCAGGTAATGGTTTTATGGGTTCGGCTTCCTCTCCCTAGTGACTAGCCTCCCTGGAATTTCTTCAGCCCAGGAACATGACATGCCAGGTGGAAACATTTTACACTTTAAAAAAATGTCTGTGAAGCATTTTCCTATGCCTCATCTCATTTGATCCTCACAAGAAGTCCTGGAGTAGGTAGATAGGAGCCTTGGTAGAATTCTGTTTTCATTAGCCAGAAAACAGAGATTTAGAAAGCTTAGAAACTTGACCTGATTGAAAAAGAAGTAAGAAATGGTGGACCTTGAAAATGACTTCAGGTTTTCTCACTGTGCAGAATATAGTGAAACACTGCTGCAGTTAAATATTTTACCCTTTGTTTTCCCTGTATAATCTACAATAATAATCTGCTTTATGTTGATATTTATTGCCGTGTTGCTGGCAATTACCTGAAAGAGAAGTTGGGGTGCTTCACTGGGCTGAGAAAAAGTTTAGCTAAATCAGAAAGCAGGTTTAATTGAACAAGTTTACTCTATATCTATAAAAGGCAAGTCGACTTGCCATGCGCGATACATATAAAGCTCTAGCTGGCACCAATTGCATGCATGTGTTTCCACATGTCATTGTCAATCATGAATTTGGTTGACACTTCTATTATAGAGAAAGGGCAAATAGCAATATTAAAATACTTATTCTAATTAATTTATTTTCTTTTTTTAAAAAATATATTTTATTGATTTTTTTTACAGAGAGGAAGGGAGAGAGATAGAAAGCCAGAAACATCGATGAGAGAGAGACATCGATCAGCTGCCTCCTGCATGCCCCACAGTGGAGATGTGCCCGCAAGCAAGGTACATGCCCCCAACCGGAATCGAACCTGGGACCTTTCAGTCTGCAAGCCAACGCTCTATTCACTTAGCCAAACCGGTCTCGGCCTAATCAATTTATTTTTGATGTGCATGAATTTGAGCACTGGACCACTAGTATTATATAATGGCCATGTAAGTGAAATAATCATTTTAGACACTGGTTACTAACCCAGACTCAAAGCATTAGGGGAGTTAATGAACAGTTTTTGAAATTCCCCCCAAAATGTGTGGGCAACAAAAAAAAATAATAGTAAAAGGCAGTCTCCTGATTTCACCTACTATTTATCAGCATTTATTTAAAGTTTCAATATTCTCTATTCCTTTTCACTTTTCAGAAAGCCATAGGCCAGAAATTAAAACATTCTCAGGAAGAGGTAGTTAAATTTAGTCTCAAGAAGAATCATTTCATTCTGATATGATATGGTCATCTTTATTTTTAATAAATAAGAAAGGGCTTTCTTTTCTTTTTTAATTTGGCCTCTATACCCATTCCCTGCTGGGGCCAGATACAATGAGAATATCATTGATCTCTTTCCTAGAAGATCTGAAATTATTCATGTATCTTCTAATGAACCCACCTCAAATAATGCTGGGTGAGAATTCATATACATCCTCATTTTTTTTTTCCCATTCTGAGCTATAGAAGCTCTTCCTGTTTGTCTTCTCTATATCCAAGCAGGCAATCTTCCTCTAAGATATGCCTTGTGGGCCACAGAACAAATGTTCTTTGGGACAGGGAACTTCTAAAATGTCCCTCAGGGATCCCCTCCTCCTGGTACTTGGGATGTTGGGTAATGCTCTTCCTTGAGTGTGGCTAGACCTAGTGACTTGGTTCTAATGAAGGGAATATAGTGAAAATTATGGAATGTCATTTTTGAGATGGAGATATAAAAAAATGTTGATTTTTTTTCTCTCTCTCTCTCTGATTTTTCTTCCTTGCTCACTCTTATGGAAGCCAGTGGCCACACGGTGAGCTTCCTTGTAAAATGATTAATGTGGCAAGAAACTGAGGGTGGCTTTTGTCCAACAGCTAATGAAAACAGAGACTCTTAGCCCACCCTACCAGCCTCAAGGAACTGAATCCTACCAACAACATGTGAATTAGGCTGGTGGCAGATCCTTCCCCCTTAAGTGCTGAGATGTCTGCAGTTCTGATGGACACTTGATTAGAGCCTTATGAGAGACCTGGAGCCAGAGTCATCTGAGCATAGGTGGATATCTGACCCACAGAACTGCAAAATAATAAATAGTGTCATTCTAAGTTTTGGGGCAATTTGTTACAAAATAGAAAACAAATACACCTTTGTTGCAATTAATACCTACTTTAATTTCTGAAATTCTTCAACAAGGCTTGATTTTTGCCCAGGAGACATTCTTGCAAAAATGGTTCCATTCACCAGAATCTAAATAGAAAAACAACTTTTGCAATAAGATTAGAAATAAGAACACTTCCACATAAAAGGAAAGCCCTGAAAAATTATTTCTGGCCACTGTTTGAATATAGCATTGGGTCATGGTCATTAGACCAAATGTCACGAAAGGGAATAAGGGGATTTAATGCTTTAATATGTAACTTTCATTCTCAGTCCTCCATCACAACTCTATTAATTCTTTCCAGACCATTTTCCCAGATGGGTTAACCTCTAATTAATAATAACTAAAAAGCAGCAGAGCATATGGGATAAGAGTGCTTAAGGAAATACAGGGTGCTTGTTGTTGTTTTTGTTATTGTTGTTTTTGTTATTGTTGTTGTTGTTGTTGTTGTTTTACTGAATGTTGTCTCCACACTTGTAGCATAGACAGAGAAAGGAGCAATGAATATAGAGTTGAAAAATAAGCTCCTATTTTTAGCTCGGTCCCAATTAGCTGCACAAACCATCAACAAGTGACTTAACTCTGAGTCTCAGCTTTCCCATCTCCACAATGAAGAATTGGATTCATGGCTTTCTGGAAGCCTTTGGGGATTAGATTCTATGGTCCTGGACTCGGAAGATGACAGAATTTCAAGACATGGCAAACAGATGGCTGCTGCCCTGGGCCTGTGCTCCACTTATCTCCTTCACACTGACAGCACAGCCCTGCACAGCACTATTTTAAAATAGACACACACAGGACAAGATAACAAATGATTCTGAAAATAAACTATGGGGCTTTTGTTTCCTCCTGTTGTAATTCAAGAATCCAGGAAGGGGAATAGAGCTCATCATGAGATGAGTTGGTACCTTTCAGAGAGAAGCTGACCATAAAATAGGAACATGTTTGTACCAATCCAGAGGGTCTTCTTACTAGGGAAGGGAGGACAAGGGATGCTGGGGTTGGACTGGCCATGGGGCAATAGGCTATATCAGAACCCAAAACACCCAGAGGAGGTCATGTGCAGGACTGGGTGGATGTGGGAAGGGCCAGGAAACTTCAGTCCCCCTTTGGGGACATTTATTCTCTAGCTCTGAGACAATCTCAGTGATGTCACTTTCCCTAATCCATTCCCCTTTTATGCCTCACTAATTTGAGGAAGAAAACAAAACACTTCATTTCTCCAGTACTCACTTTTGGAAGCAAGCTGTTGAAATGCTGAAATAGCACTTGGTATGATTTCCCACTCATTGCAAAATGATAACAGTTCCCTTGTTCTTCAGGAAGCACTGAACTGTTTCCAATGTTAATGTAGGTTTCCTAAAATCAAAAGGCATCATTTCCACATGGGCTCTTAAAGGATCCCTCTGCTTTTCTATGTTTTTTGGAAGGAACTGGTCATGTTTCATAACCATGTAAGGATCAGCAAACACTTAATGTATGGAACTTATACTTCTATGGCAAAAACCCTCAGAATGTATCCCAAAATAATATATGAACATGCAATACTTTGACAACACAATGCTCTCAATCCTATCCCAAGAGATAATATGTGTGATGTCGTTTTACCTATGAAATTATTCTGAAGTACCAGCCAGTGATTCCAAGAAGATTCTTCTCTCTTCTTCCTTCTTCCCATCTTGCAACCTTTTATTTCCTAATATAACTTATGATTCATTCCTTCAAAAATAATTTTTCTGTCTACACTGTAAAATTCTTCTTTCATTCTCTGACCTCTCCTTACCAAGGAAGGTGCTCAGATCTTCCACATCTTATGTTCCACTGCAAAAGCACTACTCCTTTTCTGAAACCCTTTCACCCTGTCTTTCACCTGTCAGTGTCCCCTCTCCCCCACTGGAGAGCATCTGATGAATGCACATGCACGTCTCATGCCAATAGGTGATAATGGTTTTTCATGTGACATTTCTCAGAGGGCCTTACATTTACATAGGGCTCTAAAATTCAAATAACATGAAAGATGAGAAAATTTTATTCATTATAGGTATTCATCTTAGGGAAAGCATTGTACTTGGAAGAAAAAATATTTTGATGTGCCAAATTGGAAGGCAAAGGGCATCCCCTTCTAAACCTCTTTGTGAACCAGCCAACAAAAAGACGTGTCTGAAGCATACCACGTGAGGCAAGGACATGACTCCTTTTGCTTTTACTGGACTGTGGGGACAGAAAATGTGGTGATGGGGAGCCAGGGAGAGGAGGGAAAACTGACTTCTTCCAGCAATGACCAAAATGAATAGGTAGTGTGAATGGACTGTTTGTTAAAAATTAGTGAAGACCTAAGTACCATCACACAGTGAAATTGAGGCAATATAAATTGATGTAGAACTCTGCAGAAAGCGTAGAGAAAGCTGTCATCTTTCACTGCCTATGCAATAGGGTCATCTTTACATAGCAGGAGCAGGGCCATTCTGTACAGTGGTGCAATTTGTCTATTGAGCAAAGGCCTACTCTACACTTGACAATCCAAAGGACTGGTCAGCCTAGAAGAAGAGACCATCTTTGTAATTTATCACCTAGAGAGCTATCTCTTTGAATTCACACAAAGAAAGGCGGTGCATTTAGTGATGGAATATCAGGCTGCAACCATTTCCTTCACATGTAAAAGCTGTCCTATCACAGGTACACAGGGAACTCACTCTCAAGAAAAGGTGCTACCTGCCACCTGCATGTCACAGGTACTGAACAAACTAAATACCTATGATTTGGGTGGAATAAACAGATCCAAGATTGGTATTCTGCTCTGTAACTTGCTAGTTGTGTTTTACACAAGCTTACCTCCCTAGGCCTCAGTTTTCTCACTTGTAAAATGAATAGTTTACTCAACTGTGAGTATTAAATGGGAATTATGGATGTAAATTGGTGATTTTAAACCATGACTGAACATTGGAAACACCAGGAGGAAGGGCTGATGCCAGCTCCCAGGCCAGAAGTTCTGATTTAATCAGTAAAGCCTTGGCATTGGCTGCCTAATCATCCTCCAGGTTATGTCTACATCTAGCCGGTACTGAGAAGTGCTGGTGGAAATGCTAAATGCTTTGCAAACTGTAAAGCTCTGGACAGATATGAGGATTATTACTGTGGTGACTTGTGATGCCAAGAGAAGGATGCCCAGGGCCAGCACTGTATCTATCAGCTGAGGCCACGAAAGGGCCTTTTAACGTTTGCTCACATTCTTCCCAGGTCCATTCTCTTGGTTCTCAACCAGCTGCCAGGTCACAGAAGCAGGAACAAACTCTTCTGGTTCATTGGCCACAACAAGGATCACTTGGCTCCCTTGAGGGATCATTTCAGAGTTTTTTGCAACAGTAATAGCTGTTTGCAGGTTGTCACCTAGATGACAAAGGAAGTCAGTTGGCTTTTTTTTTTAAACCTCTCAGCAATCAGAATTGAGCTCCCCCTCTTCTGAGAGTACATACTATTTTGTTGGTGTTCTTTATCAGCATTTATTGCTTTCCACCTTATTTTATCATCATTTATCTTTCACTCTGCCTCAGTCTGTCTGCCCCTAGTGGTCAACTGCTGTCTGCATTTCCTTCCCACCATAGTTAGCATTCTGGTATCCTGAATACTGCATATTTCCAAATATGCACAAATGAATAAATAAGGGGTGGTCAATTTATGACTAACCCCAGGAGACTGACAGCTCTTAGTGATGGGGTAACATGGTCCAATCTGATAACATAAAACCATCCTTGGGATCTGGATTCCAGTCAAGCAGAGAAAAGAACACTTAGCGCTGGGCCATGCTTCGATTTGATCATCAGGTGCCACGCCTGTCACCACTGCCTTGAAGGACAGTCCAGGCGAGTCTCACACCCTTTACAAGGAGATTTTATTGAGGTTATTGATGAAAACACATTCTTGTGTTTAAGCATTTACTGTGGATCTCTTAGCAGTACACTGATTTTGTGTAGAAAAAGTAGGCATTAGACAAAACACACACACACACACACAAAACAAAAAAACATAAGATATAGTAGTTGCCTCCAAAACTCATGGTGCTGTTGAGGGAGCTACACATGTTTCCAGGTAACAGTACCACAGAGTGATAAACTTGACAGCAAAGCATCTTTCTTTCTGCCTCAATCATATGAACTCAGCTCACAGGGTATTTTTCTTATGCCCAAGAAATATTCAACTTATCAGGCTTCCAGATAAACATACCAGTAATCATCACAGTCCTGATGCGGGCTTCTCTCAGTTCCTTCAAGACGGATTTGGTTTCCTTTTTCAAGCGATTCTCCATTATGAGAAGTCCCAGAAATGTTAACTCTGACTCCACCTTCTCTCTGTGGATTCAGGAGAAAGTGAATATTAAGGCTTATTTATGTAGTCTCAACAATTGGATTTAATTTTTTTTTAATTTCTAAGTTTTATCAATGTACTAACTATGTGCTCATCCTATTTAATAAAAGAGTAATATGCAAATTGACCATACCTCTGCTACACTCACAAGCCACATCCACCAGCCATGCCCACCAGCCAATCAGAGTGAGTATGCAAATTAACCCAACCAAGATGGCTACAGCCACAGAGAGAGCAGGAGGGAGGCTTGGGTTGCCCCTGGCATTGGAGGAAGTCAAGCTTTTGCAAACCCTGACTGACCAGGCCTCCGCTTAAGGCAACAAAGTTTCAATGGCTGTAGGAGCAGAAGGCTTGGCTCCGCTCCAGGCTACAAAGTTTCAATTGTAGAAGAGAAATAAATCCCAGACACCAGGGCCTCCACTTGGGTTGCTGAGGGTGTGGCAAGCCTGCAAACCACCACTGGCCCCTTTCCCAGGCCACCCCATGCCCCAAGGGAATCCCCACCCTGATCAAGGACACTCTTCAGGGCAACCCAGCTGGCTCCCACCTGTGCACCAGGCCTCTATCCTATCTAATAAAAGAGTAATATGCAGATTGACCATCACTCCAACACACAAGATGACTGCCCTCATGTGGTCAAAAGATCCTGCCCCCCATGTGGACACAAGATGTCCACCATAAGATGGCCAGCAGGCAGCCAGGGAAGGAAGGCCCCAGCTGGTAGCCAGAAGGCCCCAATTGACCCTGATCACTGGCCAGACCTAGGGACCCTACCATGCACAGATTTCATGCACTGGGCCTCTAGTGCTTAATAAATCAAAAAGGACCCAAAAACTTATAATGAAAACCAAAAGACCATGTCTTCACACTGCCCTTCTACTTCTCAGAAGCAGCAACCACTTTTATATCTTATAGCTGCCTTTAGTTTTCAATTCCATTTTTAAAAACAATATGAGTATCTTCCAACTTTTCTGGGTTTTAAAAATATTGTTAATCATTTATATTTTTAATTTCCAAGACCTTTATTGACCTTAAAGTAATTTCTATTTATTATACATGTGTTAAGACATACTGCATACAGGATATTATAGTAATAGTTTAATAAGCTATTATTCATTTCAACTTTTATCTGTAACCTGATACATGATATCAGCCAAGGATTTGAATAGTTTTCAGAATTTGAAATTGGAGGCTTGGAAATATAATGCAAAGCTGGATGAGAACACTTCTATCTGGAGTAGCATCTAAGTTGCTATATCCTTCCTTCAAAAGTCCATTCACTAACTACTTTATTTTATATCTTATATTAGGCATTTTGGTGAATACTCAGATAAACAGATATAAATCCTGCCTTAGTGATCTCAGAAAATATTATAAAAGAAAAGGTCACTTAATATAGAACTTGTTGAAGTCCCATTATTTAACTTAATTAATTTCTATTATATATTGAATTACTATTTTCTCATTAACTGGAACTAAAGGAAAATCCAAACATTTTCTCACTGATTAATTCTGGTTTTCATCCTTACTTTATAACTCTTCCCCTTGTTCACTATTTCAGGCACTTTGGCCTTTTGTGGCTCTGTAACATTTCTAGCAAAGTCCTGTGTAAGGACCCTTGCGTCCACTATTCCTATTGCCTGCAAAGCTTTTCCTCAGGATACCTGCATGCCATGCTCCCTTACTTTACTCAAATCTCTGTCCAAAGCTTGTCTCCTAAGAGGACTTTCCTGATCACCTCTTGGGAAAGGGTGTCCCATGTCATTTAAAAAAATACTCTCAACCTGCTCTATTTTTTTCCCCTCTATGCATTTTTTATTACTTGACAATATTTATAGGTCTACTTTGTGTACCTATTATTATCTATCTACCTATTTATCTATCTATCTATCTATCTATATTTATTTATTTACTTATTTATTTATTTATATTGAATATGTATATTTTATTATTTATTTTCCACAATTAGAATTTAAGTACATGAGGGCAAGGATTTTATTCTATTCACTTCTGAATCCTCAGTGCCTCAAAGAGCATCTCACACAGTCAAACTCAACAGAATATTGCTAAACCAAAAAAAGTGTAAACTTTGATCACATATTTCTTCTGTTTTATAGCTTGTGTTTTATTTTCTAAGTCATCTCATAAAACCCTCCTATCTCTTTTTCTGATGGCAGTTTCTTAGAAAATATGATTTGATTCTAAAAAATATGATTTAATTCTAAAAAATATGATTTGATTCTAAAAAATATTAAAAACCTTATCCCTTGATCCTCTTTGAAAATAGTAACTAAATTCTAAGAAGCATACTGGACTCCTGAAATTCTCTTAGAAAATCTGAGATGGCTAGAAATCTAGCACATTTTATCCTTCTTTTATTTTTATTTTGGTATATTTAGAATAAAGTCTTTCTCAGTAGCAGTTTTTAAATAAGAACATCACAGCTGTCTTTGTCTGTGGCAGCTGGGTGGTGGCTGCATTCCATGTCAAGCTACATAAATCTTCATTTCACATGATCTTAATGTTTGTTATTAAAATTTGTGTCTTAAAATTGTTTACAATCCTGTGTGTGATGGGTCTTTATGCTTGCTCAAGAATAACTAACACCTTGAATGTTAAACCTGAGAGTATCATTCATACATTGCAAAATGAGCTTTGTGGTTCTATTTAGAAGATTAAAATGTCATGTCTAAAGGCTCCTTAGGGACCATACAATCGTGCATTTTACAGATAAGAGAAGTTGACACTGTAAGAAAGGGGCAATGATTACTGATTACATTAGAGTAGACATGAGTAGACTTATGTTGCAAAAATTAATGTTGAACCAAGAATATCTGTATCTTTTGTAGGTTAGCTAATTTTACATAAAAGTATATATCATCCACACAAAAACAAAGATAAGTGATACATAAATGATTCATTATTCAATTTTTCACAGTATTTCTCTACTTCTTTGACAAAGACAATTCAAAAACAGCTGTTAAAAATTGAGAAACATTTAAAATGATCTACAGGTTATCTTCTAATTAGGACAATTCATCCCTCGAATGTAATTAAGGATACCGAATTCTATTTCATACTAGAGGTATGGTGCATGAATTTGTGCATGGGTGGGGTCCCTTGGCCTGACTAATAGGGACTGGCTGGCTGGGGGAGGAGAGATCATGGGAGATTGACTGTGGGAATGCACTGACCACCAGGGGGAAGCTCCTGCATTGAGTGTCTGCCCCCTGGTGGCCATTACATCATCATAGCGACCAGTTGACCTGACCTGTTGTAAAGGTCACTTAGGCTTTTATATATAGAGACAAGAAATGCAGTTTGTACTCACTACCTCTTCAGATCTGAGGGTGGTATATTGTTGGGCCCTGAAAGAAGCTAAGTCTAAAAAATTCTGGAGAACTTTCAAGATGCCAACTGTCTCTTTCCCTCAACCCTTTTGTATGTAGTCCTCCCAAGTAGCATTGGTCACTTTTCATGGGATGATGGAATTCAGGGCAGAGAGAATTTGCTACTAGCATCTGGGAGTCAAGACATTTCAGCCACCAACCATGTTCTGCCACTAACCAGCACTGTAATCTAATCAAGTCCTCCCAGTGTAGCTCACAGTTAGCATCTCTGAATTAAGGAGCTGAATGAGATTGAGTCTTCATCTCCAAGAACTTTCTTAACGATGTAAGCTATCCATTCATCTCCAGGGACTCCTTCGCTTCATTCATACAGAATGAATTTTGAGTTTCTTACCTGGATAAACTCTCCACTTCTGAAAACTTCCCCAGGCTCAAGGTTTTATGAGCAAGGGCAATGACACGAAAGCCTTGCATTGTGTAACTTCTCAGTTCCTGTGGGAAGTTCCTGGGCACTGCCAGCAGAGAAAAGACAGGTAAATGCAAGGTCAACTGAAGGTCTCCAAACTCCTAAGTAAGACTCTGAGATGTAGCCACTGTACCTTGTTTTAACCTTCACTCCATTAAAAATGCTTTAATAGAAAAACCACAGCTTCTAGTTAAAGGCCACAAACACTTCATAGTGTGTTCTTATTACTCTGACAGAAACAAATACCAAAGATATTCTGGTCATCAACTAAGCACCAAATACCCTGGCTGGATTTGGTATGGACAAACCTCAGCACTATACCTCCCTGGATGAAACGAGAGAAATACCGATTCTCTAAATCAGGGGTCAGTGAACTACAGGCTAAATCTGGCCCATTGGTTGTTTTTGTTGTTGTTGTTGTTTTGTAAATAAAGTTTTATTGGAACACAGCCACACCCATTAGTTTCATTATCTATGGCTGCTTTTAGGCTACAATGGCAAGGGTGAGCAGTTGAGACAGAAACCATGTGGCTCACAAATCCTAAATTATTTAGTATCTGGCGCTTCTCATAAATGTTTGTCGATACCTACTTTAGATAATGGATGACAAAATGCCAACACATGTGTATTTTGACATGGTAATTATAACTAATGTTAGCATATTTATAAAACTTTTATGGTTCATAGTATACCTGTAAAGGTATTAGAAAGAACCACAGTATAATGGGAGGTGTAGCAGATTATGTAGCAAAACACTGACTTCCATTCTCCATTCTATTACCAACTAGCTCTCTGACTTTGGGCATGTTAAGTCTCTCTTCTGCACCTCCATTTTGCAATAGAAAAAAGGAGGGGGTTGTGGGTCTCTATGTACCTATTTAGCTCAGACTTACTGTAATTCTGAAGTAATCTTGCAAGTGGGTCTAATTTCAAGGAAGCTCCTACCTCTCTATTTCTTAAGTACAGGAGGGGGAAAAAATCACTGAAGATGATATTAACATTTGTAAAGGATGAGAGTTTAGGACAATAGGAAGAATTGGAAGGGTTACCAAAAGAATAAGAGGTGGCAAGTGATACCAAACCTACAGAGCAGGGTCAATAGTTACTGGTTAAAATGGCAAAGAGATATTTATATCTGTGTGGCTGAAAAAGTAGAAAGAAAAGTATAGGTCATCAATCTATAAAGGATAGAGTTAATGAGAGCTATGAAAATCCAAATAAGGAAAAGGAGGTACTTCTAAACACAAAAGACTCCAAATAGAGATGTTAAAGCAATCATTTGCCAAATCAAAATTCTGTGCACGAGTTGATGGATATCAGCAATCATAAGGAAAATATAGATGAAAATCAAAAGGAAAAGGGCAATTTATCCAAATGAATTCATTTGAATGCAACAGTATTCTTATAAATCGCCCAGAACCTGCTTAGCAGGTTCATATGTTTATAAGACTATGAAACAATACAAATCAGCTCAAAATCTGGCCTAGAAAGATGAAATTACTGATATTGTGAAAATGATCTATGACCTTGCTCTAATACTATCTAATTTATTGTAATCACTTTTTTTCTAAAAGAATTATCTTTTCTACATTCTCCTTCCATCGGTGTCTCTAAGGTTCCTTTAGAGGTGCCAGCTCCCCAGGAGGTGACAGAACACCCCTTCTGTAGAATTGGTCTAGTGTCCCAGCCTTTCCCTTTGGCTCTGTCTTCCAAGTGCTTCTCACTATCACCTACCCTGGTTCTCTGAGCCCTGTGTAGCTTCCTATTCTGGCTCCTGATGCTTGCTTAACATCTCCTTCCCTGATACTCCACTGCGGTTGGGCTTTTCTAGCTAGACCACAGCTAGGTATTTAGTCTCTGCCTCTTTGCCTTGGAAGTATCATGTCTGCCTTATCACATCTATAAGTCCCACTTCCTACCCACTGAGAAAACAACCCCTTCTACACTTATTGACTTAGGCTTGTTTGCTTTATGTATTTGGACTTAAAACACTCACTCCCAAAAGGGAAATGTGCCACTTAGTACCTGTTTCAGATCTGCAGAACTTGACCAACATCTCTGGGGCGCCCTTCATGTAGACGTGGAAGTGATCCTCACCTGCAAGCCCAGCGACCACAGACATCCTCTGCAGGCTCGATGAGAATGGAAACTGGCGCAAGATGGTGATAGCTTCCACAGGACTCTGAGAGTGGACCAAGAAAAAAGCATTTAGCCCAGCTGGGTTGGCTCAGTGGTTGAGTGTCAACCCAGAAACCAAAAGGACATGGTTCAGTTCTCGGGCAGGGCACATCATGGCTTACAGGCAAGTTCTCCAGTAGGAGGTATGCAAGCAGCAGCCGATGATATTTCTCTCTCATTGATGTTTCTATCTCTCTTTCCCTCTCCCTTCCTCTTATCTAAAAATCAATAAAAGTTTAAAAATTAAAAAAGAAAAAAAAGGTGTTTAAGAAGCTTTTAAGTGAGATTTAGCAGATACACACCAACAAAAAGGGTTTTCTTTGCAATGAGCTCAGGGACATCATGAAGTGGTGTATTTGTCACAACATTGGTATTTTGGGGGCTCCCTCTAAGGCAGTTCCCTCATCAAGTTGTCTGGTCTGCAAGACCCTTTCCTTTGGCTGCCTGGAGAAACCCTAATCATTTTCCATGCCAAGTTCACAGGTCACCCACTCCTTTGTAATGCTCTTCTCTCCCACAAAGAGTATTCATGCCCATGTCTGGGTTCCCGTGGCACTGTGTTTGGCCTTTATTATAGCTCTCGGCACATTGTATTATACTTATTTGTACCCCTATTGGTTTGTCTACCAGACCATGTACTCCAACACAAAGCCCAACCTGTATAGCATTGAAATCACTCCATCCCTTAGCACTGAGCATAGTGCTCTAATGGAGTACTCAGTGGACATTGAATGAATTAATGGATAAATTCAGGAGTAAATAAATAAGTAAACCATCTATGGAGCCTGTTAGGATAAGGCAAAATAAGGATATAGAAATATGTAAAATTTAGGGGAGTTTATCTGTTTTAAGAGGAAAGAGCTACATGATTCAAGAAGCAAATCATACCTGACTGGCTTTTGGTCCTGGTTTTATTATTATGTTTGAGTCTGACATCCTAAATTTGCAGTAGTCTACATTGCAATCTTCCATTATCTGTTTTAAAATAAAAACATTCATAAGATTTCTTAGGGAAAAATAATAAGAAAGAAATTTCTCTCATTTGCATAGCACTTTAATCTTTTTAAAGCCCTTTTTTCACATACTTTCTCTTCTAGGCCAATTATCTTAATACTTCATTGTCAGATTTCTGTTATGCAGACTTACGTTAAAGGATCTTCTTGTAGAATGTGGAAAAGCCAGAAATATTGTGACTGCATTTTAAGTGGTAATTGATAGAAGAAATGTGAGCTAGAGGCCAATGGCTCTTCCTAAATGGTACGTCTAGTAATTGAAGGAGGGCTTAAGTGGAGATTTACCCTTCAATGGAACTGAGCACATTAGTCTCAGATGATTTAGCATCGGGTCTTAAGATAAACATGGGACTATTTCTGATGCTATACCCATTTAATTGGGTAGCTAGAGAGTTAGCAAGTTAGCTGCCAGAAAATTGGAAAGCATCTTTCAAAAAGGTTTATATTTTTTGGTATGGTTTATATTTATTATAGCAGTGTAAGTCATACCACCGGCAAAACTGATATTAACCTAATATATGGGGAAATCAGTCAGATATATACATAATAAAGGTCAGACAACAGCGATGTTCTCTCTATTACCTGTTTAACCTTGGAAATATCACTTCATTTTTCTAGATCACAGTTTCTTCTGAAAAATACTGTAATATCCCTTCCAGTGCTAAAATTCTTAGAGTCTACAAGGACTTTTCCCCTCCCCCTTACCAAAAGATGCTTAACTCCAGGCTGCTTCTCACCCAACTTTAAAATTGATAAACATTCTTGCACTTTTATGCTTTGTTTGAGGTAGAACTTAAAAACAGTTCTTACAAAGTTAATATTAATGATTTATGTTTCCACACATGAGTCTAACTCACCTGTCATTTGTGCAGATAGTCAACCCTCCTGTTATGGAAAAGGGGGCACTACTAAAACCAAAGTCAAAGTCACATACAGTAACAAGGGCCCTGTATAATTCATTATCGTGCCAACTCTAGTGATGTTGGTAAGACATCGCTTATAATAATTATCCTGATTCCTCTCCATTCAGATCCAGGGAATTGAGTACTATTTTGTCTTGGTGTCAAAAATATCTCCAAAACAAATGCTCTAATTATAATGTACTGATATCAGAATCTTCCCTATTTAACAGGCTTCTTCTTTTTATTATCCTGGCCTCTAGAAAGCTACAATTTTCCTACCATACATCTTTAAATTAAACTTTTTGTGAGATGTTCTTAATGTCCCTACAATAATTTGTTTCCATTGCTTTACAACTCTGTTGAAAATGCTATCCTGTATTTGTTGTGTCATTATAAGTAGCTTTAGTACATTTTTTTGGAGGACAGGAGAATCTAAGTAAGTCATCCATTCATTAATACCTTCCATATGTTGGGCACTTTACAATACACAGGGCCCTTTTAGGCTCACAGTCTCAATGCTCACCACAACTCTGAGTAGGGCTTTATAATCTCAAATGCATGATGAGGCACAGACTCAGAGTCTTAGTTCTGAATTTGGGGTCCACATTAGAGAGCGGTAGAGTGGAGAGGTCTTCCCTCCTTGTCATGACAGTTGCCAGGATGGGTTTATGACCTTCAACTACCATTCACACTCAGCTCAGAAAATTGAAGCCATTAGGCTAAGAGCCCCCCAGTTTGGTGTATAAACCTATGCTATGTAATACAGTAGGTACCAGCCATTTGTAGCTATATAAACTTAAATTTAAATTAAAGTGAATAAAATAAAAAAAACTAGTTCCTCATTTGCATAGCCACATTTCAAATGCTCATTAGTCACATGTGATAAGTGGGTACTATATTGGACAGCACAGCTTTAGTCTACTGTTTCTCTGAGGATGTTTTTAAAAATATTTTTCTCCAAAACATGTTTTGGCCCATAAATAAAGTTCCTGTGGTCAAATAGGTTTGAGAAATGCGGCATTTCATAGTCTCTCTTAAATATGCACAATGCACCACAGTATATTAAAGAAATCTTGCAGTCAAGAAATTGATTTAACTTTGTTTAAACAGCAATTTCCAAATTCATCTGATAATGCAACCCTATTTTATGTTGCACTCATCAACAGAGTCCTTTGGCATAGAGGCTAGAAAATTCAGGTAGGATCAGACTTCATATGTGCATGATTATAAATCTTCTCTGGGTTTCAAAAAAGTTAGAAAAGCTTTAGCATTCCCTTTGAAGCAATAAATTATCATCTTACCCAATTGGTACCCTCAAACATCTTGAGGTCCAGAGGGTCTCCCTGGATGGTCCCATCCAGGAGGATCAGAGAGTGGCAGCTGGCCATGGCGGCACACAGTGGACTCCAGGGCAGAGACCTGCCTGAGGCAAAGCTGTGGACTTCCTGGAAACTGGTAGAGAAAATAACTAATAAGTTAAGGCCTTCAACAAAATCATTTTGCACCTGTGCCCCTTAAATCTCACTAACACAGAGCTTCAATAATATGCAATCCCTATGCCAAAAACCTTCAATAGCTCCCCATATCCAATATGATAAAGTTCAAACCCTGAGCCTGGAATTCAAGGCACCGTCTGCTTTGTTTCTATGGTACCTTACAGAATCTACTCATACTGGTATCCTTGATCAAAATTTTTCCAGAGCCAAGTTAAACATCTTGCTATTTCTATATTTGCACAGGTATTGCCCTGCCCTTGAGCCCTTGGAGAGTTTGCAGATATCAACTCACTTGGCTTCCTTCTTTTCTTTTTCTTTTTTAATTTAATGAATCTTTATTGTTCAGATTATTACAATTGTTTCACTTTTTTCTCCCCATAGCTCCCTTCCACCCGGGTCACATCCCTCCCTCTGCCCTTACCTCCTCACCACCCCATTGTCCTCATTCATAAGTGTATGATTTTTGTCCAGTCTCTTCCTGCATCTCCCTCAGCCCTTACCCTTGATATTTATCAGTCTACTCCCTTTCTATGCCCCTGATTCTATTATATTAACCAGTTTATTCTATTCATCAGACTTTTAAATTCGCTTGTTGATAGATATGTATTTGTTCATATTTTTTATCTTTACTTTTTTTTTCTTCCTCTTCTTAAAGAGTACCTTTCAGCATTTTATATAATATAGTTTGGTGTTGATGAACTCCTATAGTTTTTTTTTTTTTTTATCTGTGAAGCTCTTTATCTGCCCTTCAATTCTGAATGATAGCTTTGCTGGGTAGGGTAATCTCGGTTGTAGGTTCTTGCTATTCATCACTTTGAATATTTCTTGCCACTCTCATCTGGCCTGCATAGTTTCTATTGAGAAATCAGCTGACAATCGTATGGGTGCTTCCTTGTAGGTAATTAACTGTTTTTCTCTTGCTGCTTTTAATATTCTCTCTTTATCTTTTGCTCTTGGTATTTTAATTATCATGTGTCTTGGTGTGGTCCTCTTTGAATTCCTTTTGTTTGGGGTTCTGTGTGCTTCCTGAACTCGTAAGTCTATTTCTTTCATCAGGTGTGGGAAGTTTTCAGTCATTATTTCTTCAAATAGGTTTTCAGTATCTTGCTGTCTCTCTTCTTCTGGCCCCCCATAATTCTGATGTTGGTATGCTTGAAGTTGTCCCAGAGACTCCTTACACTATCTTTACATTTTTGGATTCTGTTTTCTTTTTGCTCTTCTAGTTGAGTGTCTTTTTGCTTTTTTGTATTTCAAATCTTTGAATTTATTCTTGCATTCCTCTAGTCTGCTGTTAGGACTCTGTATAATATTTTTTATTTCAGTCAGTGTATGTTTAATTTCTAGTTGGTCCTTTTTCATCTCCTCTTGAGTCTCACTAAATTTATCCATCTTTTCTAGGAAATTCTTGAAAAACTTTATAACCATGGTTTTTAACTTATATCCAGTCATTTGTATTCCTCCATTTCTTTCATTTGTGATCTGTTCCTTTGTCTCTGCATTTTCTCTGCTTCCCTGAGTTTGTAGAGTACCTTTGTGTGCTAGGTGTCCCATATGGCCCAGTAGCTCCACCTCCCCAATTACCTGAGGTGGACTCTTATAGTGCACCTCTTTGTGGACTGTGTGTATAGCCTTGTTGTAGTTAAGTCTTGACTATTGTTGATATCACTGCAGGGGATTGACCTCCAAGACAATTGGTTGTGAGGATCAGTGGGAGAACTTCTGTACTGGAGTCAGCCTTATGATACAAAACTTGCAAAACTGCAAAAGCCTCTGTTTTTAGCTTGTATGGGGCAGAGTCTCAGGGCTGAGCAGACAGCCTTGGCTTCCTGTTAGCCCTGCCCTACACGGCCCCTGAGTCTCAGTGTCCCTCCGTAATCACGCCAGCTCTCTTTACACTCAATCGTGCTCATGAGCCTCCAGATCTTTGCCTTTTGGGCTCGCCTGAGTTTCCGTCCACTCCAGGGACCTGTATGAGTCTGGGTCCCCAGGGTCTCACCCAAAACTGGGGTTCAGTGCAGTTGGAACTGGATTTCAGCACAGTTGGGAGGTTTGGTCTTCCTCCCACTAGAGAAAGCCACCAGCACAATCAGCAGTCAGTTCTCTCTGCACACACTTGGGTGCATCTCCAGACCGCTGCCTTTCGCGGATCCCCTAAGTTTCCATGCACTCCTCCCTTTCCACAACAGTCCAGACTCCCCCCGATCCATGAGTCTCATCCAGAACTGAGGTCCAGTGCAATTGGAAGTTTCCGTCTCCCTCCTCCTAGAGGAAGCCAGCCAGGCCCTCCACTGCCCATCCTCTCCATGCACTTGTCTTCGTACCTTAGCTTTTTGCAGCTCCTCTGAGTCTCCGTATGCCTCTCTCTTTCCTTCTAATTGTAGAATTTCTTCTCATCCAGCTTTCCTCTGGTTCTGGATGATGTCCATTCTGTCTTTCAGCTGTAGTTTTGAAATCATTGTGCAAGGCAGCAGTTTAGGTGTTCACATATACCACCATCTTGATTTCTCCTTAGCTTCCTTATTTTCTAACTGGAGTGTTGTGCCTGCACATTGCTATTCATAAAATCATCCTTTGAGGTGAGTGTGAATTTCCTTTTCAATAGTTTGCCACTGGTTAATCAATGCTGTAATTTCAGCATATGGAATCAAAGGGATTTCTGTCAGGGTACTTGTTGCCAGCACATGATGGCAGCATCACAGGAATGTACATTGTAAGGCTCAGAGCTGATTCCTGCAAACTCCCCAGGGCTGTCTCTAGGCAAGAAGTCTCTAAGTCAATGATGGAGGGGAGATGAAAAGGATGTCTGCCAGGTGGGTCAAGTAAAAGCATGCATGGACTGCATTATTTCTTTCTACTCAGCCTTTTGGCCTTTGCCCCTATTCCCTGAAACTCCTGGCATGGACATCTAGCATCTAAAGCTTGGTTTCTTCTTTGATAGTAGACCAGTTTACATTTTCCTCCAATCTTAGAGCTAAATAATAATTGTATCTAAATGTTCCTATCTCCCAAAAATTTTCAGAGTACTAGGGGCAAGGGAGTGAGAGCCAGGGTTGAAACTACAAAAACCCTTTTCCCCCTTTGTGACTCTGACTAGTAGAGGCCCTTCCTGTTTGTACAAAGGCCTGGACTGTACCTCTATGCAGCCAGAGGCAGAGACTCAGGGGTAGGGCTAGAGCCCAGGGAGTTTGTTGAGTCCCAGACCATGGGTCTTCTGCAACGCTATGCGTGCTGCCTGCCTGCTGTTACTCTGTGCCCTTTTATTCCACTGGGGTGTAAACTAAGGGACAAGATGGAGCTCTTCTTCTCTGGATTCCCTTCCACACTAGCTTCCCAGAAAGTCTTTGCAGTTTTTAATTAAGCACAGTCCTGATTTCACTCTTTACTGCTCTGGTTTAGTCATTCAGCTTCTTAATCACTAACCTCATTCTATTCCATTTTTCATGTGGAGTTTGAAGGCCTATTTTCCCTGTCTGATTCTGAAATTAGAACTCATTTAATTTAAAAAATTAGAATAATTGGGAGCTGGTTCCAGCCAATTATTATACATATTTTATGGGGCATTGATCCCTCAACACTGGAAGAATAGATTTGAGTAGCCCCAAGGCAGCCTCACCAATCACACATTCCTTCTTCATGAAGGTGCCTACCAGTAGTCAGCAGTGGGAACAGTCCCCCAGAGGTCTAACCCATCCTCTGTAAGAGTGCCAGTCTGGAAAAAAAATAGAGATGGTATTAGCATAATATTTAGAGTTTTTAATTATATCATGACTCACATAAAAACCAAGTTCCCCCCAAATTAAAGTATGTCTAGTTATCCAAAGCCTTCTCTTTGGAAGCACCAAATTTTAAATCAGAGAAAGACACCTGAAAGAAAGGTTCAGCAGGTGAAAAATTATTCCCAAAAGACCATGTTGATAATTAGGTGACTCTTATTACTACCATTACAAAAAAATGGAAGTGATTTGTTTTTGTTTGTTAATGTTTTGATTTGTTGTTAAATGTGAATGGATATATAATAAGAACCAGTTTTGACTTTTAGTTGGCACTTGTTATCTTTTTGAAGCAGAGCTCAGAAGTTTTTCTTTCCTTTTTAAGAGTATTTAGTTCACAGTCTGCCATCTGGTTCACATAATTTCCTAAAATATGGGTGACATGGTGACTTTCCAGATTGGTAATAAAATGTTGATAAAGGGCTTTGAGACTAAAAGAGAGCAACAAAATGCTATATAAATATTATGAATGTTCATGAATGGGTTTTATTGTTGAGTCAAGAGGAAATTAGCTGGAAGATTTGATTTTCTATATTATGGGAGAGTATATATCAGAAAATGTAACAGAGAATTCAAAACAGAACTGAGAACAATCGTAGCATTTTTAATTTGCTCATTGTTTCACAGTTGGTCATGAACTACAAATCCCAGTGTCTTCAGTAGGTAGGTTAACAGCTGTAGGCCTGCTTAACACCCATTTAAAGTAAGGAGCTGGCTACCAACAGTTTTAGGACTGCTAAATACCTATTCAGAATAAGGAGCTGGCCACCATTGTGTCAACACTATCAGGACAGAGCAGAGTACTACCAAGTGTTGGGGAATATCCCGTTTTAACACTGACACCCAGATCTCTGACGTACTTTTTAAAGGTCATCTCTGTATAAGACACTGAATTTTCAGTTTTTCCTACTAAACAACATCTTCTATCATTATAGCACATCACATTAGCACAGTGCTTTACTGTGAGTGATCATAATGCTTTCAATTCTTACAACTGAGTAAATAGAAAGACAGTGTTAGGCTATAGGTAACCAAAAGCAGCCTCAGGGCACATTGGCCTATAAATTAAAGAAAAAGAGTCAGAATCCAGTCATCTAGAGTTTTCCACTGGATGACAAATGGTAAATAAGTTTGGCAAAGTATGTGGAAAGACAAAGCCCATACTGATTTTTAGATTAAAGAATTAAGAAATCTTTGTTGTATTCATTCATTTGGACTTTGCAGAAAGCTAACATACCTGTGTGAGTTATTTCTTGAAAGACAACAACAAGAAAAGCCATTTGCTTCATTTCCTTCCTGCATTTTATAAGAAACACAACCTATGTGTTTCCAAATCCCCTTGAGTTGTTCCATTTCAAAAAGACTTAGCAACTTAATCCAAACTGAGATGTTTTTCTGGTGATTAGATTATGTGTTTAAACATCAATGTTTTGAACATGAAAATAGAGATGGTACAGCAGCAAATAGAAATGGTACCATGTTATTTATCTGCGTGAAAATGAGCATTATACAATAAAGATGACCATAAAATAGAAAGAAACCTAAATTATAACTGAGATTCTAAAGAGAATAAAATAGATAAAGAAAACTTCCTGGCATAAATATTAACTCAGGCTTAGCTGAATTGAATAGAAAAGAAGGAACTTGTTTTAGAAAACTTACAATAAATTAACATCAACTGAAGATACACATGAAAACAAGTGTACTCAGAAGCCCAGTGGTAAATATCTGCTAAATTGAAACAGCACTAGATGGAAATTCAATAATTCAATTATTTGTAGAGTGCTTTTATTCCAATATTGTGCTGGTAGAGCTTTATAATGTGAAAGCAAGGAAGAAACTTAAAAATAATCTTCTTATTGCAAATGTCATGCAGAAAGTTAGTCTAAAATTCAGGATTCAATTTCTAATTTTGCTAATTCCCAATCAAGACTCCTTTACACTACAACATGACATCGTGCTACCAGGAGATTGGCCAAGCTTGCTGAGGAGTGGTCCCTAACACAGACTAGCAAAAAAGCACATGAGGATGGGGAGGGAAAAGCTTTGCATAGAAAATAAGATAAACAATCTGTGTAAAATTAGCTCTAGAAATAGTCAAATATAGTGAACATATTTTATAAATCTCCCTCTTATATTTTAAACAGTAATGATGCCGCTGGGATAAGTAATGGGAGTCCCTATCAGAAAATGTCCAAAGGCCTGTTATCTGGCCCTGAATCTAAAAGGAAACTACTGTTAAATTATTACTACTGGTTCTCCACTGATGGCAATAGAGGGTTTCCTTTACCAAAGGAAATTAAATGAGAGTAGAACTAAAGTAATCTAAGAGCTATGCCACTTCCAATTGGAGATGAAGACTTGTCAAGCCTGTTCCTGTCTCTCCAGTTTGTCCTCTACTCTCCATTCTTGACCTCACTGTCTAGGATAATGAGCGTGCTCTTCAATAAACCCCTCCCCCACTCCAGATAACCTTCTGCTTCTGCCCTATCTATCCCTTCTTATCAAATTTCTCAGTGGAATAAGTAAAACACACCTATAAAAATGTCACTGGTCTTTTTAAAAAATGGGAAGGGCTCCCATTGGCTTCATGACAAGGCCCTACACTGTAGCTTGGTACATCAGGCACTGAAAAATTGACCTCCTCCTCTCCAGCTACATTCCCTACCAAACAGCCCACATTCCAGCCACACCCCAGTGAACTTTATCCTCCCATGCTGTAGGCCCTCACATCCTTACACTTCTCAGCTGCTTGGCTCTGAGCCTGGGCCCATTCTATCTAACAACCAAAGCCAAGCTCAGAGATTACCTACCACCTGTGCCAGGTAACTGCACCTCTATGCTTCACTCATACCTGCATTAAGCATGCATCTCACTGCATTATCCTCATCTTCACTTCTATTTATCTGCTTCCTCAGCTAGACCATGAACTTCTCAAGAGCTAGGAACATCTCATTATGGGGATCTCTGCCAAAGTGGGTTAATTAAAAAGTGGCCAAGCCTTTGTCAATTATTCAAATGCAAATGAACTGAGGGAACAAGCCAGGCCATTGCATTACAGCAGTGAAGCTATGAGGCAGAGAAATGAATATGCTCACTTCAGTTCAGGACAAAGCACTTCAGAGAATCAAAATGTCCCTCATTTTTTTGCCTGAAAAAGCCAGTCATATCTAGAAGTTTTTACAGTAAGAAATTGTTTAGAAACCCAAAACAGGGCCAAAAAGTATTAAATTTCACAGGAAAGAAATTCATGAGTAATGGCTGACCCATTTTCTTGGGTCTCAGCACAGCAGGCTTCTAAAATGTGATCTCATATGAGCTCACTATGTAGCCTTCTCTGGCCTCAGAGCTCCCATCTGTAAAATGAGGGCTCCAGACTAGACATTCTCTGAGGCTCTTCCCAGCTCTAAATCATCAATAGCTAAACTGCAAAGTTTAGTTCATACTTTGTCAAAGCACACAAGGTTTATTTGTCCACACATATTGATTCTCTGTGGGGAGATGCAGAAGATTTTCTTTTTCTTCAGCCTCTTTTGTGCATACACGATGCCTGTGGTCAGGGCAGCTGGTAGCACTGGAGGAACAGTCACTGTGAGGAGGAGGAGTGCCATGGTTGCGGTATCTCTTGGTGAAACCTGGGGAGGGGAGGGACACACAGGTTAGCCCACTCTGGCAGGCTGGCACCCTTCCTGCCAACGTTTCTCCCAACACAGGAGCTCTAGCAACTCAGAAGATTCCTACTGTCTTGGAGAGGCTGAGGGTTCTCTTGGCTGTGTTCAATGAATGAATAAATTGCCTCACACTGCAGAACACAGGGGACTATCCTCACCTTACACCCTCCAAGACCTTTCCTGCCTCTGTTTTTCTCCACATAGCATTCCTTCCATTCAGAATGCTTAGCTTTCTCAGCCTATCCATATGCCCTCTGGTTTCCCAGGGCACTGGGATTAGTCTAGAGTTATAATATTTCACACAGAGGCCTGACTCTTGGATTATAAATCTCTCTCCCCCTCTAGCCTATAAACCCATTGGGTGCAGCAGCTGTAGCTTACTCATCTTTGAATTTTATCTTATTCATCTCTTGATAGATAATTTAGCAGTTTGTGACACAGAGGAGGTGCTCAGCACACACATTGAATGAATGACAACTTGCTAAAAACTATGACCAATATTTTGCCCAAGATCTCAGCAAATATTATTGCTAAAGGGAAGCCAATAATAAAAATAGCTTGCCCTCACTGGACACACACTCTGAGATGGTCACACATATTGCTTAGTTATTCCACAATAACCTCATGACATATATACCATTATTTTTTCTTAATCATTTAACAAGTGAGGAAACGAAGGCTTACAAATTAAAAACTTCTTCAAGGCCTCATGTTAGTTAAATGATGAGGATCTGAACTCTAGTTGATCAGACTCCAATGTACAAATTCCTACCAATGTGCTTTACTAACAAGCCAGTTCTCCTAGAGTGAAGATTCCAAACAGATCTGAAAAAATTCAAAGGCTGGTAAGGGCGGGGCCGAGATCAAGTCATGGGGTGGCTTGTTTTATTTCTCATATGCCCTAGATATAATGGCTCAATCCTCTCCAATCTTGCCTTGGTTTTTTTTTTTTTTTTGTGTGTGTGTGTGTGTGTGTGTGTGTGTCTGTTTTTAAATGAACCATAAGTTTGACCATAAAGTCCTCTTTTGAGTACTGAAATCGCAGCTTCAAATTCAGTAGTAATGGGTGCTAGATACATTTCAATGTATTGCAAAATCCGTAATTCCCTGCTTTTCTCTCCCACAGCCAGAGAGGAGTTTTGCCTGTAAGGGCTCGGCCCTGTCTAATCTTGAACCAGTGCACATAAAAGAGGTCAACAACACTATAGGTTTTGACCCCAAGAAGATGGGGACTGAAATTAGCCTTGTTGCTTTGGTGCATATTAGATGTTAAGTCCTTCCCAGAGAACCTTCCTTCCCCATCACTGCCAGCACCTCCTGGTCTCAGGACAGGGTCTTGTGCCTACTTTCCTGCTGAACACTCCTACTCCCATTTGAAACTGGTACCCTGCCTCAGAGTTCAGCCCCTTCACCCCCAGCTTTGACAATCTGCTTCATTCTTTCAGGATCCATTTTCCTCCTACCAGTATGCCCTGGCCTCTTCCAGATGTGCTCTGTGGAGTCTTATTTTAGATTGAAATGACAATCAGAGATCAAATGAGAGCATGAACATTACCTAGATATTCTTAAGACTGTGTTTCTGCTCATTAATATTTACTACTCTCCTCCTCTCCCCCCCAACACACACAGAGAATGTGCTTGATGCTACTAGTTGGGGCATTATAACTAGGTCACCTGCGCTCAGTTTCATACCCGTGTTTGAATCTATTTACTCATATTTTTTCTTCTTTCCTTTGAGCCCACATTGTTAAGATTTCAGATGTCTTACAGAAAAAGATGGCATGGCCCACAAAGAATCAGACTCTTAGGACCAGAAAGGACCTCAAAGGTCAATGTGACAACCTTTCCCTCTCCAGCTATCACAACTATTAAGAGAGAGACATCCAGATGAAACAGACACCCTGAAGCTTAAAAGGAAGTGGGAACCCATGCAGCATGCAGCACGCAGCTCTGTAAAAGTAGACATTGAATTTCATCTCAGAACCTAACAAAACGCAGAGCCAATCATTGCCTGTATGGTATGATAAGTATTCCCTGGTCAGAGTACACCCTTAAATATGTCAATACTCACAAATAATCCATATTTCTAGGCATGGCATTTAAAATCTCCTTCAATCTGATCTCTTTCTATCTTGCTAGACTTAATATCTTAATTGTTTGCTAGTGCCAGAAGACCCGGTGCATTTCTTTTTTTGTGTCTGCTCACTCAAATTAGTATGACCTTTCTGTTCTCTGATCTGATTAACTAAATCCTCCCCATTGCATCAGGCTGAGGAAATAAATATATATTTCCTCTGAGGCTATTTCGTTTGGATATCACCAATGCCACACATGCAATAACTTCTTATCTCCATCTAAGTGGTGAAAAGAGCAACTTTCTATAGCTGTACCATCTAATATATATTTTTTTACTAACCACATATGGCTAATTAGTGAAAATAAAATAAAATTGAAAATTCACTTCCTAGGTTACACTAGCCATGTTTCAAGTGCTCAATAAGCATGCATGGTTAAGGGCTACCAAACTGGACAATGTCTATACTGCATGGAATATTTCCATCATCTAAGCAAGCTCTGTTGGACAGCATTGATTCACAGAATAATGGGACTCAGAGTTAACCTAATCTAACCCTGTTGATTTGGGTCCAACTCCTTGAGAAAACTATCCTATTAAAAAGCTTTACCTTCAGTACTTACTCTGTGATACATATATACACCAAGGGCATAGAAAAAACCCACAACTCCAAGACAGGCCAGGAACACTATGAACTTGAAGGCATCATTGTAGAGTTTGAAGTTCAGAGGCCGGGGGTAAAGGATGGATCTTACCAAGTCCCCTTTGGCTGTATTGTAACCTACAGGAAGATAATCACAGGCAGAATTAGGTCCCTTTTAAACAATTTCCCCAAAACCAAAAATGGTTAGCATTGAATTAAGATTTGGTTAGAAGGATCATTTGAATACGGACTGAAAACAGCATTTCTGTGACCTAACAGTGTATTTACATTTAATCTTCTCATAATTTTCTGGGCACAAGAAGTAGCCCTCCAGTAGCCCTGCTTGATTTCTCTTTCTTTGCGAGTCACTGCAACAGTGGCTCACATTGCAGTGTTAAAGACGAAAACTGAAAATAATAGAAAATTAAGAGAAAAACAATGCAAAAGGCAAGTAATTTCTTAAATACATAAGCCTCTGATCGTTATTTTTATGCTCAAAACCTTCCAGAATACCCACTTTTTAGAATAAAGTTTACATAACTCGTCATGGCATTTGAGGTTCTCTTAAAGCTGTTCCACTTCTTCCTAGCAAGACTTACCTTTAAACTGTGCACTGGTCCCAGAAGACCCCTGTGCTTTCCTTCCTTTGTGTTTTGCAGATGTAAATTAACATGTCTTTTCAGCTCTCTGATATGATTGGCTAAATCCTTCCTGTCTGGTGTGGCTTAAAATGCCACTTCATCAAATAAATGTTTTCAGAGTCCTACTTTTATAGTTCATATCAAAAATAATCTCTGCTTTTTAGAATGCCTATAATACTTGGTCAAAGACATCTATCACTGCTCTGTGTTTGAGTTAGTGATAAATCCATCTGTGTCCCTCTCCACACCATAAATCTTCCTTAAAGACAAGGAATACCTCTCAATTCTTTTCTTTAGAGTCCTCAGTGCATAGCACTTAGTAGATACTCGTTAATATCTAAGTTATTAATATCTAAGGTTGACTACTATACATTCTAGATACGAGTCAGATATTCTAGATATTATAAATACAAACATGCCTTAATCCCACTACTTAATTGACACCTGGTCTCCTGAAACATGGTTTTTCAGGCTTTGGAGAAAAGGGGCAGAGTTCCCTATAACCTGCTTCCTTAGCATTTTATAAACTCAGATCATGTGGTTTTCATGACTTCTGCTTGTCAGCAGGCCAAGAGATATTCTCCTGCCCACTGAATAGTTTGAACAAAACTTATTTTTTATTTTAATTTGAAAAAAAATCAGGTAGTAGCAGAGAGGTAAAGTGAAAGGTGCATTTTAGGTCAGGTGGCAGAAATACAGGTCCGGGGTGAACATCAGAGCTGGGACAGACCATGGAAGGTGTTGGCTGTGTGATGTCATGTAAAAGATTGGGACTAATTCAAATATCTTGAAAAGTTTTCAAGCATGATGTGCATAAACTGCTTCAAGTTTGTTTTATAGATGTGACTTGGTGACAGATGAAGAAATAGGTTTGAGAAAGGTTAAACAAAATACAAGGAAAAGTATTTAAGGCAAAAGTTGAATGCAATTGTCAAGAAATGTTTCTGTTGTAATGGATTAGCAGGATATAGTGAAGGCCTGAACATAATAAGAGTGAAGTAGAGGGAGACAGGGCTCAGGATGTATTTGTAAAGTAGACAGGATGTGGTGCCTTATTTGGTATGGGAGAAAGTGAAGAGTTAAGATAATATGAAGACACTACCAGATGGTGATGTTGTCAACAGGAAGAAGTGCTAGAGGAGGATGAGATCATGTTTAAATGCCTTGACTTTGAAGTGTCTTGGGGCAACCAGGTGGAGATATCCAGCAGGGAGCTTAACAATCCAGCAAGCAACTCTTTGAAAGGAAAATGCTCTCAAGTGATAGTGGTTGAAATTGTTTTCTTGGTACTCAGAGTGGATGGAGAGAAGAAAAGACACAAAGTCTAAGGACAAAAGAAAAACCAAGAACACACTTTTGCCTTTGAGGAAATATACTTTATCCCTATATTTGCTTTATCATCTACAAAAGTTTTAACAATGAGCCATTCAGTTGAAAATAGTGTCAAAGTGCAGGCAACTTAGAATAATAAGGGCCTGAGTCAAAATGAGATTTTATCACTGATCCAGAATAAGGGCTGTTATTACTGGGATGTGGCAAACTTTGTAATCACAAACAAGATCCTCCAAATCCAATTCCCCCACCTTCAATCATAGACTAAATTTACAAAAATGGAATTGACTCACCTATTTGCAAAACAACTGCTCTCACTGGCTCCTGCCCAGAAGGCTGGACCTGGATCACTTCTGTGCCACAGAAAAGAACATGTTTCCGATAGT
The DNA here is from genome assembly GCA_011751065.1 of Lasiurus cinereus. Lineage (NCBI taxonomy): Eukaryota > Metazoa > Chordata > Mammalia > Chiroptera > Vespertilionidae > Lasiurus > Lasiurus cinereus. Next base: position 42,839,922 of record JAAGEH010000045.1, read on the forward strand.
CCTCTGAGCTGTGGGATTTCCAGGGCATGGTATTCTCCATATGGGGCAATGGTGTCTTTGTTACAGGTATACTTTCTCCTAAAGAAGATTGTATTTTGTTGATTTTGTATGAACTCAAGTTATTTAGAGCTGGTGCTTTCCAATTTTAAGAAAGTATACAGACCACAGCTAATCAGGTCTGAATGCTCATCCCTTGAGTCAGGTGACTGTTCTTAGGGATACCGGAGACAAAATGTGGGGCACTTGATTCTATGTTAAATATTTATTTAAGTTCTTCCTATATTTCCAACATCTGACCTAGTTATAATTTTAAAAACAGCCTATTTTAACGAAAAGAGTCATCACAATTGTTCCCCCAAGTGTTCTTGTAAGCCCAACAATATTCTAAGCAATAAAGGAGCAAAAAAAATATACACATAGTTATTATTATTTGTCTCTTAGTCACCCATTCATCTGCCCATTTACCCATTCATTAAACAGCTATTTTTAAGTGCTTACTCTGTGCCAGGCACTGGTCTAAATCTTGGGCATATAATGATGAACAAGACAGACAGAAAACATACCCTTGTAAAGCTTGGGGAGCCAACCAAGTAAGCAGCTTCTCTCCTGGGCTCTTATCCCAATTGTCGGTTGTCCATCCCAACCTGGACATCCCACTAGCATCTCCACCTAATCATATCTAAAGTCCATATCAATATCTTCATCCTTAAACTTCCTCTTGGCTTTCCTATTTCTTTATGGTCCTACTCTTATTTTAAATCAGTTTTACAACCTCCAAATGATGTTTCATTCTTCCTCTTCCCATACTCCACTCTACTCTTTCATAGAATCATTCTGAGTCCTGATACTTTTTCCTTGTGAATGCACCTCACCCAGTCAGTCTGGAATTCTACTTGCATCTAAGTCCCACTGACTCATAGTATTTGTATTAACAATGGATAAGCTGTGAATTGTTTAGCTCTTTGGAGTACAAACATATTCTCTGGGTGACGTGAGGCTTCAGCGGAACTTATACATCTCTTTTATTAATAAGTTATCAAACACAATTGCCTTGACTTTCAGAGTTAAAAAAAACAACACACACACACAAAAAAAACCCTCCAGTCCTTCTTCCTATGTTTTTTCCTTTACTCTCACACTAGAACCATACAACACTTCTGACCTCACAAGAAGCAATTTTGTGATGCCTGCTGGTTGTCCTACAATCTACCTCAATTCTGACTATCTACCTAGAGATAGCATCAGATCCCACAGGTTGAGGGCTCAGTCCCACAGGTCTGCTCCCACCTCACTACAGATGCCAATTGGAAACTATATTGTCACCTGTGCTTCTGACCAATAAACCTATGGATTCCACTACCCCCTCCTCAGATTTGATTAATTTGCTAAGTGGCTCACAGATCTCAGGTAAACACATTTACCAGTGTATTAAAGGATATTAGAGGATAGAGAAGAACAGTCAGATGAAGAGATACATAGGGCAAAGGCTGGGGGCGCCTCTGGTGACAGAGTTGAGGTGCATCACCTTGCTACAAGTGGATGTGTTTATCTACTTGGAAGATCCATGAAGCCCATAGCAAGCACTGTCCTTCAGTCATTTCTTTAGAACAATTACGACATCTATCCATTGTGTGGGTTTATCAGTTGCATTCTAAATGGTTTTGTAAAAAGAATCTCTGGACAATCTTCAAATTGCTGTGTCACATTATTTTTAAATCAACCTTTGCAAAGGCAGACATTTAGAGAATTACATATGTCTCTGCCATTGGATCACAGAATATAAATTCACAATTTATAATTACTAGAGGCTCAGTGCACAAAATTTGTGCATGGGTAGGGTTCCTAGGGGCTGCTGGCTGCCTGCCAGATATTCCCTTCATTCTGCGCTGCCCCCTGATGGTTAGTGCATGTCACAGTGAGTGATCCAAATCTCATTTGATCAAACTCTCAAAGGACACTTTGCATATTAAGCTTTTATATAGAGAGAAGAATAGTTTCTGCACACACAACCAATGGTATGGGAAACAGCCAACCAGCTATTCAATCACCAAACATGGAAGTCATTGGATACAGGTTCCATAGATAAGGTTCAAATCAGATGATTGTACACAGATATGATTTTAAAATCTCTTTTACTCTGTTCACATATTAATAAAGAGTCTTGTGCTTGGACTTTCTTAGAATCCCAGAAAGAATGGATTGTCCTATAAAAGTTTGGACATGGCTACAGAGGTTTTCAGAAGGAAGTTTCACTCACTGTTAATAGTTCAGTTGGCTTCCAGAACCTGGAGGTCCTAGCTTCTGACAAGAGAAATTCTCTCCCTTGTCGCCAGTGAGCCTCTGCATGTGACAGTGTTTTAAATGCCATGTCTTTGTCTGTTTACATTGGCTGGGACCATTGTGCTATAAACTATTTAAGGGCAGGGACATTTGTCTTAGTGATCAGCACACAACACAGGACCTATGGATAAACAAAAGAATAAATAAAAGAAAAGAGGGATGAGAGGAGAAAATGAAGAAAAGAGAAAAATATTGGACCTACCAACTGATTTTAAGCTTGTATAACAGAATATAAATGTGAACTAATCACTTAGAAAAATTCCACGGTGTCTAACTCGGATCATGCATACTTCCCACATATATGTTTCAAATAAACCAGTAGTTCTAATAAGTTCAGGGAGAAGGAAGGGTATTGTGGCAGGGTGACTATGACTCCCCCCCCCTTTCCCCCAACACACAATTACCCCTAAGAGAATGAGGAGGTAGTAATTATAAGGACAGGTTCTGAAGTCAAAATGTCTGGGTTTAAGTGTTTTATTTTCTTCATAAAATTTTCAACTGTTGAAAAGTTATGTCATTTATCTGTTTTCATTTCAGCTCTAGGAGGGCAGAAATATTATCTGCCTTGTTCCCTGCTGTATCCCCAGCATCTGGTAGAGTGTCTGCTCCATAGTAAGGGCTACTAAAACCTTTGTGAAATGAATGAATGAACAAATACACAAATGAATGTAAATATTAACACCACCACTTCTTAGCTTTGTGATCTTAAGCAAATTACTCACCCTCTCTAGACCTTAGATTCTCCCACCTTACAGAGTTGTGAAATAATACATGTAAAATGTTGGCACAGTGTCTAATACATATAAGAACTGAGAAACATTAGCTATTTTGCCAAGAGAAAATTTTAAAATGTTGATAGGATTTCCCATGGTATTCCCTTTTGCCTCTTGAATGCTTTGTGAGGAGCTCAATCTTAAAAGGAACCACTATCTCAAGAGGCAGGATAAAAAGGACAGAGGAGTAGATAACTAGTTTTTGGGTTTCAAAAGTCACTGGTAAGTTTGATCATGAATTTTAGAGAGCAAGAACAAAACTTTTCACTTTCTCCTACTACTCTAACTAGCTAAATAAAAATCCCTGGAAAGACAGCTGAAAGAAAATCCAAAGGAAACTTAGATTGTGGAAACCACAATCCAAAGGCACCTGGATCTGCTTCTTTTTACAGGTAGATAAGCCTGGGACATTTCCCAAGCCCAGAGTGAAGTGGGGACACCAGAAAGGATGGGCTGCCCTAGACTAGATCCCCTTCCTCGGTGCCTTGTACAACATCAGCAGCCAGACTAGAATGTGAAGGACCTCAAATTCATGGGGATAACTATTTGATTTATAACAGGTACTTCACAAAGCATACTTCCAAGGGTGGCAATATTTGGAACCAAAATAATAATTAAGTGTAGTTATAAAATAAAGTGAAGCTTCTTGCTTAGTTGAGCTTAATGTAATAGGATGAGGCTAAGGATATGGGGAGGAGGAAGGTCTTACAATAAACATGTGCTATGGATGGGAATACCCAGCTGAGGGAAAAAGGAGATAAAGCAATCACACAAAAAATGACAGCAGCAGCTTTGCTCACCTTAGAATCCTCCTCTTCACTCCTATGGCCCCTTCTGACTGAAAACAAATACCAATTCCTTTTCTAATTCTCTCACTTGCTAGCTGAGCAGCCCTAATGAAATGAAATCTTTTCATTTCAATTTCTATATCTGTAAATTGGGTATTATAATAGTTCCTGGTCAACTTGTTTTATGTCACAGTGAAGTGATATATAAAAGTTATTTGTAAAATGTATGAAGACGCTAGGAGTAGTTGCTGTTCTTACAGAAAATAAAGACTTATATAGATGTAAAGGTCTATTTTGCAAATGGGGGAAACTACCTGAATCACATTTGTGGACCAATGTTCTAGGAATACATTTTCACTTCCAGAAGTTAACTCTAATCTGTGTTGTGTTTTTTTTTTCAATAAGCATCCTTTCTACAAATATGTACATGAGTAGAAAGATCTATGTAGGCTGTGTGATCAAGTATTTAGAGCATAATGGTACTTAGCTCTTTTTGAAGCAATGAATGAGAAAGCAATATTTATGTTTTATGTGTGTTCTGTCTCTAAAATTTACTTGTATCAGTACTTAAGTTATATAGATATTAATGCTGATGACTTTATTTTTTTCAGAAACAGACCCTAGGAAAAGTCACTTACTATTTAAGGTGACTTTGGGTCAATTTTGCACACTTATTGAAGGAGAGTCTTGTTTACCATTTCTACTTCTCTGGAACTCTTTGAGTTTCCCCCAGAATCCAGGTGAAAACTCCACACTGAGTCAGACTCAGGCAAGTAAATACTGCTTTTCACCCTATCTTGTTTTTACACAATCAGGCTCTCTGTCACCAATGAGAGAAGCAATTCTTCATATGCAAGCTGCTGAGAAATGTGGCAGTCACTGCCTTTGAGTGAGGAGGACAGTTCTTGGCTTAAGGTTTGCACAGTGGGTACTATGGCAACATCCTGGATGAAGGATATGATTAGCATGCAAACCTCATCACTGTCATTATAAGAAAGTTAGATTTCAGCACATTAAATGGATATTTTGCAATTACACTGAATATATTTGTGTTTACCACATTTTCTTCTCTCAATTTTAAATTAAGCAGACTCATTTTTAATTTGAAATCAGCTTGTGTTGAACAATTTAGGAATAGATAATGACTCCTTTTACATTTAGGTGATGTTAAAAAGTGTGTGTGTGTGTGTGTGTGTGTGTGTGTGTGTTTGTGTTTTCTTATCTTTAGCAATTTGGAAACAGAAAAATGCAACAATTTTAAGCACAAAAGACAAATAGTTTCTGTTTTTGGATGCTATAAAATCTCTTCTTCTCTCATTAGGATATTCTATTTGTGTGTGTGTTTGCCTAAAGAATATTTTGCAAATAGTGCCCTACTAATTACTCAAATTCAAGTGGACTTTACAAAATACAAATGAGAACAAGGACAGTTTAAATAACTAGAAAACTGGCTTTCTGTTCAGTGAGATCATCTAGAAATATGATTCTAAAGAACAGAACTATTCCCTAGTTGGTGTTGCTCAGCAGACTGAGCAACATCTCAGGTACTAAGAGTTTACTGGTTCTATTCCCAATCAGGACACATGGCTGGTTGTGTGCTTGATCCCTAGTATGGTACATACAGGAGGCAGCCAATGGATGATGTTTCTCTCTCACTGACGTTTCTATCTCTCTTTTTCTCTCCTTTCTACTCTCTTTCTCTAAAAATAAATAAATAAATAAATAAATAAATAAATAAATAAAACATGTTTAAAGAACAGAACCTTTACACTGCCTTTTCCCAAAGGTACAACTCATCTCCTTCCCAGTAACTCAGATTTCCATCCACAGAGAGTAGGGTTGGATAAAATCCTTGCACTCTGCCAGTTGTAAGAGTTGGTAGTTTAATGTTGTGTTTTGTTTGGATAAAAACAAAAACCATTCTCATATTTATGAAGAGATTGTGCATCAAACAGTGTAGTGACCCCACCCTCCTCAGAACCCTACTCATCCTATTCAGGCAGTTAATTAATCACATGTTGTATTAGATTTTTTTCTAGTTTTGTATTTCTCATGGCTTGATTCTTTTATCCTTAAATGTTTCCTATTTGCATATACTGTGTTTCCCTCACCCCTCTCTCACTGCTTAACATGGGCCTGATATAAGGCAGTGTATATACATTGGTCTGCTTTGCTAACACTTGGCCTAGTTGTTGGACAGGAAAATAAAGCTCCATGACAGCTGCCTACCTGTGAGCATGCCTTCGTTCACCACACAGCTCCCATCAATCAGAATAGCATCACATGGCAATGAGCATTTTCCTGAGAGAATGAGGACATCTCCAGGAACCAAGAGGTGGGATTCCAGCTCCTGCACACCTACACAACAGCAGAGTTTCCATGACTAGTTGACCTTCTCCTGTTTTTACTTAAAAATGAAAGGGACTGCAAACTCACGTCAGCGTGTTGGCAAGAACTACTCTGGGTGCTCACCTGCTCCAGCCCCTTTCCACTCAATCACAAATTCCCAGGAACCAGGACTAGGGAATTGATTCCTGGGCCATAGCAAAGGAACAGCTTAGCAACAAGACCTCACCTTGATCCTAGTACCTGTGACAGTGCTCTGTCCACAGGAGTCACTCAAGGACATTGGTCAACAGAAAAGACTGCCCCTTTGCTCCTGCTTTCTCTTTTGGCTGAGTTCCTGACCCCCTGAGGCACACTCTGTCCTTTAAATGAGAACTAGTGTAAACCTTGCAGACAGCTTCTGCTGCCCCAGATACTCACAGAGAGCCAGGGCCACCGCCCACCCCCCAGGCTAAGTCCAGAGCCAATGCCAGTGTCCAGCCAGACATCTACAAGCCTCATTCAGGCTTGTGTTCTGGATAACAGATCAAAATGTATGATTCAGGGTCTGTTTAGAAAAGTTAATTAGGAAAATTAAAAAATCTTAGGAAGATTTAGCCAGTAATATTTAAATAAATGGAATATGGAGGGTAGTTTTAGCAACCCATACATGGGGTAAGAATGGTATAATCAGTGCTGGGATGAGGATGAGCCATGCAAGGATACAAAATTCAACAAGGTTCTCACTCTCAGAGTACCTATAGGTACCGGTCAGCATTTGAATGATCTTGCCTTCTTAAATTTTGCACCTCAAATGCCTTGTTTGTCTCACCTTAGCCCCAATCCTGGGTTCAATCAGAAAAGCTTTTTTCTCATGGACTAATAATAATAAGTGAGACCAATTCCACCCTCAAATGTTAGCATGCTAACTAATGCAGAACACATGGCACTTACCTTTGCCTTTTATGGTGATTGTAACCTGGACTTTGTTGTGATCCTCCACGAGGTTGTGCAGCTTAACTGATTGCTACCAATTGAGAGTCAACGTTTCAATATTAGTCCATAAGGAAATCAGCATCTTCTCAATACAGTAAATGTCAAGGCTGCTGTCACGGCCAAACTGACGCTGAGCAAAGACTCGAGTTCAAAGTTTGATGCTCCTGCTTCCTTGCCCCAATAACTACTCTACCCAACCCTCTATCTTCAGAGGCAGATATGCTCATTAGTTTAATGCTATTTCCATCCCAGGAAAAATAATGCATAGCCACTAACCTCATGGACCTAAGGTAAAGCACAAAGGCTTCACTTCTGGAGGATGTATGATTAGATTGGGGAAGAATGAGATCATAAAAGGGTTACTTCCCCCTCTGTGCCTCTGTTTCCCCATCTGTAAAACAACAATGCTAAAAGCAGCTTGTAAGTGGCTTTCCTTTGGAGGATTCTGTGAATGCCTGGGTTATATTTTAATTGACCTGTAGAATGGTCATTCTCTCCTTTATGACAGGTAGGTTTTCACATGGGGGAAATCTGAAGAGTGAAGCCACATTGCTCTGTTGGAATCCTGACACTGCCACTTATATGTTATTTAGCTTATTTAACTCCTTTTCCTTCATCTGAAAGTGGAGATGACTATATCTATTCTATAGGATTGTTTTAGTTCATTCTTATCTTAATTATTCCTTTGGATAGTATTAACTACTGTGGTAAGAGCTCAAAGAGTGTTAATAACTAATAAGAAGTTGTCTGAGTACATCAGCTGGAAGAATTTGCTTGAAGTGAAATAACTGAGATAGGACCCTGTGCAAAGAAGTCTGGAGAAGTGGAGGCAGAATCTCTTAGTATACCGCAGGAGACAGGGAGGCAGAGGTGAGATTGCTATGCCGTCCACACAGTTTCCCACACTTACTGCAGAGGGCGCTGTCAGATAAAGGGAGTGGGATGTTGTCCCAGCTGGGGCATCCCTAGAAAGCACTACCCATATCTGTTTAGGTGTGTGTTACTTAAATATCAATAAGTAGAAGAGATCTGAATAGTGTCAAGAGTACTTAAACCCAGCTTAAGCTAACTCAAATACAAACCTTCTCCTTTTAGATGTTAGAGTAAATTATTTGTATCTGTTCTATTGATGATTTTTGACATTATAACTGTCACCAGGCTAAGACAAGCATTATACACAATTATGCAACTTTCCTCTTGAGAGAACATAATGAATTCTGTGTTAATATTTATATGGAACAATTTATTATTCACTTCAGTTTTGCGTGAAAAGCTAAACTTCAATCATTTGGACCAATTGAGTGGAAGAAATGATATTACTGGTAGGCACAAATTCATTTCCCTAACTTGACTTCCCGAGGCTTGACTGTTGGGGCATCCACTTTAATGATGGATAACGGTGAGAAAGTCAGCAGCGGTTCTGTGATAAGAACAGTGGGTTCCATCAGGATTCCCCATTTGTGTGTAAGGCTTCCCCACTACCCAGCTATGTACCCATATATTAGAAATGTCATCTTATAAGTTAGTTGTCTCCTCTGTAAACAAATGACATTGAATTGGACCACTTTTAAGTTCCTTTCAAGCTCTAAAATGGCATTATACTATACTGATTAATTTTATATACCAGAGATTTATTCAAAACCTCCAAGGCTTCATAAAAGAAATACCCAGAGTATCTAAATGACTCAAATTATTATTTTTAAACAGTTTAAAACGTTATGCAACTGCTGTGTGCTTGTCACTTGGAATATGGTACTTGATTTAAAAACATTTAAAGTAATTCTATAATGAAAATTTTATCTCCAATGTACATATAATAAAAAAGGAGGGTTTGAAAATGTTAAAGTAACTTGTCCACAATCATTTACTTACTAAGTATTAAGATTGACAATCAAACCCAGGTTCATCTGACTCAAAAATGTTGATGAATATGTTTTCCTAAAGTGCTTGAAAACAGCTCTTTTTCCTTTAAGAAGATAAACATCCTTCGTGATAAATTTTGTTATTTTCTTGTATAGCAAACCCTTTCAGTAAATGCCACTATAACTTCAACCTAGCTTAAGAGGATGCTAATCAATACATTTGGAAGTGGTGAAGAATGCGTTAGGTATGCTTGACTGTAATTCTCAAAAATCATTATGGCATAAAGTTGGATTTGTATATCAGACTTAACATTCTTCGTAACCTGCCATGCTTCCATGGCTTTGCTCAATCTATTCCCTAGGATGTTCTCTGCAGTTTTCTACTAGCAAGCTCTTTCTAATTCTTCACATAAATCCCTGCTCAAATGTCACCTCCACCCCATAAGTCCCTAACATCCCCAAGAAGAATTAATTGTTCTGCTCTCTGTGTTCCCACCTGTGTTAGTGTGCTAATCACATTCCATTATGACCATCTGTCTTCTTGTCAGGCCTCCCCTGCGAGTCCAGTGGTTCAAAGAAGGGATCACACATCCACCTGTATATCCCCTGAAGTCTCTCACATAGTAGGCCTTCAGCAAATATTTATGTAATAGAACTGAATTATACTATTTCCTCAGTAACCCTGAGATAGGATAATGTAAGCATCCTCTTTGAGCTAATGTGCTCGGAAACTCTACAAACACAGGTTTCTATGACAACCTACCAGCTAGGAGAAAGCAAGTGCTGTGATGCTTGCCATGATTTTGAAGCTCACTGCCTGATTTTCATTAGGCCCCCTCTGGTTCTCTAGTCCCTGTTCAGTGGGACCAGAATCCATTTCCAAGATTATTTGCATACTGTTATTATTCGGCATCTGTTGCTATGCATCGTCCTTGTGTGTGCTGTGGCTGGATTTCCTCCAGAGATAAGTAATGAGGACATTAATTCAGGTATCTCTTAAGCCCAGCTCAGTCATGAATGAAGCAATATTGGCCAGGCACTCTCAGCACTATTTCTAGCAACCACCCATGGAGCCAGCAGTGGAGTATGCAATACAGTTCAATGGAAATACAGTTGAGTGTTGAGGTTTGCACTCAAACTTGTACCAAATGGAAGAAAGGGACTGCACAGGGTGTTTCTTGCTTTGACAAAGTAAGGTCTCTCTGTGTGGCATGATTTATGGTCACAGTAGATGCAGGAAGACTCCTGTCAATACCCCCTTCTTTCAACTTTTAAAGGTATATATTTGTTCAGCGTGATAGGGGATGGCAGTACATGCGCCTTCTTTTAATCCTACCAACATCCTTCCCTGAAACTGCTTTTTGTTAAAAAAAATAAATATATATATCAGACATTTACTATCCCAATGAAACTCATCGGTCCCTTTGAAATTTTGTGTTGTTTTTAACTTGGAGTCTGGAAATCTGAACTAAGGTCTATGGCATGAGCAAATCAGTTTACCTCTCTGAATCCCCCGTCCCTTCTCTCAGATGGGGGTATAACAATGGTATGTATATGGTATGTATATCACTTTGTTTGCCATGTGCCACATAAGCACATTCATTATGGAAGCAGGAGCCCATTGCAAACTATAAATGATAAACAGATATTGGCTATTAAGGATTTAATGCTTTAAGCTGCAAAGATAGTTTCAGGAAATTGGCTCATTTTGTATAGTATTACAAAATGCCTTGCAGGTTGGGTCAGATAAGCTTCTAGTGACCAATACCAATTGCTAATAGGATTAATGTCTTTTTAAAGAAATTTTGCATCACTGCCATTAAATCTGAACATCCCATATTAGTCACTGTTCTAAGTAAAGCATTTAGGAATTCTGTTAAAAATGTAGAACCTGAATGTTTAAATTTCCTTAAGGATTTTAAAATAAATATTTTAAAAATTATAAATAAACAATGGACAGAGACAGCAGGGGGGTAAGGGCATGTATGGGAGTGGGGTGGGAAGGGCAATGGAAGGTTATGGACATATATATGATACCTTAATCAATAAAAAATATATAAAAATAGAAAGAAGAGAATACCTAATTTTTGAAGAGAACATGTATAGAAGCAGAATGGGAAAACCAGAAACCATAAAGAAAAGAAAATGATATGATATTTCATTAGACACATTTTAAATAATCAACAAAAGTCAAGAAAAGAAAAATAGACCAAAAAATAAAACTTTTCCATATATATGATAAATATAGAGGCAGTAAATAGAAAGAATACAAATCTTTATCAAAGAAAAATGTATCTCTTTTCACTAGTATTCAGATAAATATAAACTAAAACATTTATGAAACCATTTTTAAAACACATATTAGATTTAAAATGTTTAAATATCAACATGTAATAGCAAATGTTAGCAAGGATCTGGGGAAAGGAATACTCTCATATGTTGCTGATAGGAGAATAAATCATTTAATTTTGGATAAGCAACATCAGTATCTATTAGTATCCAAAATATGCATATCTTATCATTTAGCAAATGGGGTTTTGGTTGCTTTGCTTTAAAAAAATGTAAACACTAATATGTAAGGACAACAATATTGTAGTTATGTTTAATTCAAAATATTTGTGGTGAAAAAATTGGAGAGGAAACTTATTATTTTTCATAAATAAGAGAATATTTGAGTAAATTATAGTATGGTAGCATAAAATATCATGTCATAATTTTTAAACATGGTCTAGAAGTATTTGCTTCCCTGGTGGTCATTTTATATATTGTAAAGTGAAAAATGCAACTTCCAGATTGACATCCATAGTATGATCCTTCTTTAGTAAAACAAATTAATATATAAATTAATCTCCACATATTTTGGTATATTTTATAGAGTAAAAAGAGTGAGGAAATATAAAAAAACTGGAGAATCCAAGATGGCGGCATAGGTAAACACCTACACTGCTGCCTCGCACAACAATTTCAAAACTACAACTAAAAGACAGAACGGACATCATCCAGAACCACAGGAAAGCTGGCTGAGTGGAAGTTCTATAGCTAGAGGGAAGGAGAGGGGCTCACGGAGACCCAGAGGAGCTGCAAAAAGCTGAGGTACAGAGACGCGCGCATGGAGAGAGTGGGTGCCGGAATACCTGGCAGGAGGGAAACAGACACTCTCAAAGGCATTGAACCCCTTATCTTATGACACTAAACCCCAGATCCAGCCGAAACTCATACAGGGGGAGTTTGGACTGTGAAAAGGGAGAGGTGCAGGGAAATTTATGGGAGTCGCAAAAGAAAGAGGGCTAATGGTGCACATGGCACTGCACAGAGGACAGATTGCTGATTGTGCCACTGGCTTTTGCAAGTGGGTGGGAGACAGACCCTCCCAACTGTGCCACTTCTGACTCCACTAAGCCCGTTTCGGGTGAAAATCTGGGGACCTAGACTCCTGTGGTCCTGTAGAGCAGGGGAGCCAGAAAGGCAGCGGTTTAGAGGCACTGCAAGAGCATGCACAAAGACTGCTCCATTGATTACCCAGTCACATGAGACTCAGGGGCCATGGAGGGTGGGGCCGACTGGAAGGTAAGGCGGTCCCTTCAGCCCTGAGACTCCACCCATCCCAAGCTCAACAGAGGATTCTTTGGTTTTGCAAGTCTGGTATCATAAGGCTGAATCCAACACAGAAATGTTCCTGACATAGTGAAAATGCCGAGACAAGGGAAGGGGTCACAAACAAAAGAAATGGAGGAAAAAAAACGACTGGATATAGAGTTTAAAACCACGCTTATAAGGTTTTTCAAGAATCTCCTAGAAAAGATGGATAAATTTAGCGAGAGCCAAGAGGAGATGAAAAAGGACCAACTAGAGACACTGACTGAAATAAAAAATATTATACAGAGTCCTAACAGCAGACTAGAGGAAGGCAAGAATCAAGTCAAAAATTTGAAATATAAAGAAGCAGAAAACATTCAACTGGAAAAGCAAGAAGAGAAAAGAATCCAAAAATGTGAAGATAATGTAAGGAGCCTCTGGGACAGCTTCAAGCGTACCAACATCAGAATTGTGGGGGTGCCAGAAGAAGAGAGAGTAAGATACTGAAAACCTATTTAAAGAAATAATGACTGAAAACTTCCCACATCTGGTAAAAGAAATAGACTTACAAGTTCAGGAAGCACACAGAACCCCATATAAAAGGAATCCAAAGAGGACCACACCAAGACACATCATAATTAAAATACCAAGAGCAAAAGAGAAAGAGAGAATATTAAAAACAGCAAGAGAAAAACAGTTCATTACCTACAAGGGAGCACCCATAGGACTGTCAGCTGATTTCTCAACAGAAACGATGCAGGCCAGATGGGAGTGGCAAAAAATATTCAACGTGATGAATAGCAAGAACCTACAACCAAGAATAATCTATCCAGCAAAGCTATCATTCAGAATTGAAGGGCAGATAAAGAGCTTCACAGGTAAGGAAAAGCTAAAGGAGTTCATCAACTCCAAACCAGTATTATATGAAATGCTGAAAGGTACTCTTTTAGAAGAGGAAGAAGAAAAAGGTAAAAGCAAAAAAATTATGAACAACAAACACATATCTATCAACAAGTGAATCTAAAAATTAAGTGAATTAAAAATTTGATCAACAGAATAAACTGGTGAATATAATAGAATCAGGAGCACAGAAAGTTAGTGGACTGATAATCAGGGGGGAAGGGGTGAGGGGTGTACACGGAGAGACTGGACAAAAATCATACACCTATGGATGAGGTCAATGGGAGAGAGGTAAGGGCAGAGGGAAGGTTGAGAGCTGAGTGGAGGGGTGCTATGGAGGGGAAGAAAGAGAAACAAATGTAATAATTTGAATAATAAAGATTTAATTAAAAATATTAAAAAACTGAGGATAACAAATAGATAGATGATTATAGATAGATAGGTGTATTTGAGATCTTAGTGATTAAATTTGTCCTTTAGGGGATTACCCTAAAATACCAACTCTTATGCCTTTAGAATGCATAATAATCACTTGTTAGGAAATAGTTAAAAAGTGCAGATTTTTGTTAATACCCTGGATATTTTTATTTAAGAACTCAGGTAATCTTGGGTAAATTCCTCACTGAAACATGGTTTTCTAGAGTAGAGAATCAAACCTATACTTTCTTTCTACAACCCTTCCCCTAACTTATACATAAATTTCTAAGTTTCTTTTTGGTTTCCTTAAAGAAAGGTAGACCCGAGTTCCAAATGAAGAAATGGCCATTGCAAAAGGATTTTAAAAGAGAGACTGAAAATTATCATAAACACATAGATGGGAAATGTACAGGACAAAAACAGTATCTAAGTCAAGAAAAACATGTGAAAACATTCTAGGGGACGTAACAGATCCTTTACTTGGGGTTCATTGATTATAAGTAATTTTTAAATCTGTTTTAGGCCAAAGATGAGAATTTGTAAGGATGCATGGATGTCTTATGAACCTAAGGTAGGAAGTGTAGCCAAGTCTTCCAAGGGGTCTGAGTATGAACAGGAAATGCCATGAGGAGCAGGTTGCTCTTTCTGTCTCTGTTGGACTGTTCATTGCTCTGTGTCTCATTGCATATTTGATTCATTCTTTCACTCTCTTTGGTGAAGGTTTTTCTCTGCTTATCCATACTCAGGGATCAAGTGTGGCCACCCTGATCCTGGCTATACATCATTTCTCAGATGATGTTTCTAAAAGACATGCTAGCATCACTCCTGTTGATGGATTGGCCAGTGGGTCAAGTGCTTCTGGTACCAACTAACTGTGGCAGTGGAGGGATATAACCACATGGAACAAGCTAGTTGCAGGCTGCCCTGGCTCAGGTGCACCCAGTTTTCAAAGAAGAAGAGTGAAGGTGGAGTACTTTCCCCAAAACATGTACACTTTCTTCCATCTCTGTCAGAGACTAGAAGGCTGGTGTAAGTAACCAAGTACTGGGGCTCAGCTTGTGGTAAAGTCCTCTGTACTTTATTCCCTTGGGTTCCATGAGCTAATGATGCATATTTATACTATAGATCCCTTTTGTGAGTAAGGTAATTTAAGTGGATTTCTATTATGTGCATACAACCTGACTGAGTAGTTTATCTGGATAGTTAGTCCAATATCTAACAAGGTCCTACACTAGTTGACTCAAGTCTGCAACACGTGCTTCCAGGTCTCCAGGGACTAGAAAGTTGCTTATTGTTTTAATTTTTTCCCTTTTGCATTTCTTATTGGTGGCTGTGCCAAAATGAGTCCTAAAGAAATGAAACCTTTAATAAAACAGAGTTTCATCTCCACAATTTACAACTGAGAAAAGTGAGCCCAGGAAAAAGAAGGGAGTCCCTAGAGTCACAAGATGAATGAGTCACTGGTCATTGGAAGCCCTGTGTATACTGCTTCCTTGTTCAAGTAAAGGGCTCCTCCCTTCAATCTCTGTGCCCCCTCCCATCTTCCCATCACTTACATCTCCACTCCATAAATAATAATAAAAATAGCAACAGCAACATCAGTAATAACAAGAACTAACAACATGTATTCAGTGCCCACAATGTATGGGAACGTAAGTTCTTCATTCACATCATTTCACATATAACACACACATACATACACACACTCATAGATGAGGAAGCTGATTATTAAAGTTTCAAATAACAAATAGTGTCAAGTAATGCAAATAGTAAGGTTTTTTTTTTTAATTTTTGTGTTAATCCTCACAGAGGATATTTTTTTTCCTCATTGATTTTTAGAGAGAATGGAAGAGGGGGAGAGATAGGAGAAAGAGGATTTATCATTCAGTCTGATGAATCCTAAGCCGGAGCCAGGGATCAAACCTGCAATCCAGGTATATGACTTTACTAAGAATCAAACCCATGGCCCTTCCATGCTCAGGCAATGCTCTAACCACTGAGAAACATTGATCTCCCTGTTAAAAATCTTCAGTGTGTTCTGTATTTTTTCTCAGGACCCTGAGATGGTTTGTGATTATCTGATCTGTTTGTAGTATGCAGATGTTTTCCCAGCAGAATGAAGCACATTGAGAGGAGAACTGTACTCACTAGTGTTGACTTAAGCCAGAAAGCACATGAATGACTTGTAGGTATCAAATTAGATATTCTATTAGAACAAAGATTTCTCAAAAAACAGTAATTAGACATTTCATTTGGGGACTTCACATTTCATACCTTTACCAAATGACAAAGGTAAAAGTTTGGAACACTATAATCCCCTACTGTGGCTGAACAGAATGTATCTGGTCATTTATTGTCTTGGTGTGTATTTTCATGCTTTTGCTCAAATGCTCAGAGTTTTTACCAGGACAGTCTCTCTGCCTCTGACTTGACAACCAGACAAAAAGAATTTGTAACTATCAAAGGAAGGTTACTAGTCACTGTTAATATTTTTGTGATTTAAATTAGTTCATGAAGGAAAATACTCAGTTATTCATTCAAAAAAGGAAATAAGCAAAAACAAACAAATAATCAAAGCAAAGCCTTTCTTGTCCTTATTTTCTAGCTCAAAGTAGCTCCATTCATTTAACCTTTCCTTTTATGTCCTGTTTTCTAATTCTTTAAATACAATGGGAAGATACGTATACATGTAATACATTAATAAAAAAGTTTTAAAAAAAGAAGTTTAAATTTATTTTTAAAATGCATATGGCTTTTCTCTTACTTCTCATCAAACAAAAACTCAAAATGTATAGCACTGAACACTATATAAAAGGACAATATTAGATCCTCTAAGTTTTAAGTGACTGAAACAGAGTGGGAATAAGGTCTCTTTTCGTTAGGCTTGTCCCAATGCCTCTACATCTGCCTCACTAATACTTGGCCAGAGTTTACTCTGCTGACAGCTAGAATTCATTCTCCTATGGCGATGTTTAACTTCATCGTTGGCTATGGTGCTACTTTGGAAAGGATTTTGTGCTAAGGAAATATGTACATGCAATAGAATTTCATTTTATGAAAAGCTAGGAGCTCAACTTCTGTCACCAACCCACTTTATGATCTGGATCAAGCTCCCTATATCTTAATTTCCTCCTTTCTAGATGAAGACTGAAGTTTGAGACTAGATAGTTTCAACAGTTCAACAGTGTTGACAAGGTGACACAGTATCATTGCTCATCGTATCTAAAAAGCTAATTCTATTGTCAGGCTTTCAAAAATATACAACAAATACAGTTAGATATTCCTTCGGGGTTGCTTCATGATTCAGTTTGATGAATTCGAAACAAAGGAGTAAAACATTTTTTAGAAATTTGTTATAGAAATCTAATACTTAGAGGAGCGGTGGAATTCTAGGTAGTAGTCAACTAATACTATTTTCCAAATATGTTGTTATGTCATTTATAAGACTGATTATTTTTTAGAAAGGAAGTTTTAAGTGGTTATAAGATATGCAGAGATGGTAAGAAAGAGGGAGAGGTCATAAATTATGAACTTACTATCACCAATGAGAAGTGTTTACATTACTCAGGGATCTACTGTAGGAATTAGCAGGATAGCCTATAAGGGGCTTCAGGAGTAAAGGGAAATGTTCTGATTAAGACTGTGCTTGCATGGAAAACATAAATCTCCTACTAAAAACTAAATTGGAGTCTACCATGGGAGAACATTTAGTCACAAAGGAAAGTAGCCTGTTTTACAGCATGAAGGACACATTGAAATACTGAATTAAAAAAGCTCAAAAAAAAAAAAAGGTTTGGAGGCAGATGAAAGCATGTGGTGCTGCCATATTCCACTTCCAACTGTCCCAACCAGGGTCTTTTTGGAAATACGGGCATGACATAAGTAGGGATTTCTCTCTCTTCAACTGAGATCATGAGCCCTGAAGGGATATATACCTGAGACTGTTGTGGCTATCTTTGCCACTGTATGGAGAGTCTCTATCTGGGTGTAAAGACCACATATTGTAAGACATTATTTCTCAAAACATGATTCATAGAAAAATGACCACATGCTTGAGTGTTAAGATTATATCAAATTATTATAAAAAGTTCATAAATGCCTACTCTTGAGTTCAGTAGTACTTATTGAAACACAGACAAATAACCAATAGTTTGAAGACTAACCCCAGTCCACAGACTGTACTTTGAGTAGCATTCTGGTAAAGCAGGTAAAGGCATAAAGAGAAACAAATTTCTATTCATTGTTTCAGTGCTGTACCTGGATCCATCTAAATATAAACAACCCTAAATTGGCTTCAGTGAGTTGCTTAATTTAGCTCAAGTTGAGTAAATTGGATCAGACTTTATTAAAACACACAACTAGGATGCTGCCAATCATTCTTTCTAAAACCATGGCTAGCATCATTAATCCATCACAGCATTCTTTCCCATAATATTCAGACATAGCATCAGAGTCCTTCTAAATATAGTATTCAATGCATCCTTCAGCCAATAATCAGAGTTTCCAAAGTCATTTAAACCTACCTACTATTCCTGAAGCCCTCCTTCTAATATCTCACACATAGCAAGTACTGCTTTTGTCTTTGTTTTGGCATATATTTAACAAAGCAAGTCCTTGCTGTCAATGCAAATTTCGTATACTTTGCTTCTCATATAGCCAGAAAGTAAATAGAATCCAACTGTGATTTCAGTTCTTACCTGTCGCAGATCATACACAGTTAAGACAATGGAGATAACAGACAAGATGATGATGGCCACAGAGTATTCTATGTAACCTTGAGACAGCCACAAAGTCAGGGTAAAGGCTTGGAATACATAAAATGGATTTAAAACCTACAGGTATAAAAATAACATTTAAGTCACTTAGAGTCAAGATGATGTCATTTCTTTATAGAGTTGTATTTCCCATTTTTATAGCATCCAACAACCTCTACTATTTCAGAATACACTTAGAACTCCATTAATTTTGGTGTAGGCAATGTCAAGTACATAGAATGTAATAAGGTGGAAACAAAATTATTTTAAGCACTCAAAGGCATGGCCACAAATTGATCATTCTTATTATTTTGAATTGTTGAAAATACATTACAATATCAAAATTCAAAAATTTATATTTTTTAGACATGTTTATCCATAGTAAACAAACTTCAGTTTACTCTCATATTAAAACAAACTTCGTTTTGAACATTTTTACTACAGGTTTTTTTCCTCCAAATTATCGTAAGCTATAGATTTAGTCAAACAGTATAATGAAAATTAGATTCTAATTTTACCCAGACATTTTAAAATAACCTACTCTTATGTTGCAGATCTTAGAAAGATCCTCTGAGAGCCAGTCAAGTCAGCATAGGCTTTCCCTTGAACAAGAGGAGCAGTGAAGAAAAAGGTCTTATCCAAGTCTGCAGTAAAAACCAGGGGCAGAATGCACTGCCAGCCTCAATGCTGGTTATCTATGCAGGTATATTTTGATAACACTTTCAACTACATTTCCTGCTGATTGCTCTATTAATGATAGTAGCAGAGAGAGCAACTTGATGGGTTGGAGCTAGAGATGGTCAGGTGATTTACACAAGTAGTGAGAATTAAAGAGCCCATCTGAGCAAAGCAAGGATTCTTTTCTTGGTGAAGTACTCTTTATGATGATTATAAATTAGATGAAATACCTAAAACTAGTGCCATTCTTTCTTACCTCTATTTTCTATAATTCTCTAATATATTAATTAAACATCTACTTTAGTTGTAAAAGTGAATTTTTACAACTATTAAGAAGTGAATAGGCTGTACCTTAAGAGTTTCTTAAACCCTTAGGTATATTTTGTATATTAAAAAAGCTTTTGTTCCTTAATGGTTCATATTATTTCCATTGCACAATGCTTTTTTTTTAATATAAATTATAGCTTTTCTAGTTGCTTGGCATAAAATGTTCTAATTGTAGATTGTATTAATGATAATATGATTTCCAGTTTATATAAACTCAGTAGAAAATTTGTTAAATACTTATTTTTAAATACTATCATAATTAATGTAGTTCTCTTATTCAATATTGTTTTGAAACCAAATGTGAGAAAAAGTTTTACTTGCTTTTTTATTTATTTTTTTCCTATTAAAAGCCTAGTAAGTAGGTGCCAAAAAAACACTAGCACTTCTTTCAAAATAGATCAATTGACACTTGGGATAGTCTTTGGCAATTTGAAAATGTACTTGAATAAGAAGTTTAAGAAGCAACCTTCTTTTCCAGAGTGGCAGAGTCTGTGTATATGTGGGAACATGGGTTAAATGGGAGAGCTCTGTACTTTCCACTCCATTTTGCTGTGAACCTAAGGTAAAGAGTCTAATAAAATTTATTTTATAAAATATATGATTATGATAAAAAAATAAAATTACCATTTTTGTGGATTAGAAATAGACTAGGAACATGCAATTGAGTGAGGACTAACATGTCAGTTCCAGACAAGGACAGAAGAGGAATAGACAGAAGCTCCATTATATCGGGAGTAAGATAGAAAGTGCCCCATAAGTGGCAGGGGACAAAACCCAAGCTTGCAGAGCAAAACAGGGGTAGCAATGGGGTTCCCCTCCCCAAGAGCAGAGGTTGAAAAAAGTCATAACAAGCACTAGTTTACCAGCGGAGAGAGAAGCCGGACAGAACAGAGCTCATGGTGCAACTGTGAACTTGTCCAAGCCCCAACTTGGCTCAGCACCTGCACCTCACAGATCCCTGAGGGACTGAGCCCAAACCTCCAGTATAGGCCCTATTTCAGAACTGGGGATCTGAGGGGACCAGTAAGAGGCAAAATGCAGAGCCACTAAAGAGGGAGAGTGAGTACTGGAAGACAGACAAATATGAAGGAGAGGTAAATCCCACTTGAGGTGAGTTTACCAAAAAGATAAAATAACTTCAAAGCATACAAAGAAAATACTCTAAAAAACAAACAAAAACCTACCAACAAAGGCAGAACTCATTCTCAGAAAATGGAAACAGCAGAGCAATATAAAAAAAAGACCAAAATAGCATGTCTAAAATCCTCAAAAATATTACAGAAATCTAAGCATCCCCCAACCCCCCCCCAACCACCACCATAATCACTATAAAAAATTTAAGAAAACAAACAAGAGATCATGAAACAGGACTCTTCCTGCCAAAAGCCATTTCTAGCATGTCAGCAGGGCTGAATCATCTGGGAATGGTTAAAGGCATTTCCCCTAACCTGAAAAGGATAAATAAATTGATTGCTTGCTGCAAGACAGCTGAAGGCATCTCAATCTACATATTATTGCCTCCTGTTGGCCAAACACCTGAACAGCCAAAGGCAGTTCTCCAATCTGATAATGAATTCTGTATAGGAAATACTACCATTTGAAGTGTATATCTCCACCTCGCCTTAGGACAAATTGTGTTAATAAAAAGCAAGGAGTCCTGAAAGGAGGAGAACTTAATACCTTTAGCTAAGTCTTCTCTGACTCCCTAAAATGCCTTCCAAAATTATGTTTCATCTCTGGACTCATTTAATTTATGCATAACACCTTCTCCAGGTTTCTGAACCCTTCTAGATGCTGGATCAAGATCCCTGGCATCTTCCCTCAGACTGGGAAGAGATTTTTTTAAATATATTTGAATTTAAAACAAGTGATTATTGAAAAAGAGCAGTTAGAAATCCTGAAATAACAATATACACTTTTAAAAATATTTTTTTTAAATAGGAAACCTCAATAGATAATAAAAACATAGACTAAAGGCAATGGGGCAATAACAAAAAGAATTTGCATGAAACATAGACTTTGTTCACATCAAAGTACCTGTGTGTTGTTAAATATTCCCCTGAGTAGTAGAAAATAAAAAGTAAAGGGTGGGATAAGAAAGAGTTGCATGTTTGGCAAGACAGCCAAAGTAAGTTGTTAAT